>OU342735.1:372370988-373589778 GCA_910589765.1 Avena atlantica
AAAAATTCATTGTCTTTCGAACCCCCCAACGGTACTTTGTATATATAGCATAGCAAGCAATACTTACAAAAACAGGGGTAACCTATTATGAGGGGAAATCCTAAGTATAGAGCTACTCATGGCATACTACAAAATCATCACACTTGCAAAATAATACTAAGGAAAATTCTACTGGAACATCCTACACATGCATACTACAGAATTTTGAAGATCTCATGCATAGAATCAAAACTGGGACGAAATTTATGAACAAGTGGTGTAACTTGCCTTGATCCGAGCAGAACTCTACACAGTAGCACTCCTTAGCGCACTCCGAACAATCTAACGAATCACAAACATAGATCTGATCACAACTTGCTCAAAACATATCACAGAGGTAATCATGCATGCATGCACATGGTATTTTATGCAAGGTTGGTTCTACTAAATTGACCAAGGTAGCAAGATTGTGTTGCAATAGTGTAAGGGCGTCACTAGGATTGTTTTCCCAAAGGTTTAGATCTAATTGAGTCACTAAAACAATTCCTAGGGTTAAAAGGAGATCAAACCATCTAATTAGCCCCAAACTAGATCTAATGATTTTAAGCAAGGTTTTATAATTTTTTCCAGTAGGCATTGTGGAAACAAAGTTATTGCAACAAGAATCAATTAAAACAGAATTTTAATTATTTTTCTATAGAATAAACACTCTAATCTAATGATTAAAATCTATACCTAAAACATTACTGTAAACTTGGAATATTATTGCAGATCTGGATTCTACATAAAATTAGGAATCCAACGGTATATTATAAGCTAAAATTGGCCAAAGATTCAATTTTATATGAATTTTGCAAGTTTTAATCTCAATCTGCAAACAGATCTAAACCTCACTTAAAGTTCTTGCCAAGTGGCAGACGCTAGCTGGTCCAGCTGGCCAGGCGGGTGACGCGGCGCGGGCACTGGCGCAGCTTGCCACGCGGCGTGGCGAGGTTGGCTGGTACCCCTTCGCCCGCCCTTCTAATCTGGGCCCTAGAAATCAGATCTAACGGCGGGAGATGGGTGGTGGCTTACCGCAGCGGCGTCGAGGGCGATGCGGCGGCGGCGCTGTCGGTGGTGGAGCTCGGCGGCGATCTGGTGGTTCCTGGAGGTAGCGGGGCGGTCGGAGATGATCAGCAACTCTTCGCGGTTCGCCTGGCACGATCGATGGTGGTCGTCGCTTCCCCGAACAGCCCCTGAGGCTCGCTGTCCTCCGCGAGCTCCGGTGGAACGACGGCGAGGAATTGGGGCGACCGTGTTGCGTCAGATAAGGGGAAAAACGAAGGGGAGTGAGGATCGAGCAAGGGGGTTTTGATAGGGAGAAAATCAGAGGGAGAGGAGCTCCCAAGGCTTCACCTACCGAAGCTCTGGCGGCGCTCTACTCCGACGTGGTCGCGGCGGAACATCCCGATGGCGATGGTTCGGGAAACTTAGGTTTTCGAGCGGTGGGGGTCTCGGGGTTTAAATAGGCGGGGAGTCTTGGCGTCGGGGACACAGACTCCTCTCCGATTCGGCCGGAGTGCGACCAGCTCACGACGGCGCGCGATTTCCACGGGGAGGAAGGGGATGACGGGTGGGTCCCGCGTGTCTGTGGTGGAGGGGGAAGTGGGCTGGCACGGGTGCGGGTAGGCTAGCTGCTGCGCAGGCGTGGGTGGGCTAACGCTGCGGCCCAGTTAGGTTAGGTCGCCTCTTTTTTTCCTTTTAACTTTTATCAAATTCTGTTTTAGTAAAACCCAATTAACTTTTGCATACTAAGTCCAAATTTGATGAAATTTGTTCCTAAATTTTTATAAAAGTAAGGTGGTCAACATAGGACCATGGTTTGATGTTTCACAAGGTTTTTAGTAGGGTCAAGCTTGTGTACAACAATAATGCCTACATAATGAAATTTTTATTAGGGTTTTGGTAGGTTTAGGTGTTAGGATTTTGTTGCAAATTATTATTTGTAGGGTGCAATGATGCAAGGATGATACATGCCACTAATAACATCCTAATATAAAATCTGGGATGTTACAGAGCTCCTGAACAGAGAAAAGAACCGTGAAGCGGGAGGCGGTCGATGTGAGCCAGTCGGTGATGGACAGTTGGCAAAAGACGCAGGGTGTCGGTGAAGCCGCTAGTTGCGGAGAGTCCCCAAACGTGGAGCATGTCGAGATCGAGCGACCGGCGAGTGCCGAGTCCCCGAGCGCGGCGAGTGGCGAGGTCGAGCGACCGACGAGTGCCGATTCGCCGAGCGCGGCAAGTGGCGAGGTCGAGCGACCGGCGAGTGCCAATTCCCCGAGCGTGCCGAGTGGCGAGGTTGGGAGACCAGCGAGTGGCGATGTCTGTAGCACACCGAGTATCCGAGCGTGTTGAGTACGCGAGGGCGAGTCCATGGCGGGGAGTCCCCGAGCGTGTTGAGTACGCGAGGGCGAGTCCGCGATGGCGAGTCTCCGAGCGTGTTGAGTACGCGAGGGCGAGTTCGCGGCGGTGATTCCCCGAGCGCGAGTACGCGAGGGCGAGTGCGCGGTTGCGAGTCCCCGAGCGTGTTGAGTACGCGAGGGCAAGTTCGTGGTGGCGAGTCCCCGAGCGCGAGTACGCGAGGGCGAGTGTCCATGGCGAGTCCCCGACCGTGTTGAGTACGCGAGAGAGAGTCCGCGGTGGCGAGTCCCGAGCATGGAGAGCCACGGCCATGGAACCACGCGTACACGCAGTATTCCTCGGAGTAGTCCCCGAGGCTCGAGTTGGCTTGTAGAGGCGACTTGAGGCTCTTTAAAGATGCATATTCTGAAAATAGTAGTGATTGTTGACGAGCATGGAGATTCCGCGTTGAGCGAGTTCACGAGAGGAGAGTTCGTGGTGATTGCGAGTCCGCGAGAGGAGAGTCCCCGAGTGTGGCGAGTCCGCGATGATTGCGAGTCCGCGAGGGGAGAGTCACCGAGGCGTGCTGAGTACGCAATTATGTTGATTGCGCTGTTTTTGTTAGCGAGTCTCTTGTCTTGGCCCGGGGGGCCAGTCGCATGGCGACTCCAAAGATGTCTCTCGGCTTGGCGTTCTTCCTGGACGATCCGAGACTCAGTTTGCGAGTCCTCGTCCGCAGTACTTGTCCGTGCGAGTCATACTGTCTAAGGTTGAGGAGGACATGGTGTTGTCTGTGTAGCACAACCATTTGTCTTGGCCCGGAAGGCCAGTCCATCAAGGCGACTCCAATGATGGCTCTTGGCTAGCGTTTTTCATGAACGATCCGAGGCTCAGTTTGCGAGTCCTCGTCCGCACTACTTGGCCATTACGATTCGCTCTTTCAAAGGTTGACAAAGGCGAATTGATTTTTCCCGGGGGGAAGAGACGCCTAGTGGTGAGTCTATGCAGCGTGGCATGTGACCCTCTCTGGCGGCTTGGACAATGAAGGTCCCTTAGCAAGCGCGGCATACGCATTCTACGTAGACGGAAAGGGTCGACGTGGCAGACACGGGGTCGACGCGGCGGGGTCAACACGGTGGATGGAGGTCGACGCTATGGCGATGTCGACGACGGCGGGGCCGCGAAGGCGAGGTCGCGATGGCGATCCCGTGGCAGGCGAGTCGCGACAGGTGAGTCCCCGAGCCTAGCGAGTCCGCGTTTAAGCGTGTCCGCGTTTAGACGAGTTTCACAGTATGGCGAGTCCGCGACAGGCAGCCGCGGCGGGCGTGAAGAATCCGCGATAGCCGAGCGACTGAGTTGGCTTCTTCGCAACTCCATTGTCTCAAACGCGATTTCATACATATACAAATAAACAACATGAAACATTGATGATTAAGTTAAATAATAATTATTTGAGAGAATGAGAAGTGTACGTGCATGTCTCTCCAGCTAGCGATTGATTAGATAGCTTTAATGGCAATTCGATCCATGCAGTGCAAGGGATCAGATCTAGATTAATTAATCAAAGTAATAATCAAGGAGAGAGGGATTGAACAAAAAACTCATCGGAATTCATTTGTTGTAGCTGCGCACGGCGTGATCATCGCAGACCTGGCCGGCAATGAATAATATGCTGATCCGATGTTGACTTTAATTTGCTTCAATCCAGATGACGGGCTTTGTCTCCGAAAGATCATGACTCAATCACGAGGCGGCGTGTGCAAAAAAGACGCAAAGAGAGTTAGATCTAAATAGAATATAGGTTAGCTGATTTTGCTAGTAACCAATGTACGGAGAGAGACATGAATTAAATAGAAATACTAATGCATTAGGCACTACGGCGTATGCATGTTTTTATCACGTTTGACTGAACAGCAGTCGCTCGCCGACCGTATGGCCATTCACCGCCTCGATTGCGTCTGGATTTTGATTAACATCCTCCACGCATAGAATTAATCTGCTGGATGCGATCTAGTTGTTGAGGGTGAGGGATCCCGCCTGGATTATCACCCTCCAAGCATCGCTTGCCCCACGGTGGGCGCCAACTATCGTGGTATTGCACGGCAGATGCTACTGGGGGTAGCTTACGTAGAGGGAGCAAGGCGACGTAGGAGAATCTGGGAGCGAGATTGACACACGATGTACCCAAGTTCACGTCCCCTCGGTGGAGGATCGCTACGTCCTGCTATCAATCCAATATATGATCATAGATTGGTTTACATGGGAGCTGCTGTAGGCGGAGGGAGAGAATAGATCTAATCTATCGTGGGAGAGAATCTAGTGAGATGTGTCAAAGCATACCCCGTGGGGGTGCCCCTGGTGGATTTATATATGCATCCAGTTAGGGTTTACAAGTGCTAGTGGACTTTGTATTGAAGTCGCTGTCTTGGTCCTCCAGTCGGCGCCACTCGTCTGGGTGCAGGATGCGCCAGTCGCCGTATTCGGCGAGTCGACCCGCTCTGAGATCGGCGATCCAGCTAGCGATTCCTCTTCATGGGTTACCCCGATTGGTATTCCCCCATCAAGCGGTGCCTCGAGGCGAGGTCGGATTACTTGTAAAATAAGGCCATTAGTTCTTTCGACTTATCCATTAGCTTGTGGATGTGCAACTGATGCAATATCGAGCCGAATCCCTTGTTCTTCGCAGAATTCGGCAAGTTCACCCATGGAAAAATTGCTTCCATTGTCAGTAATTATACTGTGCGGATATCCGAATCGGATGATTACGTCTTCGACGAACTTTCTAGCTGTGGCTCCATCGCAACTTGATACGGGTTTAGCCTCAATCCACTTTATAAATTTATCCACCATCACTAGTAGGTGAGTAAATCCACATTTTGCGGTGCGAAACGGCCCTACCATATCAATCCCCCAGACCATGAACGACCGTGTAATAGGGATTGTTTGCAGCTGTTCAGCCAGAACATGTGTCTGATGAGCGTACTTTTGGCAGCCTCTGCATGTTTTGACCAGTTTATCGGCATCTGCCTTAGCTTTAAGACAAAATAATCCGCGTCGAAAAGCTTTTACCACTAAGGATCTGGCTGCAGCATGATGACCACACTCGCCTTCATGTATTTCTCTTAAAATTTCCACTCCTTCTGAAGAAATACATCGCTGAAACACGCTAGAAACACTCCGTTTATAGAGCTCACCATTTATTATAGTGTAGGCTTTTGCTCGTAGAACGATCTGCCGGCTCAAGACTTCGTCTTCGGGTAATTTTCTGTCTATCAGGATATCCAGATAGGGTTTTATCCAGCTGGGAATTACAGCCAGAACTGCTATTAAAGGTGAGTCAGATTTCGTCGGATAGTCCTCATCAACTCCAACTATGGAGGGGACCCTTAAATTCTCTAAGAAAGCGCCATCCATTACTTGTTTCCGCGTAGAGCCTATCCTTGATAGAGCGTCTGCTTCCTTATTTTCTGCTCGAGGGATGTGTTGAACCTCAAAACCCTCGAACGATTTAGATAGTTCATCCACAATAGCTTTGTATGCTCCCATGTTCTTATTTGTGTTGCAGATATCGGATACTTGCTGAACAACTAAATCCGAGTCTCCGTAACACATGAGTCTTGATATGCCAATGTTTTTGGCCATGCGTATTCCATGCAGCAATGCTTCATACTCGGCAATATTGTTGGTTGCCGTGAAGTGTATTTGCAACACAGAGAACAACTTATCTCCTTGGGGTGATTTGAGCACCACGCCAGCCCCTGAGCCTCCTTGTGCTTTTGATCCGTCAAAGTGAAGGATCCAAAATTCTGAGTCTGGAGGACTTGTGTTTTCTGCCGTCTCTGTCCAATCAACAACAAAGTCGGCGAGTATTTGGGACTTGATTGCTGTACGTGGTTTGTACTCAATGTAGAAAGCTGCAAGATATATTCCCCACTTTGTGACACGTCCTGTGGCGTCGCGGTTTTTGATTATATCTCGCAGGGGAGCGGCGCTCACCACTGTGATCTTGTGCTCTTGAAAATAATGGCGTAACTTTCTGGAAGCGAAGAACACTCCATAGGCTAGCTTTTGATGATGTGGGTACCGTTGTTTTGATTCTGTCAGGAGCTCACTCAGATAATAAGTTGGCCGCTGCACCTTATGCTCCTGGCCTTATTCCTCGCGCTCAACTACTATTACCACGCTTATGACCTTGTTGGTCGTTGCAATATAGAGTAACATAGGTTCCTGAGGTTCTGGCGCTGCGAGAACTGGTGGGTTTGAAAGTAGATCTTTCAAAATTTGCAGGGTAGTTTCGGATTCCTGGGTCCAGACAAATTTATCGGTTTTCTTCAAGAGTTTGTACAAAGGTGCGGCTCTTTCGCCGAGCCGGATGATGAACCGACTCACTGCTGCAATGCAACTAGTGAAACGCTGCACGTCCTTCAGGCGAGTTGGCCTGATAATATTTAGTATAGCCTTCATTTTGTCCTGGTTCACCTCTATGCCTCGCTCAAAGACGATGAAACCTAACAATTTTCCGGCTGGAATTCCAAAGAAACACTTCTTCGGATTTAGCATCATATTGAATTTTCATAGACTAGCAAATTTTTCATCCAAGTCGGAAATTAAAGTTTCCTTCTTTTTGGACATAACTGCTATATCGTCTACGTATACGTGGACGTTGCATCCAATTTGGTCGTTGAGACAACATTGCATAGTACGTTGATATGTTGCTCCTGCGTTGTTTAAGCCAAAAGGCATAATTTTGTAGCAGAAGGTTTCAAAGGGAGTAACGAAAGACGTCTTAATTTGATCTAACTTTTTCATCGGTATTTGATAATATCCAGAATATGCATCGAGAAAACAGAGTAGTTCCGACCCAGCCGTTGAGTCGATAACTTGATCGATTCTTGGCAAAGAAAACGAATCTTTTGGGCATGCCTTATTCAAAGCGGTATAATCAACACACATCCTTAAAATCAATGATGTCCTTTTTAGGGACGAGTACAGGATTTGCCACCCAATCTGTATGGATGACCTTTGTTATAAAATCCGCTAATTCTAGTCGGACTAATTCCTTGGCTATTTCTTTGCGCTTTTCATCACCAAACCGTCGTAAGGACTGTTTGATGTGTTTAGCGTCAGGGTAAACATTAAGAGATTGCTCGACGAGTTCCCTAGGTACTCTGGTCATGTCAGAAGGCTTCCATGCGAAGATATCACTATTATCTTTGAGGAACTCGATGAGCGCGCTTTCCTATGTGTGGCCTAGACCTACCCCTATGTTCGTCGTCTTTGAGGGATCATCTTCCTTTAGCGACGTTTTCTTCGTCTCTTCTGACGCCTTGAACTGCAAACTTGGCTTCAGGACCTCGTTCTTCATAGCGGGCATCTCGGACGGATTGATGGTTTCTTAATCTCCTGGTACTCCTGGGCGTGCAGCACAGCTTCAACAAAGACAACAGATCCTTAGTCGCACTCCCGCGCCTTCCTCGGATTTCCCCGTATGGTGATTACGCCCTTTGGACCTAGAAGTTTGATCATGTCGTAGATGTAACAGGGACGAGCCATGAACGCCCAGTAAGCCGGACGCCCGAAGATGGCGTGGTAAGCACTTTTGAACGACACCACCTCAAAAGAGAGTGGCTCGGTCCGATAATTGTCTCGGGTTCCAAATGTCACGTCTAGAGTAATCTCACCTAGAGAATCCGCCTGTCTCCCTGGTACAATGCCATGGAAAGTTACACTGCTATAACTCAACTGGATCTCGTGTAGCTTCATGCGATGGAGCGTCTCGATGTAGAGGATGTTAATGCTGCTTCCACCGTCCATGAGTGTTTTAGAGAACTCATAGCCATCAATAAGAGGATTGACGACCAGAGGGTACTTTCCCTAACGATGTGTTTTCCTCGGGTGATTTGAGCGATCAAAGGTGATGGTTACCTCCGACTAGTCCAGAAACTGTGGAACAGCTGGAACCGTGGCATTGAGCTCACGGAGAACCGCCTTGTTGCCTTTAGCAGGTTGGGATCCAAGGAAGCATACGTATGCGTCTTTCTTAGTCAGAAAAGTGTTCTTTACATCCGACTTGGGCTCTACAACAGTTTCTGCTTCTTCCATGTCGGAATCTTCCTTGGGATCCTTTCCTTTCTCGGAATTTTTCTTTCCTTTTTGTCGCTTGGCCCTATAGCCAGCGGATTCGTCTTTCTTGATGTCGTCATTGAAACGACACTCGGCTTTTCGTGGGTAGATCCTCCGTTACTATCCAAGTGGTGGACACAGGGATTAATAGCCCTAGGTATAGGTTCTTCCGGGTTGCTGATCTCCTCTGCCCTGGATTCGGGAAGTTCCACGGCCTCTACCCCGGACGCCTCCGCGCCCTCCTCGTCCTCCAGATCCGAACGTTGCGTTGACAGCTGCGTTGTCCAGAGTCGGCTTTTCGTCTGAGGTGTTCTTGCGCTTCTGAGCTTGTTTTGGCTGTTTGGCCGCATTGGGATTGGCCAAAATATTTAGCAGCCCTTCTGAATCATCATTGGCATCAGCATATTTGTTTGTCGTTTCTATCATTTATCCCAAATCTGTGACGTGGTCACGCTTCAGTCTATGACGCAAAGGTCCGACTAGAAGTCCTGCAATAAAAGATTTTATCGCAGTTTGCTCGTTTACTCCTTCGCAGGAGTTCTTCGTGTCGATCCATCATCCGAGGTAATCCCGGCAGGTTTCTCCGGGTCTTTGTGTGCAACGCTGCAAGTCTCCGACTGTGCAGGGCCTCCTGTATGTTCCCCTAAAGTTTGAAAAGAACGCACTTTGCATATCATACCAGTTGTGAATTGAATTCTCTGGCAGTTCATTCAGCCATGATCGAGCCGTCTTCCTCAACATGAGTGGGAGATATCAGACTGTGACCAAGCTGTTTCCTCCTTTGGCGATGCAGCAAGCCTGGAAGAAATCCTGGAGCCAGGTATCTGGCCGAGCTGCGCCGTCATAGGGCTGAATGTGTTTGATAATACCAACATCAACCGGAAATTTGGTCTGACGTATGTGTGGTCCAAAACACTTGGGTCCCACATACACGTCTTCTTCCTCGTACCGCCGCGCTTCTATGTTTAATTCAATACGATGGCGAGCGTTGTTTGGAGAGAGAGATCTGCGCCTTGGAGGCTCACGGCTCCTGGGCGGCGGAGTTGGATTTCTGCTTCTCCTTTCACCATTGCCGCCTCCACCCCTGCAGCTTCCCTGGCTACGTCTGGATCCTTCATGGTCGCTGCTAGGAGGCGAAGGTGGCCCTGGTGGATTGTTTCTGGCTAGGTTACATGGTGGTGGAGCTAGAGCCTCATTATGCTGACTCCGATGCCTGTTTCTTCGGGCACCGTCCCTACTTAATTCAGGGTGATCCGGATCATCTCTTCGCTCGGCATTGCTAGCCGGATGGATCGGTGGTGGCATCCTTAGCCAATCTTGCTCTTCTCGCTGGCGACATGTTTTTGGGTCTTCTGTATAGCGGTTGTTTTGCCGATGATGGTCCTGATGAGGAACCATTGCCCTGATAGCATCTTCGGACGCATCCGGAATAACTCTTGCCCAGTCACGTGTCGTCCGGCGAGAGTGGCCGTTTGAACCAGTTCTTAAATTATCTTCTTCTCCACGGGGACGATAGAGTTGATTCGTATCATTATGGAGCCTTACATCAGCGCTTTGGTCAGCATCAGTGTGGCAAAAATCGGACTTTGAGGCCAGTTTGCCACTAAATGACGCGGCCATTTTCTGTTGCTTTAATCCTTTGTCCAGCAACGTGACGCACTGCTGGACCTGCCATGGAGACAGATTGTTGGCGAGGATAGCTCGAGCTGCTGCAGCGTTTTCCAGCGGCGTGCTGTAGACTCGGATCTTCTCTCCATCCTTTCCGTCGAATAGATCTTTGTGGATATCCGGATTCTTCTTAGCAAGAAACGGACCTCCCCTTGTCTTGTTTGGATGTCGCTTGAAATCTGACTGATATTTGGCAGGATCACTGTCTAACTGTTGTCTCATCTCGACGATGCGCGCGGCCTCTTCGAGCAGAAACATACGGTGCTTTTCCAGATCCTCAGCCCTTTTCTCCAGCGCCTCCGGTGTGAGATCCAAAGCCGTTGGGATTGGAATCGTGAGAGCATATCCGTAAATTTCACGTGCACCCTTGGTGACGATGTGTCCATCCATAGGAGGGTCGATCGGAGTGATATTAATCGGATCTCCGTCCTGATTCTCCATCTTGATCTCTTCATCAAATTTTTCTTCGTTGGTTTCCTCGACGTCCGGCTCTGCCGGTGTCGGATTTTTGTTCTTCTTCTTTGACTGTCCAGTAGCCTTAACGTGCGTTCTAGTGGCAAAGATAGCTTTCGGTCCGGTATCAGGGGATAAACTTCTGTCGGTACTTTCCGTCATGGTTGGCTTGTGGACCTCGGAGGAATCTCCGGCATCCTTATCATCCTGCGAGGTGTATCTTTCATCCATGCTATCATATGGACTAGGAGAATTTTCGGGCTCACCTTGTGTTGGCATGAAGACGTGTTCTTTTTCATACTCCTCCATCTCTTTGTCGAAGTCTCGAAGTTCCTGCGACGTTATTGACTCCTAAGGGGAGCCAGGTAAATCGGCGTTTTCTTTGATTGCGTCTAGGACCAAATCGCTACCAGCTCCAGCATTGACAGAGTCAGATCCAGAGATTATGTGGTACACGAAACAGTGCTTCTTCTTGTTCATGTTCTTGAAGTAGTGGCACAGCTGGGTTTCTGCCTCCTCCATCTCAAAGTTCTCCTTGATGTCAGTGATTGCTTCGTAATCGATGTAGGGGCGTTTCATCATCTCCTTTATCCTGTGCTTCAAGGGTAGTTTTTCTTCTACGACGTCCGGGAGGAAGGATCCGTAGTGGATATATTCCTCGTCCGTGTATCCGATCTCACAAGACAGATCAGATCCGGATTCTTCTTCCACCTGTTCTTCCACTTTAGGAGTGGGATGGGTGGGTTTGATTTTCTCCGGGACCTTGAACTCTTCCGCCTCTGCGGACAAAGTAGATCCAGATTTTTCTTCCGCCATGGTCATCACCTCAAGGGTGGGTTGGTCGGGTTCAGCAAAATCGAGATAAATATTGATCTCGCTGATGGACATGATTGTGTAGGTCGTCACGAGTTTTGAAGCTGGAATCCAGGTCTCGTCGAGAAGGACGAGAGGGACATCACTGGCGTAGACCACGCGACCCATGGCGATAGTTTTGTCGATTCCTGCATGCAGAGATTCCGCCTGGAATGATGCTCCAAAGGTCACCTGCCCCATGGTGGGCTCCAACTGTCGTCGGATTGTCGACAAGTACGCCATAGGGGGTCCTAGTGGCATTGGAAATATGGGGTGTGAGACGTCGGATGTTCCAAAAGCGGTGAGCACAAGTTTACCCAGGTTCAGATCCGATTGTGGTGATTGGATCCTACTCCTGCTAGCAACCTAGTAATATATCGGCGTAAGCCGGATGTTACAGCGGATTACAAGAGAGGTTCGCTTGTGTGAGTTGATTGTGGTGTTATGATTGGTTGTGTCTATTGTGTGCCCTAAAGGCTCCCATAGGGCCGGTTTATATAGTCACCGGGGCCTAGGGTTACAGGAGAGACCTATCCGGCTACGTTATAGAGTCAGTAACTAGATACAACTTGGACTACAAGTAATACTACAGGCCTAAGTCGATAGCTCTTCTAGGCCTTGTCGTAGCCGGAACTGGCTCCTCCTATTTCTCTGACTGGGCCGCCCATGAAGCAAAGCTCTAACCCGTTGGTGGGCCACCCTGGTCAGCGAGTCCTGTGAGTATACCCGGAAAGTATATCCCCAACAAGAGCTACTATAGCAACTCCTTTCAAAATCCCAAAAAATATTCAAAAGGAAGTTGATTTAAGAAGCAAATGCAAATGATGGCAGAAATCTCTCAAAACAGATCAGCAGGTAAAGATTGATTTTTTTCGAAAATCTTTTGTTCCACAAATAAAAAAGTGCAAATCTAACGAAAGTTGGACAACAACTTGGGGCACAAGCACAGAAAATTACAGCTCCATCCGAAGTACTGAGATCTTTCACGAATTTTTACAATGCACCACAAAAATCTGTCCCAGGACAACAACTTTTCACAACTCCTCTACTTCTCAAAAGAGGTTGATCTTGACACAAAAACCAAACAAAACGGATAAGGAGAGTTTATTACAGAAGTAATAACTTCCAAGACTCAAAGAAACAAAGACCCAAAGCAAACTAAAATGGATTGTCTCCCAAAAGCTCTTTCTTGATAGCCATTAAGATGGGCATAATAACTTCAATGATGCTCACATAGGAGATATGGATTTGAAGTGAAAGAGAGCATCAAGAAGCAAATATCCAACACATTTGAGTATAACCCACTTCCTATGCAAGGGAGTTTAATGAGAAAACAAATTATTGAAACAAAGGCTACTAGCATAGGAAGGCAAAACAAATGAAACTTCAAAGCTTTCAACATAAAGCGGGGAAACTTAATATTATTGAGATGCATAAAACCATGTTTCCCTCTCTCATAATAACTTTTAGTAGCACTTTAAATAAAGTTGACAATATAACTGTCATAGGAAACAACTTTATCATCAGAGTGAGCATACTCACAATCATCAAAAAGAGGTCTAAGGTCATAAACTCGATCAATAGAAGCAAGTTATTCAACCCTGAAATCCTCATTAGGAAATTCATTTTCATAAGGAGCTTTAGAAAATTTGGAAAAGTTAAACTCATAAGATTCTCCATCAAACTTGGTTAAAACTTTCTCCTTCTTACAATCTATAATAGCTCCACAAGTGTTCAAGAAAGGTCTACCAAAAATGATAGGACAAGTTTTACTAGCTTCTGAACCAAGTACTAGAAAATCAGCAGGATACTTAATCTTACCACAAAGAACTTCCACATCTCTTACAATACCAATAGGGCATACTGTCTCTCTATTAGCAAGGTGAATAACCACATCAATGTCCTCAAGTTCACAAGGACCAATTTCATGCATAATTTCCTTGTAAATCTCATAAGGAATAGCACTAGAACTAGCACCAATGTCACATAAACCATAATAGCAATGATCACCAATTCTAACAAAAAATAGGGACACTAGCTTTCCTAGCTTTACTAAGATGAGAGACAATATTAGAAGCATCTTCACAGAAGATAATGTGCCCATCTTCTACATTTTTAGTGACAAGATCTTTCACAATGGCTACTACAGGTTCAATATTTATTTGTTCATCATGTTCCACATCTTTCTTTGTACTTTTGCTAACCACATTATCCATAATAGAATGTTCCTTTACCTTAGCAGGGAAAGGAATTTTCTCAATATAAGGTTCAGGAAAAATAGGATCAACATTACAAACCTCAGTATTTCTAACAGGAACATGATTAACAACATCTTTATAAGGAGCATGGTACTTGTCCCACTTCTTTTAGGATTTTCTATGTAAGAGGCAAAGGCCTTAAAACAATTGGCAATACTTTGAGAATCAAGACCATACTTAGTACTAATATCATGAAAGTCATCAGTTCCCATAAAAGATTTAATGCATTCATAATCATAATTTATACCTGACTTTTTTTCCTTTATCAGTCTCCCATGCTTCAGTGTTTTCTTGAATACGGTCTAGAAGATCCCATTTAGCTTCTTCTTTCATACGTGTGAATGATCCAGCATAAGAAGCATCTAATAAATCTTTATCATGAAGAGAAAGCCTTGCAAAAAAGTTATTAATAATAATATTGTTAGGGAGTTCATGAATAGGACATGTAAGCATTAGTAATTTCAATCTCCCCAAGCTTGGGTTTTACACTCTTCATCACGAGTCCAAAAGTTATATATTAGATTCATATCCTTATGAATCTCACTGGGAGGATATGATGGCTGTACGCGTGGTTGACGTGGAGCATGTTGGGAACCCCAAGAGCAAGGTGTGAAGCACCACAACATCAAGTTTTCCCTCAGTAAGAAACCAAGGTTATCGGACCAGTAGGAGGAAGGAAACGTCACACAGGTGTTGTAAGCAACGAGGAGACCTGCACAACACAAACTCAAGACTTGCCCCAACGAATCAGTGAGGTTGTCAAGCTCACCGGTTTGTTGTAACAAAGGATTAAACTTATGGTGTGGAAGGTAATGGTTTGCAGCAAGTAAACAGGTAACAGTGGAAGATGTATCAATGGTGAAGATTGGACCGGGGTCCATAGTTCACTAGAGGTGCTCTCCTTAGATAAAGAACATGGCATGAAGGGTAAACAAATTACAGCAGGGCAACTGACAAGAACTGATGTGAGACCCTGGCGCATGGCTCAATAGGATTGATAGGAAACCCATACCAACAAGTTGCAACTTCTTTTCCGGAAGCTCATTCGAAAAGAACTCTAAGGTTAAGCGTGCTTGGCCTAGAGCAATTCTAGGATGGGTGACCGACCGGGAAGTGGGTAACCGGGTGCACACGAGTGAGGACAAAGTGCGCAAAAAAGACTAGTGTTGGTATGTGGGGTTAGTCTAGAGATCCTATTGAGTTGCCAGAAGTGACAGCCGTCGGTCCGGAGTGACCGGGGGTGTTACAAATTGTTATCAGAGCCGACCCTCACGGTTACATGGGCGTGTGCGGGTCAGTGGCGAACATGTGTAGCATGGCGCGTGTGGCCCAGAGTGGACACGGCATGGCAATGTGCTGGCACTGGACGCACAGACGTGTGGCAAGAGGGGACGTTCCTGGCTTGTGGTTGATCGACGAGGACGTCGATCTTCTAAGGGTGGGTGTATGTGAGACCCTGGCGCATGGCTCAATAGGATTGATAGGAAACCCATACCAACAAGTTGCAACTTCTTTTCCGGAAGCTCATTCGAAAAGAACTCTAAGGTTAAGCGTGCTTGGCCTAGAGCAACTCTAGGATGGGTGACCGACCGGGAAGTGGGTAACCGGGTGCGCACGAGTGAGGACGGAGTGCGCAGAAAAGACTAGTGTTGGTCTGTGGGGTTAGTCTAGAGATCCTATTGAGTTGCCAGAAGTGACAGCCGTCGGTCCGGAGTGACCGGGGGTGTTACAACTGAGTAAGGCATAACAATACAATACCAGAAAAAGATCCTATGAGATTCGATTGGGCAATACAACAATATACATAGACCGCCATACAACTGCATCTATGACTAGAAGTCCACCTTCAGGTTATCATCCGAACCCTCCCTAGTATTAAGTTGCAGGCAACAGACAACTGCTTTAAGCAAAGTGTGTAAGGTAAACAATCCACTTGTTCCATGAACAAGAGACCGTTGTTTTCTCCCTAGTGGCAACAACACATCTACAACCGAAGATATTTCTGTCACTTCCCTTGGAAACTAGAGGCATGAACCCACTATCGAGCATAAATACCCCCTCTTGGAGTGACTAGCAACTACTTGGCCAATATATCTACTAACAACAAAGAGCATGCAAGATCACAAACAACACAGACATGATAGAATCAAATAGACAAAACCATTAATCAATCTGACATAGTAATCTCAATATCCATCGGATCCTCGCAAACACAACATGCATGATTATAAACATATTAGATCTTGATCATGAACAGAGCTCACAAGATCTATACATGAAAGCACAAGGAGGAGATACAACCATCTAACTACTACATGGACCCATAGTCCAAGGTGGAACTACTCACGCATCATACCGGAGAAGAAGGACTCCGGGATTATCTCCCCTCTGGCAGGGTGCCAAGAAGAACTTCATATCCCCCTCGATCTAGGGCCGACAGTGGCAGAGGCTATAGAAGGTTTCGTGGAGTTTTGATCGGGTGCCAAGGGTTTCTACATCGGGGGCTTCTTATAGGCGAAGAGGCGAGGCTGGGAGGCGGCCAGGGGGGCCACACCCTACCCAGGCGTGGGGTGGCCCCACTCGCGCCTAGGGGGGTGTGGCGGCCCTAGTTTGCTTCTCCGTCTACCCTCTGGACTTCCTGTCGCCCACAGTAAAATATTGACTTTGGCTTTTGTCCCGTCCAATTCTGAGAATATTGATTTTCTGCCTTTCTGGAACCAAGAATAGAAGAAAACAGGCAACTGGAACTGTGGCAACTTGTTAATAGGTTAGTTCCAGAAAAGATATAAAAAAACCTCAAAGTGTAGACAAAGCAAAGGAAAGTGGATACTAAACAAGCATGGAGCATCAAAAAATATAGATACTTTTCCGACGTAACATGATATAGAATAAAAGAGAGGTACTATTTCCTCCCATTCCATAGAGTGTCCATTCTTAAGCAGCTTATACCATTCTTCAGCTCTTCCTTTCAATGATATATAGAGTAACTTCTTCTTAACATGTTCTGTTGTGATACTTGCATACTTAAACAACCCGCATAATTCATGGATAAAAAGCAAGTGATCACCAGGATGGACAGTTCTATCCCCAAAATAATAATTATTCATAACACGATCAACAATTCTTGTAGGTATATTAAAAGGATCTATATAAAGGGGTGGTGGTTCAAATACTACCCTAACAGTGGTAGTAGCTTTCCCAAATAGGAAACCAAGTGGGTTATCCATATTGGAAACAAAGTAGCAAACAAAAATAAAAAGCAATACTCATAGTAGAAGTTTCCTTTACCAGTTCCACTCTTTAATAGCGCTTCACTCCCTAGCAACGATGCTAGAAAATAGTCTTGATGACCCATAAGTATAGGGGGTGTATCATAGTACTTCTGATAAATAGGAGTGTCGATCCCAACGAGGAGCATAAGGTGTTGACTAGTGGTTTGGAGCAGGTAATCTCTGTAAATACATAAGAAAAAGATTTTTAGGGGTTTTTGATAAAGCAGGGAAATAAAATGCAAGTAAATAAAGATAACAAATAATTGAAGCAAGTGGCCCAATCCTTTCTTAGCAAAGGACAAGCTGGTGGAAATACTTTTGAGAACCAAACGTTCTCAAGGACACATGGGAATACTGTCAAGTGCTTTCATTTCATATAGTTGATTAATCTTTCTTTGGTTTGATAAGTGTTGTGTGGGTGAACCTATGCTAATGTACCGACCATACTTGGACTAATACATACTTGTGATTAAACCCCTTGCAAGCATCCACAACTTCAAGAAAGTAATTAGGATAAAAACCTAACCACATCCTTAAACTCTGAGATCCTACACTCCCTTATGCAAAGGTTTCCTAACAGGGGTTTAGGTTTCTATCACTCCGACAACCCCACAATTAGTAGCCAAATACACAATGCATTCCCCTAGGCCCATAAATGGTGAAATATCATGTAGTCGACGTTCACATGACACCACTAGAAGAATAGCACCACTACTTAAATATTAAACCATTGAATAGTACCTCAACACAATTCCACTACTAACAACATGACTTCTCCCATGTCCTCAAGAACTAAACGAACTACTCACGAGACATCATATGGATCAAGATCGGAGATGATATAATGATGAATAACAATCTGAACATAGACAATAATTCAATGGTTCCACTCACAAACATCAACTACAATAGTAATTAACACCGGGAAAGTTTCCCCTAAGAACTATGCAAGATCCAACACAATTGTTACAGCGGGATGGAGTGGTGATGATGGTGCTGGTGGAGATGGTGGTGTGGATGATGATCCCGATGAAGTGTAGCTTGATGATGGTGTTGATGGCGACGATCTCCCCTCTCCGGGAAGGAATTTCCCTAGCAGAAATCTGTCTGCCGGAGAGCTCTTTCTCTCTCTATGGTTTCTGCCCCGCAGAGGCGGCGGAATCTTTCTATAGTCGCTCCCCAAACTTTAGGGTTTTAGGAGGAAGATATGTGCGAAGGGGCGGAGCCAGAGGTGGGCCATGGCGGCCACACCCCCTGTAGGCGCGGCCTAGGGTAGTCCGTGCCTGGGTGTGTGTGGGCCCCATGTGGACCAACTCCACCTCCCCTTCTGGCTTCCTTCGTCTTTTGGACAAATATAATTTTCCATAGTTTTTCTGGTATTTTTACGATCTTCGCGAAAATTGCATCTAGACATCGCTTTTTCCATCAAAATCCTGACCCCGGCAGTTCATCCTCCAAGAATCATCCAACATGCAAAAATAGATGAAATAACATAAGTATCACCTCTTAATAAGGAATATATTAATGGATAGAAGAAAATTACAATATAGGATGGTGATGCAAATTGGACGTATCAGTTATAGAAGAGGAAGCAGAGTAGCCAACGATGAGATAAACGATGGCACGGGGAGCAGCCGAAGGCGATTCAACCTGCGCCTAGCCATGGACGAGACGACCACAACAGTATGAGCAAACCTAGAAGCACCACAGGGCCACCAGGGACATGACACAACACCACTAGGAGCGGCTGAGTGCCATATCGCCGCTAACCACCAAACCCTAGGGTTCGGGGTGGAGACAGACTTGTAGGGGTTCGTAGCATGGAAAACAAAAAATTTCTACCGCATGCACACAAACAAGCCAAGATCTATCTACTAGATTGTAGCAATGAGTCGATAGAGGAACTACCCTCGAAGATTCCAAAGCGGTTAACGAGAGAAGATTCTCGTGGGTGATGTAGTCGTACTCTTGCCGATCTAAAGATCACGTAGACGATCCTTCCGGCGCTGCGTTCCGGCAGCGCTTCCGCAGTCGGTCACACGTCCGGTACTCGATGAAGACCTTCCTCTCCCTTGTTCCAGCAGGAAGCGGAGGTTGTAGTACTCTCCTCGTGATTCCGGCAGCATGACGGCGTGGTGTCGGAAGTAGAGGGGAGATCTCGCAGGGCTTTGCCTTAAGCCGGAGCGAGTATGGTGGAGTAAGAGAGGACCTTGGCGATCTATGGAATAGAAGCACCAAGGGGAGGTGGTGTGGCCGGCATCTAGGGCTTGGAGAAGCCCTAACTCGACGACTTGGAGGAGCCCTAGGCCGCGGCAGCACTTGGGGTGGTGGCGCCAGGAGCTAGCGTTTTTGGGTGTGAGGGGTAGGGGCGCCCTATTGAAGGGAATATGCCCGAGAGGCAATAATAAAGTGGTTATTATCGTATTCCTTGTTTATGATAAATGTTTATTTTACATGCTATAATTGTATTAATACGGAAACATTAATACATGTGTGTTTAATAAACAAAAGGAAGTTCCTAGTTATGCATCTCTTATAAACTAGCTCGTTGTTAACAAGATGATCAAAGTTTCCTGATCATGGACATTGGATGTTGTTAATAACGAGGTCACAACATTAGTGTAATGGTGTGATGAACATTCATCCGAAGTATAGCATTATGATCAAAGTCATTGAGTTTATATTGCTATAACAACTTACGAAGTGATCCTAATCCTTAGACCATGAGATCATGTCAATCACTAACACCGGAAGAGTTTCTTGATAACATCAAACGTCACACCGTAACAGGGTGATTATAAAGATGGGTTCAGAACTACTAAAGTGTTATGTTGAGGCCCATGGATCGAGAGTGGAATTTGTTCATCCCAATGACGGATAGATATGCTCTAGGCCCTCTCGGTGATATCACATTGATTAGCTTGCAAGCAAGTGATTTGATCACTAGAATGTTATATCACGGGAACGAGAAAAGAGTGCATGTCAGTAAGGAGATCAAACTAGGTATGGAGATACCGATGATCGAATCTCGGACATGTAAGATATCGCGAAACAAAGGGATTAAGATACTAGCGTAAAAGGTTTCGACGATCACAAGAAAGTCATCGTTGAATGTGTGGGAGTCAGTATGGGTCTCCAGATCCCGCTTCTGATTATTGATCCGAGAGGGGTATCGATCATGTCTGCATTATTCACGAACCATAGGGTGACACACTTAAGAGACACCGACATCCATTTTGAGCAAAAGTTTCATGCCAAAAAGAATAACACGCGCAGGAATTTATTTCACTAGATACCGAAACGGGTTTTCGGGTGAAATTGCAGAAAGTATTTCTGCATGTGGAATGAAATACTAGCAAGGGGTTATAGGTGAATGTTTGTCATTAAAGTAATTGACAAAATTCTGAATAAATAAAAGGAGTTTTATTTAATGAGAGTTTGAATTAAATTTGGTGGAAATTTAATGGGAATTTGAGTGGGTTTTTTAGTGGAGGGAATTGAAAGGCATTTGAGTGAGTGGAGTGTCCACCCACATGAATGTGGAAGAGGTGGGGGCAGCCCCATGGCTGGGCGCATGGCCCCTTGGGTGCCCCCTCTCCCTATGAAAGGAGCCCTCATCCCTCTCTCTCACTCACACCTCCTCATGAAGGATCTCTCTCCCCCTCTAGAATTTATCCCCCATGGTCTCGGACTAGCGAGATACATGTTCCCAGTGGCTATTCGGCAAGAAAGAGTTGTGCTTCCACTGCATCGCCGGAGCGAGGAGGTGGAGGTTGCTCGGTGCCTCGAACGTGTGTGTGAGCACGGATGCGCTGCTGATTTGCGGCGCTAGGACTTCCTCTCGATCTTGAGATCGGCAAGAGATCGTCTATATCAACCACGAGTCAAACTCGTTAAGCTTTGTCGGTCTTCAAGGCTATGTTCTCTACGGATATACATCCGCCCGTTGTTTATATCTAGTAGATAGATCTTGGTACATAGTTCCCATCGTAGGAAATTTTTTGTTTTCTATGCTGCGAACCCTACAGTGGTATCAGAGCCGGATCTATGCGTAGATGCTTTGCACGGGTAGTACACATATGATTATGTGGGATATGATGATCGTTTTATTGCTTCTTAGTTGTACTTTGGATATTGGTGGCATAGTGGGATGAAGCGTCCCGGACAAACTTTACATGTCCTCGTACATGAGACCTATTCCACACTTGACATGCAACTAGTTTTGCATAAGTGGCTAGCGGGTGATTGTCTCTCCTACTATAGTTAATATCTAATTTGCAATGAGTTGTCAACAATTTGGTTATCCTCATTGTGGTTCATGTTCGTAGGTAAGAACGGTTCTATCTTCGAAAGCCCTAAGCCACGTAAAACTTGCAATGGATAAATTAGAGGCATCTAGTTTAGATTGTTGTTGGGCTAGTGTTATGATATGGTGATGTTGTAAGTAGAAGTATGAGATGAAACTCTTGCAACAGACATAACGTGTAGGTTCCATAGACCTTGGCCTTACACACAGAGGTATGATAGAGATCATACCACGGTGCACATGATGGAGATCATATGCGGGAACCATATCATTTCACTTATTAACATGTGATGTTTGATTGCATCTTATATTTCTTGTTTGGCATTTTATTAGCATAATAAGATGATCCCTCATTTAAATATCAAGATAAGAATGTTTTCTTCCTTAAGTATACACCGACAATGTTTCGTCGCTTCAAGACATCACGTGATGATCGGGTGTACTTGAATCCACGAGCATATCTCGGGTGTAGGACAGTTACACACGCGAATACTAAGGTTCTAACTTGGCGAGCCTAGCATGTACAGACATGGCCTCCGAACACGGACCGAAAGGTTAAGCATGAGTCATATGTTTTGATATGATGACCATTTGATGCTCGCCTTTGAAGCTACACCGACTCACGTGATGATCGGACTTGGTGTAGTGGAGTTGGTTCATGTAATCACCAAAAAGGCATGAGGGATGTCGTTTTTGAGTGGGAGTTCATTTCTAATTTGGATGAGTAGAACTGAATTTATCATAAATTAAATCAAAGTGAATTTGCATAATTTTTTGTAGTCATTGGCATTCGTTCACCACCTTATGCATAGTTGTAATTGAGATAATAGAACTAGAGAATTCTGGATATATATATACTTTACGAACTGGTATTGTATTGTGTTGAGTGTCAATCTAAAGTTTAAAGTCCTATTGCAAACTTTTAGCAAACTCTATTTACTCCGTGAAATTTAATAGTTAGTATTAAATCGAGAGTAACAATTCCAGTGTTAGTATCTTAAGTATCATGTTTGCCTCCATGATTCTTGATTGTTTTAATATCAAGTTTATCTAGGAGCTGAAAGAATTGTTTCAGAAACCATCATGTGTGGCAGATATAACGATATCTGAAACAATGTTTTGGTTGCAATATGATTGGGTATAATATATGTTCTCATATTGGATGAGAATTTGCAAAGGTTGGAGATGCTAGACATCCTAATCATCCAAAAGGGTTTTGGAAAGTAGCGTTATACTCACGATTCGTCTTTATAAGCTACAATAGCTTGATCATGAAAGTCGTCATGATAAGGATGAATATAAGATGTATGTAAAGTGTTTACTACACTAAAAAGATTACTAAAGAATGGATTTTGAAAGAATACCAATCATTTTCATGATGGTGATCTACTTCAAAGTGCAAGTCCAAAGGTATTATTATTTGAATACACACGCTTTGGACTATGTGTCATGTATGTGGCGCCACTTTTGATGTTGATAGATTCTTTTAAAATGAAAAGGAAATGCTAAAAGAGAATCTATAAAATATACTTGGCAGAAAAGAAAAGATTGGAAATATCCAATTTAGGTATATAGATTATATACATGTTATGGGTGTATTCTTTGCTTGTTAGACAATGTGGTTCTTGGGTATTGGATACCTAATTGGTTAGTATGAAATTTCATACGGAACGACGCAATTCATGAACCACAATGGCCTAAGTAACTAGCAAGAGAATATGTGATGATGTTCATCGAAAACAAACAAACCGTTGTTTGTATTTCTCGTTGACATCAAAGCTTGACTTCAAGATTTGTTTTAATAATTGTTATTTAAATTAGGTATTATGAGAACAAAGGTGATTCAAATAATTACCGTATTCCATATAATATGGATGATTTACAAATCTAGTTGGAGAAATCACATCCATAAAAACTAATGCTAAAATGTCGCAAGACAAATGATTGAAAGATCACTTACGAAGTGACATCGCCATTTAAATTATATTGGAAAGAAAACATGAAGAATCTCCATATTCATGGATTTTTGGAGTCTTTGATTTGATCAAGTGACGCTTGTGAGACTTTCCTCGAGATAATTAAAACTTCGTTCAAAGGCCAAAGAAGAACGAACGACTAAAATATTGGAATTTATACATATCGATGTATGTAGTCCATTATGTCTAGTCGTAAGCCATGGGTTTAAACTTCATATAATTTCTCCGGAAATTTGAGTTAATATTCATTTAATGAGAAAGAAGTATGAAATATTTGAAAAACGTTTCAAAGACTTTCAAGATGAAGTGAAAATCAATGTAACAAGAAAATAAATGGTTTATGATTTTATCATAAGGGATTTATTTGAGTTACAAGTGTAACAAGAAAATAAATGAATTATGATTTTATCATAAAGGGATTTATTTGAGTTGCAAGTTTAGCAAAACACCTAGATTTACATCTCCTGAAACACCATAGGAGTATGGAGTGTTTGAGATTTGTAATAAAACCTTGTTTGACATGGTTGGATCAAAGGTGTAATTTATAAAACTGCCATTATGTTTTAAAAGATTAAAGCTTTAGAGACTACCGCTTTTACACTGAAAAGAGCTCCATTTTGATCTGTTGAAATGACACCATATGAGTTATGGTTTGGGGTAAAACCCAAGTTGTCCTTTCTTAAATTTTGGTATGCTAAACATAAGTAAGATGTTTACAACCAAAGTCGGATGAGCATGTCTTTGTAGGTTATTTCGAATAACAATTGGTTATTCCTCCATAACAGCAAGGACAAAAGGGTTTGTCGCTTGAAATGTGAAGTTTCTTGAAAAAGGAATTTTTCGTAAAAGTTCAGTGGGAGGACAATAGAACTTTGATAAGGTTAACGAACCTTAGCTATATGTGCTGAGTTAAGCAGTGCCGGAAAATGTTCCGGAGGCAGCCAGAATGCTCATGGCTCACGTGCCTCAAAGGTTGTGGTCACGGAGGTCTAAGTTCTTATTGAACCAAATCGGTCGTATAAACAATCAAATACTGAGATTTGAGAGTAAATCATTATTGTTTGACAATGATGAACCGACTACATGCAAAGAAGCGATGATGGGCCCTGACTCCGTCAAATGGCTTGAAACCATAAAATCCGTGATAGCTCCATACACGAGAAATCTAGTTTTGAACTTGAAAGACCCTCCGGAAAGGTGTAAAAACCTATCGGACATATTTGGATCTATAAAGAAACAGACATGGATGTTTCACATCTATGAAATAGTCGACATGTCGGTAAAGTATTTTACGACAATGTTCAAGGAGTTGACTATGACAAGATTTGTTCTTTCCATAGCGATATTTAGTCTAGACGGATTAAAGTAGCAACCACTACATATAATTTGGTAGATGAATAAACAAAACAAAGTTCTTCTAATAGAACAGTTACCTAGGACGTGTACATGACACGGTCCAAAGGGTTTTGTTAAATTCAAAGGATGCTAAAAGGGTATGCAAACTTCAATGGTTGAAGTAAGCATCACAGAGTTGGAATCTTCACCATGATGAAAAAGGAGTTTTCATCACGAGACAATGAAGATGCTTGCATTTGCAAGAAATTAAGTGGGAGCGCTAAGACATATTTTCTAATACATTATGTGGATGACATCTAATTGATTAGAAATGATGTATCTTTTATTGACAAAGGTTAAGAATTTCATTTTGATGAAATACTTAGGCAAAACTCGAATATTTAGCATGAATATCTATAGTGGATAGACTATGACACTAATATGGTTGTGCCAAACATACATATATGAGATATTGAAGGAGTTCAATATAGAAACGACAAGAAACAGTTCTTGTCGCATGGAAAGGAATTGAATCAAGATTCAAGTGTATTGACACTTGATATGTGAAACAAGATTCAAGTGCTTTGACACTTGATGAGTGAAATCACAAGGATGTTTTGATCAATCATACCATGATATGTACACATCCAGATATGTCCTATGCTCTAAGTGTTATGAGCATATACCAGAATGAATCATAAAATGATCATTGGATGATAGTGAGGATATTCTTATGATCTTTTGGAAGAACTAAGAATATATTTGTGTAGAGGTGACAAACAATTACAAATAGTTCATTGTAAAGCGTTACATTGATACTAGTTTTGTCACAAGATACAAATTAAGTTTATCTCAATTTAAACTATGGGTGGAACAATGTAATGGAAAGGAGATTCCATGATGAATTTGGATGAATTCCAAAGTTAATACATTGTGACGGATACTACAACGAAAGGCTAAGTATGTGACTACTATGGTAGCAACAAAGGAGGGAATTTGTGTCAAGTAGTTTGTTATCAAACTAAGGTGTGGTTCACAACGGGCTAACACTAAAGATATATTGTACGACAATAGTATCGACATGTTTTAACCCCAAGGAACTAAAGGTCTCACCAAAAGACCAAATTTATACAATGCCATCTCATTGAAGAATGAGTGATGCGTGAAGACGCAAAGACATGCAAATACACATAGACCTGAGGCGTCAGATCTGTAGATTATGTTAACCACTTGCAATTGCGTATATGGAACACCAGAAAGCCATAGGTGTTCAATACGCAAAGTTTTCAAACTAGATTATTGTCTCTAGTGCAAGTGGGAGACTGAAGGGAATATGCCCGAGAGGCAATAATAAAGTGGTTATTATCTTATTCCTTGTTTATGATAAATGTTTATTTTACATGGTATAATTTTATTAATACGGAAACATTAATACATGTGTGTTTAATAAACAAAAGGAAGTTACTAGTTATGCCTCTCTTATAAACTAGCTTGTTGATTAACAAGATGATCAAAGTTTCCTGATCATGGACATTGGATGTTGTTAATAACGAGGTCACAACATTAGTGTAATGGTGTGATGAGCATTCATCCGAAGTATAGCATTACGATCAAAGTCATTGAGTTTATATTGATATAACAACTTACGAAGTGATCCTAATCCTTAGACCATGAGATCATGTCAATCACTAACACCGGAAGAGTTTCTTGATAACATCAAACGTCACACCGTAACAGGGTGATTATAAAGATGAGTTCAGAACTACTAAAGTGTTATGTTGAGGTCCATGGATCGAGAGTGGAATTTGTTCATCCTGATGACTGATAGATATGCTCTGGGCCCTCTCGGTGATATCACATTGATTAGCTTGCAAGCAAGTGATTTGATCACTAGAATGTTATATCACGGGAACGAGAAAAGAGTGCATGTCAGTAACGAGATCAAACTAGGTATGGAGATGCCGATGATCGAATCTCGGACATGTAATATATCGCGAAACAAAGGGATTAAGATACTAGCATAAAAGGTTCCAACGATCACAAGAAAGTCATCGTTGAATGTGTGGGAGTCAGTATGGGTCTCCAGATCCCACTTCTGATTATTGATCCGAGAGGGGTCTCGATCATGTCCGCATTATTCACTAACCGTAGGGTGACACACTTAAGAGACACCGACATCCATTTTGAGCAAAAGTTTCATGCCAAAAAGAATAACACGCGCAGGAATTTAATTCACTAGATACCGAAACTGGTTTTCGGGTGAAATTGCAGAAAGTGTTTCTGCATGTGGAATGAAATACTAGCAAGGGGTTATATGTGAATGTTTGTCATTAAAGTAATTGATAAAATTCTGAATAAATAAAAGGAGTTTTATTTAATGAGAGTTTGAATTAAATTTGGTGGAAATTTAATGGGAATTTGAGTGGGTTTTTGAGTGGAGGGAATTGAAAGGCATTTGAGTGAGTGGAGTGTCCACCCACATGAATGTGGAAGAGGTGGCGGCAGCCCCATGGATGGGCGCATGGACCCTTGGGTGCCCCCCTCTCCCTATAAAAGGAGCCCTCCTCCCTCTCTCTCACTCACACCTCCTCATGAAGGATCTCTCTCCCCCTCTAGAATTTATCTCTCATGGTCTCGCACTAGCGAGATACATGTTCCCAGTGGCTATTCGGCAAGAAAGAGTTGTGCTTCCGCTGCATCGCTGCAGCGAGGAGGTGGAGGTTGCTCGGTGCCTCGAACGTGTGTGCGAGCACGGATGCGCTGCTGATTTGCGGCGCTAGGACTTCATCTCGATCTTGAGATCGGCAAGAGATCGTCTACATCAACCACGAGTCAAACTCGTTAAGCTTTGTCGGTCTTCAAGGCTATGTTCTCTACAGATATACATCCGCCCGTTGTTTGTATCTAGTAGATAGATCTTGGTACATAGTTCCCATCGTAGGAATTTTTTGTTTTCTATGCTGCGAACCCTACAACTACCCCTCCTTATATAGGTGGGAGGGGGCCGGTTGGGAGAAGGGAGTCCTCCTCCAACTCATCCTCCTTGGCCGGCGGGTGGAGGGAGTGGGATTCCTACCCTAGGCAGGTTTCCTACTCTCCCTCCACCAAGCAAACTTCGGATTTGACTTTTCAAATTGGCGTTTGACTTTCAAACTTGGATTTGATTTCTCTCTCCATATTTCCCAGCCAAGTGACCTAGTACATGATGCAACCATTCCACACTATCATCACACATCCATGTACCCTTCCCCTCCGGAGTGCTGGACCTTCCAGACCCTTCTAGAACATTCCTGGTGAAAACACCGGAATCATCTCCGAACTCCGAAACAGGACTTTCCTTATATGAATCTTATTCTCCGGACCATTCCGGATCTCCTCGTGATATCCCGGATCCCATCTGAGACTTCGAACAACATTCGGTCTCTTACTCATCATTCCATAACTACACAACAACATTGAATCCTTAAGTGTGTCTCCCTACGGTTCGTGAATTATGCGGACATGACCGAGACACTTCTCCGATCAATAACCAATAGAGGAATCTGGAAATTCATATGGCTCCCACATATTTCTACGATTACTTTGCGATCGAATGAACCACTTACATATGATACCAATTTCCCTTTGTCTCACGATAGTTTACTTATCCGAGGTTTTGATCGTCGGTATCTCTACATACCTAGTTCAACCTCATTACTGATAAGTACTATTTTCTCGTTCCCGTGATATGTGATCCCTTGTGATCCACTCACATTCTTGCAAGCTAATTGGATGACATTCCACCGAGAGGGCCCAAAGTATATCTATCCGTCATATGGATGGACAAATCCCACTCTTGATCCATGTGCCTCAACCCATACTTTCCGAACACTCAATGCCACCTTTATAGCCACCCAGTTATGGTGTGGTGTTTGATGTCATAAAAGCATCCTTCCGGTGATGGTGATTAGCATGATCTCATGGTCGAAGGAATTAGGTTACTATGTATCAGAAAGCTTATAGCAATTGAACTATTAAAATGACTTGATCTTTATGCTACGCTTATCTATAGGAGTATGTCCATCATACCATTCTCCTAATGATATGATATTGTTGTTAACAACATCTCAATGTTCATGATCGAGAAACCACGATCATCTATTAACCAACAAGCTAGTATTATAAAGAGGCTTTACTAGGGACTCTATTTTAGTTTATAAATCACACAAGTATTAATGTTTCCGGTTAATACTATTATAGCATGAATGTAAACATTTATCATAAACACAAAGATATAATAATAACTAAATTTATTATTGCCTCTAGGGCATATCTCCAACAGTCTCCCACTTGCACTAGAGTCAACTAATCTAGATTACATGGTAATATACCGAACACCCATGACGGTTTGGTGCTGGTCATGTTTTGCCCTCGGGAGAGGTTTAGTCAACGGATCCGCCACATTCAGATCTGTGTGTACTTAATCTTTATGTCACCATCTTGGACATGTTCTCGAATAGCATGATATCGTAGCTTGATGTGCCTCAGCTTCTTGTGTGACCTTGGTTCTTGCGCATTGGCTATGGCGCCCATGTTATCACATTAGATAGACATTGGGTCCAGCGCACTTGGAACCACACCGAGCTCTGTAATGAACTCCTTCATCCATATCGCCTTGTGAAGCCTTCGAAGCAGCTATGTATTCTGATTCAGTTGAAGATCTCGCCACAATGCTTTGCTTTGCACTCCTCCAGCTAACTGATGCACCATTCAAAATAAATACGTATCCAGATTGAGATTTAGAATCATCCGGATCGGTGTTCCAACTAGCATCGGTGTAACCATTAACAACGAGCTGTTCATCACCTCCATAAGAAAGAACCATATCCTTAGTTCTTCTCAAGTACTTAACGATGTTTTTGACCTCTATCCAATGATCCACTCCTGGATCACTTTGATATCTGCTAGTCAAACTAACAACATATGCAATGTTGGGTCTAGTACATAGCATGACATACATAAGAGATCCTATGGCTGAGGCATAGGGAGTCTTACTCATCCTTTCTCTATCTTCTGTCGTGGCTGGACTTTGAGTTTTACTCAAGGTCGTATTGGGCAACATGTGATGGGGGAATACCAATCGGGGTATACCCACGAAGTAGATTCTCCAACTAGATCAAGCCGACTGAAGCCAAGCCCAGAGCGGGTCGACTCGCCAAGTACGTCGACTGGCACATGCTAGACCCAGGCGACTAGCACCGACTGGAGGCCCAAGACGGCGACTCGTATACAAAGCCCACCAACACACTTGTAAACCCTAACTGGCTGCATATATAAAGCCACCAGGGGCACCCCCACGGGGCATCCTCCCCCACGTCATATTACATCTTCTTCCACATTAGATCAGATCTAGTCTCTCCCTCCGTCTACGGTGGCTCCATTGTAAACCAATCTATACTCATATACTGGATTGATAGCAGGACGTAGCGATCCTCCACCGAGGGGACGTGAACCTGGGTACATCGTGTGCCAATATCGCTCCCGGATTCTCCTACGTCGCCTTGCTCCCTCTACGTAAGCTACCCCTAGTAGCATCTGCCGTGCAATACCACGACAGTTGGCGCCCACCGTGGGGAGTGCGGTGCTTGGAGGGTGATGATCCGGGCGGGATCCCTTAGCGCCATCATCGGCCAAATCGCATCTGGCATGCTATCCGATCGCCGCCTGCTGAGGCGTTGGCAGAGGCGCATGCCGCCGTGAAGAAATAATTTAGTGCCCACGCACGATTTGAATTTTCTATTTAGTCTCACTTCTTTGGTTGATTGCTCCGTGGGTTAATTAATTTACTTGAACCTAACCTTCTGCGCATGTATTTCTGTGCATTGTTTGGAGTATTTGCCGAATAGTTCATGCCAATGCGGCCGGCCAGATCGGCGGAGATCGCATCCTGCGCAGCTACAGCAAACGATGAGTTTCGGTCTTAATTTTTGCTCCGCTAATTTATTATAGTATTTATCTGATCTAATCTTGTACGCATGTTTTCTTGTATGCGTCTTTGAAGGGTTAGTCCACTAAGTGCAGGATTGCAATCGCTCATGAATAATCCAAATACTCGGGTGTTGAAGGGGTCCGCTGACAACAACTCTGACGCCACGAACGCAGATGCCAAGTCGAAAATAACGGGCATGCGAACATACGAGATCTGCTCCACACTCTTGATGAGTTTTTTACTTAATCTCTGACTCTCTCAATTATTATTATGCAAATAATCATTTTATCTGATATGATCTACACACATGTCCGTTGTACGATCTTTTTGGAATTAATCCATGAATACAAAATTGGATCAATAGAATTTATTGCTGCATCCGACAGTCGGCAATTGAGCTGGAGCGGTGAAATACCATGTCCGTAATGGGCTCTTCACGCTCTGGGATTCGTCTCGCCTGTCCCGGACTCAACCAGCGCGGACTCGCTTGTCACGGGTTCGTCATCGGGACCTTTCTCTCGCGCCCCCGTGGTCGTCGACTTCGCCAACGCCCGGGGACTCGGCACCGTTGACTCGCCCTCCGCGGAGTCTTCTCTCGCGGATTCGCCACACTCGGGGACTCGCCCTCGTGGATTCTCGACGCTCAGGGAACTCGCCTCCCCTGTCGCGACCTCCGTCCGCCATGTGGACCCCGTGTCCGCCGCGTCGACTTCGCCACAACGCGACCTCCGTCCGCCGCGTCGACCCCGTGTCCGCCGTGTCGACTTCGCCATAGCGTGACCTCCGTCCGCCATGTCGACTCCGTGTCCGCCGCGTCGACTTTTTTCGGCTAGACGCCGTGCGACCCTGTCCGATACGACAAATGCGTACGCCGCGCCTGCTGAGGGACCTTCATCGTCCGAGTCGCCAGAGAGGGTCACTTGCCACGCTGCATGGACTCACCACTGGGCGTCTCTTCCCCTCGGGAAAAATCAATTCCCTTTGTCAACCTTTGAAAGAGCGACTCGCAATGGCCAAGTAGTGCGGTCCAGGACTCGCAAACCGAGCCTCGGATCGTCCATGAAAAACGCTAACCGAGAGCCATCATTGGAGTCTCCTTGCTCGACTGGCCTTCCGGGCCAAGACAAATGGTAGTGCTACACAAACAACACCATGTCCTCCTCAACCTTAGACAGTGCTACTCGCATGGCTAAGTACTGCGGACGAGGACTCGCAAACCAAGCCTCGGATCGTCCAGGAAGAACGCCAAGCCGAGAGCCATCTTTGGAGTCGCCATGCGACTGGCCCCCCGGGCCAAGACGAGAGACTCTCTAACATAAACAGCGCAATCAACATCATCGCGGACTCACAATCATTGCGGACTCGCCACGCTCGGGGACTCTCCCCTCGCGGACTCGCAATCATCACGGACTCGCAACACTCGGGGACTCTCCCCTCGCGGACTCGCAATCATCGCGGACTCGCCACACTCGGGGACTCTCCCCTCGCGGACTCGCAATCATCGCGGACTCGCCACACTCGGGGACTCTCCCCTCGTGGACTCGCAATCATCGCGAACTCGCCACGCTCGGGGACTCTCCCCTCGCGGACTCGTAATCACCGCGGACTCGCCACGCTCGGGGACTCGCAATCGTCACGGACTCGCCACACTCGAGGACTCTTCCCTCGCGGACTTGCAATCATCGCGGAATCGCCACGCTCGGGGACTCTCCCCTCGCGGACTAGCTCGACCTTGCCACTTGCCATGTTTGGCAGTAACCACTACTATTTTCGAAGTGTGCATCTCTAAAGATCCTCAAGTCGCCTCTACAAGCCAACTCGAGCCTCGGGGACTACTCCTAGGCATGTTGTGTGTACGCGTGGTTCCACGACCGTGGCTCAACCTCATGACTCGCCACCGCAGACTATCCACTCGCGTACTCTCCACTCTCGGGGACTCGCCACCGCGGACTCGCCCTCTTGTACACAACGCGCTCGGGTACTCGCCACCACGGACTCGCCCTCGCGTACTCAACGTGCTCGGGAACTCGGCGCGCTACAGACAGCGCCACTCGCCGGTCGCCCAACCTCGCCACTCGCCGGTCGCTCAACCTCGCCACTCGGTGCGCTCGGGAGACTCGGCACGCTCCATGTTCGGGGACTCGTCGGCACTAGCGGCTTCTCCGAAAACCCGTGTCTTTCGCCAATTGTCCATCACCGACTGGCTCACGCCTACCGCCTACCGCTTCGCGGTTCTTTTCCCCGTTTAGGAGCTCGTCGCCGATTCGCCACGACCCATCGTCAAGACTCTCCGCGCCCTGCCTCAAGCCTGCGTCGAATCGACAACGCGCTCGGGGACTACTGATGGGGGAATACCTATCGGGGTATACCCACTAAGTGGATTCGCCAGCTAGATCGAGCCGACTGAAGCCAAGCCCAGAGCGGGTCGACTCGCCAAGTACGGCGACTGGCACATGCTAGACCCAGGCGACTGGCGCCGACTGGAGGCCCAAGACGGCGAGTCGTATACAAAGCCCACCAATACACTTGTAAACCCTAACTGGCTGCATATATAAAGCCACCAGGGGCACCCCCACGGGTCATCCTCCCCCACGTCATATTACATCTTCTTCCACATTAGATCAGATCTAGTCTCTCCCTCCGCCTATGGCGGCTCCATTTTAAACCAATATATACTCATATACTGGATTGATAGTAGGACGTAGCGATCCTCCACCGAGGGGACGTGAACCTGGGTACATCGTGTGCCAATCTCGCTCCCGGATTCTCCTACGTCGCCTTGCTCCCTCTACGTAAGCTACCCCCCGTAGCATCTGTCGTGCAATACCACGACAACATGGGCAAGAACCCTTTCTTGCTATCTTCCATTCCAAACCTCTTGAGAACTTTGTACAAATATGTACTTTGTGACAATGATATTAGGCGTCTTGATCTATCTCTATAAATCTTTATGCCTAATATGTAAGCTGCTTCGCCAAGATATTTCATTGAAAAACTATTATTCAAATAATCCTTGACACTATTAAGAAGGTCGACATCATTCCCAATCAACAATATGTCATCTACATATAGTATTAAGAATGCTACAGAGCTCTCACTTACTTTCTTGGAAATACGAGCTTCTCCATAAGTTTGTATAAAACCAAAACTTTTGATTACCTTATCAAAACGTTAATTCCAACTTTGGGATGCTTGCTTCAATCCATATATGGACCGTTGAAGTTTGCATACCTTGTTAGCATCTTTAGGATCGACAAAACCTTTGGGTTGCATCATATACAACTCTTCATCAATGTCTCCATTGAGGAAAGATATTTTGACATCCATCTGCCATATCTCATAATCATAATATGCAGCGATTGATAACATAATCCTCACAGACTTTAGCTTCGCTACTGGTGAGAAAGTCTCATCGTAGTCAACTCCTTGAATTTGTCGAAACCCTTTTGCGACAAGTCGAGCTTTATAGACAGTAACATTACCATCAACATCTGTTTTCTTCTTGAAAATCCATTTATTCTCGACAGCCTTCCGGCCATCCGGTAAGTCCACCAAAGTCCATACTTGGTTTTCGTACATGGATCCAATCTCGGATTTCATGGCTTCTTGCCATTTATTGGAATCTGGTCTCATCATCCCTTCCTTATATGTCGTAGGGTCATCGGTGTTGTCCACCAACATGACACTCATAACGGGATCATACCAATCAGGAGTGGTACGAGTTCTCGTTGACCTGTGAGGTTCCGTAGTAACTTCAACCGAAGTTTCATGATCAACATCATTAGCTTCCTCTCTTATTGGAGCAGGCGCCACAGGAACTACTTTCGGTGTTGTGCTACTCACAAGTTCGAGAGAAGGTTCATTAACCTCGTCGAGTTCTACTTTTCTTCCAGTCACTTCTTTTGAGAGAAACTCCTTCTCTAGAAAGGATCCATTCTTGGCAACAAAGATTTTGCCCTCGGATCTATGATAGAAGTTATACCCAATAGTTTCCTTCGGTATCCTATAAAGACGCATTTTTTCGCTTTGGGTTCAAGCTTGTCCGGCTGTAACTTCTTTACATAGGCTTCGCAACCCCAAACTTTAAGGAACAACAATTTAGGTTTCTTCCCAAACCATAATTCATACGGTGTCGTTTAAAACGGATTTAGATGGTGCCCTATTTAAAGTGAATGCGGTTGTTTCTAATGCATAACCCCAAAACGATAGAGGTAAATCTGTAGGTGACATCATAGAACGAACCATATCTAAGAGAGTTCGATTACTATGTTTGACACACCATTACGCTGTGGTGTTCCCGGTGGTGTCAATTGTGAAAGTATTCCGCATTTCTTCAAATGCTCGCCAAACTCGTAACTTAGATATTCACCTCCACGATCATAACGTAGAAATTTAATCTTCTTGTTATGTTGATTATCTACCTCACTTTGAAATTCCTTAAACTTCTCGAAAGTTTCGGACTTACGTTTCATGAAATAGATATACCCATATCTACTCAAGTCATCCGTGAAGGTAAGAACATAACGATAACCACCGCGCGATGCTACACTCATTGGGCCACACACATCGGTATGTATGATTTCCAATAAGTCCGTAGCTCACTCCATCATACGAGAAAATGGAGTCTTAGTCATTTTACCCATCAGACATGCTTTGCATCTTTCAAGTGATTTGAAATCAAGTGATTCAAGAAGTCCATCTGAATGGAGTTTCTTCATACGCTTCACTCCAATATGACCAAGACGACAGTGCCACATATAGGTCGAGTCATCGCTCAATTTCAAACGTTTAGCTTCAATGTTATTAATGTGTGTATTTCCACAATCGAGGTTCAATAAGAATAGACCATCTATCAAAGTTGCATGTGCATAAAACATATTACTCATATAAATCGAACAACCATTATTATTGGACTTAAACAAGTAACCGTCTCGCAATAAACATGATCCAGATATAATGTTTATGCTCAACGCAGGCACCAAATAACAATTATTTAAGTATAAAACTAATCCCGATGGTAGATGAAGAGGTAGCGTGCCGACCGCGATCACATCAACATTTGATCCATTTCCAACGCGCATCGTCACCTCGTTCTTCGCTAGCTTCCGTTTATTCTGCAGCACCTGTTTTGAGTTACAAATATGAGCAACCGAACCAGTATCAAATAATCAGGCACTACTACGAGTACTAGTGAGATACACATCAATAACATGTATATCGGATATACCTTTCTTCTTGATGTTGCCGTTCTTCAAATCCGCCAAGTACTTTGGGCAATTCCGCTTCCAGTGACCTTCTCCCTTGCAGTAAAAGCACTCAGTATCAGGCTTAGGCCCAGCCTTGCTCTTCTTCGCCGGCGCGACAACTTTCTTACTGCCCTTCTTGAAGTTTCCCTTTTGCTTAGACTTGCCTTTCTTCTTGAATTTGGTTGTCTTATTGACCAACAACACTTGGTTCTCTTTCTTGATCTCCACTTCTGTAGATTTCAACATGGAGAAGAGTTCTGGCAACGTCTTATCCATGTTTTGCATATTGTAGTTCATCACAAAGTTCTTGTAACTTGGTGGTAGTGATTGGAGGACACGGTGAATCCCCAAAGAATTAGGAATCACTATACCCAAGCTTTGGAGTTTGTTTGCGTACCCAGACATCTTAAGAACGTGCTCACTAACGGAGCTGCCGTCTTCCATCTTGCAGTTAAAGAACTTTTCAGAAGCCTCATAACACTCAACTGTCGCGTGAGCTACAAATATCATTTTGAGTTCACGGACAATATCATGTGGTCATGGTTCTCAAACCTTTTCTAAAGCTCCGATTCCAAACCATACAAGATAGCACACTGAACTGTGGAGTACTGATTCTTATGAGCGAGGTAAACATTCTTTACTTCATCGGTAGCATCAGCTGCAGGCGGGTCACCCAGCGGTGCATCCAGCACATAGGTCAAATTACCAGCATTGATGACAATCCTCAAATTGCGGAACCAATCCGCCAAGTTGCTTCCATTGTTTTTCAACTTTTCTTTCTCTAGGAACGCATTAAAATTGATGGTAGGGGCCGCCATTGATCTACAACATAATTGCATTAGTTTAGACTAAGTTTATGACAAATTGAGTTCTAATTAATAGTTAAATTAATCTAGGTGAACTCCCACTCAAAACAATATCCCTCACATTGTTTTAGTGATCACACGAACCAAATCCACCACATCAAAACCGATCATCATGAGAGTTGATGTAGCTTCAATGGCGAACAATCGACATGTTCATCATATCTACTATATGAGTCATGCTTTACCTTTCGGTGATCCGTGTTCCGAGACCATGTCTGTACATGCTAGGCTCGTCAAGATCAAACCTTAGCTTCCGCATGAGCAAATATGGCTTGCTCACGTTGTATACACTTGCAGAATCTAACACACCCGATCATCACGTGGTGCTTCGAATCAACAAGCTTTAGCAACGGTGCTTACTAAGGATGAACACTTTAGAACTTGAAATTTATGTGCATGAGGGATCATCTTATAATGCTACTGTCGTTAACTAAGCAATACAAGATGCATAAAGGATTAACATCACATGCAATTCATAATATGTGATATGATATGGCCTTTCTTATTTGTGCTTCCGATCTCCATATTCAAGCACGAACATGATCTCCATCATCACCGGCATTGCATCAAGGTCAATGACGTTGCTCCATGATTGTCGTCCACCAGTTTCAACTATTATAACTACCTTGAATAGACACGCGGGTCTTAACAGAAATTAAAGACAACCATATGGCCTATGTCGGTTGCCAACTTACAATAAGGATAATTGCATACATCAAATATAATCACAATCATGGCCATATCACATCACAACACACCCTTGCAAAACAACGTTAGATGCCTCTAATTTTCTTTGCATATTTTACGTGGTTTGGGGCTTTCAATAAGTGTCGATCTAACTTACGAACAAGAACCACAACGTTGATGTTTGAACTATCAAGTGCCCGTTGTAAATTGGATCTATACTATAATGGGAGAGACAGGCACCCGCAAAGCCACTTATGCAATACAAGTTGCATGTTGAGCGTGGAGCAAGTCTCATGAACGATGTCATGTAAGGTTAGCCCGGGCCGCTTCATTCCATCATACCGCAAGATCCAAAGTACACAAGAAGCAATTGATAATAAAAGCACCACCGCCCACAATGACCATTGTGTTCTACTCGTGCAAAAAATATACATATAGATACGGCTCAGATACCACTGTAGGGGTTCGTAGCATGGAAAACAAAAAATTTCTACCGCATACAAACAAACAAGCCAAGATCTATCTACTAGATTGTAGCAATGAGTCGGTAGAGGAACTCACCCTCAAAGATTCCAAAGCGGTTAACGAGAGCAGATTCTCGTGGGTGATGTAGTCGTACTCTTGCCGATCTCAAGATCGTGTAGACGATCCTTCCGGCGCTGCGTTCCGGCAGCGCTTCCACAGTCGGTCACACGTTCGGTACTCGATGAAGACCTTCCTCTCCCTTGTTCCAGCAGGCAGCGGAGGTTGTAGTACTCTCCTTGTGATTACGGCAGCACGACGGCGTGGTGTCAGAAGTAGAGGGAAGATCTCGCAGGGCTTCGCCTTAAGCCGGAGCGAGTATGGTCGAGTAAGAGAGGGCCTTGTCGATCTACGAAATAGAAGCACCAAGGGGAGGTGGTGTGGCCGGCGGCTAGGACTTGTTGAAGCCCTAACTCGGCGACTTGGAGGAGCCCTAGGCGGCAGCAGCACTTGGGGTGGTGGCGCCAGGAGCTAGGGTTTTTGGGTGTGAGGGGTAGGGGCGCCCTACCCCTTCTTATATAGGTGGGAGGGGGCCGGTTGGGAGGAGGGAGTCCTCCTCCAACTCCTCCTCCTTGGCCGGCGGGTGGAGGGAGTGGGATTCCTACCCTAGGTAGGTTTCCTACTCTCCCTCCACCAAGCAAACTTCGGATTTGAATTTTCAAATTGGCGTTTGACTTTCAAACATGGATTTGATTTCTCTCTCCATATTGGCCAGCCAAGTGACCTAGTACATGATGCAACCATTCCACATTGTCATCACACATCCATGTAACCTTCCCCTCTGGAGTGCCGGACCTTCCAGACCCTTCTAGAACATTCCTGGTGAAAACACCGGAATCATCTCCGAACTCCGAAACAGGACTTTCCTTATATGAATCTTATTCTCCGGATCATTCTGGATCTCCTCGTGATATCCCAGATCCCATCCGATACTCCGAACAACATCCGGTCTCTTACTCATCATTCCATAACTACACAACAACATCGAATCCTTAAGTGTGTCTCCCTACGGTTCGTGAATTATGCGGACATGACCGAGACACTTCTCCGATCAATAACCAATAGAGGAATCTGGAAATTCATATGGCTCCCACATATTTCTACGATTACTTTGCAATCGAATGAACCACTTACATACGATACCAATTTCCCTTTGTCTCATGATAGTTTACTTATCCGAGGTTTTGATCTTCGGTATCTCTGCATACCTAGTTCAACCTCGTTACTGATAAATACTCTTTTTGTGTTCCCGTGATATGTGATCCCTTGTGAGCCAGTCACATGCTTGCAAGCGAATTGGATGACATTCCACCGAGAGGGCCCAGAGTATATCTATCCGTCATATGGATGGACAAATCCCACTCTTGATCCATGTGCCTCAACCCATACTTTCCGAACACTCAATGCCACCTTTATAGCCACCCAGTTACGGTGTGGTATTTGATGTCATCAAAGCATCCTTCCGGTGATGGTGACTAGCATGATCTCATGGTCGAAGGAATTAGGTTACTATGTATCAGAAAGCTTATAGCAATTAAACTATTAAAATGACTTGATCTTTATGCTACGCTTATCTATAGGAGTATGTCCATCATACCATTCTCCTAATGATATGATCTTGTTGTTAACATCTCAATGTTCATGATCGGGAAACCACGATCATCTATTAACCAACAAGCTAGTATTATAAAGAGGCTTTACTAGGGACTCTATTTTAGTTTACAAATCACACAAGTATTAATGTTTCCGGTTAATATTATTATAGCATGAATGTAAACATTTATCATAAACACAAAAAGATATAATAATAACTACATTTATTATGGCCTCTGGGGCATATCTCCAACAAGACTAGCCAAGAGAGAGGCCGTGATTCAAATCGAACGGGACCAGTCGACGGAGCAGCCTCAACAACCTCGTCACGCACCACGATGGCGACCGGTGAGGCCCGTGGAGGCCGGAATCGCGCGGCAACAGCGGTGGCAACACGACGCCGCGGTGGGGAGAGAGAGATAGAGAGAAGAGACGCAAGAGAGAGATAGTGCGCGAGGCGTGTACTGGGACAGTACGGTCTAGTACCCCTTAGTGGAGTCGGTTTAACCTGCCCAAGTGGGTCGGATCAGGCTGGGTCAGCCCAATGGGCTTGGCCCAGAATTTAAAAGGAAATCGAAATAATTTAGTAAAAGACTAAAATAACCCTAGGATTTAATGAGTCCTAAGAAATAAAATAAAAATCCTAAAATTACAAATAAGATATGTATGAGTTCATAAAAGAATAAGCTACCAAATAAAATTAAGAATTTTATTTTTAGCAGAATAAATTTAGTTTAAATTTTTTTATAATATATATTGCTTAAGGGAATTTTATAAAAATAAATAAAATACCTAAAAATAAATAAAAAATATTTTTATCATTCTAAATTAGTGTAGTATTTCATAAAAATACTAAATTGCTATTTAGATTAGAAAACATAAAATCTTAGAAATATAAATGATTATTCCTAAAAAGAATATTAAGAAAATAAAAATAAGAGTGAAAATTAAATAAAAATAAATTTTAAGATCTTATATTATTATATTATACCATAAAAATATTAGATATAATATTTATAAAATTTCAGTAATTAACCATTAACAATTTCTTTTTATTAAATAAAGGAATATAAGAATTAATAAGGTGGGTAAAACACACAAAGAAAATAACTAATAAATGATGCATTGCATTACTATGCATAATCATTATCGCTTCTTTAAATATTGTCCTTACCGAGCAATAATGGTGTTTTGTAGAAATAGAAGCTGAAGGTCGAGTGCAAGCATCCGACTTCACTACCTTGCAGTCACAAGGCAAGTTCATCACTTGCTCATGTCCTTTGAGGAGTCTTTATCAAAGTAATTGCAAATTGTGTGTTATCATATATATTCTAAAGAAAGAAAATATTATTTAAAAAACAAATAAGTTTTTATTATCATCCTAAGTGATGGTAAAGATAAGGTGGGAAATGGAACTTAGGTTTCCAATTGCAATGAGAGTCATCACCTAGGAATTAATAACCCATGACATCAGTGATTCTAGCGTCGTATATTACACATTAACCATAAGATTTGGAATGGGACAGAGAAGTCAGCTAGATCTTCTTCCTTTATATGTAGGCAAGATGACCTTAACATGACGCTATGATTCCTTGAGCGAATCCAGCATATGGGTGAGAAACCTTAGGCCCCATGATTTTTGTGTCTATATTATCTATGAGCGGCTGTCAGAGGTATAGTCAGACCTTTATGGAGCTTGCCAGGGGCATAACCGACTCATAGAGTCTTCATGAACTCATCAGGTTTGTAGCTTGCCCGGAAGGAGGCTTAACAGAGATATAGCTTGGCCCGAAGGATCATGCAGACAAATGGGATCACAGAGAGGAACATTGATTGGATTAGATCACCTACTGGGCCCCATATCACGGAATTGTGTACGGGAAAGTACGCCTAGTTGTGCAACAAGGAGTTGATCTCTCATAGGTAAAGCAACGCACCTCTACAGAGTGTAAGAACTATAACTTGTTACTCCCTATTCCGGGAAAGAACTGTGAACGCAACATGAAAGGAACTCTATGAAGTTATGGTCAACCTGTGAAGATTGATGGGCATAGTTTTTTATATTAAAATCAATCTTTGAAGAAATGTTTTATAAAAACTTCATAGTGCCAAGGACCGATAGTCCAAGGTGGTAGATAGTGCATCAAACTTCCCACCTTGCATATAATGAACTTGTTGGGTAACGATGTTACTCACTCTTTCCTTTGATCCCCTGCTTAGACTCTAAGGAGCCAGAAGACACTCTGATGTATGCAGCTGAAGGACAAGAGGATTTCTACTATGAAGAACCAGATCTGTCCGGAGGAGTGGAAGGGGTGGACTATGAGATATGCTATGGAGTGGAGGGCAACGAGTCCGAGTATTTGCCTTAGTTAATAGTAAAGTAATTGAGTCGAGCAGCATAGACTTTATATAATATGTTATGACTTTATTATACTTTTCATATGCCTTCTTGTATATCTTATTTATGTGTGCATATTTATTTGTTGGCATATGTCTTTGTGATGCTTTCCACTTAGAGACATATACACATACAAGAAGATAATTTTAGTTGATTTTTAATCCTTGGAGACCACCTTTCTATTCCTTTTGATTCTTCGGTGGCTTCCAAATTTAATTGCATATGAGTGCTTGTTCCTCTTGTTTGCATCTTTGGGAACTCATATTTGTTCTCTCATGCCTTGTACTGTTCAATGAACTTGGATGAGTGAGGATTCCATGATTATACACCTTGTTCCCAAGTGCAATTATCATAATTGGTGCATTATCTTTGGGGAGCTCATCTAATTCACTTAATAATGCTCATATTTCTTCTTTCTCATTTTTGTGCCTTAAATGTTTATGGAGGAGTGAGGATTCCATATTTGTGCATTTTTATATTAAAATACACCGTTTTAAAATTGTGCACAAATCTTGGGGAGCTTCTCTATTTGTTATTTAAAACACTCTTTACCTCATATCATAAGCATCTTGTTGTTTCCATTTGGACTCATTTGTTGTTTTCAATTGATTTGTCGGATCTTGTGATTGCTTGCATCATTTGTGAGGCATCGTTTATTTATTCCTTTGGCAATCTTTGGGTCCTCGATATAGTTCTACTTCCTCCCAAGTATTCATCATTGGATATGTGTGAATGCACACCTTTGGAGGATTTATCACTATATTGGCCTTCTAGAACTTGTCACCCATTTCAGCCATCGATGCCAATGGGGGAGAAGTTTTAGAGCGTTTAAGGGAAATGGTTTATGCTTTGAGTTTGTTCTTAAGCATTTGACTTTCATGCTCTTGCATCTTTGTTGTTGCTTAGCATGTGGTATATAGAGGAAACTCCACCAGTGATAATGATTGGCAATATATGCAATGAAATTCGAGTTCATCACACATGCATAGATTGTGGGGGAGTTTGCTCTATATATGGTGGTGATGCCAATATCACATACTTATGTAGTTTTTGACATTGGTGCTACCATTTTATTTGTAAAAATTCATTATATAAACCCTCTTAAAGGGATTGTCATCAATTACCAAAATGGGGGAGATTGAAAGAACATGTGGGCCCCCATGTGTGGTTTTGGTAATTACTGACAATCTTTATGGACTAGTGTGTGTATTAAGTTGCACTTGTAGGATTTGTCCATTGGCATCGCTTGGAGCATGTGTTGGCTTCAATATAGATGAAGAAACAAGAAGATGTGTTGTGCAAGCTCAAAGTCTATAGAAGATCTCATGTTTGATGCTTGCCATCCTCGGTGATCATGGATCGATGATGAGGAATTAAGAAAGGCGTTCCATCTTGAGAAGGGCAAGATCGTCTACATCAAGCTCAAGTGGAATTCTCAAGGCAAAGGTATAATCTTGATAGGGTTTTCCCTTTTGCCGGTCTCATATTGCTAGTGGGAGACCGGGTTTAGGATAGATAGCCGTACTATCAAGAGGGGCTCTCGAATGAGTTGTTGGAGATATGCCCTAGAGGCAATAATAAATGTAGTTATTATTATATCTTTGTGTTTATGATAAATGTTTACATTCATGCTATAACAGTATTAACAAGGAAACATTAATACTTGTGTGATTTGTAAACTAAATTAAAGTCCCTAGTAAAGCCTCTTCATAATACTAGCTTGTTGGTTAATAAATGATTGTGGTTTACCTATCATGAACATTGAGATGTTATTAACAACAAGATCATATCGTTAGGAGAATGGTATGATGGACATACTCCTATAGATAAGCGTAGCATAAAGATCAAGTCATTTTAATAGTTCAATTGCTATATGCTTTCTGATACATAGTAACCTAATTCCTTCGACCATGAGATAATGCTTATCACCATCAACGAAAGGATGCTTTGATGACATCAAACACCACACCGTAACTGGGTGGTTATAAAGGTGGCATTGAGTGTTCGGAAAGTATGGGTTGAGACACATGGATCAAGAGTGGGATTTGTCCATCCATATGACGGATAGATATACTCTGGGCCCTCTCGGTGGAATGTCATCCAATTCGCTTGCAAGCATGTGACTGGCTCATAAGGGATCACATATCACGGGAACACAAAAAGAGTATTTATCAGTAACGAGGTTGAACTAGGTATGCAGAGATACCGACGATCAAAACCTCGGATAAGTAAACTATCATGAGACAAAGGGAAATTGGTATCATATGTAAGTGGTTCATTCGATCGCAAAGTAATCGTAGAAATATGTGGGAGCCATATGAATTTCCAGATTCCTCTATTGGTTATTGTCCGGAGAAGTGTCTCGATCATGTCCGCATAATTCACGAACCGTAGGGAGACACACTTAAGGATTCGATGTTGTTGAGTAGTTATGGAATGATGAGTAAGAGACCGAATGTTATTCGGAGTCTCGGATGGGATCCGGGATATCACGAGGAGATCCGAAATGGTCCGGAGAATAAGATTCATATAAGGAAAGTCCTGTTTCAGAGTTGGATAATGATTCCGGTGTTTTCATCGGGAATGTTCTAGAAGGGTCCGGAAGGTCCGGCACTCCGGAGGGGAAGGGTACATGAATGTGTCATAACAAGTTGGAATGGTTGCATCATGTACTAGGTGTCATCGCTGAGCAAAATAAAGGGATAAATCAAATCCTAGTTTGAAAAGTCAAACGCCAATTTGAAAAGTCAAACGGCAAGTTTGCTTGGTGGAGGGAAAGTAGGAAACCTACTTGGGGAGGAAGTCCTCCTCCCTCCACCGCCGGCCAAGGAGGCCGAGTTGGGGGAGGACTCCCTCCTCCCAACCGGCGCCCTCCCACCTATATAAGGAGGGGCAGGGGTGCCCCTCTAGCCTACACCTCTCTCCTCTAAACCCTAGCCCTAGCCGCCGGCCTCCATCAAGTCGCTGCCGCCCTAAGGTTTGCCTAGCCACCGAGTTGGGGCCCTCCCCTTGCCCTAGCCGCCGGCCTAGCCCTCTCTCCTTGGTGCCTCTAAACCCTAGATCACCAAGGCCTCTCTCATAGTCCACCATACTCGCTCCGTCTTAAGGCGAAGCCCTGCGAGATCTCCCCTCTACTTCCGGTACCACGCCGTCGTGCTGCCGGAATAGCGAGGAGAGTGCTACAACCTCCGCTGCCTGCTGGAACAAGGTAGAGGAAGGTCTTCATTGAGTACCGAACGTGTGACCGACTGCGGAAGCACTGCCGAAACGCAGCGCTGGAAGGATCGTCTACACGATCTTGAGATCGGCAAGAGTACGACTACATCACCCACGAGAATCCGCTCTTGTTAAACACTTTGGAATCTTCGAGGGTGAGTTATTCTATCGACTCGTTGCTACAATCTAGTAGATAGATCTTGGCTTGATTGTTTGTATGCGGTAGAAATTTTTTGTTTTCCATGCTACGAACCCCTACATGAGTAACTCGGTCACATCGTTCGGAGAGAGCTCAAACCTTTGCATACTTGCAACATCGTATTTGGTTGTTATTTGGTCTTACGCATGCGAGGATATAGAGCTTGTGGTAATCTCCATAACAAGCTCTTGTTCATCAAAATTGGATCTCTCTTTTATATCTTATTGCGATTTTGATTTATGCGATTTTTTGGTTTCTCACCAAGTGAGGTATCTCACATTATTGTACTTGATACATTCTCACTTGGTGATAACCAATATTTTCAACGCAATTGGAATCGGGTCAATCGAAGCTGCCATTTAAAAGTTATGACCGTTTGAATTTTTGCCGATTTAATTCTAAAAGGAAAAAGGAAAAACAGTGTTACTGGGCCATTAGGTACTACCGGGCCCAGTACCGGACGCGCCTGACCCAGCCCGCTCGCTCTCAGTCTGGCCCGGCATCAGCTTCCGGTTCTACCAGACCGGTTCGATAGTACCGCCCGGGTGGGCCGGTACTACCGGCCGGCCCATCCGGCTCTCCCAGCTTAGCTGGCCCCGCGCAGCTCCCTCCTGGGCCGCCTCGCCTCGCGCTGGCCCACTCCCTCCTCCCGCGCGCGCCACTGCCACGTAGATCCCGCCAGCTGCCTCGCTCACGCGTGCACTGACGTCGCTTGTGCCGACCCAGCGCGCCCTTCCTTCTGCGCTGCGCCTGCCTCTCGCGCACGTGCGTGCCGCGCGTTGACTTTGACGCTCGCGCGCCTGCGCTGGCCCCTGTTCCCTCGCGGCGCTGCTGCTGCACGCTCTGCTGGTTGGGCTTGCCGCTCGCGTGCTGTTGCTCGCGCGCTGGCGGCCCCATTTGCTTTTCCTCACGCGCGCGGCCGCCGTCCCCACTCACTCGCTGGACCATGCCTGCTGCTGGGTTGCTGAGCTGCCAGGCGGTAGTACCGGCCAAAACCGGTTTTGGCCGGTACTACCGGCCCTGACCGAAAATAGCCCCAACGGCCAGATTTTTTGGGGCCCCTATTTAAGGCTTTGCCCGTTTTGAGTTTAGGTTGCCTCTTCCTCTTCTATTAGGCTAAGCTTTGTCCACACTTGTCTGGATCTTGAAGCTTGCCTAATCTTTTCCCTCCAATGATTCTTGCCCATATTTGAGTGGAAGAGAGAGGAGATCTAGATCCACGTTTTGACCTAACCGATTCATCTCTTTGTGAGTGCATCTTTGGATATCTAGATTTTAGGGGATTTTGTGTCTCTCTTTGATTCCTCCTCTCTTGTTCCCCTAATAGCTTTAGTATCTTTGATGGAACTTGAGAGTGAGGGATTTAAGCACCTTTGTGGTGCTCTTGCCATTTTAATTCGGTGCGTCGGTTTGAGTTCTCCTCGGAGGATTTGGTTTGTGTGACTCATTGGAGCTTGTCCCTCTTGGGTTCTTGGAACCCTGGACGGTTTTGTGGCCTTGGTGGAATTGTGGCCTTTTGTGGCGTTTGTTGGGAGCCTCCAATTAAGTTGTGGAGAAGTGCCCCAACCTTGTGAGAGGTTCCGGTTGCCACCGACAAGTGCACCGATAGTGGAAGCGTGGATCGATCCCATTGGGGTGAGATTCACCGGAGAATAAGGGAGGCCTTTTGTGGCATTGGTGGTTTGATACCACCCCCTCTCCAAACGAGACGTACTCCATGTTGGGAGGAACTCGGTAAAATATCGTCGTCCCCGCGTGCCTCGGTTATCTCTATACCTGAGCTATTTACTTATGCACTTTACATTGTGATATCCTTTGTGCTTGAAGTAATCCATATCTTGCTATCACTTTGTTGCTTGTATTGCTTAGCATATGTTGTTGGTGCACATAGGGAACCCTAGTTGTTCTAGGTTGTGCTTGACAAAGTAAACGCTAGTTTTATTCCGCCTTTGTTGAGCCACTCTAGGAAAAGTTTTAATCGCCTATTCACCCCCCTCTAGGCGACATCCATATCCTTTCATTTACGAAATAGTATTTTGTGGATATCATGTCAACGACTATAGTGTACTACACATGCAGTGGTATATTGGATCACCGCATTTTCTCTCCTCCCGTCGCCTCCTCCTAGCGGTATATCCGGTAATGTGGTCACATTTACATATTTCACACTTGCTGTTCATCGGAATGAGGTTACCAAGGAAAGTGTTAGATTGTTTCATCGAATATTTAGATACATATTGAGCTTGATATAGTCTACAAACATGTGAAATCAGAAACACTCGACCCGGGGCAAATTGAAATGCAAATTTACATTTTTAAAATTAAGAAGACACATCCAAAAATAGTACCTAACAAACAGGGCGTGTCGGTGCTAAAAAATCCCACACATTTTTTAGGGTGCATCTAATAATGAGATTACCTAAACAGTGGAGGAATTTTCCTCTCTGATAATACTAGTTTGTGCTCTTGTATGTTTGGTATAGTCCGCTAAACAAGTGATAGAACATAGCAATTTCCTTTTAAGTCATATGAGTTGCAATATAACATAGACCATTAACAAATCTCAGGTTTTAGTAATAAGTATGTTGCCCTAACCATGCTCATGGGTTTGCACTCCTTGTGCCAAACAATGTGCATAGATCCGAGTTTCCGAGGATTTGGATTCTCTCTAGTGGATAGGGGTTTTATATATATCCACAGTGGTGGTGAAATGGGCTGGAAGTGGTATGAGGATGGGAAGCTATTAAGAACACTTTTAATGAAATTCATTACTTGTGCTTAACACTTGATAGAAAACAAATATTGTTCGAAAGAAAAGCTGCAAGTGGCCTATTGATGGGTGTTGTCCTAAATATGAGGCATGTCTTATTCATGTTAGCTGTTATCAAGGTTCGAACCTAAATGTCTTATTCATGTTAGCATGCCTATTGATGGTTTGACTATTTAGGCTTACCAGTGCATATTTTAAAGAAAGGTTCGAACCTAAATAACCAATCGTTAACATCTTCTAACCTAGTAACCTAATGGTCAAACCATTTTTCCCTTTTATGCGAAATGATTAAATAGGTTTGAGTATGTTAGGAAAATGGTTAACCAAATCCCATCCATGCTAAGGATACATCCATATCAGGGAGGAGATTCAAGGCTATAGAAAGTTAGAAAATGGAGATTCAAGGCTATAGGAAGTTAGAAACCGAGAGCCACAACCTTCCAGAGAGGGCTTATGGATCCTTTTATTTTTTTATTTTTAGGTTCGTCAAATTTGTTTGCCGCTTGATGATTAACAATAACAGAAGGTATATATCATTTCTAGCTATAGTTATTGCCATCTTTGGACTATTATGCAAAAAATGTACTTCCTTTCTCTTGAAATAAGTGACTTGGGTTTGCCTAAATTCACATATTTCGGGACAAATGGAGTATCTAATTTATCACGAAAATGTATATATTGAACTTATTTCTAAACAATTTTGCTTTTTTTGTACTCAGATAGAGATATAAAATGTAAAAAAACAATTATGTGAGTGCATCAAATTTGTCCCAATTTTTTGTTTTGTGAGTGCATCACCTATTAAAATTCAAATACTGATAAATATATGTGCAGGTTTATGAAAATTTAACTCCATTACCTCTACTATTTTTTCATTCAATTGTACAAAACACCGGCGTGGCAGTGTGCCATGCGTATATCATGAATGCTCATAGTACAATATACAATCTCATTTGAGAAGAGTCTTGAAGGCGGCTGCCCATAACATACACCTAATTAGAAACAAAGCCCGAGACCAGCGAAATGGTAATGTGGTTCTACGATTAGAATGTCTTTGATCACTTTCATGTACGTGTGGGTTCTGTGGAAATGGAGTGCGGCATTTTGTTCCACATGCTAAGGCTGGTTCTAGTGGTAGTATTATAGCTAGTATTATGCATGTCATGTTGGCAAAAATCTGATGTGACATAATAATTAATAAAGAAAGAGATGGTTAGAGTATCATAAGTAGTACCGTATCATAGCACATAAAACTAGAAAATCCTCGTACAAATAAATCTTATACGCAATTTTATATTAAGATTCTACAAATCATTAAATATAGTACTAGTATGATACTGTCATATGTTACCATGCATTATGGAGATATTATCATACACTAGTATCATATACATGATACTAGTAGTATGATACTACCACTAGGACCAGCCTAATGTAGCTTCTTTTTTTTTGAAAATTCTGAAAACTTTGTTTTAAAGTATTGAATAAATATGAAAAAAATTCTAGATGTAGAAAAGAAGAATTCTATCAACAGGCAAACTGTCAACTCAAAATGACTACTAGTATATATTCTAGGCCGTGCAAAAATGACAAAAGTGATCAAAGTTTTTAGGAAAAAGACCCAACAACCCTAGTTGTGATCGAGCAAAAATTGACGCCACTAATTTGGACCGACGGTTTGAGAGATATTTTTATAGGTGTGTTTTCAATAATTCTGTCGTTAGAATAGTAAAATTTTGAAAAAGAGTCTATATTAATCCCTATATGGATGAAAACCAGTTTCTTATGTTCCGCACATATTTCTGAACTGAAATAATTGTTTATACGCCTATTTTTTTGGTTATCCCGTGTCAACACACCACAGTCCGTTAGTTTAAAGTAGTGAACGATACAACTTTTGAAAGCTCCGGAATTTGTTAGATTTTGTGATTTTTTGGGTTGTCCGTAATAACAGGTGTTTCGAATGGAGATTTTACATGTTGGTAAAATACGTCATTGTCAAAATCCGCAGGGTAGATGCACTACATGAAACTGTCACTATGCCGAGGGCCGGTAGCCGTCGGCACAGTCACAATACCGTCGGCACAGGCTGTGCCGACGGTAACCGTCGGCGTATCCCCTCGGCGTATGTCCTGGTCGGCACAGGAAAATGGCCGTCGGCACAGCCTCTCCCCCTCGGCGCAGCATCTCCCAGCGGGCCCCGCGTGTCAGTAACGTCCGTCCACGCTAACGACCGCGTCAGACAGCTACACCGACGGCCGGGCCGTCGGCATAGGCCCAGCCCGTGAACCACCGCAGGACGCCACGTGCCCGTCTACGCCTACGGCTGGGCCGTCGGCACAGGTCCTCCCTCGAGCTGCCACGTCGTCCGTCTACGCCGACGGCCGGGCCGTCGGCACAGGCCCTCCCTCGAGCCCGCCACGTCGCCAGCTACGCCGACGGCAATGCCGTCGGCACAGCCTTGCCATATGGCATATGCACGCTGTGCAGCATCGAGCTGTGCCGACGGCTATGCCGTCGGCGTAGCTATATACAGTTTTTTTCTGTTTTCATTTCTAATTCAGTTTGAGTATCCAAAATATCAGCAAAATATTTTAATGACATTGCAATATCATCAAAATAATTTGAGCATCCAAACAAATAACCATGATATTGCAATATCCATCGTCATCCAAACAACATGATCATCCACAAAACATATTTGTTATACATACAAACTCATCACAAGTGCATACACATAGAAGATATGACAAGTGCATCCACTAGCTCTAGCTCTAACCATGTCCATGTTCATGGTCCGAAACTCGCTGTATGTGTCGGTGTGTCAAGGATCCCGAGGCTTCCCGTTCCGAGCTCAGGAGACGCTCGCAGTTGTCGGGCCATCGGGGAAGTAGAACCACTAGCGGAACCACCATCGGGCGCCATGATACGAAGTTGTGCATCAACACGCGACGGACTAGGCGAGGCCGAGGCACGACCAAAGGGTCCAACATTCCTGGAGCATCCAGTGTCCTACATGTTTGAGCAAAAACTGAGCAACTTGCGAGGCATATGAAAGCGGTAATAAGTGGTTTGGCAAAGAACTTACCGGGGTCCCTTCGTAGTATGTGGCAGCGAAATCTTCCCGCGATATGCAGCGAGGCGGCATCCCAGGATCAGGTGGCTGGTCACTTTCCACCAGAACCCGCTGTCCAGTGATAAAGTAGTGATTCATCGCCTACAGGATAGTTATATATCAGTCGTTGCAGGAACAAAGGTTCAAACTAGAGGAAGTGGGACTTATCATCATTTGCAAAAGTAAAGTTTGAAACTTACAGCCGTCACTTTCCTAGTGTATGCATCGCACTCTGCCCTCAGCACAATCCATGCATCATACTCCTTGTTATAATCTGTCTGAAGGGACTTGTAGGCATCATCAAAACCACGCTACAATTGCAAAAATAACGAATCTCGTCAGCTTAGCCATTTAGGATCAAATTGCGGAAATAAGATGGAAATGAGAAACACTCACATCGGCGGTGGAGGCAGCGGGCCAAGGACGAGGCGCGATAGAGGGGTGATCGGGGGTGAGGGTAGCCTTGACTCGTGTGAGGGTCATGGTAGGCTGGACCACCCCATCAAGAATGTTGAAACGGCCATGTGGCTTGCCGTGGCTCGCCATGATCAAGGCAGTCTCATCGACCTCATGGTGCATGGGCTCATCCACCTCCGGATGCAAACCCTTGAGCTTCTCGCAGTAGGTGTTGAGCTTCTCCTTGGTGTTACCGAAGTACTGGGGAAGCTGAGGCTGAGGCTGCTCTAGGTCGGGCTTCTTCGTCTTCATCTTCTCCCACACGACCAGGTCGGTAATAGGGCTATTAACCTCCCCCTCCATCTCCTCCTGCATCGGCAAAGAAATGTTAATTATGTGTGTCAACTAATAACATTATAGGAAATAAATGAAGGTTGTTCCATGTATATATATATACCAAGTGCTTCTTGAAGAGACCATGGTTGTGGCTTCCCGCGCTGTGTATTCCCATGCTGCCGCGGTTTTTATTGTTCCGCTTGCTCTCGGCCTCAAAGCTTCCCCGATCCACCTACTAGCCAGCACCTCAAAAGCGTCTTCTTTGTGTTCACACCATATTGGCATAACCTGAAACCACAATACTCATTTCACTAACAGATAATGCAATACCAACTTAGCATCTATGGACCTTCTCATCGACAATTTACTTACCGTCATGAAATCAGCCACCGACATCTTTGGCTTGTGACCCCAGGAAATCTCATCCTTCCGTATCTTAAGGCCATGCTCGGCTTGAAAGTGATTGATCAACATATTCTTGGTGTTGTACCATTGCTATGTTGTCAACTTCCGACAAGCCTCAAGCAAAGTCGCATTCGCCGCCTCCTGATGCTCCGGTCTCACCTGATAGAAGACCTTCAATCATGCAAAAAATTATGGGAGTCATGAGATAGCACCGACGGTGAGCAAAAAAAATTATGGGAGTCACAAGCCAAAGTATGCCTTACCCAAAAGCTGCTAATCACAACATCAGCAGCACTCTCGAAGCCCATGCAATCGGTGGAGGCCTCATAGTCCGCCCACAACCAGGCTAGCTTCCTTTGGACGTTGGGGACTGTAGTGTACAAGCCCGGCCAATACTTCCTGATCAAAGATCCAAGCACGCTATTAGGGTGGCGAACCCCCGACGGTTTTAACCAGTTGCTGCACAATAAACAAACATTAGTACATGCCAAATTGTTATGACCAAAAACATGAGTTAGCCACTTACTATTTGCCGTAGGGCTCAATCGTAGGTCTCTCTTTCGGGCGAGGCTCCTTCTTAGGGACACGAGCCTCCCCACGAATCGATAACTTCTTCGGCGGCGCCTCACCCTCCTGTGGCGCCTCACCCTCTGCCTCCCCATCCGACATCCCCCCAACTCCTCGTCCGACTCTGACTGTGAAGCCACGGTGCCAGAAGCGGAGGGTAAGTCCAACAAATGGGCAACACACCGCGGGGGAGACGAGTCTGGATCCTTTGAATCAAGTCATGCACCTGCATTGATAAAGAGTAACCAATTTAGCATGAAGACATAAAAAATATAAACGTAATTCATAAACAACGAGGGAGATGAGTATGTACCCGAGGCTACACCTCCTCGTCCTCGTGCTGCACCTGGTCGTCCTCGTGGTGCACCTGGTCTTCCTCATGGTGCACCTCCTCGTCCTCGTCCTCCTGCAGCGGGAAGTTCTCCCTGCGAGGGAGGTGGGTCCTCCAATCCCCTTCCTCGAGCTCCACCGTAGCGCGGGTTGGGACGAGGTACTCTTATCCTTTGGGTAATATTCTCTTGGCTCATCATCTTGAGAAGGGAGGCCGTTGATTCCTTGCTCCCCCGAGGCATTGGTCAATCACCAGCATTATAGACATGTTGAAATTAATAAGCATAAAGACATAATGCAATTAAGAAGCATGTTAAGAAATAAATACTAAGCATAAAGACATAATGCAATTAAGAAGCATCTTTAATAAATAAATACTAAGCATAAAAACATAAAAGACCCTCACCTCTAGTCATCACTATCATAAAGTACTTGGTTGTGGTGCATCGCATTCTTATTTTCACTATCACTATCACTATCACGTGAGTAGTAAGGCTCGTCGCACGGTGGAGGCTCATCATTGTTGAAATTCGCCTCATGAAACTTGTTGAGCATATCAACATCCTTTAAATCCACCACTGTCTCACCACGAGTTTGTGCATCGTTCTCGAGGTCCTCATGACCCACTTGTATGTCAAAACCCCGAGGACTAGGTTTTGCATGTTTCAACATAGCACCACACTTCCATGCATGTGCTAGAGCCACATGCAAGTCCTTGAGGTATTCTGACGCCCAGAGCGTGGTCTGCTGCGGAACCCTGATCTGTGGGCATCAGATCGTCTACCCCCCCTAGACGATCCTCTGACAGGGGTAGTCCGGAGTAGCACTCTATTGTTTTGTGTTTGTTTAGGTCATATGATGATGTAAAACCATGGTGCTTGGGGAATAGATGTACCCGGGGAAAGAGATGGAGACTGCTATCCGGACGGTACAAACAATATATATCAACATTAAATTATTGGGACTAATTAATAAGTTAGTATAAAATATATGTCTAAGATTAAATGGAAAAATAAATTTGAAGGGATAAGCCCAACCAAACCCTCTAGTGTACAAACAATATACGGCGCAGCAAAGAAAAACCTATATGGCTGTGCCGACAGCTAAGCCGTCGGCACAGCCCACCCAATTCATGTGTGTGGGGGAGGGGCATGTGGCGCATAGGCTATGTCGACGGCCCGGCCGTCGGCACAGCTTCGCCACCAAACGACGTTTGCGTCGCCGTGTTTGAGTCTGGTCTACCGAGGGCTAGAACTGCACCGAGGGTCACCGTCGGCATATCTTCCTTCACTACGCCGACGGCTTGGCTATGCCGAAGGCCACCGACGGCCATATCTACGCCGGCATATCTTCCTTCACTACGCCGACGGCTTGGCTATGCCGAAGGCCACCGACGGCCACCGACGGCCATATCTACGCCGACGGCCTGGCGTGGAAGCTGGCCTAGGAAGGCAGCTACGCCGACAGCCCCGACAAACATTTGAACGTCGGCGTAGCATACCGGCCGTTGGCGTCTACACATTTTGAACGGAAGGAAGGAGCACCCCGTACGTGCTAACGTGCCTCACCACATGCTGGCATGCATGCACCTACTAGGAAGCATGGACGCCCATGGATAGTATTAGGTCAGTGGACAGTGGGGTCAGCACATATATTCGCTCAGTCGCACCCCACCTTTCAAGCGTGACCATGTACTGTCCGAGTCACGGCCCAACTAGGCTGTCCTCGGTAAAACCGACAAGCGATCGACACATCGGGGAAAAGGCACATGAGACGACGAAATCGCGGCATGAAAAAAAAAATACTAAAGCGCACGCGCACGGAACGGAACGGAACCTCACGCCGCCGGTCTCCGCAGCACCACGTACCCACGCTGCGTGCAGCCCGCGCGCATCGCATTGGCACACGACACCGCGCGCGGTTCGTCGTCCACGGTCCACCACCACCACCTGCATACGTCTGCCGACGGCCACCGCCCAGCAACCCGCACGCACGGAACGTAAAGAACTGGAGGCGAGACGTCGCATTCCCATGGGCAGCCAAATCCCCCCGCGGATCCTCGCCTCGCACTGTATACTCCTACGTAGTACTATCGCGGCGCCACAAAGCACCCGCCCGTTCACACCGGTACAGGGGCCGGCCATATTCGCCGGTGACGCTGTCCATGATTCCTCCCCGTACGAATTCACCAGGAGTGCACGACACCACACCACACCACACCACACCACGTCGCTGCATCCATTGGATCGGGGGTTGGCGGCGGCAGGCAGGCAGGCCGGGGCAATCGCGCACGTGCACGGCCGCACGGGTGGAATACGAAAGGCGGCCGATCGAGATCCGGAGCGTGAAAGTTTGACCACCGTGCTAGGCTGGGCTCCTACCGACGCCGATCGAGGCCTGTGCCTGTTGAGACGTCGTCCGTCCGTCCCTCACGATGGCCTCGCTCGCCTGCTTGCTTGCTTGACCGCGCGCGTGACGGGACACGTCGTCCGCGGCACACCGCCGCTTGTGCTGCCCGACCGGGCGCCGCTCGTGGTGTGACGGGTCACCATCATACATGCTCCTCGCCGGGGACCGGCCGCGCGCCAGGTTGTTGGCTAGGGTACGTACCTTGGGATGGGAGGAGTCGTGGGAGAACCTCCCTCCAACTAGCTAGGTGGTGGGCCGGGGCGCCGGCCGTTTTTAAACAGGGCTGCTTGTTTTTGTTGACGGAGGATCGTCGGTCTTCTCCAACCTTTTGGATGGATGGGCTCAGCTCGCTGTCCAATCAACTTTTTGATGAAATCTTCTTCTTATTATTTTTACAAAGCTCCACTTGTTACAAATTAAAAAAATTCTGTCCGGCTGCGTAAGTTGTTCGGTTGAAATGTAAATATATATAGTCGAATATACTGATATTTTGACACTGTTTCTCAGCCGCAACGAGAAGACCTTCGCAAAAGGAGATTAATTCCTGTTTTTACATGTTGTGTCAATCTGTACACATATAGTTTGGCAGCTGCACAGCACACGTGGTAATGTGAATGTCGTACGCACGTCCTGCATATACTCAAATTGCACAGGTACACCTGCGGCATGCGACTGTTATTTCAAAAATGGTACACGCACATATATTGCACGTGCAAATGTACAATAAGACTAGTATGATCGAGAGTGTCCCCACTATACTGGTGGACAAAGCCGCACGCTGTATGCATATAATTCTTGGCTGCAGGACCCGTAAAGGACTGCAACTCTGTTCAAACGCTTGATTTAAGGACACTTGATCAGCAGCTCTAAACCAGTGAGCTCTCTCTCTCTCTCTCTCCAAACAGTCATACGCCCCATCTATATAAATATAGCAACCACGATTAGGATCGTTGTTGGGCCAGATAGCACATCGCCTAAACAAAACAACAACAAAAAAAGAGAAAAGAAAGCCGACAACAGTGGCTCGACGAAAACAGGGATGACCCGCGACCGCTGCGCCCTCCGAAGAATTCCCACCACGCTCCTAGTGCATCGACGCGTCACGTATCAAGCAGCACCTCCAAGAAGGAAGCGACGACAACGACGTTGCTGTCCTGACTGGTCCTAGGGTTTTCCCCGATACGCTATGGGAGGTGGGGAAAAGATACACCCGACGCCCTTCAGGAAGGATGGCAACACCCGCAGGTGACGTCACGTCGGTGTCAAGACGACAAGGATTTCTTCCGACCCCTCAAAAACCACGCTCCCAGACGCTTCGAAGCGCTCCACCAAACTCATCGCCCACCAGCATACGCCCCCACGTTTTTTCTGTCACCCCCGTTATCTCACCGTGACCCACGATGTGTGGCTGGTACAACCAAGAAGAGGCGACCTTGGCAGGGGTCGACGGTACAGTAACACATGGGAGGGAACAACCGCCATCGCCGGGGAGCGATAGCCGACCGGATGTAGCAACAAGGCAAACCAGACCCTCGCTGGCCTCGCCGAGCCCAAATGGGCACGTGAAGCCCCGCCGCCACATTGCAGCAAGGGTGTCACTGACGCCATCAACCCTTAGGCCTAGTCCCTACTCCTCCGTCTCCCAGTGGATCCGCTGCCACCGCAGAACCCCGCAACCAAGAGGCCGTGCCAACACCACCACCACCGTGCTCACCCGGAACAGCTTGATCAATCAGCCCCAAAACGTAATAGTATTTTGCACGTGCAAACACAATCTAGAAACAAGCTGATTTCACTGCTGATAGACATACAGTATTAAGAATTGACTGATTCTATATGGTAGTACAAGAATACACGTAGTAGCAGCACTAGATCTTCAGACCCTCGCACCCACTGAAAAATTATATATTCCATTCCATAAAAGTCGTATCTTGCGCCTATTGCACGCTTTTGCAATATAAAATAAAAATCAAGATAGGGGAAGGCGAGACCAGTTGAAAGCTGAAACCCTCATCTCTCGCATCACTTCCACCCGTTCCACGCTTCTCCTTCCTTTCCACACTTAGCTACCTCCCACTCTCTCCTCATGTCTTCTGGTGGTGGCGGAGGAGGGGATCAAGACCGTCATGGCCTCTACCACCACCACGGCCACCTCGCTCCCGCCACTGGCTATCAGTTCAGCAGCAACGACATCGAGAGCTTCTTCTTCAGCCAGCAGCCTGTGGGCATCGGTGGCGGTGGGGGTTCCGCCGACGAGATCGTCCCGTACTCGAGCATCACGGACTACCTCCAGGGGTTCTTGGACCCCGCCGGGCTAGCTCGGCACCTCGACTTGCCGCCGTCTCAGGACGTGCGGACCAAGCACGACCTGTCGGTCGACGTCAGGAGCCACGATCGCGACAGTCAGGGTACAGGCAGCGCTGCAGGAGAGGGCGCGGCGCTTCTCACGCCCAAATCGTCGGTCTCTTTCTCGTCCAGTGCCGGGGAGGGAGAGGAAAAGTCTCGCCGGTGCAAAAAGGGCCCGGCGAAGGAGACGGAAGAGGAAGATCTGCAGGACGATGAGGAAAATCCCAAGAAAGCGTACGTTCTCGATCGTCAATCCAGTGCTAATCTACGTGAATCGTCGTGATTTCTTGCTTAATTGATTCCTCGTGTGGTGAATTTCTGGTGGGATGCCTTGGTATGGTGTTAGATCTGGTCGTACTGTTGCTTAATCACTCGAATTTACTTTCTGTTTACTCTCCGTTGAGGTCTTCTTTACCACGTACGTGATGTGAGCATGCATTAGGGTTTGCCATGATTTGCTTCTTTAGGGTTCTTGTAGTTCACTTTGAATCAAGATCCCGGTAGACCCAACATGATGCATACTTTCCTCTTTTTTCTTTCTCCTAATTTTGTTTTGGTCCAAGATGACTTTATAGATCATGTGGTACTCACATATATTCAACTCAAAAGATCTACTCGTACACTCTAGAATAGATCTTCCTTACAATTAATCAATGACTGTTGTTGCGCGTGCGCTGCTTCAAACTTTGACCAAGTATAGATAGCTTCGTCTTTGAAGATCCAGTTAAACACTTTGCCGCTTTTAGAAAAGATCCAAAATATGTACTAATACTTCTGCACAAAGCATCAAGTGCATTTACATTACATCAGGCTGATCCTTCCATGACATATATATGATATGTATACCTAGCTAACTTTTTAGATTACATGCCTCGCTTGCTACTAAGTGCATGATTTAATTTGCGGCTGCAGGACTAACAAAGCGACCAAGAAGAAAGCCGAGAAAAGGCAGCGGCTACCCCGTGTCTCCTTCCTCACCAAGAGCGAGGTCGATCACCTCGAGGACGGCTACCGCTGGCGCAAGTATGGCCAGAAAGCCGTCAAGAACAGCGCATACCCAAGGTACAAATTTATGCATTCTACTCTTGCGCGCAAGGTGTTCGATCAACAAGTAGCTAGAACTAGGATACCTCAATACTAGTACTTGCGAATTGCAGTGGAATTTAATTGCTAAAAATATGCGCAGGAGTTACTACCGGTGCACGACGCCCAAGTGCGGGGTGAAGAAGCGGGTAGAGAGATCATACCAGGACCCGTCGACGGTGATCACGACCTACGAGGGGCAGCACACGCACCACAGCCCCGCCAGCCTCCGGGGAAGCGCCGCTCACCTCTTCATGTCGCCTGGCCTTCACGGTCTGCCGCCGCCGCACCTCATGCCGCCGGGGGCGTTCCACCCGGACTTGATGAGCATGATGCACATGCAGTACCCCAACCCTGCAGGCATGTACTTGCCTCCGCCTCCAATGGCGACTCCTCCGGCTGCTCTTCAGCAGCACCACTTTACTGACTACGCGCTATTGCAAGACCTCTTCCCATCGACAATGCCCAACAACCCATGACTAGTTAACTCCTGCAGATACACTTAATTAATTAGCTAGACTTAGTAGATGTGATGCTTTCCAAATGCATGCTGGAGTTGCGCCAGATGTGATCGCCAGGGTACCCTTGAGCTTGGTCTATGCATGGCGGTATATTGGTATTAATGATTAATTTGCTAGCTGCAAACTTTCAGCTTGAACTTGTGCTTACATTGCTTTAATTCTCTTCCACTTGTCTTCTATGGGCAAACTGAATGATAGAGAATAGCTGGTTTATATAAGCGAGCAGTTACAGTTTAATTTACATCTCATATTGCAGATATCTTGTACATGTACTAGTGCATATCATGTGTAATTCATTGACTCGAGCGGAACATTTCTTTCACGTTCGTTGCTATGAGGAATTAATTACACAAGTTGACATCTCAATTACACTAGTATATTTGGTATTAAAGATTAAGTTGCTAGCTGCAAACTTTCAGCTTGAACTTGTGCTTGCATTGCTCTAATTCTCTTCCAGTTGTCATCCACGGGCAAACTGAATGATAGAGGATATAACTGGTTTATGCATGTAAGAGAGATTACAGTTTAATTTATACTCCCTCTGTTTCAAAATATAAGATGTTTAGGTTTGTGAAGAAAATGTATCTAGACTTGTTTTAGTATATAGGTTTATTTCAAATCTGAGTGAACCCACACACTAAAACAAGTCTAGATACATTTTCTTCACAAATCTAAAACATTTTATATTTTGAAACAGAGGGAGTATCTCATATTGCAGATATCTTATACATGTAGTAGTGCGTATATCATGTGTAACTCATTTACTCGAGAGGAACATTTCACTTTCGTTGCTATGAGGAATTAATTACACAAGTTGCCATCTCAATTTATCTTGTTTTTGGGATGCTTTTTTTGCGATGTGATATGCTTTTGGATGGCTGTTGTCAGTCTCTCTAATGCATGCATGTGCAAAACTATCGATAATCATGACGCAAAAGAGAGTTTTTGATGCATTGGAGTAGTTTCTTATGGGAGTAGGCATATATGATATTGTGTCGTCTCATTGTGATTTGCTTGTTCGGTAGAAGAATTTATAACTAAGACGTGAATAATTAATTAAATCATGGGTATGTCTTGTATATCAGCTCTACCACATGTATCGCTGTGTGAATTTGCTCACGGGCTGGTTTTATTCTGTCTAGGGTTTTCACATTCTTACTCTTATATGTGTATTTAATACTACTATAACCATATTATCAAACAAAAAATTAAATGATTTTCACCTATGTTTATAATGAATAAAACAACATAGCCACTGAGACGTAACTATGTGGTGTAGTATGTCAAAATACCTTGTATAGTTTAGAAGCTCCAAATTTGTAAAATTTTGAAAGCACTAGTTCACTTAAAATTGTTGGACATAATCGATGTCTTTGGCATATGAGTATTGTCTAGTTTGGGAATAAATCCTAGAGTCGAGCACCATTTGTGCATATTCTCCAGGTACCCCCTAGCATTTTTGCTTTTCTTATTTTTCTACTCCCTTCGATCGGTTTATATTAATAACCTCAACTTTGTCTAGGTTCATATGTATCTAGTTAAATATTTAAACTAGATGCATTCATATCTAGACAAAGTTGAGTACATTAATATGAACCGAAGAGAGTATGTGTAACCTCAAATAATGATTTTGCTCAGATGTTGTGATATCATTTACACTGCATTGGCGATTATTTTAATTTCATTACATACTTCAGAAAAATATTAATTGTGAATGCATAGGCAACATGTTTGTAGCCTAGCACCATGTATACTGTACACTTCCAGACCATTTGTTCATAGGATTGCAAAAAAAGGAATAGAGTAAAGGTAGGAATTGGATGCCGTCACATGCAAAATCTAACTAAAAAGCATAAGAATAAATATGAGTAACAAAGTAAATGGTTTGGTTAAACCAAAATATATTTAGAAGTGGCATTTTCGTAAAGAATTAGGTGTTTATGACAAAAAGGGAAAATCTTCTTACGGTTAAACTTGGTGGAACGCAAATCTACATAGGAGAAAATCTGATTGTTCTCAGTCCCTACAAAATTAAAAAGCTCCATGGAATTTTCCCCAAAAATTAAAATTCTATGAATATCAGAGAGAGCACACATGGAATCATAAAAAGTCATGAGCACAATTTTGTTTTCTTCAGCACTTACATGTATGCATGCATGTTTATCTTTGCCACGCTAAAAGCGGCACCTTTTATATACAGATTACAGATGGGTGTCTTTCGGTTTCATTTTGGTCTAGGTTGCTATATTCCATAGGATTTCTTTTCCCAGAAGTTGATCGAATTCCCTATAGCTTAATTTGGCAGTCAAGTACGTACCATACATTGGCCGCCATTTTTGACCAAGCACCTTTCTCGTTTGGGTCTAGCCGTCTAGCTATATTCCCCACGATTTCTTTTTCCCGGAAGTTGATCTTATACTTCCCTCTATTGTTTAATTTGGCAGTGAAGTACTATTTCTTTCATATTTGAAACACCTATCTTATACTCCCTCCGTTTCAAAATATAAGATGTTTTAAGTTTGTGAAGACAATAAATCTAGGCTTATTTTAGTATATAGGTTCACTCAACTTTGGAACGAATCTACACATTAAAAAAAGTCTAGATTTATTTTCTTCACAAACCTAAAACATCTTATATTTTGAAACAGAGGGAGTACTTGCCTTGTGAACGTTTGAAATCCATAGTTTTGAAATTCACATATAGATTAAATATAACGTATAGTCTAAATATACCTGTAAATAAAACATGAAACCACATGAATGAAACTATTGCTCACGGAGATTCCACGTATGCTCGACTAGGAGATATCTCATTGTTTCCATGTGTCCCCCTTTCTCTTTGATCTATTAACACACTTCAAGAAATGCTAGCACTCGGTCAGGATTCTGATCGGGCTTCATAGTTGTTTCCACATGATCATACTAAAAGTTATCCTCTTGACCTTTCTTATTCTCAATTATGCATGAGTATGGTGGGACTTTTCCAGAGGATGCATCGGTTACGGTTCTTCGTCGCTTTTGTTGATCTGGCGCTGTCTGTATTAGTTTCTTTTCTTACTCTTACTTTTCTCTTGGGCTTGATTGTACTACTTCACTACAGGACACGCGCGCTACACCGAGGGCAAAAAACCGTCGGCGTATGGTCCTCGACGTAGCCTCCTCGGCAAAGGACTCCCTCGGCGGATCACATGGAGGCCGTCGGCATATTAAAATGCCGTCGGCGTATGCTACACCGAGGGCAATGCCGTCGGCGTAGCGGCCGTCGGCATAGCTTGTCGACAGGTTGTAAAAATATATATTTTTTTAAAAAAATTAAATTTTATTTATTTTTTTCTCAATTTTTGAATCTTTGAATTGTTGTTTGACTTGTTAATCTCTCACTTTGAACATTTTTAACACTAATTACACTTAATATTTAATTAAATTGCAGTCTTGGTCGAACTTTCCGGCCGATCACCCATCCTAATACTACTCCAGCTCCAGCACGCTTAATTTCCTCGTTCCTTCAGAATCTGTTTCCGCAAAGTAATTCATACATTGTTGTCAATACTATGATATCAATCCTATTAACCTTTATATCAACATGTCACATGTTTGTATTTTTTGAAATTACAAACAATTATTTAAGTAAACATTAATGAATAAGTAAAAAATATTATTGAATTCAAATAAAAATATAATAATTTTACTTTTTTGTATTTTTTCTATTTAATATGGAATAATTAATATCTTTAAATCTGTAAATCGGAATTTAACAAATAATATGTCTAAATTGATCAGAAAAATGAGAGGAATCCAAATATAATATCCATATCAACTAATCACAAACCCTCCATTTTTGAATTATCTATTTGGTGGTTGCTTTAGAAAATTCCCTTTTTGCGCTCGGATAATGAAAAATGGATTTTTGGTGCGATGAAAAGGAAAACTTGCATTGAATCTTTAATAAAATAGCATATTGTGAACCTAAAAATGATTTTTGTAAAAAAACATGAGCATCGGATCATGTACATGTAGTTCATATCTGACCCACTTCCTCCCGATTCGGCAGGAATTTGTCTTTTTCACCAGAGGTGGACGAAAAGGTTTCGGATCCCCCTGTTGGGACATTGTCCATATAAGGTGGTATAGTATTTTTTTTAAAATATGGTGGTAGCATTTTGAATTAGCCATTTGGTGGTTGCTTCACAAAATCGTCCGTTTTTTATGCTCGGAAAATGGGAAATGGCTTTTTGGTGCGACAAAAAGGAAAACTTCCTCCTGCAACATTGTCGCCATCCCATGATGCATGTGTATGAACAATATGGACATATTATCACAAACTATGCCTTGATTCTAGCCATAACATTGGTCATTTGACCCGAAAGCCAAGAAACCTCGAATGAGATAGGTCATTTTGTGAAGGTTTTTTTGAGACATAATCAATATATCAAGTTTAATATTTTTACTTATAACTATGTCACATAATATGACACCACGCGAAGGTTTCGCATTGTTTTGATCGTTTTTGAAATTTTTATGCCCGTTTTAAACTATCGTCAAACTTTGTCGAATGGCGGGCATGGAGATTCTTAGCTCGGGGCCGAGTCTCGCTAAACTTGCATTGGATATTTGATAAAATAGCATATTGTGAACCAAAAATGATTTTTATAAAAAAACATGAGCATCGGATCATGTACCTGTAGTTCATATCTGACCCACTTCCTACCGATTCGGCAGGAATTTGTCTTTTTCACCAAAGGTGGACGTAAAGGTTTCGGATCCCCCTGTTGGGACATTGTCCATATAAGGTGCTCTATTATTTTTGTAAAATGTGGTGGTAGTATTTTTAATTAGCCATTTGGTGGTTGCTTCATAAAATCGTCCATTTTTTATGCTCGGAAAATGGAAAATGCCTTTTTGGTGCGACAAAAAGGAAAGCTTCCTCCTGCAACATTGTTCGCCATCCTATGATGCACATGTATGTACAATATGGGCGCATTATCATAAACTATGCCTTGATTCTAGCCATAACATTGGTCATTTGACCAGAAAGCCAAGAAACCTCGAATGAGATAGGTCATTTTGTGAAGGTTTCTTTGAGACATAATCAATATACCAAGTTTGATAATTTTCCTTCTAACTATGTCACATAATATAACACCACGCGAAGGTTTCGCATTGTTTCGATCATTTTTGAATTTTTTATGCCCGTTTTAAACTATATATAATGTTTTATGTTTTACTTAATTTTTATCTACAAATGTATAATATTTGAGTGTAGATAGATAGGTCTTATTTTTCTGCAAATTTTGATATATTATTTGTATTTTTCTGAATTAGAATGATTTAGTTATGATTTTTCAAAGTTTAATGAGATAAAATAAAAAATAGCTACGCCGAGGGCAGCCGTCGGCGTAGCATAGGATATGTCGAGGGAAATTCTACGCTGACGGCCACTTGGCGGAGCTGGCCTAGACGATGGCTATGCCGACGGCCCCGACGTTTGGCCGTCGGCGTGGCGTAGCTTCCCATTCCTGTAGTGCTTGTCTTAGCATTGGTCTCAAAGTTGCACAATGTGTGGTTGGTATATTAAAATAACGGGACTAAAGCCTGTTTCATGGAATTGTGCATGATATCATGGTATGCCACATCTTATTTTTGAAAGATCCACTATAGAGGCAGTGAATAGGCGATTAAAAAGTTCTAGTAAAATTAGTCGCTTTTATCAAGTTGTTCTTTACTTGATTTCTACAACACCATACATAGGATAGGAATAGAGTGAGGAGACACTCTAAAAAGACATGACCATGACACTGACGGGAAAAGGCTCGCCGATGCGGCCTTGATCTCCCACCTTCGTCCAGATCCATCTCCACCCTGTCCAGATCCGGTATCGTGCCATCCTCTCTCCGTCCATCCCAAGTTTCAACACTGCCATCGTTGGGTCCCCGCCCCTTCTCCGCCATCTCCATCACCTTCCCCGGCCGGCCTGTAGCTCAGTCTCCGTGGAGCTCGAGCGACAACCAGCAACTCAAAAGTATGAGGAAGTGTTGAATGGGGCTCTCGCGACCTCGGCCGTGGACAGTGCGTGCGCGCCGCCACCGAGCGGATCTCCTCCATTCAAGCTCAGCTGCAGGAGATGCGACCAATTTTGGAGCAGTCTCCCTCTGCTCTTGTTGCCTGATCCCCTGAGCTCCTTCTTTATCCCTAGCTTCCTCCATTCTATAGACTTCTCTTGAGGACACTGTAACATCCCAAAAATACTAAACTTGGATCATAAAATTCTAATCCTCACATTTAGGGTTAACAAAAACTTTTCTAAATAAAATTATGAATGCATGCATATGTGTATGCATTGATTTTGAATTCTTTTAAACCCACCTTGTTTGTTTGTTTCATTGCTTGTAAAATGTTTCTTAGGTGAAATAAACATCATCTAAAACATTTCCCACACTTTTCCTAAAGACAAGTAAATCAAAACACATATATGAAGTGAATGGTCACTTTGACCAATTTAACTCCCATGCCTACTTTGGCTGTCTCAAACTTTCAAAACCTAACAGAAACTTTTCTGGATCTTTGCACCCCTTGAATGTACTCATAACAAGGTATCAAGGCCCATCTTGTGATCATCCAGAAACTTTCAAATGCATAGTTTAAATGACAATTCAAAATTGAATCTTTATCATATGAGAAGATGCCACTTTTTCAAAAACCACTCAAACAAGCTCAACTTTCAAAACCCGAGCATCTGCAGACTCACCAGCACCAATCTAGCAAACCCACCAAAATTCATTTCAAAATTCAAAACTTGATTTCATGTGGCCATTTCATCAAACAGGTTGCAGACACAAATCAAACAAACATCAAACACTACTGTGAGCAGTGGTTCTTGCCTAACTGGTTCCCCATTTAGCTCACACACAAATCAGTAGATCATCTAGGAAGATTAGCCAGGCACTAGCACCACTGTGAGCTTGCCATTGCCATCAATGGTGAACAGCCGAAGCCAACCATGCCACCCCATAGTCGACAACAAGCTAGGAGCAGCAGCAAGCCTAGCCAGCATGTCTGGGAGGTAGCCCACCGTCCACTACTTGTCCCAGCCGCGAGCGTTGCCAAGCCCTGGACCACGCGCACAAGCCGTGCCCAGACCATGCCGAGCATGCGCCAGAGCGCCACCCTCGACCAGCGTCCACAGACTGCGCGCCGCCCTCACCGCGTGCACACACGATCACCACCGACCCAGGAGACTGCCAGACATCCCCGTTTGCCGCCCCGTGCCATACAGCCACCGCCCGCCGTCGAAGACGCCGCCTATGCCGCGCAGAGCACCGCCCGTTCCAGACCAAGCCGCACCGCCCCATGCCTCGAGACCATGTCGTTGAGCATCGCCAGGAGACACCGCACTATCCCCTACCCTTGCCCATGCCTTTAGCTGCCTGTAACCTCGCCCCCAACGAGCTCACCGTGCGCCCCGACGGTCCCCTCGCTCGACTATAAATAGAGGCCACCCCCGCACGATTTCTTCACACCATCTCACTCCCCTCTCCTCACTGACCGTGCCACACCGTTCTCAGAGCAAGGCGAGCACCACCTCGCCGGAATTTCACTGGAGCCTGCCGCTGCCGGAGAAGAAGGGAGCCAGCGATTGGAGCCGCCCCAGGAGAATCCACCAGTACCAGGAGATTCGCCGTCGTCGACTTCGTAGTTCGCCCGCCTCGCCGACCCTCGCCCGTACCCCGGTGATCCCCCAGCACCCCTCACTGGCCGCGCTAGGTTTCGTTCTCGCCGGAGTTGTCTCGCGTCGACGATGACCCCCAGCCGTTGGATTAGAACTAGATCGAACGATCCACGTTGCCCCATACCGCTTCGCCCAGCCCCGTGTCACCGACGAGTGGGGACACCCACTTAAGCAGCCCGCGGGAGCACTGCGCTTAGCAGGCCGGCCCAGTACTTTTTCCCGCGCAGCCCAGCGATTCAAATTAAACCTTTTTCTTTTTAAATTCAAACACACTTCTGTACCCAACTTCAAAAATCAACCCAGATCGATTCAGTGCATCAAATTGGATGAAACCAATTTTGTTGGAAAGGTCTGTGAATGCTGAATCCAAGCCCGTTGGATTCAAGTCATTTGGATCTGTAGATCACCGATAGTAAAAATAACAAGCCAAAAGCTTTTCTGCATTCAAATATTTTTCAAATTTAAACCATAAAATCTTTTGAGTTGATTCCAACTCTCAAAAATCACATTTAACCATACCTTTCAGAATATATAAAAATATATAGATTTACTTGCAGAAATAATGTTCAAGTAATAAAAGAATGCTACATAAGCATTTCTAGCCACTTTAATTAATTAAAATAAAAGGGTAAAACCTTATTAAATTGTGACACCACTTTAAATCAAATTCCCATGGACTACAATATGTGGTGATGACATGTGTCAACATGATCCCATATTTGGTTTGGAGAATATTAAATCTTAAGTAGTTTTTCAATGAGTAGAAATTACTTTTCTAAAAATAAAAAGAATCAAATCAAGCCTTAACCTTGTAAGGTTAGAGATGATGTTAGATCATCTATAAGACCCTTGTGTGTGATGATTGCAAGTAGTTAAGTATTGTTTCGTGATTGTGTACCTCGTATTTATTCATAGACGCTAGTACCGACCAAGGCTACGAGGAGGAAGGAGGATACTACGAAGAAGAAGCCGAGGAGAACTTCAACCACTGCTCTGCACAAGGCAAGCTAACACTTGAAATTTATCAAGCTATATTGACATTGATGCAAGCTAAAACTTGCAAGACACTCTACTTTAGCAAGCCAAATACTACTAGTGAATGTGCAAGCTGATAATATACCTATGCAAGCTAACCCTTGCAAGTTTACCCATTTGATAAACCAATCCTAGTTTTATGTGCAAGCTTCTCACTTTATTTCTTTATCAAAGCTTACTTAGAGTTTACTTAAGTGACTGGTAGATTTTGGAAAGATGCTGAAGGTTGCATAAAGAGCATAAAATTTGGCCTAAGCTAGAAACCTTGATATCAGCCTAAGATATAAGGTTGGACTTAGTGAAACTCCACTAGTTACCACCCCTCATTAGTACTACCCCCACCTGTAGATGCTAGTGCTAAGCATAAAACTTGATCAACTTTTAGATGGGAATACTTGGTGGAAAAATGGTTATGAAAACCTTGGAATGATGGATCATTCTATTGAAATGTTTTGTACATGTGTTTCCAAACACTTGATGATTCTGGTGATAAAAATGTTGAGGCATGAGCCTTAGCCCTTTATAAAACTGATGGTTGTCTGGATGCGATACCATTCCAATTTTTGCGTACAACCACAATACCCGAATATTGGGTAGGGCTTGACTGGAAACTTATATACCTTAGTATTAGTTCCCTCACGGCCAAGGTCTGAGCTGAGGCTATCTTGTGAAGATTATCCACCTGTGCAGTACCCAAGATGACAGCTGGTCATGGTTGGGAGGCCAAACTCACAGGAGAGGTGCTTATACTAGGGCGTGTAATTGAAAGGTTAGGATTGATTATCCGCATAATGAGTATGGTGAAATCAGGATTTGTTCCTGACGGATGTATCGAATGTTGTGGTGAAAGTGTACAATCTCTGCAGAGTGTCAAACTATTCGAATAGCCGCGTCCGCGGTTATGGACAGTTGGAGTGGCCATACTGTTCCCCCGTCAGACTTTTCAAAATGACTTGTGAAATGAATTGATACTTTGACTTGACCACAACAGAGTTGTGACCTGAAATACAAGTTCCCACTTAGGAGTTATAAAATTATGACTAGCTTCAGAACCTAGTAGAGATAAATCTGGCTTTTGCAAAACAACCCTAGAGCCTAGTGTCCTATTATCCAAAACCCCCCCTTTACTTGTTAGTATTAGTTTGCGAGTACTTAAAGAGTACTCATGGCTTTGTCCCTGGCTATTCCCATGGCCAGACTATGAAGAGGAGTACCTGGAAGATGGACCCCAGGAAGGTTACGACAACTAGGATCATCTCCCATCGTCAGCATTGCCTGTGACCCCGAAGATGGAGCTTCGCCTACGCTACCGTTATTATTACGTATTCCGCTGCTTGATGTTGTATTAAGAACTGGATCATGAGATCCCTATTTGTGTAAGAACTTATGTATCGTTTGTAATGGATGAAGTACTATGGTATCCAATTATGTTATGTCTCGCAAAAATGGTAATCCTGGGATTGCGATGTATGGCATAACAGGCATCTAGGATTGAAAAATCCGGGTGTTGACAAGTTGGTATCAGATCCATCCTGACCATAGGAGACCCTAGTTAGACTGGACGTTGAACCAAAAACTTAGTTTCAAAACCAAAGAACACAAATATTTACGAAAACTTATTCTCATTCTTACCTCTTTAATTATTTCATAAAACTTCATGTTCCTCAAAAACTCTTGCAAAATAGATAAAATTTTGACACACTTGATCACTCTGCTAATCTACTCATCCTCTATTTTTATAGATGGACGTGAAGTACAACAAGTTTTACCAACTTGGGAATGGAGGAGACCTTATCTTTGAGAGGGATCTGGATCAGCTTTCGGAACTTCTGGAGCGTCCGCACCCCGAGTTCTTCGGAGCTGAGCTCAATGATCAAGGAGGAGAAGATCTGCAGTAGCTAATTGTTGCAAGTCTCCGAGGAAAGATTGAACCTCCCACTGTGGAGGGAATTCAGTTTACCTTGAGGGAAAACAACTGGCTCGATGGACTTGCCAGAGCAATGCAGGAAGCTCTTTCCCGTCTGTGTGGGCAGAGCATCAATCAGATAAAGGGTACTCGCTTTGAGTTTTGCCCAAGGCGTGATGCGAATGGACAACCATTGGAAGCCCCATACCACCCCGAGCTGAAGACTCAATTGGACCACCTTAGCTTCATGATGTATGATCGTTAGCAGGAATTGGACAACTGCCGTGACTATTGCAACCACAAGTCTGCCATCATCAAGACGAAGAACCAGACCATCGCCATGCTAGCAAAGGATCACAAGTCTCGCCGCCGTCAGCTCGACAAGAAGGAGCGCATTATTGCCCGTCTTCGCCATCGCATCTCATCTCTGGAGGAGACCATCCACGAGAGAGACATGCAGTTAGAGGAAAGGGAGAATGCCGGAGAGGATCTTCGTGGAGACCCTTACTCCTATCTCAGCGATGACGATGATTTTTTGGAGGATCAGGCCATGGACTTCTTCAACGATGAGGATGATTTCGCCTTCATCTATGATGATGAAGATGATGAAGCCACATATTTCGAGGAGTAGTAGCACTTAAGCACTAGCATAGTGAGTAGTAGTCGGTCCCACTGTATCGTAGATTCCAGAATGGTTCTTAAAACCATCTGTTTTTCCTTGCTGTGGTGTGCGTTGTATCGAGTGAATGAATGAATGAAAAAGCAAGTTGCTAGAAAAACCTGAGTCAAACTCTAAAAACTTTTCAAAAACCCAAAACCTTAGAAATTTCCCTCTTTTCTCATGATCTATATCAATCTTCAGATGCCACGTGGAGGAAGTGGTTCAGCCCCGGACCCGATGTTGCAGATCCTGCAAATGTTGACTTCTGACCGCGAAGCTGAAAGAGAGGAACGTCAAGCCAACCTAGCCACTCTGCAACAGATAGCCCAGCTAGCCCACAACAACCAAGGCCACGGAAATCAGGACAACCACGGATCTAAGCTCAAGAATTTCCAGAATACCAACCCACCCGTTTTCACCAAGTCAGAAGAACCCCTAGATGCTGATGATTGGCTGCAAACCATGGAAAACAACCTAGAAGTTGCCGGAGTGGAAGCCAACGAGAAAGTCCTGTTCGCCACCCATTATCTAGCCGGAGATGCCAGGGCATGGTGCAACAGTGTTCGTGCAAAGACCGGAGGCCAGATGATGACCTGGGAGGAATTCAAGGTCAAGTTCAGCAGAACCCATGTGCCACCAGGTTTGATCAAGAGAATGAGAGACGAGTTCAGAGAGTTGAAGCAAGGAAGGATGACTGTAGTGGAATACCATGACAAATTTTTGTCATTAGCTAGGTATGCCCCGGACGAGATATACACCGAAGCCAAGAAGAAAGAAAGATTCCTAAATGGTCTGCATGACGAGATGCAGACAGTGTTAGTCAATATCCCCTTTGTTGATATTGAAGCCCTTGTCGACTCTGCTATCCAGATGGAAGGAAAGATCAACCAGGCCAATGAGAACCGCAAGCGTCGCATGATGCATCAACCAATAACCCATCAGACCCCAAAGTATCGCCCCAACCCATCTCCAGGATTTGCCCCAAGAACCAACAAACCCCCTATGACCCGTCCGACCTACCCCAACCGTGGAAACCCTAGACCCGGAGGAAATCACAACAACCCCGGCAACTCTAGCAATTTCACCCGTGCCCACCCAAGTTCAACACCAACAATGCTACCGCCAACCCCAACACTGCCCCGAGGACTGGAAGCAATGTTGTGCCTGTCGCAGCCAAGGAAAAGTCACAAGTGACCTGTTATGACTGTGGAAATAAAGGCCACTATTCCAACGAGTGCCCCAACAAGAAGAATGCTACAGCCCCCAACGCCAATGTCCCAGCTCAGCAGCAGCGTCGTGTCCAGCCAGGGAGAAGATTTGCCCCAGGGAATTCACTCAACCGCAATGGCCGTCTTTTTCTCATGCATGCTGAAGAAGCTCAGGAAGCGCCAGACGTCGTGCTGGGTATGTTTTCTGTTAATTCAGTACTTGCAAGAGTGTTGTTTGACTCTGGTGCATCGCATTCATTTGTCACCGAAGAATTTGCCTGCACTAGTAAAATTCAACCAACCAAATTGAAGCATGTGATGATTGTACAAATTTCCGGATCAACCACCAAGGCTAGGCAAATTTGCAAGGCCGTCCCTATCCGAATCCATGGCATAGATTTTTATGCTAACCTAATAGTACTCGGAACTAAAGGTTTGGAAGTAGTACTAGGAATGGATTGGATGTCCAAACATAAAGGATTGATTGACTGTGCCAAGAAAGCCATCACCATGACCAGTACCACCGGAATATCAGTCGAGCATATATCTGAAACCTTACCTCGCCAATTCAAGTGTAACAAGAGTATAGCCCAACCTACCATTGACCAAGTCCGGATAGTCTGCGAATACCCCGATGTATTTCCAGATGTTTTGCCCGGTATGCCCCCAGATCGGGATATCGAGTTTATCATCGAACTAATCCCCGGAACAGGACCCATAGCCCAGAGACCTGTAGCATCCCAATTGTCTAACAATTGTAATGCTACTTGATCTAGTAATATAATGGCTACTTCATATATACAATTTTTGCATCATCATTATATCATGCTCATGCCATCATGCCACCTTGCATTTGAGCATCATATAAAACCCTTTTTGTGTTGGTTCTTCTCTCATAGGCATTGTAAATTGTATTTGCCTCTTGATATTGTATTTGGTTCTTGATATATTGTTTAAATACCCAAGTTGAGTTGGGGGCATATCTTTTATTGACTCCACCACCTTTCTTGTCATCACCCCATCATTCCACCATTCCACCATATATGAGCATTGCAACTTATTTGGTTTTACCTCTAGCTCATGTGGGTTGGGATGGATCCAATTCTATCTCCACATGCTCTCATCTTAGCATCAAGTGGTTTTCACATTATTGATATGTGGAGAGCCACATGGCCACCTTTGCATGCTATGTTGTAGATTTGCCTCTACTAGCTTCTATGTGGGAATTATTCTATATGTGTACATGCATGAAGCTATAATTTCGCCATGTGATGATCTAGTGGAGAAACACACACTAGTATGGTCATATAGCTCCATATATGTGCATAGGTTCTATATTTTTCCATATTGCATGGTAGTATTCAAATTGAGTGGATGCATGATATAAATGCCCATGTGTAATTATAATTGTTTTCACAATTATCAAGAGGGCATTTAAAGCTCATGCATGGCCCATGCAAGCTACCATCACTCCTAGTATGAACCTTTTTGTTTTGAGATGAGCTTGCTTGGTGGTTATTCAAACAAGTTGGTTGCTTTTATCTTGTTGCCTCTTGGAGATTCTTTCTTTGAGTTTATTTTAAATCAAACCAAAGCTCTCTCTCCCTCTCTCTTTTTCCATCTCTAACCCTAACCCCATGATCTACCCCTTCTCTCCTCCTACCAACCTTTTCCTCTTTGCTTGTTTCTTTTGTGTTGGTCTTGCCATAAACCAAAAACCCATGTGCTTGATCATGAGTTGTCCATGATCACACCCTAACCCTATCACCCCCTCTCTCTATTTCTATCTCTAAACCCTCCCCACCATCACCATACCCCTCTCTTCTAAACCCTAAACCGAGCCTCCCTAGCTCCCTTCCTCTCTCTCGGCCTCCCTCTTCTCTCTACCTTCCTGGCCCCACCTGGCCACCCTGGCCCACCTAGTTACCACCCAAACCAAGCCCTAACCCGAGCCATACCCCCCTCTCTCCAAACCCTAGCTCCAACCCTAGCTACACCCGAGCCTACCCCTCTCTCTCCCCTGCCTCAGCAGCCCCACCCCGAGCTCCCTCACTCGCCTGGCCCACCTGCAGTCCCTCCCCCATGCCTACCTGCCCCTGCCCTGCCTCCCAGCTCGATCACGTGAGGAGAGGCAGAAAAGGTGGCCGAAGCCACCTTTATCTTCACCACCTCCCCCACGGCATCTTCCTCTCCCTCTCTGCTTTCCCCTCCTCCCACACGGCTTCTCTGGCGTCGCCAGATCCCCTCGAGCCTCCCCTCTCCTTCCCCTTCTTCCTCTCCGACCACCAGCAGCCGAAGCCGGCCGCCGCCAGCACCTCGTCGCCCTCGCCGATCCGGCCATCCAGCACGTCGTGGAGGTGGCCTGGGCGACCGAGAGGGATCCTCTGCTTCGCCCCGTACCCGCTGGAGTGAAGGAGAAGGACCAGGAGCCCCAGGACCAGCGCCGCCCGAAGCCAAACCCTAGAACTCCGGCCGCTAGCCTCGTCGTCGACCCACTGCTCCTCGGCCCGATCCAAGCCCTCCGACGACTTCGCGGTGAGCCTTTCTCCCTCCCTGACATGTTCCGCCTCGCCGTTGCTTCCTGTTCTCGCCGGACCAAGCGTCTAACGCTCTCTGTGCACGGCGGGGTCGTCGTCGTCTGTTTCTGCACATCGCGTAGCCTCATCTCGCTGCGTAGCTGAACCCTGCAACAACCTCCCTTCCACCGCAGTGGCTGCCGCCTCCGCGCGCGCACGCTAGATCCCAGGATCGAGCCCTGGGCGCCCCTGTTTTTCTCTGTTGAGCAGCGCCGTCAGTTTCGTCAGAAACGGAGGAAGAAAAACAGTAGCCGCCGCCACTTTGCACTTACCCCCCCACCTTTTTGATTCCTGCAACCCGCGCTCCTCTCGGTCATACCTGTCTGCCTCCGTGGGAGTCTTGCAGAAAACACCCCCAGCTTTCCAACCCTTAACCCGCGCTACCTGGATTTCCCACGTGTCAGCTGCCCGCTGGCCGCGCCCGCGTGTGGCCCTGGAGATGCTCTGGCCCCACCCGTCAGTCACTGAGGCTAGCTCAACCTGCAGTGACAAAAGCCTTTTTCTGCGCGCTGTGCTGCTGAGTCAGCCTGGCCCCACTTGTCACTGACTGTGGCTAGGTTTGCCTGAGTAATAAAAGTTTCTCTGTTAGTCTGTTTTAATTCAAATCTTTTCAAATTTGATTTAAATTCAAATTTCAAATCAGTATTTAAATAACTTTTAAAATATGAACTCAAATAATACAAATAATATATGTTTTCAAATCAGAAAAATATGAGGAATTCAAATATGCTATCCAAAATATATTTTGAACACTTAAAATTTCAAGTTGATTTAAATTACATTAAAATGCCCTTTTGCATTAATTAATTAATAACTTTTGATTTATAACTCCAAATTTAACAAATGATATGTCTAAAATGATTAGCTCGACGAGACCTTTCTGTTTATGCATTCCATGGTCTGTATTGCAGCATGCATCATATAAATATAAAGTATACAGCAACTTATTTGAGGATAAAATATGATTAAAACTCAGTAAAAGGCTTTATTCTTGTGTTCCACACCCCACCCATGCCATGCTATTCTATTGCCATGCAAATTATGCATCCTTCATCATGGCATGATTGTTTGCTTGTCGCATTTTATTCTTATGCTTGTGCACTTTATTTATGTTGGCCCTTGTTTGTTTGGTTCTTCTTCGAATAGACGCTGAGCAGGGGATATATCAAGAAAACCAGGAGCACTACCCAGATCCTTCTCTCGCTTCAACTAAGCTGCCAGGCTAGCACTACCACATGCTTGCATACATATAGTACCTATTGCCTCTATCTTATTCTTGCATCATTGAGTCACGATTGCATTAAACTGAATCCCAAGTATTGCATAGCCTTTACTTTTAAACCCCACCAAAGCTTGTTCCTCCATCCCATGAGCCATTACTACAGGAGTTGTTTGAGCCATGCGAGTCGTAGAACAGCATGTGTAGGGTATGTAAGTGTCTGACGGATAACGAGGTACCTAAACAACTTAACCTGAGTAGTAATGGGATAACTAATGAAAGTGGCACCGGTGAGCAATATCTGTTATTTGGTTTTTCATGCTCACTTGTGTCCCGTAGGACCCCGAGTACTTGATTCCTGTTCCTTGAATATTCGCGCTATCCACATCCGGGAGGCTTATGGGACCCCCCTGAGCCAGAGCTTGATTCATTCTTATTTCTTGGGGCCACAAACTAGTTTGAGGTTTTATTTACTATCCTGTACTTATGCCATGCTTTACTGCTTTATTTACGATTGTGCGAGGAGCACCTGTACTGTTTAGGATCGGGACACGTTTTCGCGGTATCGACAAGCCCAGTCACATTTTCGGGTTCCCAGTCGTTTACAGCCATTGACGCAAACCTTGAGTCCGTCTCGAAGTCGGCTAACTTCGTTGCGGGTAGCTTAATGGGGTGGCCCCCTGAAATATTTCTGAATCCTGTGATTGTTTTGTCGTGAATGCCTCGTTGGGTTTTGATTTGGTTTTTCCGAGGTTGATCGAGTGTGTGTTGCTATTTGTGCACCCCTGCAGGGTAAAACTTTCTGAAAGTCGTGTCCACGGTTATGGATGACTTGGAGCACAGTTTCTCGATCATAGACAAGTATAACTAAAGTATCGCTTTTAATTTGACTAAGTAACTGACTAGTAAATAGTGCAATACTCATGGAATGGATAATAAAACTGCCAACGGATGGGGGTTGTTCGTCCGCTTCCTCGTTGGTAAGCGAGGAGGAGGATGGATCTGTTAATATTACTGTTATAACTGTTGTTATTAATTCACGGACATCCGTCTATATTTGGTTAGGCGGGTGGATAGCGAGTATCTATAGAATTGTTAGGATTTATCTTTTGCTGCAATTGCGTCGCCCCAGGTTGTGTACCCTTTAGAGGTATAAAGACTTGCTGAGCACCCCTAGGGTCTCACACGATAAATTATTTGATTCAGATGAACAGGTGCACTCAGAAGATGGATACTGGGTGGAGGAGACGGACGATGTGGGCAACGATCATTCGGTGTAGAGATTCCGGGAACGGGGATCCGTGAGATCTGTGGGCGGGATGTGTTTATTTATGGGGCAACTTATGCCGATTTGCTTCTTATCCGTACTCGGATCTTGTTTGCCGCTTCCGCCTGATACTCTGATGTTTGATGTATGAGGAGATATCCTAAACTATTATATCTATCTAGGACATTTATATCTTGCCGTATGGCGTTGCAATATTTCTATTTCTTTTAGATGGAATGGCTCTGATGTACTGTTGTATGGTGGCTTGCATACATACTCATTTGTGTATGTAGTTGATCCCTTAGCCTGCCGATTACGCCGCCCGTTCTTGTCCCGATGTTTGGAAATGGTTGGGACGACCGAAAGGTCTACCTGTGAGTGGCATTTGGGCCCCACCGTACTATTTCAACCATTTCCGCTTATCCAGGCTTGTAACTAGGAGCGTAATTCACCGAGGTAGTTACAATTGGTATCAGAGCCATCCCGCCCTTCAGGGTCTCAGCCAAATGGTCGTTGTCAGTCTAGCAAATATTTTTGGTAGCTATGTATACTAGGGAAAAACAAAACGCGAGAGTAGGACTGCTTCCACTTTTCTTCTTACCCACCCACCCACCCTTTTCTGGTAAGGAAGTGTAACGTTTTCAATCCTCTTCTTAAAAGTTCAAACTAGGATTCACGTGTTCTGGGTTTCCGTAGTACCATAGGTTGTGTGTGTGTGTGTGTAATTCCTTGTCTATCTGTTGCATCCAAGTTGTTATCACAATCGGCCTTCTGGTTATCAACTGTTGGTACATTCCATACCGACAGGCTTTTGCAAACCGACGCGATCTATCTGATTCGTTGTATACCGCCGTGATCTGTCTTACTCTTTGTTATCCGACGTTATCTTGTTTGGGGTGTTCGTTTCCGTAGTTACTAATCTTTAGGCTCATCGTGAGAAGAAGGTGTTGGGATATGTGTTCTACTTATTCATGTGCGGAGTAATGATTTGAGTGCGGGATGGAGTCGCGACCATACCACTACTCTTATCATTCGCTTTTGTATATTGAATTGGTAGAGTCACTAATCTCGATTCGTTAAGTGATTTTGCGCATCTATTGGTGTTTTAATGCCGAAATTTGCGGAAAAATTTTCTTTGATATATCTGTGTACCACACTCCTTTTCAGTCGTGTGCGATATGCTTAATATCTTCTAGGTGCTTTGAACTTTGCTGATATTTTAATATCATCTTAGTAAATTGTATCCTTTAATCTTGGTTAATTCCATCTTGGTACTATTTTGGATTATTATTATTCTCCATTATAGTACTGACTTGTGTTTTATATCAATCACAGGATGGCACCACCACGCCGTTCTGATGAGGACATACCACCTGAACTGGGGGCCGTGTTGTCAAGCATCGCCAATGCCTTGGCAGGAATGCAGCAGAACCAGCAGCGTTTCGAAGAAAGTGTCAGGAGGAATGAGTTTGCTCCGCTACCTCCACCTCCCAAGCGAGGAGACATCAAAAGCTTCCTGAAGTTCAACCCACGCCAATTTGATGTGTCCGATCAACCACTTGATGCTGATGATTGGTTGCGTGAGATGTCAAGGCTACTGGAGACTGCTGATGTTCCTGAGCAAGAATGGGTAAAATGTGCTACTCACCTTCTGAAGGGAGATGCAGCTCTCTGGTGGGAGAATTACCTGAAGGCAAACTGCATTGGTTTTCAGCCTACTTGGGAACAGTTCATTGGAGCGTTCAAAGAGCAGTATCTGTCAGAAATTGTCATGGAAAGGATGAAGGAAGTGTTTCTCAACCTCAAGCAGGGAAATGACAATGTCAATACCTACATCAGGAACTTCATGAACCTTTCTCGTTATGGTGGCGATGAGATCTCTGATGACAAGAAGAAGCAAAAGAGGTTCCGGCAAGGGCTCAATGCATCGATTAAATATGCAATCACACATGCAAGGCCGGCGTCTTTTCTGGAACTTCAGCATACAGCTCTGCAGGAAGAAGCAAGTAGGCAAGTGTTTGAGGAGTCAAAGAAACACAACCGTGATGCAGGAAGCTCTTCAGCTATGTTAACTCCTTCTAGGCGTCGTGTCTGGGTTCCTAACACCCCACCGTCGCTCCCGGCTCCACCAAGACCTGCAAGCTACGCGGCAAGGCCACCAAACTTCCTCACTGCTGCTCCCAGGGGCTACAACCACCACTACCCTGGAGCGCCTGGAGGAGTCCCTGGCTACGTTGCTCCACGTCCACCTGGTGCTTGTTTCACTTGCGGAGACACTGGGCATCAGTACTGGATATGTCCGATGAAAAACAAAGCTCTTCCTCCACCACCTCCAAGATCTGCGGCAAGCTCTCCTTTGGTTCGTGCACCACCACCGCAGGCTCTCAACATCAACACCAAGCCCGGGTCTACTGTTGCTCGTGCCAACTGTATCAACACCTCTCAAGCTGAGCATACACCTAGAGTTGTGATGGGTATGCTTCCCGTTAACTCAGTCCCTGCACGAGTTTTGTTTGATTCTGGTGCTTCGCATTCTTTTGTTTCGCATAAGTTTGCGCATGAGCATGATCTGGATATGGTTCCCTTATCACGTCGTCTGGTGGTACAATCTCCTGGTTCAAACATGAGGGCTGTTCATATCAGCCATGGCAATCAAATTGAGATTGGTGGCTCTTCGTTCTCGGCGTCCTTAATTGTTCTGGGCAATTCTGACATTGATGTCATCTTGGGCATGGATTGGTTGACAACAAATGCAGCTGTGATTGATTGTGCTGAACGCTCGGTTTCTCTGAAGATTCCTGAAGGCCATATAGTCTTTTCTCCAAGTCTGACTCCTGCTATCCAGCTTTTCTCTTTGGCGGCACTGAATGATGATGCTATGGAAGCTATTCAGAGTGTTTCGGTGGTCTGTGAGTTCCCAGATGTCTTTCCTGAAGAGTTGCCGGGTATGCCTCCGGATCGTGAGGTTGAGTTTGTAATTGAGCTTGAACCTGGAACGGCTCCTATCTCCAAGCGGCCTTATAAAATGGGTCCTGCTGAGTTGGCTGAACTCAAACGTCAACTTGATGAACAAGAGAAGTTGGGTTTCATTCAACACAGTACCTCTTCTTGGGGTAGCCCAACAATCTTTGTGAAGAAGCGAGACAGGACTGATAGACTTTGTGTTGACTATCGGGCTCTCAATGCTAAAACCATCAAGAATAAGTATCCCCTTCCGCGGATTAATGATCTCTTCGATCATCTAGCTGGAGCTGTGGTATTCTCTAAGCTTGACTTGAGAAGTGGTTATCATCAAATCAAGATTCGCAAGGAAGATGTTCCTAAAACAGCTTTCACCACCCGTTATGGCCTATATGAGTACACGGTCATGTCCTTCGGTCTCACCAACGCACCTGCCACCTTCTCGAGGCTTATGAACTCGGTTTTCATGGAGTATCTTGATAAGTTCGTTGTGGTCTATCTGGATGACATCCTAGTCTATTCTAAGTCAAAGGAAGAACATGAAGAACACCTTCGGTGTGTCCTAAACAAGCTTCGTGAGAACCGCCTGTATGCAAAGTTCTCCAACTGTGAGTTTTGGCTGCCTCAAGTAACCTATCTTGGTCACGTCATCTCTGCCAAGGGCATTGCAGTCAACCCGGAAACTGTAAATACAATTGTTGAATGGCTTCCTCCTCTTAATGTCAAAGTAGTGCGGAGTTTCCTTGGTTTGGCTAGTTATTGCCGTCGCTTCGTTCAGAACTTTTCGAAGATAGCGAAGCCTCTTACCGATCTCCTCAAGAAAGGCAAGAAATACCTTTGGACTCCTGCATGTCAAGCAAGCTTTGAGACAGTCAAAGAGAAGCTCACTTCCACACCAGTCTTGGTTCCTCCGGATACATCTAAGCCTTTCCAGATATTCTATGACGCCTCTTTGCAAGGATTGGGTGCGGTCCTTATGCAAGAAAAACAAGTTGTTGTTTATGCCTCTCGACAGTTGAAGATGCATGAGATCAACTATCCTACACATGACCTCGAACTCGCAGCAGTTGTTTTTGCTTTGAAATTATGGAGGCATTACTTGCTGGGCAACCGTTGTGAAATCTTTTCTGATCACAAGAGTCTGAAGTATATCTTCACTCAGCCTGATCTCAACCTTCGGCAGAGGAGGTGGATTGAAGCAATCAATGATTTTGATTTGACCATCAAATACACTCCGGGCAAAGCTAATGTCATGGCCGATGCTCTCAGCCGCAAAGCTTATGTCAACAACCTCATGATGGAAGAACAACAGCCTCTCTTGTGCGAGGAATTCCGTCAGCTCAACCTTGAAATTGTGGAACAAGGGTATCTCCTGAACCTTCTGGCTAGTCCTCTCTTGGAAGAAAAGGTTCGCTCCTTTCAGCTTGGTGATCCGCACACCAAAAAGATCATCTCCAGACTTCAGCTTCCGAAGTATGAGTCCTTCCATGTCGATGATCAAGGCACGCTTTTCTTTGAACACCGGATGTTTGTTCCGAACTACCTGGGTTTGAGAGAACAAGTTCTCAAGGAGGCGCATGAATCTGTTCTTTCTATCCACCCTGGCAGCACAAATATGTACATGGACTTGAAAAAACAATATTAGTGGCCGGGATTGAAACGATATTGTGCCAAGTATGTCTCGGAGTGTGATGTCTGCCGCAGAGTGAAAGCTGTCCATCAGAAACCTTACGGTCTTCTACAGCCATTGAAACCCCCGGAATGGAAATGGGAGAAAGTAGAGATGGACTTCATCACTGGTTTTCCAAGGTCGCAGAAGGGCAACAATGCAATCTTTGTTGTCATTGGCTCACTTCTTCCCCGTCAAGGAAACAATTTCTGGAATTCAGTTGGCTGAGCTCTATATCAACAGAATTGTCTCTCTGTATGGGGTTCCGCTTGAGATCAGTTCAGACCGTGGGAGCATCTTCACTTCCAAGTTCTGGGAAAGTTTCCAAAATGCTTTGGGAACAAAATTGAACTTCAACACAGCTTACCACCCTCAGTCGCAAGGACAAGTTGAAAGGATCAATCAGATTCTGGAGGATATGCTTCGTGCTTGCGTCATCTCTTTTGGCATGAAGTGGGAGGAATGTCTTCCTTATGCTGAATTCTCTTACAACAACAGCTTCCAGAAAAGTCTAAAGATGGCACCATTTGAGGCTCTCTATGGTCGTAAGTGCAGAACTCCGATTGGTTGGTCGGGTGCAGGAGAAAGAATATGGTTTGGCCCTTACATTGTAACTCAAGCGGAGGAGAAGGTGCACATCATTCTTGAAAATCTGAAGATTGCTCAAAGTCGCCAGAAGAGCAATTATGACAGAAAGCACTCGGACATGGAGTACGTCCCTGGTGATCTCGTTTACCTTCGTGTCACTCCCATGAGAGGCACGCACCGTTTTGGTATCAAAGGAAAGCTGGCTCCTAGATACATCGGCCCATTCAAAATTCGTGGAAGAAGAGGAGAAGTTGCTTATGCTCTTGAGCTCCCAGAAAAACTCAAGGTCCATCATGTTTTCCACATCTCTCAACTCAAGAAGTGCTTCAAGGATCCCGGCAGGACCGTGGATCATGAGCTAATCAATCTCCAAGAAGACCTGTCTTATCAAGAACACCCCACAAAAATCCTTGAAGTCGCAGAAAGAAGGACTCACAACAAGTCCATTAAGTTCTGCAAGGTGCAGTGGTCGCACCATTCTGTTGATGAAGCCACTTGGGAATGTGAAGATGAGCTCCGTGCCAAGTATCCTACCCTCTTTGTGTCTTCTTCTTCATCCTAGAATCTCGGGGCGAGATTCCTGTTTAGTGGGGGAGAGTTGTAGCATCCCAATTGTCTAACAATTGTAATGCTACTTGGTCTAGTAATATAATGGCTACTTCATATATACAATTGTTGCATCATCATTATATCATGCTCATGCCATCATGCCACCTTGCATTTGAGCATCATATAAAACCCTTTTTGTGTTGGTTCTTCTCTCATAGGCATTGTAAATTGTATTTGCCTCTTGATATTGTATTTGGTTCTTGATATATTGTTTAAATGCCCAAGTTGAGTTGGGGGCATATCTTTTATTGACTCCACCACCTTTCTTGTCATCACCCCATCATTCCACCATTCCACCATATATGAGCATTGCAACTTATTTGGTTTTACCTCTAGCTCATGTGGGTTGGGATGGATCCAATTCTATCTCCACATGCTCTCATCTTAGCATCAAGTGGTTTTCACATTATTGATATGTGGAGAGCCACATGGCCACCTTTGCATGCTATGTTGTAGATTTGCCTCTACTAGCTTCTATGTGGGAATTATTCTATATGTGTACATGCATGAAGCTATAATTTCGCCATGTGATGATCTAGTGGAGAAACACACACTAGTATGGTCATATAGCTCCATATATGTGCATAGGTTCTATATTTTTCCATATTGCATGGTAGTATTCAAATTGAGTGCATGCATGATATAAATGCCCATGTGTAATTATAATTGTTTTCACAATTATCAAGAGGGCATTTAAAGCTCATGCATGGCCCATGCAAGCTACCATCACTCCTAGTATGAACCTTTTTGTTTTGAGATGAGCTTGCTTGGTGGTTATTCAAACAAGTTGGTTGCTTTGATCTTGTTGCCTCTTGGAGATTCTTTCTTTGAGTTTATTTTAAATCAAACCAAAGCTCTCTCTCCCTCTCTCTTTTTCCATCTCTAACCCTAACCCCATGATCTACCCCTTCTCTCCTCCTCCCAACCTTTTCCTCTTTGCTTGTTTCTTTTGTGTTGGTCTTGCCATAAACCAAAAACCCATGTGCTTGATCATGAGTTGTCCATGATCACACCCTAACCCTATCACCCCCTCTCTCTATTTCTATCTCTAAACCCTACCCCACCATCACCATACCCCTCTCTTCTAAACCCTAAACCGAGCATCCCTAGCTCCCTTCCCCTCTCTCGGCCTCCCTCTTCTCTCTACCTTCCTGGCCCCACCTGGCCACCCTGGCCCACCTAGTTACCACCCAAACCAAGCCCTAACCCGAGCCATACCCCCCCTCTCTCCAAACCCTAGCTCCAACCCTAGCTACACCCGAGCCTACCCCTCTCTCTCCCCTGCCTCAGCAGCCCCACCCCGAGCTCCCTCACCCGCCTGGCCCACCTGCAGTCCCTCCCCCATGCCTACCTGCCCCTGCCCTGCCTCCCAGCTCGATCACGTGAGGAGAGGCAGAAAAGGTGGCCGAAGCCACCTTTATCTTCACCACCTCCCCCACGGCATCTTCCTCTCCCTCTCTGCTTTCCCCTCCTCCCACACGGCTTCTCTGGCGTCGCCAGATCCCCTCGAGCCTCCCCTCTCCTTCCCCTTCTTCCTCTCCGACCACCAGCAGCCGAAGCCGGCCGCCGCCAGCACCTCGTCGCCCTCGCCGATCCGGCCATCCAGCACGTCGTGGAGGTGGCCTGGGCGACCGAGACGGATCCTCTGCTTCGCCCCGTACCCGCTGGAGAGAAGGAGAAGGACCAGGAGCCCCAGGACCAGCGCCGCCCGAAGCCAAACCCTAGAACTCCGGCCGCCAGCCTCGTCGTCGACCCACTGCTCCTCGGCCCGATCCAAGCCCTCCGACGACTTCGCGGTGAGCCTTTCTCCCTCCCTGACATGTTCCGCCTCGCCGTTGCTTCCTGTTCTCGCCGGACCAAGCGTCGAACGCTCTCTATGCACGGCGGGGTCGTCGTCGTCTGTTTCTGCACATCGCGTAGCCTCATCTCGCTGCGTAGCTGAACCCTGCAACAACCTCCCTTCCACCGCAGTGGCTGCCGCCTCCGCGCGCGCACGCCAGATCCCAGGATCGAGCCCTGGGCGCCCCTGTTTTTCTCTGTTGAGCGGCGCCGTCAGTTTCGTCAGAAACGGAGGAAGAAAAACAGTAGCCGCCACCACTTTGCACTTACCCCCCCACCTTTTTGACTCCTGCAACCCGCGCTCCTCTCGGTCATACCTCTCTGCCTCCGCGGGAGTCTTGCAGAAAACACCCCCAGCTTTCCAACCCTTAAACCGCGCTACCTGGATCTCCCACGTGTCAGCTGCCCGCTGGCCGCGCCCGCGTGTGGCCCTGGAGATGCTCTGGCCCCACCCGTCAGTCACTCAGGCTAGCTCAACCCGCGGTGACAAAAGCCTTTTTCTGCGCGCTGTGCTGCTGAGTCAGCCTAGCCCCACTTGTCACTGACTGTGGCTAGGTTTTCCTGAGTAATAAAAGTTTCTCTGTTAGTCTGTTTTAATTCAAATCTTTTCAAATTTGATTTAAATTCAAATTTCAAATCAGTATTTAAATAACTTTTAAAATATGAACTCAAATAATACAAATAATATATGTTTTCAAATCAGAAAAATATGAGGAATTCAAATATGCTATCCAAAATATATTTTGAACACTTAAAATTTCAAGTTGATTTAAATTACATTAAAATGCCCTTTTGCATTAATTAATTAATAACTTTTGATTTATAACTCCAAATTTAACAAATGATATGTCTAAAATGATTAGCTCGACGAGACCTTTCTGTTTATGCATTCCATGGTCTGTATTGCAGCATGCATCATATAAATATAAAGTATGCAACAACTTATTTGAGGATAAAATATGATTAAAACTCAGTAAAAGGCTTTATTCTTGTGTTCCACACCCCACCCATGCCATGCTACTCTATTGCCATGCAAATTATGCATCCTTCATCATGGCATGATTGTTTGCTTGTCGCATTTTATTCTTATGCTTGTGCACTTTATTTATGTTGGCCCTTGTTTGTTTGGTTCTTCTTCGAATAGACGCTGAGCAGGGGATATATCAAGAAAACCAGGAGCACTACCCAGATCCTTCTCTCGCTTCAACTGAGCTGCCAGACAAGCACTACCACATGCTTGCATACATATAGTACCTATTGCCTCTATCTTATTCTTGCATCATTGAGTCGCGATTGCATTAAACTGAATCCCAAGTATTGCATAGCCTTTACTTTTAAACCCCACCAAAGCTTGTTCCTCCATCCCATGAGCCATTACTACAGGAGTTGTTTGAGCCATGCGAGTCGTAGAACAACATGTGTAGGGTATGTGAGTGTCTGACGGATAACGAGGTACCTAAACAACTTAACCTGAGTAGTAATGGGATAACTAATGAATGTGGCACCGGTGAGCAATATCTGCTATTTGGTTTTTTATGCTCACTTGTGTCCCGTAGGACCCCGAGTACTTGATTCTTGTTCCTTGAATATTCGCGCTATCCACATCCGGGAGGCTTATGGGACCCCCCTGAGCCAGAGCTTGATTCATTCTTATTTCTTGGGGCCACAAACTAGTTTGAGGTTTTATTTACTATCCTGTACTTATGCCATGCTTTACTGCTTTATTTACGATTGTGCGAGGAGCACCTGTACTGTTTAGGATCGGGACACGTTTTCGCGGTATCGACAAGCCCAGTCACACTTTCGGGTTCCCAGTCGTTTACAGCCGTCCACCCAAACCTTGAGTCCGTCTCGGAGTCAGCTAACTTCGTTGCGGGTAGCTTAATGGGGTGGCCCCCTGAAATATTTCTGAATCTGGTGATTGCTTTGTCGTGAATGCCTCGTTGGGTTTTGATTTGGTTTTTCCGAGGTTGATCGAGTGTGTGTTGCTATTTGTGCACCCCTGCAGGGTAAAACTTTCTGAAAGCCGTGTCCGCGGTTATGGACGACTTGGAGCACAGTTTCTCGATCATAGACAAGTATAACTAAAGTATCGATTTTAATTTGACTAAGTAACTGACTAGTAAATAGTGCAATACTCATGGAATGGATAATAAAACTGCCAACGGATGGGGGTTGTTCGTCCGCTTCCTCGTTGGTAAGCGAGGAGGAGGATGGATCTGTTAATATTACTGTTATAACTGTTGTTATTAATTCACGGACATCCGTCTATCTTTGGTTAGGCGGGTGGATAGCGAGTATCTATAGAATTGTTAGCGTTTATCTTTTGCTGCAATTGCGTCGCCCCAGGTTGTGTCCCCTTTAGAGGCATAAAGACTTGCTGAGTACCCCTAGGGTCTCACACGATAAATTATTTGATTCAGATGAACAGGTGCACTCACAAGATGGATACTGGGTGGAGGAGACGGACGATGTGGGCAACGATCATTCGGTGTAGAGATTCCGGGAACGGGGATCCGTGAGATCTGTGGGCGGGATGTGTTTATTTATGGGGCATCTTATGCCGATTTGCTTCTTATCCGTACTCGGATCTTGTTTGCCACTTCCGCCTGATACTCTGATGTTTGATGTATGAGGAGATATCCTAAACTATTATATCTATCTAGGACATTTGGATCTTGCCGTATGGCATTGCAATATTTCTATTTCTTTTAGATGGAATGGCTCTGATGTACTGTTGTATGGTGGCTTGCATACATACTCATTTGTGTATGTAGTTGATTCCTTCGCCTGCCGATTACGCCGCCCGTTCTTGTCCCGATGTTTGGAAATGGTTGGGACGACCGAAAGGTCTACCTGTGAGTGGCATTTGGGCCCCACCGTACTATTTCAACCATTTCCGCTCATCCAGGCTTGTAACTAGGAGCGTAATTCACCGAGGTAGTTACAAGACCCTATAGTATGAACCCGTCAGAACTAGAAGAACTGAAGAAGCAACTGGATTCCATGCTGGAAATCGGATTGATTCAACCAAGTGCGTCCCCATGGAGATCACCTGTCTTGTTTGTGGAGAAGAAGGATGGAGGTAACCGTTTGTGTACGGATTATCGGAAGTTGAATGATGTCACCATCAAGAACAAGTACCCCTTGCCTAAGTTAGAAGATTCGTTTGATCAGTTGACCGGTGCCAAAGTGTTTTCTAAGATTGATCTTAGGACTGGCTATCATCAACTCAAAATTCGTGCAGAGGATATTCCAAAGACCGCCTTTACCACCAGATATGTATTGTATGAGTATACAGTCATGTCTTTTGGATTAACCAATTCCCCCGCTTATTTCATGAACCTCATGAAAAAGATTTTTATGGACCTCCTGGATAAGTTTGTCGTTGTTTTCATCGATGACAATCTGATTTATTCCAAATCAGAAGAAGAACATGAGCTACACCTAAGGACCATTCTTGGAACCCTTAGAGAGCATCAGCTGTATGCAAAGTTTAGCAAATGTGAATTCTGGTTACAACCTCGGTCACATTGTATCAGCCGGAGGAATTGCCGTTGACCCTGCCAAAGTGAAAGATGTAGAAGATTGGCAAGCCCCAACCACTCAAACCCAAGTTCGTGCTTTTCTCGGATTGGCGGGATATTACCGCAAATTTATAGAAGGATTCTCTAGTATCGCCAGACCCATGAACCAATTGCTGAAGAAGGACAAGAAGTTTGAATGGACCGACAAATGTGAAGCGAGTTTTCAAGAAATCAAAAGGAGATTGATTTCAGCCCCAATCTTGATCATGCCGGATATCACGAAGCCCTTCGATGTGTATTGTGACGCATCCAAGATTGGTCTCGGATGTGTACTAATGCAAGAAGGCAAAGTTATATCTTATCTATCGCGACAATTGAAGCAACATGAACAAAATTACCCAACCCATGACCTCGAACTCCCAGCCGTAGTTCTAGCCCTGAAGACATGGAGACATTACCTGATGGGAAACCGTTGTGAGATTTATTCGGATCACAAGAGCCTAAAGTATATATTCACTCAGAAGGAGCTGAATATGAGGCAGAGAAGATGGATTGAGATAATCAAGGATTACGACCTGGACATTCACTATCACCCTGGTAAAGCCGACGTGGTAGCCGATGCCCTTAGCAGATTGCCCTGCCGCTTGAACTCCATGATCTTGAAGGAGCAACCAAGTTTGCACAAAGAGATGGAAGATTTTCGAATGGAATTATTAAGTGAAGGATTTTTGGCTAGCATAGAACTTCAGCCCACTTTGATCAGTCAGATTAAAGAGGCGCAGAAGGGAAATGCCAGTATCGAAGGAATCAAGCGTCATATCGGTACAGGCAAAGTACCCGGATTCACCGAGGACGAATAAGGAGTTTTGTGGTACAAAGGACGCCTTTGTGTACCATCAGATTCTGAGTTAAAAGAAGTTATCTTGAAGGAGGCTCATGATACTCTTTATTCTATCCATCCCGGAGGAACTAAGATGTATCAAGATTTGAAAGAGCAATTTTGGTGGCATAAGATGAAGAGAGAAATCGGAAGCTATATCGCCAAGTGTGCTATATGTCAGCGAGTCAAGGCTGGACATCAAAGACCCGCTGGATTGTTGCAACCTTTGCAAATTCCGGAATGGAAATGGGATTCTGTAGGAATGGACTTTATCACTGGACTACCTACTTCTAGTAGGGGAAATGACTCTATTTGGGTCAAAGTGGACAGATTGTCCAAAGTCGCCCATTTCTTGCCCGTCAAAACCACCTATCAGAGTTTGAAGCTAGCAGAGTTGTACATCGCTAGAATCGTTAGTTTGCATGGAGTCCCCAAGAACATCGTATCAGATCGAGGAACTCAGTTTACCTCGAGATTCTGGAAGAAAGTCCAAGAAGGTTTAGGAACCCGCCTAGATTTCAGTACCGCGTATCACCCTCAGACCGATGGACAAACAGAGCGAGTAAATCAAATACTCTAAGATATGCTGAGAGCATGTGTGTTAGAATATGGATCCAAATGGGAAGACTGTCTACCGTTTGTAGAATTTTCATACAACAACAGTTACCAAGCCATTTTGCAAATGGCCCCATTTGAATTTATGTACGGAAGGAAGTGTCGCACCCCCTTGAACTGGTCAGAAGTAGGAGAAAGTCAGATTTTCGGACCCGACGTCCTACGAGAAGCAGAAGAGAAGGTTCACAAGATTCGTGAGCACCTCAAGACAGCCCAATCCCGAAAGAAGAGTTACGCCGACAAGAGACGTAGAGACCTCGCCTTCAACATAGGAGATTTTGTTTATCTGAAAGTGTCGCCATTGAAGGGAATGCTGCGTTTCCAACTCAAGGGAAAGTTAGCCCCCAGATATATCGGACCTTTCAAAATTCTGAACTGTCGAGGATAAGTATCGTATCAATTGGAACTACCAGAAGAGATGTCAGCTGTGCACAATGTGTTCCATATCTCGTTACTTCGCAAGTGTCTCGAAGTCCCCGAGAAGACCGAAGTGTTCAAGAATATCGATCGCCGGACCATAGAGATCAACGATGACCTGACCTATCCCGAAGTACCCATCCGTATTTTGGAAGAAGCCTTTTGAACTACCCAAACCCGAAGCATCAAGTTTCTCAAGATTCAGTGGAGCAACCACACAGAAGAGGAAGCTACCTGGGAGCGCGAAGATCACATCAGGACGGAGTTTCCAGATCTCTTCAAATCCTAGGTAATCTTTTCGTCCTTTTCAAATCTCGGGACGAGATTTTGTTTAAGGGGGGAAGGTTTGTAACATCCCAAAAATACTAAACTTGGATCATCAAATTCTAATCCTCACATTTAGGGTTAACAAAAACTTTTCTAAATAAAATTATGAATGCATGCATATGTGTATGCATTGATTTTGAATTCTTTTAAACCCACCTTGTTTGTTTGTTTCATTGATTGTAAAATGTTTCTTAGGTGAAATAAACATCATCTAAAACATTTCCCACACTTTTCCTAAAGACAAGTAAATCAAAACACATATATGAAGTGAATGGTCACTTTGACCAATTTAACTCCCATGCCTACTTTGGCTGTCTCAAACTTTCAAAACCTAACAGAAACTTTTCTGGATCTTTGCACCCCTTGAATGTACTCATAACAAGGTATCAAGGCCCACCTTGTGATCATCCAGAAACTTTCAAATGCATAGTTTAAATGACAATTCAAAATTGAATCTTTATCATATGGGAAGATCCCACTTTTTCAAAAACCACTCAAACAAGCTCAACTTTCAAAACCCAAGCATCTGTAGACTCACCAGCACCAATCTAGCAAACCCACCAAAATTCATTTCAAAATTCAAAACTTGATTCATGCGGCCATTTCATCAAACAGGTTGCAGACACAAATCAAACTAACATTAAACACTACTGTGAGCAGTGATTCTTGCCTAACTGGTTCCCCATTTAGCTCACACACAACTCAGTAGATCATCTAGGAAGATTAGCCAGGCACTAGCACCACTGTGAGCTTGCCATTGCCATCAATGGTGAATAGCCGAAGCCAACCTTGCCACCCCATAGTCGACAACAAGCTAGGAGCAGCAGCAAGCCTAGCCAGCATGTCTGGGAGGCAGCCCACCATCCACTACCTGTCCCAGCCGCGAACGTTGCCAAGCCCTGGACCACGCGCACAAGCCGCGCCCAGACCATGCCGAGCATGCGCCAGAGCGCCACCCTCGACCAGCGTCCACAGACTGCGCGCCGCCCTCACCGCGTGCACACACGATCACCACCGACCCAGGAGACCGCCAGACATCCCCGTTTCCCGCCCCGTGCCATACAGCCACCGCCACACCGTTCTCAGAGCAAGGCGAGCACCACCTCGCCCGAATTTCACTGGAGCCTGCCGCTGCCGGAGAAGAAGGGAGCCAGCGATTGGAGCCGCCCCAGGAGAAGCCACCAGTACCAGGAGATTCGCCGTCGTCGACTTCGTTCGCCTGCCTCGCCGACCCTCGCCCATACCCCGGTGAGCCCCAGCACCCCTCACTGGCCGCGCTAGGTTTCGTTCTCGCCGGAGTTGTCTCGCGTCGACGATGACCCCTAGCCATTGGATTAGAACTAGATCGAACGATCCACGTTGCCCCATACCGCTTCGCCCAGCCCCGTGTCACAGACGAGTGGGGACACCCACTTAAGAAGCCCGCGGGAGCACTGCGCTTAGCAGGCCGGCCGAGTAGTTTTCCCGCGCAGCCTAACGATTCAAATCAAACCTTTTTCTTTTTAAATTCAAACACACTTCTGTACCCAACTTCAAAAATCAACCCAAATCGATTCAGTGCATCAAATTGGATGAAACCAATTTTGTTGGAAAGGTCTGTGAATGCTGAATCCAAGCCCGTTGGATTCAAGTCATTTGGATCTGTAGATCACCCATAGTAAAAATAACAAGGCAAAAGCTTTTCTGCATTCAAACATTTTTCAAATTTAAACCATAAAATCTTTTGAGTTGATTCCAACTCTCAAAAATCACATTTAACCATACCTTTCAGAATATATAAAAATATATAGGTTTACTTGCAGAAATAATGTTCAAGTAATAAAAGAATGCTACATAAGCATTTCTAGCCACTTTAATTAATTAAAATAAAAGGGTAAAACCTTATTAAATTGTGACACCAGTTTAAATCACATTCCCATGGACTACAATATGTGGTGATGACATGTGTCAACATGATCCCATATTTGGTTTGGAGAATATTAAATCTTAAGTAGTTTTTCAATGAGTAGAAATTACTTTTCTAAAAATAAAAAGAATCAAATCAAGCCTTAACCTTGTAAGGTTAGAGATGATGTTAGATCATCTATAAGACCCTTGTGTGTGATGATTGCAAGTAGTTAAGTATTGTTTGGTGATTGTGTACCTCGTATTTATTCATAGACGCTAGTACCGACCAAGGCTACGAGGAGGAAGGAGGATACTACGAAGAAGAAGCCGAGGAGAACTTCAACCACTGCTCTGCACAAGGCAAGCTAACACTTGAAATTTAGCAAGCTATATTGACATTGATGCAAGCTAAAACTTGCAAGACACTCTACTTTAGCAAGCCAAATACTACTAGTGAATGTGCAAGCTGATAATATACCTATGCAAGCTAACCCTTGCAAGTTTACCCATTTGATAAACCAATCCTAGTTTTATGTGCAAGCTTCTCACTTTATTTCTTTATCAAAGCTTACTTAGAGTTTACTTAAGTGACTGGTAGATTTTGGAAAGATGCTGAAGGTTGCATAAAGAGCATAAAATTTGGCCTAAGCTAGAAACCTTGATATCAGCCTAAGATATAAGGTTGGACTTAGTGAAACTCCACTAGTTACCACCCCTCATTAGTACTACCCCCACCTGTAGATGCTAGTGCTAAGCATAAAACTTGATCAACTTTTAGATGGGAATACTTGGTGGAAAAATGGTTATGAAAACCTTGGAATGATGGATCATTCTATTGAAATGTTTTGGACATGTGTTTCCAAACACTTGATGATTCTGGTGATAAAAATGATGAGGCATGAGCCTTAGCCCTTTATAAAACTGATGGTTGTCTGGATGCGATACCATTCCAATTTTTGCGTACAACCACAATACCCGAATATTGGGTAGGGCTTGACTGGAAACTTATATACCTTAGTATTAGTTCCCTCACGACCAAGGTCTGAGCTGAGGCTACCTTGTGAAGATTGTCCACCTGTGCAGTACCCAAGATGACAGCTGGTCATGGTTGGGAGGCCAAACTCATAGGAGAGGTGCTTATACTAGGGCGTGTAATTGAAAGGTTAGGATTGATTATCCGCATACTGAGTATGGTGAATTCAGGATTTGTTCCTGACGGATGTATCAAATGTTGTGGTGAAAGTGTACAATCTCTGCAGAATGTCAAACTATTCGAATAGCCGCGTCCGCGGTTATGGACAGTTGGAGTGGCCATACTGTTCCCCCGTCAGACTTTTCAAAATGACTTGTGAAATGAATTGAGACTTTGACTTGACCACAACAGAGTTGTGACCTGAAATACAAGTTCCCACTTAGCAGTTATAAAATTATGACTAGCTTCAGAACCTAGTAGAGATAAATCTGGCTTTTGCAAAACAACCCTAGAGCCTAGTGTCCTATTATCCAAAAAACCCCTTTACTTGTTAGTATTAGTTTGCGAGTACTTAAAGAGTACTCATGGCTTTGTCCCTGGCTATTCCCATGGCCAGACTATGAAGAGGAGTACCTGGAAGATGGACCCCAGGAAGGTTACGACAACTAGGATCATCTCCCATCGTCAGCATTGCATGTGACCCCGAAGATGGAGCTTCGCCTACGCTACCGTTATTATTACGTATGCCGCTGCTTGATGTTGTATTAAGAACTGGATCATGAGATCCCTATTTGTGTAAGAACTTATGTATCGTTTGTAATGGATGAAGTACTATGGTATCCAATTCTGTTATGTCTCGCAAAAATGGTAATCCTGGGATTGCGATGTATGGCATAACAGGCATCTAGGATTGAAAAATCCGGGTGTTGACAGACACCGGCGACGTCAAGTATCCTGCTCTGCAGGATGTGCATGAGGTCGTCCTAGGAGTGCATCTGAGTATGCAGTCTGCTATGCCCGGTGCTGCAATCCTCGATGCTACTGCATTCCTCGCCCACCGAAGGTCCGATCCCGCCATTGGAGGAAAGAGGGTGCATGTGGTCATGTTGCATGACCCTGCCACGCTCACCGGCGTTGACTCCGGGCTTCCCGTCGCCTGCTGCTGCGGGGAAGTCCGTTCTAGGGACACTGCTGCCTCTGACGTTAGACCTTGTTTACGGCACTGCTTGGGTCATAGGACCCGATGCTGTTTTCGATAACGAGGTAGGCGAATAGTTACCCCCCAGACACCTCCGCTTGTTTCAGTTTTGGCTCTGCCATCCCCCTCTGTCACGACGCGGGCCTCTTTGTGTGCTTCTACAGTTGAGAATAACGAGGACGGTGACGCTGAAGATCTTGCCCCTTAGACGTTGTCCGCTGCCAAGTTCTACACTCCTACTATTGACGGAGAGGTTGTGGGAAATGCGTTTAAGATGACCTGCACTACAGCTTCCGTAGATGGTGATGAGGTAGGCGGGGTGCAGGCGGGTCAAGACGGCCGCCCGACCGCGAGCCATCATCTTTGCTTTGAAAGCAAGGTCTCGAGCATAGTTCCGCCTTCAAGCGTTGGGCTTGAGGGAGAAACTTTTGGTGCCTTAGGCGTGAACACCAGGTTAACACTTGACGTGAGACCTTCAGATTCATCTGTTGTCATCATCCTGGTCATCGGGGGCCTTTTGGCCATGGTCACTTTCTTAACGCTCTTGGAGACGAGGTAGTCACTCGTGCTCATTCTTCGGTCGCTCGTGCTCACTGCTAGCGGATCCGATATTTGTCTTCTCAGCCTCATCGTCCCTCGTCATCACGGAGTTGGGTTGAGGTCACGGGCCACTCATCGGTGATTGCAGCGGTGCCGCCAAGACCCTCTCCTAGGTGTTGTGAGCATTCAAGGTCAATGCCACTTTGACTCTCTCTTTCAGTCCCAGGTAGCCCTGATGCGCATGGAGCTTCTTCAGCTGGTAGATGTCTGCATCGAGGAGGCGTCTGGCCCCCTTCGTGAAGACGTGGCAGCTCTCAACCTGTTGTTGGCGCATGGTGGTGATTCTTTGGAGACGACGGAGGCATGTCCTTTCGTGTTGGAGATATTCCCAAGAGGCAATAATAAAGTGGTTATTATTATATCTTTGTGTTTATGATAAATGTTTACATCCCATGCTATAATTGTATTAATAGGTAACATTAATACTTGTGTGTTTTGTAAACACAAAAGAATCCCTAGTAAGCCTCTTGTTAAACTAGCTTGTTGATTAATAGATGATCATGGTTTCCTGATCATGGACATTGGATGTTATCAATAACAAGATCATATAATTAGGAGAATGATGTGATGGACACACACCCATAGTAAGCATAGCATAAGATCAAGTTATTAAATTCATTTTGCTACAAGCTTTCAAATACATAGTAACCTGATCCTTCAACCATGAGATCATGTTAATCACCATCACCGGATGAGTGCTTTGATGACATCAAACGCCACTTCTGTAACTAGGTGGTTATAAAGGTGGCATTGGGTATTATGTAAGTATGTATTGAAGCGCATGGATCAAGAGTGAGATTTGTCCATCCAAATGACGGATATATATACTATGGGCCCTCTCGGTGGAATGTCATCCAATTGGCTTGCAAGCATGTGACTAGGACACAAGGGATGGCATGCCACGGTATGATTAAAGAGTACTTATCAGTAACGAGGCTGAACTAGGTATGGAGATACCGATGATCGAACCTCAGATAAGTAAAGTATCACGCGACAAAGGGAATCGGTATCGTATGTTAATGGTCATTCGATCACGAAGTCATCGTTGAATATGTGGGAGCCATTATGGATCTCCAGGTCCCGCTATTGGTTATTGATTGGTGAGGTGTCTCAATCATGTCTGCATAGTTCGTGAACCGTAGGGTGACACACTTAAGGTTCTATGTTGTTTAAGTAGATATGGAATATGAAATGGAGATCGAATGTTGTTGTGAGTATCGGATTGGATCCAGGACATCATGAGGAGGTCCGGAATGGTTCGTAGAATAAGATTCATATGAAGGAATTTATCTTCCGGTGTTTATAAAAAGTTTTCGGTATTTGACCGGAGCTTCTAGAATGTTCTAGAAGGGGATACCAGTGGGCCCACCACCCCGGGAGGGGCCACATGGGACGAGGAAATGTTGCGGGGGCCATGGGAAAGACACACAAAGACCCAAGGGGACCAACCGGCCAGCCCAAGGGTTTAGGGAATAACCCTAAAAAGGAAAGAGGGAAACTTGGGGGGCAAATCTCCCCCCTCTCCCTGTGTGCGCTAGCCCTAGGAGGGGAGGACCAAGGGGCAACCCTAGACGCACCCCCTGTATATAAAGAGGGGAGGGGAGGGCGCACCCCTTTCCCTCTCTCCCAACCATATCCGCCACCCTCCTCCTCCTTCCTACTGCTCCGGCTTAGGAGAAGCTCTGCATGATTCTCTCCTCCATCACCACCACCACGCCGTCATGCTGCTGGGATTCTGAGGGGATCTACTACCCCCGCTGCCTGCTGGAACAGGGAGATGAAGATCTTCATCGACTTTGTACATGTGACCGAGTGCAGAAGCGTTGCCGGAAGGATCGTCATCGCAATCTTGAGATCGGCAAGTGATCGACTACATTAACCATGAGATTATATATCGTTAATGCTTTGGATCTTTGAGGGTTAGTTCTCTCCAATATCGTTGCACCTATCTCGTAGATTAGATCTTGGCTTTGCCATAGATTGGATCTTGGTTTTATGCATTCTGTGGTAGAAAATTTTGTTTTCTATGATATGAACCCTACAGTGATATCAGAGCCGAATCTATGCGTAGATCTATTGCACGAGTAGAACCCAATGGTTTTGTGGGCATTGATGCTTTTTTGTCGCTTGCTTTTCATGTACTTTGCATCTGGCGGGATGGTGGGATGAAGCAGCCCGGGCAAACCTTACATGTCATCGCACATGAGACTTTCTCCACGCTCAACGTGCAACTTGCATTGCATAAGTGGCTTTGTGGTGTCTGTCTCTCCCACCATAGTTAAGATCCAACTTACAATCTGCACTTGACAGCACTTGTATCAGTGTTGTGGTTCTTGTTCGTAGATAAGAACGGTTCTTATTCGAAAGTCCCAAGCCATGTAAAACATGCAAATAAAATTAGAGACATCTAACTTGTTCTTGCAGGGGCATGTGATGTGAGATGTCCATGATGTGGTTGTGATTATATTTGATGTATGAGATGATCCTTATTGTATTATGGCAACCGGCAGGAGCCTAATGGTTGTCTTTAAATTTGTTAAAGACCCGCGTGTCTATTCATCATGTAATAGCTTTATTACAAGTAGTTGTAGTAGTTGATATTAGTGATGGACAACCATGAAGCGGCGCCACGGAACTTGACGCAATGCTGGTGATGATGGAGATCATGTCCATGCTTTGGAGATGGAGATCAAAGGCACAGGAATAAATGCCATATCATATCACATATTATGAATTGCATGTGATGTTAATCCTTTAAGAATCTTATATTTCTTAGATCACGATGGCAACACTATAAGATGAACCCTCTCACTTAATATTGAGTAATAAAGTGTTCTTCCTTAGTAGGAACTGTTGCTAAGACTCGTCGTTTTGAAGCATCATGTGATGATCGACTGTTATAGATTCTACGTGTGCATACAACGGGTGCAAGCCAGATTTTCATATGCAGATACTAAGGTTAACCTTGACGAGCCTAGCATGTACAGACATGGCTTCGAAACATGGAATCCCAAAAGGTAAAGCAGGAGTCATATGGATGATATGATGAACATGCTGATTGTTCACTTTTGAAACTACACATTCTCTCGTGATGATCAGACTTGGTGTAGTGAATTTGGTTCATGTAATCACTAAGGAAACGTGAGGGATGTTGTTTTGAGTGGGAGTTCAAATAGTAACATTTTCTTGCCATGATCGGACATGAGTTCCCATTGCTTCTTGCAAACTTTGCCAGAATTTGTAAGTAAACAGACTTCCACGATCAGAGATGATCTTCTTGGGAACACCATGAGGAACGACGATCCGAGAGATGTATAAGTCAGCCATTTGACTAGCACGGATATTTTCTCGAACCAGAAGGAAATGAGCAACTCTGGATAACCGATCAACTATTACCCATATGGCATCATTTCCTGCTTGTGTCCTTGGGAGTCCAGTAATGAAAACCATACCAATTTCATCCCATTTCCACTCAGAAATTTTCAACCGCTGCAAAAGTCTAGCAGGTCTTTGGTGTTGAGCCTTTATACGACGGCAAACGTCGCATTCTGCAACAAAGCGAGCAATTTCTGGTTTCATTCCACTCCACAAAAATCTTTGACGGAGATCTCGGTACATCTTGGTACCACTAGGATGGATAGACAGAGGGGTTCATAAGCTTCTAGTAGGATTAGATCTTTGATTTTCCGACTGTTTGGCACCACTAGCCGGTTACCAAAATAGAGGGTACCTTGATCATTGATGGAGAAACATTTAGCTTCACCACTTGCAACACGTTCCTTGATCTCGGTGATCTCACCGTCTTGTTTTTGAGCTTCCTTGATTTGGTCCTCCAGAGAAGATTTTATTTCAAGGTTAGCAAGGAATCCACAAGGAACTACTTCAAGGTTAAGACGCTTGATATACTCATAGAGAGCAGGTTGGGCTTGTGAAATCATCAGATTATTGCAATAAGACTTCCAACTTAGCGCATCAGCAACGACATTGGCTTTGCCGGGTTGATAGTTGAGACCCAAATCATAATCTTTGCCTGAGACTCAGATCTGGCTGGGTAAAGAGATACTTCATGCTTTGATGATCCGAGTAAAGTTCGCAACCGTTACTGATGAGGTAATGCCGCCATTGCTTAAGAGCATGAACAACGACAGCGAGTTCGAGATCATGGGTTGGGTAATTGTTCTCATGTGGCTTCAACTGCCGAGAAGCGTAGGCCACTACATGACCATCTTGCATCAACACACAACCAAGACCTTGAAGAGAATCATCATAGTATATGACAAAATCCTTGCTTGTATCCAGAAGGACAAGCACATGAGCGGTGGTTAGCTTAGTTTTCAAAGCTTGAAAGCTTTCTTCTTCCTTTTCTGACCATTCAAACTTCTTATCTTTCTTAAGAAGATCAGTCATAGGCTTGGCTATCTTGTAGAAGTTCTCGATGAATCGGCGGTAATATCCAGCCATTCCCAGGAAACTTCGGACTTACTTGACAGAAGTAGGTGACTTCCATTCCAGAATGGTCTGAACCTTATCCGGTATGACAACAACACCACTTGCAGACACAACATGGCCAAGGAAGATGAGCTCTTGTAACCAGAACTCACATTTGGAAAACTTGGTGTAGAGGCGATGTTCACGAAGTTTAGTCAACACCAAACGTAGATGTTCGACATGCTCTTCTTCGGTCTTGGAGTAGATTAGAATATCATCAATGTATACCACGACGAACTTGTCGATATATTCCATGAAGACGGAATTCATGATCCTCATAAATGTGGCAGGGGCATTGGTTAGCCCGAAATACATCACTGTATACTCGTGAAAGACCATAACGAGTTGTGAATGCTGTCTTTGGGATATCCTCCTTCCTGATTTTTATTTGATGATACCCTGATGTTAAGTCCATTTTGGAGAAGAGAGTGGCACCACTTAATTGATCAAAGAGGTCATTTATCCAGGGAAGAGGGAACTTAATTATTCTTGATTGTCACCGCATTGAGTGGACGGTAATCAACAACCAATCTCGGAATATTTGTATCCCGCTTCTTGACAAAGATGGTAGGGCAACCCCAAGAGGATGTGCTAGGTTGGATATAGACTAGGCCTTCAAGCTTTTCCAGGTGATTCTTTAACTCCACCAACTCATGAGGAGGCATGCGGTAAGGTCTTTTGGAGATAGGAGCAGTTCCAAGAACTAGCTCTATAACAAACTCCACACTTCGTGTTGGAGATATGCCCTAGAGCCAATAATAAATGTAGTTATTATTATATATTTGTGTTATGATAAATGTTTACATTCATGCTATAACAGTATTAACCGGAAACATTAATACTTGTGTGATTTGTAAACTAAAATAGAGTCCCTAGTAAAGCCTCTTTATAATACTAGCTTGTTGGTTAATAGATGATCATGGTTTCCCGATCATGAACATTGAGATGTTGTTAACAACAAGATCATATCATTAGGAGAATGGTATGATGGACATACTCCTATAGATAAGCGTAGCATAAAGATCAAGTCATTTTAATAGTTCAATTGTTATAAGCTTTCTGATACATAGTAACCTAATTCCTTTGACCATGAGCTCATGCTAATCACCATCACCCGAAGGATTCTTTGATGACGTCAAACACCACACCGTAACTGGGTGGCTATAAAGATGGCATTGAGTGTTCGGAAAGTATGGGTTGAGGCACATGGATCAAGAGTGGTATTTGTCCATCCATATGACGGATAGATATACTCTGGGCCCTCTCGGTGGAATGTCATCCAATTAGCTTGCAAGCATGTGACTGGCTCACAAGGGATCACATACCACGTGAACGAGAAAAGAGTACTTATCGGTAACGAGGTTGAACTAGGTATGCAGAGATACTGACGATCAAAACCTCGGATAAGTAAACTATCGTGAAACAAAGGAAATTGGTATCGTATGTAAGTGGTTCATTCGATCACAAAGTAATCGTAGAAATATGTGGGAGCCATATGAATTTCCAGATTCCTCTATTGGTTATTGATCGGAGAAGTGTCTCGGTCATGTCCGCATAATTCACGAACCGTAGGGAGACACACTTAAGGATTCGATGTTGTTTAGTAGATATGGAATGTTAGTAGGGATACCGAATGTTGTTCGGAGTCTCGGATGGGATCCGGGATATCACGAGGAGATCCGGAATGGTCCGGAGAATAAGATTCATATAAGGAAAGTCCTATTTCGGAGTTCGGGAAAGTTTATGATTTCATCGGAGAGGTTCTAGAAGGGTCTAGAAGGTTCACCGGTCCAAAAGGAGAATGGTCCATGAATGTGTCATGGGTAAGTGGAATGATTGGATCATGTCCAAGGTCACTTGGTGTTGGCATATGCAAGAGAGAAATAAAGCTCTAAATTGAAAGTCAAACGGGAAGTTTGAAAAGTCAAACTGGAACAATGGTTTCCTAGTGGGAGAAGAAACAAGACCTTATCTCAATCCAACTTGGGTTTGGGTTTGGATTCAAACCCACCCATCCCAAGGCTGCCCCTCCCTCTCATAAATAGAGGGGGAGGGCTGCCCCAAACAACACAAGTTCCAAGCCCTCTCCACGAGCCGCCGCCATCGCCGACCCGCGCCGCCGCCGATGCCCAGCGCCGTCGCCGCCCGCCGCCAGCGCCGCCGCCTTGCGCCGTCTCACCGCGCCGCCGCCGCCACGCGCCTCCGCCGGTCCGTCACCGCCGCCCTAGCAGCCGCCGACACCTCCTACTACTCCCAGATCTCTAAACCCTAGTTTTCTGGGAAACCCTAATCCACCATAACTCACATCTGGCTTAGGCGAAGCCCTGCGAGATCTTTCCTCTACTTCCGACACCACGCCGTCGTGCTGCCGGAATCACGAGGGATAACTACAACCTCCACTGCCTGCTGGAACAAGGGAGAGGAAGGTCTTCATCGGGTACCGAACGTGTGGACGACTGCGGAAGCGCTGCGGAACGCAGCGCCGGAAGGATCGTCTACGCGATCTTGAGATCGGCAAGTGTACGACTACATCACCCACGAGAATATGCTCTCGTCAACCGCTTTGGAATCTTCGAGGGTGAGTTCTAATATCGACTCGTTGCTACAATATAGTAGATAGGTCTTGGCTTGTTTGTGTGCATGCGGTAGAAATTTTTTGTTTTCCATGCTACGAACCCCTACAGTGGTATTAGAGCCGTGTCTATATGTAGATCTGTTGCACGAGTAGAACACAATGGTCATTTTGGGCGGTGGTGCTTTTATTATCAATTGCTTTTTGTGTACTTTGCATCTTGCGGTATGATGGGATGAAGCGGCCCGGGCTAACCTTACATGACATCGTTCATGAGACTTGCTCCACGCTCAACATGCAACTTGTATTGCATAAGTGGCTTTGCGGGTGCCTGTCTCTCCCATCATAGTATAGATCCAATTTACAACGGGCACTTGATAGTTCAAGCATCAACGTTGTGGTTCTTGTTCGTAAGTTAGAATGTGTCACATCCCAAGATTTTCCGAATCTTGTAATGTGAAAAATAAATAAACAAAATAAACAATTGTTGATTTTTAGGGTAAGAAGAAACTTTTTGATTCCAATTGGAAACATCAAAACCTATTTTTGATCAAATAAAATCCTAAAGATTTTTTTTAGAAGATAAACAAATAATAAATAAAGTTATAATAGTTGGAATCACTATTTTTGGATCTTTAAATAAAAAGATATGGTTTTCATAAAGCAAAGGTAGAAATATAAATAAGGATTATTTTATAGAGCCAAATTAAATCTTGGCCAAGCTTTTGAAATAAAATATTTCTATTTGATAAAAAGAGCAAAAGTTTATTTAAATAAAATAATGAGGATTTGTTAATATCCATTTTTATTAAAGTAAAGGTTTTTCCTTTTTAAATAAACACTAAAATTGTTAATTTATTTTAAATAAGATTTCCAAGTGTTTTAGTTTTTGAAATGAAACCTACTGAAAGGATTTTGTTATTATTTAGATTTCAAAAAGAGTTTTAAAATAAATTAAAACCTATTTGAATTAAAGACTATGGATTATTTATTTAATTGTTAATAGATCCTAAAAGAATTATTTTATTTTGGACTTTGAAATATGATGATAAACAGAATTAAAACTCACCCAAAAGTTTGGTGATGATTTGAATTCAAATGGAGATTGAATAATATTATTAAATCTTATTTGATTTAAAACAAGGGCTTTTTTGAATAATTAAAAAAGACCCCAAAAATAATAAAATTTTATCCCAAAATTGACTTCAGATTATATTGCTAATCAGTATTTAAACCTACACAAATTTTGGTTGAGGTTTGAATTCAAATTGATGTTTGAATTAATTAAGCAAAATCAAAATAGAAATTAGAAATGGAAAAAGAGAAAATCATTCAGAATAAAAAAAAGAGAACAAGGTCGACCTAGCCTAGCAAGACCTATCTGGCCCAACAGCCCAGCCCACTAAGCCCAACACAGCCCACTGCTTCTCTCCCGCGAAAAACGCTTCGCACCAGAGTCTTTACCTGCCGAGTCACCGACACGTGGACCCCATCTCCCCACTCCCTCTCTCGCTGACGAAACGACCCCACAACCACGTCACCGTCTTCCTCACCCACGCTGACTTCGCCCTCGACTCCGGCCGTTACTGCTCGTTCAAACCTCGGGTTAATTCGCTCAATTCCGCCAACAATTCCTCCCCGCGATTACTCCCCTTTAACTGCCTCCCTTCCCTCCTTCATTCCCCTCAAACATCACACGACCAGAGCCACCAGGCTGTCCCAGATCTAGTTTGCAACATCGCTGCCCCGACGAGCTCCTTTTCTCGATTCCGGCCAAGCCACACCCCCCCTCTGCCTCTAACCCCCACGAGCGTGATCCCCACTCTCTTGCGCATCTGCCAATAGCTCCAAATCATCCGCGCGTGCCCCTAATGCTCGACAACAACCACGCCTGAGCATCGCCGCCGTCTGCCTCCGCTCCGTCAACCTTTCCCGGTGAGAACAGACCGCCCCGAGCTCTCCCGTTGAAGCTCCTATGATCTATGCACTCGCCTGCATCTAACCGTATCTTTTTCTTGCTTTCTGGTGGACTGCAGCCCCGTCCCTGTCGACAAGCAGAAGCTCCTGGCGCCACCCTAGCTCCGGCGAGCAATCGCCAGCACATGCGAGCGCCCCTTCGTCTACAACTAGCACATTGAGCTTCCCCACGCCACGAAGAACCTGGTGAGCCCTTTCCCTTCCTCCCTTGCTTCCTGTAATCACCGCGACGCCGTAGGCAGAGCCAACGCTGCCACCTGCCGCCGCCAGCGCCGCCACTCGATGGCAGGCACGCTGTGCACCGTCCGATCTTGATCGCATGGCCACGATAGAGTTTAACCGAAGGGGTACGCTTGCTTCTGAGCCATGTGATCCCACTTAAATCCAACGTCTGTCAGCGCTCGATCCGCACGAAGCGGTACCGAAGAATAAAAACACGCCGCGTGTCACAGAGTCTGTTTTAAAAACAGATTTGATCTATTTGTTGCTCAATTTTTTAAAATCCATAACTTTCAAACCACACGTCCAAAATTTGCAAATTTTATATCAATGGAATCAGAAAAACAAGTACTTTCTGACCATGCACTTTGTTTAGTAAAATGCTTCTGTTAAATTGATTGTTTTTGCAGAAACTTATGTATGCATGTTTAGAATATAAAAATTGTTCTAAAATGATTTTTGAGATAAAACCTTTGGAAAATGGTTTGTTTTGAACCTACTGACCATAGAAATCAATTTGTGGTTTCAAAAACATATTTGGTGAAGCAAAAGAATAAAACCGTGAATTAAAACATTTCTAGTCAAATAAAAATATGGTTTAATTGTTAAAAATGATTTTGGAGGAAAACCTTTGGGAAATGTTTTGATTTAACCTCTCTGACCCTAAAAACCAAGTTTTATGATTTGAAAATGTATTTGGTGAACTTTATAAAGATTTCTACTTTGATAAAGTCATTTTTCAACCACATAAAATAATGCTTTGGTTTAAAAATGGTTTATAAGTAAAATCTTTTGCAAATAGTTTTGCCACTTTATAAAATGACTGTTTTAGAATGTTTATAACCTATTATAAACCACTTTTGTAAATAAAACAAAGTTTGGCATGCTTGCATGCATTGTTTTGATTCTATTAATTTATGTGATGTGTTGCTTGAATGGTAGATTAAAATATTGCCTTGCTTGATTGAATTGTAGTGGAACTTGAAGAGTGTGATTGTTGCAAGATCAAGGAGTGAACTTTTACTCTCTACCAAAAAGGCAAGTGATGCTTCATACTTTGTCCCATTATTTTCACTACGCATTAGTGATATTTCTAAGTAGGACTTGCATGAAATTTTGCTAAGTGTAAACTATGCCATGGGAAATCCTAGTAGATGAAACCTTAGTAGAAATTTCCTAAGAAGACTCCTACTACTATCATTCTTAGCTTAGATAGTAGAAAACAAGGGTGGGATATATATTCATACTATGGAATATTTCTAGGTCTGTGGACTTGTGTTTTGTTTAATAAAACAACTAAGTGAATGAATCACCTGGGTGGAATGGAAGGAATGGTTTGTGTTGAGTGGTTCACAAGGCCCATTTCTATGGTTTACCTTTGTGTATCTCACTTGTGGATGGCCACCCAGGAATAAATAGATTTGAGATGTCAAATGTTGAGAAGCTTCAAGTGCAGCCACTTGGCATTATGGGCTCTGCCTGGATCATATAGGTTGCAATAACTTAGCCAAATGGACAGTTGGTGGTAGGGGAATGATAGGTTGGAACGCGTCCATTCTGGTCTAAGGGAAGTCTTCTGAAAGATCTTGTCTTGGTGAAACCAAGTCTTGTGGGGAAAGTGCACCACCTCTGCAGAGTGGAAAATCTAAGTACTTAGCCATGTCCCTGGTAAAGGAAAATTTGAGCATCAAGACATGGAAGCTATCAAGAATCTCCTCATCCCAATTTCTAAGTTAAAATCTTGTGGTTGAACAAGGGTTGAAGGATCACCAATTTCTATTGGGATATGCCTTGGGTGATTTTGTCAAGCAAAAACTTAGTGTTTTCAAATGATAAGGAAAATCTATTTTGAGCAAAGCAAGCCTAAGATCCACTTTGCCAAATGCATATAGATGATAGACTCCACTATACTACCATAGTATCACTTGCCAATAAAATTCAAATGTATTGACCCTTGTGGCTGTAACTTATTATGTTGCAGGTTTGTTTGATGTTAGAGAAGTTTATTGATTAGGATTACAAGTCTACAACCAACATGTCTTCCTGTGGCACTTTGAAGATGAAGGACCCCATGCTATTGTTATATTCTGCTGCATTGTAATGAGATAGCCAAATGAGATATGTAAGATGTAATAAATTATGTTATTACTGGTTATAAAGTTGTATTATGACCTTTGTTTCTTGATATTACATCTTAACTGTGGATGCTAGCTATTGATCCAAGGACTACCATTGTAAACACAGGGATCTCTACCTTATTAAAGGTTGGGAACCTTACAGAACGACACTTATTGAAAGCCCCAAACCACGTAAAATATGCAAAGAAAATTAGAGGCGTCTAACTTTGTTTTGCAGGGGTGTGCTGTGATGTGATATGGCCATGATTGTTATTATATTTGATGTATGCAATGTTCCTTATTGTAAGTTGGCAACCGGCAGGAGCCATATGGTTGTCTTTAAATTCCGTTAAGGCATGCGTGTCTATTCAAAGTAGTTGTAATAGTTGCAGCTGGTGGACGACAACCATGAAACGGCGCCATTGACCTTGACGCCATACCGGTGATGATAGAGATCATGTTCGTGCTTGAAGATGGAGATCAGAAGCACAATAAGAAAGGCCATATCATATCACATATTATGAATTGCATGTGATGTTAGTCATTTATGCATCTTGTATTGCTTAGTTAATGTCGGTAGCATTATAAGATGATCCCTCAAGCACACAAATTTCAAGTTTTAAAGTGTTCATCCTTAGTAAGCACCGTTGCTAAAGCTCGTTGTTTCGAAGCACCATGTGATGATCAGGTGTGTTTGATTCTGAAAGTGTATACAACGTGAGCAAGCCAGATTTGCTCATGCGGAAGCTAAGGTTTGATCTTGAAGAGCCTAACATGTACAGACATGGTCTCGGAACACGGATCACCGAAAGGTAAAGCATGAGTCATATAGTAGATATGATGAATGTAACACCCTCAGAATCGGACCTATGCAAGTTTGAACAAAATTCGCCAAACCCGCATAGAAACGATTCAAAGGTGCCCACCAGGCACTTTCGTGCGGGTGGAAAACGAAGTAATAACATTACACAACAGTCCTCGATGGGACCCACAGAACAGATATATACAACAGCGACTCAAAGAGTCAAGAATACAGATATAATATACAAGATCCAAATCACCTTGAAAATGACAGAGCGTCCGACTACGGACAAGATGCAAATGGGGCTAAGAGCCCTGAAGAATAACCAATGGCGTCCATAACCCTGCCCAGGCCAAGCCGGAAGGGTAACCCTGCTAACGACGTCGATCTCAAAACCTGCTTAAACAAAAGGGGTGCCGACGAAGGGCAAAGGAAAAAGAAGGAGCGTCAGTACTGAGGCCAGTACACGGCGAGGCTAGAATTCGGCGGTCCTCGCCTACATAGGTATGGTGGACTGAAGCGGCAGCGGCAGCATGCACTAAACAACCTATAGAGACTCGATACAACTGGCGGTTATCAGAGAGGGGTAAGAATAACCTATCCGGATCCAACCTGAAACTAACACCAAACAAACCCATCCTGGTATTTCCCCCTCGAGACCAACGAGGAAGGCAACCGAGGAACTCACACCGTTGGCAGTTTTATTTATTCAGTTATCGTTGCAGCAATTACTAGTCAGGTTTAGAGAATCATCCTGATAAAGTAAACAGTGGGCACTTTTAGTTAACCATTCCGTGATAGTTGCAACAATTACTAATCAGGTACAGATAGCATGAGATAAACCCAAAACCCAGCAGTTGTTGGTACTTTTATTCAGCCATTTCGTTGTAGTTGCGATACTTACTAGTCAGATACGATTGTCGCAAGCGACAACCAAACAAGCAATTGTGGGCAGTATTAGTTAGCCATTCCATTATAGTGAAGCTAATTACTAGTCATTATAAGTCAAATTTATAGCAGTAAACTTTAGTTATGCTTGTCTATGATCGAGATACTGTGCTCCAAGTCGTCCATAACCGCGGACACGGCTTTCAGAAAGTTTTACCCGGCCGGGGTGCACCAATAGCAACACACACTCGATCAACCTCGGAAAAACCAAATCAAAACCCAACGAGGCTTTCACGACTGAACAATCACAGGATTCAGAAATATTTCAGGGGGCCACCCCTTAAGTAGAACCCGCAACGAAGCCGGCCGGCTCCGAGACGGGCTTAAGGTTATGGGGACGGCTGTGAACGACTGGGAACCCGAAAGTGTGGCTGGGCTTGTCGACACCGCGGAATCGTGCCATGATCCTAAACAGTACAGTGTGCTCCTCGCACAATCGTAAATAAAGCAGTAAAACATGGCATAAGTACAGGATCGTAAATAAAACCTCAAACTAGTTTGTGGCCCCAAGAAATAAGACTGAATCAAGCTCTGGTTCAGGGGGGTCCCATATACCTCCCGGATGTGGATAGCGCGATAAATCAAGGAACAGGTATCAAGTACTCGGGGTCTTACGGGACACAAGTGGGCATTCGGAAACCAAATATTTTCTATCACCCACCGATGCCTCTGCTTATTTCAATTTTAGTTGTTAAACAGGAATTAAAGTGTGCGATAAGTAAAACTAGAATCATCTCCAACATCAACATGCGGCAATACATCAGCAACTGTGGCATATGACGACACACATTAGCACTTGAGCAAGCAACTACGGTGCGCAAGTCCAACTATCTACCAAACAACAGGTAATAGGATGTGTCCAAGGCAATATAAGGCGGCAAGGGATTCCACGGGTACGAAAACTAAAGCATCGCAATACAGATAGCAATAGATCAACAGGAGGGAATAAAGACTATAAAGTAAGATAGGTAGAAAGGGGGAGATGCTCGCCTGAAAACATCGTCGAAGGGTTCATCCGAAGATCGGGGCGAAGCTCACATCAACTCAACGGTGTTATCCGCGAAGAAGCAAAACACTAGAAGAAACACCGGATGCAATATTTAATACAACGGCAGAAGATCGGCATGATACATGTATGCTGCATGGCATGGCAAAGTGCGATGCAATTAGGTCATATTAAGCGGAACCGGGGTCCCGACAATTGTTTAGGTGGTGCATGTTGTTTAGCTACCCCGCAATTTAAATGTTGTTTTAACATGGCAAAGGGATAGTACCGGGTTCGCTACACAAGTTTAAATGAGGCCAATATAAGGCTAGATTTGCCCGCATATGGGCCCCTTATTTAATTAAGAGGTGAATCGGCATAGGCCCCCAAACCACATGATATGGATGCAAGATGACAATTAAATATGCAACAAGTTGTTGTTATGTTATAAAATAGGGTTTCGGGAAAAAGGTTCACACATTTAGGGTTCGGCGATCTTGGGTTCCGGGGTTCGGGGTCGGTCTCAGGGTTCGACGGATCTGGGGTTCGGGGGTTCGGCGGAAGCGTTCTCGGACTCCGGGGTCGTTCTCGGTATCGGGGCAGATCTTGTCGCATCGGGGTCTCGATGTCCGGGGAGCAGAACTTGGGTCGGTGTCGGGGCGCATCGGCTTCTTCCGGGTCGGTGCCGTTCTCAGTCATCGCGAAGGTCTTGCCGCTGCGAGGGTCTTGTCAGGCCCGCGCCATCGAGGCGGTCTTGGCGAGGGAAGAAGAACTTGTCGTCCTCGTGGCGATCTGGAGTCCCGGGGGTTTTCCTGCGTCCGTGATGGAGGTCTTGTCGGCTTCCTGTCGGAGGTCTTGGCGTCCGAGTTCTCGGCGAACTTGGCGTCCGGGAAGGGGTACTCGCGACACCGGGGTTCGGTCTTCGGAAGGTCTTGACGGGAACACGAGTGGATAGATCCTCGGATGTGGATGGTGCGGCTTCGTGGTGCTAGAACAGAAGCATCACCAACATCGTCTCACTCCATCACACACATCACTAGCAGCACATCACCGGGAGGCCAAACAGCCTAGGACAAGGTCGATCTCGGAGGCTTTGTCGGTTGACAAGGGTGGCCAGGGCACAAGCTTGCTCACGGGGCGACGCACGGCCGGGGGTACTGGCGGCAAGGGAAGGAGGTCCGGGCAGAAGGCGAGCGCGCTGGCGACGTCGGGGGGCCGCGGAGGTCGCAGCGCCGGCGATGCCGGGCGGCGGACGGGGAGATGCTGCGGGGAAGGTGGCCGGAGGGGGCGGGTCCGGTGGCGGCGGGGCGGTGCTTGGGGTCGCAGACGGAGGCGGCCGAGGCGCCGGCGCGAAGGCGGGGCGGAGGGCGCGGCTCCGGCGAGCTCGGGCGGCGGCCGTGGAGAGCTCGGGCCGGGAGCAGACGCCGGGGACGGGGAAGAAGATGGCCAGGAGGAGGACGGGCTGGTGGCGGGACGGTGGCTGCTGGGAGCACGCGGAGACGGGAGCCCGCAGGGCGGCGGCAACCGGCGCTCTGGCTGCGAGCGAGGGGGCTCGGGGCAGGGCGGCTGCGCGCAGGAGAGAGAGAGAGGGGGGCGCGAGGGGAGAGCGGCGGCGGCGACGGCCTGGGGAGCTGGTGGGCGGCGGAGGCAGAGGGCGGCCGACGAGGCCGGCTCGGCCGGGGCGCACGCAGGGCGCCGGAGGCGGGCGGTCATGGTGGTGGGCGGCGCGCGGGATGCTGGAGAGGGGGGAAGAAGGGGTTGGGGAAGGAGCCGGGTCCGCGGGGTGGGTCCCGCCGGGGCACGCGACAGGGACGGGTGGGGCGTGGGTGCTGGGACGCGTGAGTGCTGCGAGGGAGTGGGGGGCCGGTTGGTGGAGGTCTGGAGGAGCGGCTGGCGCGTGGGGCCCGCGGCTGGCGCGTGCTGGCGCGTGGCCGGCGCGTGCTGGCATGTGGCCGGCGCGTGCTGGCGTGTGCTGGCGCGTGCGCAGGGGGGGCGGGTCCCACAGGGCAGGGAGGGAGGTGGCTGTGAGGGAGGAAGGTTGAGTGGAGAGAGGGACCGGGGCGGGGCCCTGTTGTCGGTGGGGAGAGAGAGAGGGAGGGTAGATTAGGTGTAGGTAGCTGTAGGATTTAAAGGGGTGGACCGATTTTTAAACTGGGGGTGGTCGTTCGGGTCGGAACGGCCCGTTCGACTGCCCCCGCTAAAATAATAAATAATTTTGTTTATCTCAAACAAAGCTTTTGCAAACCGATATCGGCAAAAACAAAATATTCCGGGGACCCGGTTTTCGGTGTTTGAATAAGATGGGGCGTTTTAGAAAACAACACGGGCTTTGCAAACATAGTTTTATGCAAACAATGCATGATGATGACGATGCAGTGCACAAATTCAACGCGATTTTCTAGTAGTGGTTTTGCGGGATGCCACAATTCGACACCACTAACAAAGGATCTCGCCCTCGAGATCCGCCTCATGGTACCGGAAGGAAGGTCGGCGATCTGCGTCTTCTCGCTTCGTGTAGATCCTCGCGACACCACTAACAAGAGGTCGTTGATCCCGTTCGTCAAGAGAACACTCCGGATAAACAACGGACGAAGTTAAAGGTAAGGTCACCTCTAACTTCCCTGGAAGGAGTAAAACTGCATCGATCCACTATTCAATGTACATAAGCGAATGATAAGAGTAGTGGTATGGTCGCGACTCCATCCCGCACTCAAAGCATTACCCTGTACACGAATAGACGGATTATGCAACCAACTCTCAGGATTCGGACTGAAGATCACGACAAGCGAGGTTCGGAAACAAAGGAGTGATGCAGAATCTGCATCGGATCTGGCGTAGAGGATGTCGTCGCGTCGGAAAACACCGGAAGGCATGAACAAAGAACAAAGAACAAAGAATGGTACCACAGCAGACGGACTCCTCAAGCAGCATGAACACCGGATGGTAGATCACCGTTATCAGAGGAGGAAGCAAAAACCCTGAAGGTACGACGGAAACCCAACCACGAGAATTCCTGGACTCGAAGAGAAAGAAGAGAGCAGATTCAAAACACGTCGAGGTAAGAGGAGAACAGCAGAGGGGTAAGGAGTAAAATCAGACCTAATCAGAACTATCCAACCGATTTTCAGAAATAGTTTTGACACTCTACTTCGGCCGTTAGCTAGGTTATCCTACAGGCTGGACTTGTGGGGTATCGCAACTGCTGAGCTCTGATACCACTCTGTAACACCCTCAGAATCGGACCTATGCAAGTTTGAACAAAATTCGCCAAACCCGCATAGAAACGATTCAAAGGTGCCCACCAGGCACTTTCGTGCGGGTGGAAAACGAAGTAATAACATTACACAACAGTCCTCGATGGGACCCACAGAACAGATATATACAACAGCGACTCAAAGAGTCAAGAATACAGATATAATATACAAGATCCAAATCACCTTGAAAATGACAGAGCGTCCGACTACGGACAAGATGCAAATGGGGCTAAGAGCCCTGAAGAATAACCAATGGCGTCCATAACCCTGCCCAGGCCAAGCCGGAAGGGTAACCCTGCTAACGACGTCGATCTCAAAACCTGCTTAAACAAAAGGGGTGCCGACGAAGGGCAAAGGAAAAAGAAGGAGCGTCAGTACTGAGGCCAGTACACGGCGAGGCTAGAATTCGGCGGTCCTCGCCTACATAGGTATGGTGGACTGAAGCGGCAGCGGCAGCATGCACTAAACAACCTATAGAGACTCGATACAACTGGCGGTTATCAGAGAGGGGTAAGAATAACCTATCCGGATCCAACCTGAAACTAACACCAAACAAACCCATCCTGGTATTTCCCCCTCGAGACCAACGAGGAAGGCAACCGAGGAACTCACACCGTTGGCAGTTTTATTTATTCAGTTATCGTTGCAGAAATTACTAGTCAGGTTTAGAGAATCATCCTGATAAAGTAAACAGTGGGCACTTTTAGTTAACCATTCCGTGATAGTTGCAACAATTACTAATCAGGTACAGATAGCATGAGATAAACCCAAAACCCAGCAGTTGTTGGTACTTTTATTCAGCCATTTCGTTGTAGTTGCGATACTTACTAGTCAGATACGATTGTCGCAAGCGACAACCAAACAAGCAATTGTGGGCAGTATTAGTTAGCCATTCCATTATAGTGAAGCTAATTACTAGTCATTATAAGTCAAATTTATAGCAGTAAACTTTAGTTATGCTTGTCTATGATCGAGATACTGTGCTCCAAGTCGTCCATAACCGCGGACACGGCTTTCAGAAAGTTTTACCCGGCCGGGGTGCACCAATAGCAACACACACTCGATCAACCTCGGAAAAACCAAATCAAAACCCAACGAGGCTTTCACGACTGAACAATCACAGGATTCAGAAATATTTCAGGGGGCCACCCCTTAAGTAGAACCCGCAACGAAGCCGGCCGGCTCCGAGACGGGCTTAAGGTTATGGGGACGGCTGTGAACGACTGGGAACCCGAAAGTGTGGCTGGGCTTGTCGACACCGCGGAATCGTGCCATGATCCTAAACAGTACAGTGTGCTCCTCGCACAATCGTAAATAAAGCAGTAAAACATGGCATAAGTACAGGATCGTAAATAAAACCTCAAACTAGTTTGTGGCCCCAAGAAATAAGACTGAATCAAGCTCTGGTTCAGGGGGGTCCCATATACCTCCCGGATGTGGATAGCACGATAAATCAAGGAACAGGTATCAAGTACTCGGGGTCTTACGGGACACAAGTGGGCGTTCGGAAACCAAATATTTTCTATCACCCACCGATGCCTCTGCTTATTTCAATTTTAGTTGTTAAACAGGAATTAAAGTGTGCGATAAGTAAAACTAGAATCATCTCCAACATCAACATGCGGCAATACATCAGCAACTGTGGCATATGACGACACACATTAGCACTTGAGCAAGCAACTACGGTGCGCAAGTCCAACTATCTACCAAACAACAGGTAATAGGATGTGTCCAAGGCAATATAAGGCGGCAAGGGATTCCACGGGTACGAAAACTAAAGCATCGCAATACAGATAGCAATAGATCAACAGGAGGGAATAAAGACTATAAAGTAAGATAGGTAGAAAGGGGGAGATGCTCGCCTGAAAACATCGTCGAAGGGTTCATCCGAAGATCGGGGCGAAGCTCACATCAACTCAACGGTGTTATCCGCGAAGAAGCAAAACACTAGAAGAAACACCGGATGCAATATTTAATACAACGGCAGAAGATCGGCATGATACATGTATGCTGCATGGCATGGCAAAGTGCGATGCAATTAGGTCATATTAAGCGGAACCGGGGTCCCGACAATTGTTTAGGTGGTGCATGTTGTTTAGCTACCCCGCAATTTAAATGTTGTTTTAACATGGCAAAGGGATAGTACCGGGTTCGCTACACAAGTTTAAATGAGGCCAATATAAGGCTAGATTTGCCCGCATATGGGCCCCTTATTTAATTAAGAGGTGAATCGGCATAGGCCCCCAAACCACATGATATGGATGCAAGATGACAATTAAATATGCAACAAGTTGTTGTTATGTTATAAAATAGGGTTTCGGGAAAAAGGTTCACACATTTAGGGTTCGGCGATCTTGGGTTCCGGGGTTCGGGGTCGGTCTCAGGGTTCGACGGATCTGGGGTTCGGGGGTTCGGCGGAAGCGTTCTCGGACTCCGGGGTCGTTCTCGGTATCGGGGCAGATCTTGTCGCATCGGGGTCTCGATGTCCGGGGAGCAGAACTTGGGTCGGTGTCGGGGCGCATCGGCTTCTTCCGGGTCGGTGCCGTTCTCAGTCATCGCGAAGGTCTTGCCGCTGCGAGGGTCTTGTCGGGCCCGCTCCATCGAGGCGGTCTTGGCGAGGGAAGAAGAACTTGTCGTCCTCGTGGCGATCTTGGAGTCCCGGGGGTTTTCCTGCGTCCGTGATGGAGGTCTTGTCGGCTTCCTGTCGGAGGTCTTGGCGTCCGTGTTCTCGGCGAACTTGGCGTCCGGGAAGGGGTACTCGCGACACCGGGGTTCGGTCTTCGGAAGGTCTTGACGGGAACACGAGTGGATAGATCCTCGGATGTGGATGGTGCGGCTTCGTGGTGCTAGAACAGAAGCATCACCAACATCGTCTCACTCCACCACACACATCACTAGCAGCACATCACCGGGAGGCCAAACAGCCTAGGACAAGGTCGATCCCGGAGGCTTTGTCGGTTGACAAGGGTGGCCAGGGCACAGGCTTGCTCACGGGGCGACGCACGGCCGGGGGTACTGGCGGCAAGGGAAGGAGGTCCGGGCAGAAGGCGAGCGCGCCGGCGACGTCGGGGGGCCGTGTAGGTCGCAGCGCCGGCGACGCCGGGCGGCGGACGGGGAGCTGCTGCGGGGAAGGTGGCCGGAGGGGGCGGGTCCGGTGGCGGCGGGGCGGTGCTTGGGGTCGCAGACGGAGGCGGCCGAGGCGCCAGCGCGAAGGCGGGGCGGAGGGCGCGGCTCCGGCGAGCTCGGGCGGCGGCCGTGGAGAGCTCGGGCCGGGAGCAGACGCCGGGGACGGGGAAGAAGATGGCCAGGAGGAGGACGGGCTGGTGGCGGGCCGGTGGCTGCTGGGAGCACGCGGAGACGGGAGCCCGCAGGGCGGCGGCGACCGGCGCTCTGGCTGCGAGCGAGGGGGCTCGGGGCAGGGCGGCTGCGCGCAGGAGAGAGAGAGGGGGGCGCGAGGGGAGAGCGGCGGCGGCGACGGCCTGGGGAGCTGGTGGGCGGCGGAGGCAGAGGGCGGCCGACGAGGCCGGCTCGGCCGGGGCGCACGCAGGGCGCCGGAGGCGGGCGGTCATGGTGGTGGGCGGCGCGCGGGACGCTGGAGAGGGGGGAAGAAGGGGTTGGGGAAGGAGCCGGGTCCGCGGGGTGGGTCCCGCCGGGGCACGCGACAGGGACGGGTGGGGCGTGGGTGCTGGGACGCGTGAGTGCTGCGAGGGAGTGGGGGGCCGGTTGGTGGAGGTCTGGAGGAGCGGCTGGCGCGTGGGGCCCGCGGCTGGCGCGTGCTGGCGCGTGGCCGGCGCGTGCTGGCGTGTGGCCGGCGCGTGCTGGCGCGTGCGCAGGGGGGGGCGGGTCCCACAGGGCAGGGAGGGAGGTGGCTGTGAGGGAGGAAGGTTGAGTGGAGAGAGGGACCGGGGCGGGGCCCTGTTGTCGGTGGGGAGAGAGAGAGGGAGGGTAGATTAGGTGTAGGTAGCTGTAGGATTTAAAGGGGTGGACCGATTTTTAAACTGGGGGTGGTCGTTCGGGTCGGAACGGCCCGTTCGACTGCCCCCGCTAAAATAATAAATAATTTTGTTTATCTCAAACAAAGCTTTTGCAAACCGATATCGGCAAAAACAAAATATTCCGGGGACCCGGTTTTCGGTGTTTGAATAAGATGGGGCGTTTTAGAAAACAACACGGGCTTTGCAAACATAGTTTTATGCAAACAATGCATGATGATGACGATGCAGTGCACAAATTCAACGCGATTTTCTAGTAGTGGTTTTGCGGGATGCCACAATGAACATGTTGATTGTTCGCCATTGAAGCTACATCAACTCTCGTGATTATTGGTTTTGATGTGGTGGATTTGGTTCGTGTGATCACTAAAACAATTTGAGGGATATTGTTTTGAGTGGGAGTTCACCTAGATTAATTTAACTATTAATTAGAACTCAATTTAGTCTAAACTATTGCAAATATGTTGTAGATCAATGGCGGCCCCTACCATCAATTTTAATGCGTTCCTAGAGAAAGAAAAGTTGAAAAACAATGGAAGCAACTTTGCGGATTGGTTCCGCAATTTGAGGATTATCCTCAATGCTGGTAATTTTACCTATGTGTTGGATGCACCGCTGGGTGACCCGCCTGCAGCTACTGCTACCGATGAAGTAAAGAATGTTTACCTCACTCAGAAGAATCAGTACTCCACAGTTCAGTGTGCTATCTTGTATGGTTTGGAATCGGAGCTTCAGAAAAGGTTTGAGAACCATGACCCACATGATATTGTCCGTGAACTCAAAATCATATTTGAGGCTCATGCGGCAGTTGAGAGTTATGAGGCTTCTGAAAAGTTTTTTAACTGCAAGATGGAAGAGGGCAGCTCCGTCAGTGAGCATGTGCTTAAGATGTCTGGGCACGCAAACAAGCTCCAAAGTTTGGGTATAGTGATTCCTAATTCTTTGGGGGATTCACCGTTTCCTCCAATCACTACCACCAAGTTACAAGAACTTTGTGATGAACTACAATATGCAAAACATGGACAAGACGTTGCCAGAACTCTTCTCCATGTTGAAATCTGCAGAAGTGGAAATCAAGAAAGAGCACCAAGTGTTGTTGGTCAATAAGACCACCAAATTCAAGAAGAAAGGCAAGTATAAGAAAAAGGGAAACTTCAAAAAGGGCGGTAAGAAAGTTACCGCGCCGGCGAAGAAGACCAAGGCTGGGCCTAAGCCTGATACTGAGTGCTTTTACTTCAAGGGAGAAGGTCACTTGAAGCGGAATTGCCCAAAGTACTTGGCGGATTTGAAGAACGGCAACATCAAGAAGAAAGGTATATCCGATATACATGTTATTGATGTGTATCTCACTAGTACTCGTAGTAGTGCCTGGGTATTTGATACTGGTTCGGTTGCTCATATTTGTAACTCGAAACAGGTACTGCAGAATAAACGGAAGCTAGCAAAGAACGAGGTGACGATGCGCGTTGGAAATGGATCAAAGGTTGATGTGATCGCGGTCGGCACGCTACCTCTTCATCTACCATTGTGATTAGTTTTATACTTAAATAATTGTTATTTGGTGCCTGCGTTGAGCATTAACATTATATCTGGATCATGTTTATTGCGAGACGGTTACTTATTTAAGTCTGAGAATAATGGTTCTTCGATTTATATGAGTAATATGTTTTATGCACATGCACCTTTGATAGATAGTCTATTCTTATTGAATCTCGATTGTAGTAATACACATATTAATAACATTGAAGCTAAACGTTTGAAATTGAGCGATAACTCGAACTATATGTGGCACTGTCGTCTTGGTCACATTGGAGTGAAGCGTATGAAGAAACTCCATTCCGATGGACTTCTTGAATCACTTGATTTCGAATCACTTGAAAGATGCGAAGCATGTCTAATGGGTAAAATGACTAAGACTCCATTTTCTTGTATGATGGAGCGAGCTACGGACTTATTGAAAATCATACATACCGATGTGTGTGGTCCAATGAGTGTAGCATCGCGCGGTGGTTATCATTATGTTCTTACCTTCACGTATGACTTAAGTAGATATGGGTATATCTATTTCATGAAACATAAGTCCGAAACTTTCGAGAAGTTTAAGGAATTTCAAAGTGAGGTAGAGAATCAGCATAACAAGAAGATTAAATTTCTACGATATGATCATGGAGGTGAATATCTAAGTTAAGAGTTTGGCGAGTATTTGAAGAAATGCGGAATACTTTCACAATTGACATCGCTGGGAACACCACAGCGTAATGGTGTGTCCGAACGTCGTAATCGAACTCTCTTAGATATGGTTCGTTCTATGATGTCACTTATAGATTTATCGCTATCATTTTTGGGTTATGCATTAGAAACAACCGCATTCACTTTAAATAGGGCAACATCTAAATCCGTTGAAACGATACCGTATGAATTATGGTTTGGGAAGAAACCTAAATTGTCGTTCCTTAAAGTTTGGGGTTGCGAAGCTTATGTAAAGAAGTTACAGCCCGACAAGCTTGAACCCAAAGCGGAAAAATGCATCTTCATAGGATACCCGAAGGAAACTATTGGGTATACCTTCTATCATAGATCCGAGGGCAAAATCTTTGTTGCTAAGAATGGATCCTTTCTAGAGAAGGAATTTCTCACGAAAGAAGTGACTGGAAGGAAAGTAGAACTTGACGAGGTTGTTGAACCTTCTCTCGAACTTGCGAGTAGCGCAGCACCGGAAGTAGTTCCTGTGGCGCCTACACCAATAAGAGAGGAAGCTAATGATGATGATCATGAAACTTTGGTTGAAGTTACTACGAAACCTCGCAGGTCAACGAGAACTCGTACCACTCCTGATTGGTATGATCCCGTTATGAGTGTCATGTTGGTGGACAACACCGATGACCCTGCGACATATGAGGAAGCAATGATGAGCCTAGATTCAAATAAATGGCAAGAAGCCATGAAATCCGAGATTGGATCCATGTACGAAAACCAAGTATGGACTTTGGTGGACTTACCGGATGGCCAGAAGGCTGTCGAGAACAAATGGATTTTCAAGAAGAAAACAGATGCTGATGGTAATGTTACTGTCTATAAAGCTCGACTTGTCGCAAAAGGGTTTCGACAAATTCAAGGAGTTGACTACGATGAGACTTTCTCACCAGTAGCGAAGCTAAAGTCTATAAGGATTATGTTATCAATCGCTGCATATTACGATTATGAGATATGGCAGATGGATGTCAAAACGGCATTCCTCAATGGAGACATTGATGAAGAGTTGTATATGATGCAACCCAAAGGTTTTGTCGATCCTAAATATGCTAACAAGGTATGCAAACTTCAACGGTCCATATATGGATTGAAGCAAGCATCCTGAAGTTGGAATCAACGTTTTGATAAGGTAATCAAAAGCTTTGGTTTTATACAAACTTATGGAGAAGCTTGTATTTACAAGAAAGTGAGTGGGAGCTCTGTAGCATTCTTAATACTATATGTAGATGACATATTATTGATTGGGAATGATGTAGACCTTCTTAATAGTGTCAAGGATTATTTGAATAATAGTTTTTCAATGAAAGATCTTGGCGCAGCAGCTTACATATTAGGCATAAAGATTTATAGAGATAGATCGAGACGCCTAATATCATTTTCACAAAGTACATATTTGGACAAAGTTCTAAAGAGGTTTGGAATGGAAGATAGCAAGAAAGGGTTCTTGCCCATGTTTCCCAATACGACCTTGAGTAAAACTCAAAGTCCTGCAACGGCAGAAGATAGAGAAAGGATGAGTAAAAATCCATATGCCTCAGCCATAGGATCTCTTATGTATGCCATGCTATGTACTAGACCCGACATTGCATATGCTGTTAGTTTGACTAGCAGATATCAAAGTGATCCAGAAGTGGATCATTGGACAGCGGTCAAAAACATCCTTAAGTACTTGAGAAGAACTAAGGATATGTTTCTTTCTTATGGAGGTGATGAACAACTCGTTGTTAATGGTTACACCGACGCTAGTTGGAACACCGATCCGTATGATTCTAAATCTCAATCTGGATACGTATTTACTTTGAATGGTGCAACAGTTAGCTGGAGGAGTGCAAAGAAAAGGGTTGTGGCGAGATCTTCAACTGAATCGGAATACATAGCTGCTTCGGAGGCTTCACAAGAGGCGATATGGATGAAGGAGTTCATTACAGAGCTCGGTGTGGTTCCAAGTGCGCGGGACCCAATGTCTCTCTATTGTGATAACATGGGCGCCATAGCCAATGTGCAAGAACCAAGGTCACACAAGAAGCTGAAGCACATCAAGCAACGTTTTCACGCTATTCGAGATCATGTCCAAGATGGTGACATAAAGATTTGCAAAGTACACACAAATCTGAATGTGGCGGATCCGTTGACTAAACCTCTCCCGAGGGCAAAACATGACCAGCACCAAACCGCCATGGGCGTTCGGTATATTACCATGTAATCTAGATTAGTTGACTCTAGTGAAAGTGGGAGACTGTTGGAGATATGCCCTAGAGGCAATAATAAATGTAGTTATTATAATATCTTTGTGTTTATGATAAATGTTTACATTCATGCTATAACAGTATTATTCGGAAACATTAATACTTGCGTGATTTGTAAACTAAAATAGAGTCCCTAGTAAAGCCTCTTTATAATACTAGCTTGTTGGTTAATAGATGATCGTGGTTTCCCGATCATGAACATTGAGATGTTGTTAACAACAAGATCATATCATTAGGAGAATGGTATGATGGACATACTCCTATAGATAAGCATAGCATAAAGATCAAGTCATTTTAATAGTTCAATTGCTATAAGCTTTCTGATACATAGTAACCTAATTCCTTCGACCATGAGATCATGCTAATCACCATCACCGGAAGGATGCTTTGATGACGTCAAACACCACACCGTAACTGGGTGGCTATAAATATGGCATTGAGTGTTCGGAAAGTATGGGTTGAGGCACATGGATCAAGAGTGGGATTTGTCCATCCATATGACGGATAGATATACTCTGGGCCCTCTCGGTGGAATGTCATCCAATTAGCTTGCAAGAATGTGACTGGCTTACAAGGGATCACATACCACGGGAACGACAAAAGAGTACTTATCGGTAACGAGGTTGAACTAGGTATACAGAGATACTGACGATCAAAACCTCGGATAAGTAAACTATCGTGAGACAAAGGGAAATTGGTATCGTATGTAAGTGGTTCATTCAATCACAAAGTAACCGTAGAAATATGTGGGAGCCATATGAATTTCCAGATTCCTCTATTGATTATTGATCGGAGAAGTGTCTCGGTCATGTCCGCATAATTCACGAACCGTAGGGAGACACACTTAAGGATTCGTTGTTGTTTAGTAGATATGGAATGTTAGTAGGGATACCGAATGTTGTTCGGAGTCTCGGATGGGATCCGGTATATCACGAGGAGATCCGGAATGGTCCGGAGAATAAGATTCATATAAGTAAAGTCCTATTTCGGAGTTTAGGAAAGTTTCTGATGATTTCATCGGAGAGGTTCTAGAAGGGTCTAGAAGGTTCACCGGTCCGAAAGGAGAATGGTCCATGAATGTGTCATGGGTAAGTGGAATGATTGGATCATGTCCAAGGTCACTTGGTGTTGGCATATGCAAGAGAGAAATAAAGCTCTAAATTCAAAGTCAAACGGGAAGTTTGAAAAGTCAAACTAGAACATTGGTTTCCTAGTGGGAGAAGAAACAAGTCATTCTCTCAATCCAACTTGGGTTTGGGTTTGGATTCAAACCCACCCCTCCCAAGGCTGACCCTCCCTCTCATAAATAGAGGGGGAGGGCTGCCCCAAACAACACAAGTTCCAAGCCCTCTCCATGAGCCGCCGCCACCGCCGACCTGCACCGCCGCCGCCGTGCCGTCTCACCACGCCGCCGCCGCCGGTCCGTCGCTGCCGCCCTATCCGCCGCCGACACCTCCTCCTCCTCCTGGATCTCTAAGCCCTAGTTTTCCGGGAAACCCTAATCCACCATAACTCGCATCCGGCTTAGGCAAAGCCCTGCGGGATCTTTCCACTACTTCCGACACCACGCCGTCGTGCTGCCGGAATCACGAGGGAGAACTACAACCTCTGCTGCCTGCTAGAACAAGGGAGAGGAAGGTCTTCATCGAGTACCGAATGTGTGACCGACTGCGGAAGAGCTGCCGGAACGCAGCGCCTGAAGGATCGTCTACGCGATCTTGAGATCGACAAGTGTACGAATACAACACCCACGAGAATCTGCTCTCGTTAACCGCTTTGGAATCTTCGAGGGTGAGTTCTTCTATCGACTCGTTGCTACAATCTAGTAGATAGATCTTGGCTTGTTTGTGTGCATGGGGTAGAAATTTTTTGTTTTCCATGCTATGAACCCCTACACTTCGATCAGGTGGCATGCCAGGTAACTCTTCAGGAAATACATCCGGGAAATCACAGACTACATGGACCTTGGACCTCGAGAGTAGGTAGGACATCCATGGCATACAACTCCGAGAAGGGTTTAAGAACTGCCGACGGAGACTTTGATCCATCAGTCCAGTACTTGACAGTTATGCCAACAGGAGAGGTCACAGTAGCTATTCTAAGTGCACAGTCAATGACGTCTTGATACTTGGTTAACTAGTCCATGCCCAGAATGACATTAATGTCAGTTGACTTGAGTGCAATGAGAGAAGTGGGGAACTTCTAATATGCTATATCTATCTCAACCCCATGAGTAACCTAGATGGTCAGCCAACGAGACCCTAGAGTTCTAATCTCTAGAGGAGAGGCCATAGTTTCAAAGGTGATATCATGCATTTGCACAAAATCTTTTTATATGAATGTATGCGATGCTCCAGAATCAAACATGACTGTTGCTAGAATTGAATTGACACTGATCGCCCAGAATGACGCGTGGATCTTCCTAAGATTTTTCAACAGTGACATGGGTGAGGCGACCATGTCCAGCACCTTGAGATTTATCATTCTTCGTTGCGTACTGATTATTGTGCCCGACAGCCCTTTGGGAACACTCCCTTGAATAGTGACCAGGCTGACCACAGGAGTAACAGGTAACTCCAGTGTAAGAACCAGCAGGAGGACGATAATTTTCTCCACCAGTATTTGACTGTGGCTGACAAGAAGCATTGCCAGAAGACTTGGGTGCATAAGGAGCATGAGGCACAACATTGTATGGAACAAAGACACGACGCTTCTTGTTACCAGAGGAAGAACCACGAGAATTTCCTTCTTCACGCTTCTAAGAGACCTCCATATCATTCCTTCCATGCTCTAGATTAAGAGCCTGATTGTGCAGTTCCTAGAAAGACTGGAACTTGAAGGGCAGAAACTCATAGCAAAGTGCAAGGTTGAGTCCCTTACGGAACAACTCTTGCTTATCTTCATCATTGGTCACATCCCTGGTTGCATAACGAGCCAGGCGAGTAAACTCACGCCCATATGTTATAATATCCCTGCGCCCCTGAGTCAGATCCTGAAACTCCCTCCTTTTGAGATCCATGATGGGATTAGGGATATAAGAGGCACGGAAGGCTGCAACAAACTCTTCCCAAGTAACAACACGTCTTGCAGATTCAGGAAAACTTCCCACCAAACACCATCCTCACCTTCCAGTTGATAGGTGGCAAAGTTGACACGGTCATCTGGACGGACACGAAGAGCACTGAACTTGCGCTCTATGGTGCGGAGCCAATCATGATCTTCAAGGGGCTCCTTGGGGTGGGTGAAGATTGGAGGAAAAGAGCAGATGAAATCTCCAAGTGTGACACAGTCGTCAGGACGACATTCAGTGTTCTGCACCACACGCTTAAGAAGGCGTTCATTCCTTAGACGGTTGGTCTCAATGTTGTTGAGAACCTCGACCATTGTAGGAGGCGGCGGAAGTTCCTATTCAGCATTGTTGTTTCCTTGACGGCCAATAGAACCACGAGTACCAGACGACATCCTGAGGAGAAAACAGGAACCATGAGAATGGATTCACCAAAAAGGGTACATCAAAAGATGACAAAAACCATATCGAAAGATCATGGTAGAGGTGAACAAGTGGATGAAGATTATATCAATGCATTAAGTATGGTAGTAGAACAAGCATACGAAACGTCTACGCTACCAACTTAGATAAAAACCATTACAATGGAATGCAAGCATGATATGAAACCAACAAAACGAGAAGGAAGAAAGATTCGAAGTATAGGCTTCCTTAGCAAGGTTGAAAAACAATGCTTTGGATGCACAGATATTTCTTGGAAACTCTGAGCCCTGCAACCGAGTACGAAGTACTAGGAAAAACAACCCAAACCCGTATATCCTGAAGTTTGAAATGATAGACAAAAAGTGAAAGCTTTTCAAAGCAAACGAGATAAGATAACTCAGCAATAGAACAACCTTGGATAAGGAGTAAAAAGAGTCCTATTCAGAGTTTTGCAAATAATTTTTAGCTTTCAAATAGTTTTTCTCAAACTCTAGACTCAACATCAACCACCTAGAAGGTTTTCCTACAGGCAGTCCTGCTCTGATACCAAAATCTGTCATGACCCGGGATCAGGGCTAGACAAATACCAGATCTTCATCTAATCTAATCCTAACCTAAATTCCAAAGCATGCAGGGAATGATCTGTAACATTACAGAACATACAAACTATACATTAATAAGGTAAACTCTTAAGAGAGTTACAAACCAGTCATACAAGCCAGGGGTCATAGACCCATCATTACAACAAACAACGGGAGCAAACAAGTTGTTCTAAATAACAAACTTAGCAAAGGGCCTAAGAGGCCTTAAACAGAATAGCGACCCTTCCATAGATCCTAGGATGCTGCCCGGGAACCCTAACTACTTGTCAACATTGACGTAGAAACCACCTTCAGTTGGAGTAGCTTCATCTGTAGAAATACATCAATGAGGCAAGGCTGAGTACAGGATGTACTCCGCAAGACTTATGGCTAATGGAGTTATTTTGCATAAAGTCAACGTTTTTTCTCAAAACAAGAAGGTAAAGAAGCTTATCTAATCAGATCATTTTCAAAGTGGATAATAAGACTACAACTCTAGCTCTTATAATCATCCTCAATATCCACCAAGTACCATCATCAACTGAACCTCTCTTCCCGGTCTACCCCCTCAAACAACCCCGAGGAAGTATTCCAGATCTCACATTAGTTGGACAAGTTTTATCATTTGGTTATAGTTCTCTATGATCATCACGTCCGTTCCCAAGTTGTCCATAACCGTGGACAGGAATTTTCAAAAAGATTAATACCCTACAGGGGTGCACAACTTTACCCACACGTACCAACCGATTCTTAATGCAAAATTATTAGCCCTCTTCCTTGGAAGGCCAGTAGAGAGTGGTTGACCAAGACCTTTACCTTGCTTTCGCCGAGACCATGAGTCACGCACTAAGGAGATGCCACCGTAATGGGTCGAGTCCTGAAGTCAGTCCCTAGAGATGTGTGCGGGGTTCAAGATTACGGATGCCCTGCATATCTTGTTCCCGGCCACGCTTACTTACTTGTTATGAATGCACCTCCTCCACCTCCATTCAAGAACAACCAAGATGCGTATGTCGAATGGAAATCCCGAACTATGTGACTCATGGAATCTACTAGGCAAGTTAGTTGGTCGAGGGGGTTTCCAGGCCCCCGTGTGGTTGTACGCTCGTATTGGTTCAAGAGGCAAGAACGTCGGGTCCTAAGGGTGGCAAGTATGGGACTGCAAAAAAATCACAACCCACGTGGCCTCCCATACAAGCCTTAGCATGTTTATACCCATCTCTGATCATATCACAACATCCTACCATACTAGATTCATTCGCATCTCCAGTGAATCATCTGAATCATCAACATTGGACCACTAAGCATGGCTAATCTTGACTGAATTGTGGCACTAGCGATGCTCATAAGCCAAACCCTAGTTATGCTAGGAGTAGTGGATCAGGTATTATAGTTCACAAAGGGGAACATGCATCAGATAGGATTACTCTATCTACGGATAAAAGACTATTGAACCGAATGCATAAGGCGAGAATGAAATACTTTATAAACATAGGATTCATATGTATGAGTGGGGATTCGCTTGCGTTGTCCGTTGTTGGACTGGTACTGCTCTTCAGTGGCGTTGACTTCAGCCTCGGGTTCAGTGCCTATTCGCAAAGAACCAAATACCAGAAAAGAGAAAGCAACATTCAACACATGACATGTGCAATGATCATACAATATGGATGATATGACAAGTTAAATAGTGTTTAAATGAATCCTAGAACATGCTTGGTCAGTTTAAACAGGGTTCGAGAGGTCCAAACCCTAGAACAGGGGGAACCTCGAAATCACCTGTGGGGTTCAATTGGTTCTTCTAAGTAAACTTGTCATGAAAGTTGGTTAACAATGTATGATTATCTTGTTATTGTATAGCTCTTATTTTTCTAAACATTTTGATATATTATTTGTAATTTTCTGATTTAAAATGAATTAGTTATGAATTTCTCCATTTTTAATTCATTTTAAATCATTTTTGGAATATTTAAATTATTTTCCAAGTTGGGCCCACATGTCATATGTTTAACAATTTCAGAAAACATTTATGAAAAAGATTAAACATCTTAAAGGTAGGGTCCACATGTCAGGGATTTGTTATTTTCAGAAAATAATTACTAAAAACAATTAAATACAAGAAAATAGTTTACTACATCATGCTGATGTCAGCAATGGCCAAGCTCTCAGATCGAGAGCGAGGCTGGCTCTAGGGAGCTCGCGGGGTTGCGAGAGAGGGCGCGTTTGACACGGGCTGGCGCGCTGAGCGCACTAGTGGTGGCGCCGCTCCTTATTGGTCACCCGAGCGTCGTCTCCGATGAGCTCCAGTGGCGGCAATGGCGGTCTCGCGCGGAGAGGACGATACAGAGAGCGAGAGAGACAACGGAGGGTCGCGTTAACACCGTGGGCTCACCGTGAGCACGACAGAGGTGGTGGCGAGGTCGGGATGCTTCGAATCGATGGCGGAAACCTCGGCGGCCAACGGTGGTTCAGGGTCGATTCCGGCAAGGAGGGTTCTCCCCTACTTGCATGCTTCACGGAGGAGGGCGAGGAAGACACGACACATCCAACGGTGGCCTCAGCTCGACGTGGGTTGGCCGGGAACGGTGGAGCTCGTCGGCGTTTGAGTAGCTAGGGTTTCGGCCCTGGGAAAAACGAGAGAGGGAGAGGAAGAAGGGAAATGGGGCACGACTAGGGTTCGTCTGTGGCGTCTAGCGGTACTTGTAGTCGTCCGGGAGCAACGGCGTGCATCTCCACGCCGGCGAGCGACGCGGTGGCACCAGCGAGCTGCTTCCGTCGCCGCCAGAGGTGGACGACGAGGATAGCCTCGACAAAATGGTAAGGGCTAGGTGGGATGCTACTGGGCTAAGGATGGGCTGCGGGGTGCTGCTGCTGCACGCGCGAGCGACGGGGAGAGAGAAGGTAGAAGCAAGGTTGCGGCCCAGTAGAGCTAGGGTTAGGTTTTTTCTGTTAAAACCTTTTCTTTTCCGTTTTCTCTTTTTCTGTTTGTATTTTCAATTCAAATTCTATTTTGAATAATTCAAAAATATCAGAGACTTTTATAAAGTGTATAAAATACTCAGGGCCCTTGTAAACCATTTTGGGCTCCATTTGTTTTGATAGTTTTCAAAATATTTCAAAACCATTTGAACGGTTTGAGAGGGAACAAAATTAGGGTTTTGTTTGTTATTATTTGTTTGAACCAAGGTACAAGTGTAATGCATGTATGCAATGCTCAAACATGTCCTTATTAATATACACAAAATGTGGTATGTTACAAAGATCAAGTCATTAGGTTCATTTTTCTACAAGCTTTCAAATACATAGTAACCTAATCCTTCGACCATGAGATCGTTAATCACCATCACCGGATGAGTGCTTTGATGACATCAAATGCCACTTCCGTAAATGGGTGGTTATAAAGGTGGCATTGTGTATTCTGAAAGTATGTATTGAAGCACATGGATCAAGAATGGGATTTGTCCATCCAAATGATGGATATATATACTTTGGGCCCTCTCGATGGAATGTCATACAATTGGCTTGCAAGCATGTGACTAGGTCACAAGGGATGTCATATCACGGTACGAGTAAAGAGTACTTATCGGTAATGAGGTTGAACTAGGTATGGAGGTACCGACGATCAAACCTCGGATAAGTAAAAGTATCGCGCGACAAAGGGAATCGATGTCGTATGTTAATGGTTCATTCGATCACGAAGTCATTATGTGGGAGCCATTATGGATCTCCAGGTCCCGATATTGGTTCTTGTTTGGAGAGGTGTCTCGATCATGTCTGCATAGTTCGCGAACCATAGGGTGACACACTTAAGGTTCGATGTTGTTTAAGTAGATATGGAATATGAGATGGAGACCGAATGTTGTTAGGAGTATCGGATTGGATTCAGGACATCACGAGGAGGTCCGGAATGGTCCGGAGGATAAAATTCATATGAAGGAATTTATCTTCCGGGGTTCGGAAAAAGTTTTCGGTATTTGACCGGAGCTTCTAGAATGTTCTATAAGGGGCCACCAGTGGGCCCACCACCCCAGGAGGGGTGTAAGATCCCTCCTTTGTGAAGAAAAAGGATCCCTGTGATTGCAATGCTAGTCCCTGGATCATTGCTAGCATCCACAGTTTAAGATGAAGTACACAGATACAAAGGTCATTTATTACATCCATTCCAGAGATAAAACATAGTCTTTTACAACTCAAGGCCACAGGCCTAATACAAGAGTTTTGGAATAAGTAAATAAAAACAAGTCTTCATCTTCATGTGCCACAGGCAAGCATGTTGAGTGTAGACTCATGACACCTAATCATCATCGGAGTAACCTGCAACATCACAAGTTACAGCCACAGTGGGTCAACACTTTGTAATAGTATTGGAAAGTGATACCTTAATAAATTTTAAGTGGATTATATTACTATATGCATTTTGGCTAAGTGTAGCTTGCCTTGCTTTACTCAAAATAGGTTTTCCTATAAGTTGAAATCACTAAGTTTTTCTTTGTCAAAAACATTTCCCAAGAAACCACCAATAGACATTGGGGTCCTTTACCCTTGTTCACCCACAAGTTTTGCTTAGAAGTTGGAGTGATGAGATTCTTGATAGCTTCCATGTCTTGATGCTCAAATTGTCCATTGCCTTGGACTTGGCTAAGTACTTAGATTTTCCATCTGCAGAGGTTGTGCACTTTCCCCACCAGACTTGGTTTCCCAAGGCAGGACCTTTCAGAAGCCTTCCCTTAGCCAAATGGACGCGTTCCAACCTATCATCCCACTACCACCAACTGTCCAAATGACTAAGTTCTAGCAACCTATATGATCAAGGCAGAGCCCGTATTGCCAAGTGGCTGCACTATAAGCTTCTCAACACTTGGCCTCCAAAATCCCTTTGTGCCTGGGTGGCATACCACAAGTGTGATACACAAGGTAAACCATATCCATGGGCCTTGTGTAACCACTCAACCAAAAACCACCATTCAAGTCCCATTCCACCCAGGAGGTTCATTGACTTAGTTGTTTTCTTAAGAAAAACATAAGTCCAAAATACTTAGAAATATTTCCATCATAGCATGTATATACTTTACCAACCCTTGTTTGCTACTAGCTAGGCTAAGCATGGCATAGTAACTTAACTTAGGAAAATTCCTAGCAATTCTACAATTCTACAACTACTTAGGATTTCCCAACATAGCATTTGGCAAAAGTAACATGCAAGACTTAGCAAAATATTTCTAATGCTTATACAAAATATAGGGATGGAAATATTCATGAAGTACCACTTGCCTTTGTAATGGGGAGAGTAGCACTCTTCACAATCATAGTCACTAGCAAAATCTACACAAGAATATGTAGCACAAAATTACACACATTTCATATACAAACAAACATATGAATGCATGCATGCAAGAGAATGTTAAGTGGTGATTTTTTTGAAAACTCCACCAAGCAAGTGCATGATACAGAAACATAACCAAGTCAAAAACTTGTTAACTAAACTTATTTAGCACTAAAACAATTTACTAAACCAATTCTATGCTCAAAAATGGTCCTAAACAAGTTTCTGCATAAAAAGTCATTTTAACAGAAACTTTTTGTTAAACACATTGCAGATTCAGAAAGGGCTTGTCTCCCTGATTCCAATGGTATAAAATTTGCAAAAAACTAACGTGGGAATCAAAATTTGAAATTTGGATCTAAATCTGATTTGAATTCTGCTTTTGAATCTAACCCTAGTCACGCGTCGTGTTTCTATTGGCGCGTACCGGTTCGGCCGGATTGAGCTCTGCGGGCCGTAGGATCTAAGTGAGATCTGGCGGCTCAGATGCGCGCTTACCTCTTCGCTCACGTTCTAATCTCAGCCGCAGGATCTGCATCCAATGATCCTAATCATTCTGACCAAACACGAGCGGCGCTAGCGGCGGCAACTGGCGGCGGCGCGTCTGACTGCGGCGGCGCTAGCGTTCTAGGTCGCGCGGGATTGGAGGAAGTGGCTTACCAGATCCGTGGTGGCGTGCTGAAGCTCAACATGGCGTCGGTTGCGAAGGGGCGCGCTGGCACGGTCTCAGGGACTCGTCGGAGTCGCGGCGGCATCTGTTGCTTGCAGATAAGGTCACTGGCTAGGTTTGGCGTCGCCCTAGCACGAACCAGAGGGGTCAGGGGTTGCACAAGACGCAGGTGGACAATCCCGTATGAAAGAGGGGGCAAGGGGCGCTCGGGTTTTACCTTAATTCGTCGCCGGAGTCAAGCGGCGGCGCAGGTGGTTGCGGTCGTGAGTGGAAACGACAACCTGGGTCACGAGCAGGCAAAAGAAAAGTATCAGGGGGTGCGCAAGATCATGCTGAGCATCGTCGTTTGAACCAGAGAGAGGGGGGCGGTCGAGGCTCACCGGAATCGGTCACCGGAGTCGTCGGTACTGCGGGGCTTCGAAGGCAAATGCGCGCAGCCTGGTGGCGGAGTGAGCGAGGAGAGTGGTGGAAAATGCTCGCGGGGCAGACGGGTTTAAATAGGCCCAAGCGCGACAGGAAACGCCTGCGGCATTAAGGCCAATTACGCCGCGCCATTACCGGCTTCACTGCAGCGGCGACGTGGTCTGCGGGCGCGATTTGGGGAAGACGAGGGCGACGTGGAGAGGGCCCGCTCGTCAGCGAAACGCGTAGAAAGGAGGTGGGGTCTGGTTGTCAGCGGCTGTGTGGGTGCGCTCGCGCGTGCGAGAGGGAGGGGAATGGCCCGGGTGGGCTAGCTGGGCCTGTTCTGATGCTGGGCCAGAATCCTAGCGCCTGGCCCTTTTCTTTTGTTTACTCCTTTTCTTTTTCTGTTTCGATTTTCTGAATAAGTTTTCAAATGAATTCAAGTTCCATTTGAATTCAAAACTTCTTGGGATTTTTGCAGTGAGCAGTATTCTCAAATATAGGCATAAGATCATGTGGTTGCTTTGCAAAGGCTTGGTCAAGCTTGGAGAACAAAATATAAGAGGCTTGCATCTGATTTGCAAAAGTTTTGAAAAAGGGTTTTTGAAACTATTCCCAATTTGTAAAACTTGGTTCAAAACTACACTCAAACCTTTCTATAAGGAAGATATACAAGCTAGGTTTGAAATCATTCAAACTTTCAAATGGGGATGGCCATTTGATTTAAATCCGCTCACATAAAATCATAGCACTATGTGCTTCTTTTTTTCTGAAATGAGTTTGAAATTGATCTCAAATCTATATGCATGCATGAATGATATGCAAACTTTGAAATCATGATTTTAGGGATGTTACAAATCTAACCCCCTTAAGATGAATCTCGCCCTCGAGATTCGGATTGGCTAGCAAATAGGTGAGGGTGGTATTTCCGAAGTTCATCTTCTCTTTCCCATGTTGCTTCCTCTTGGGAATGATGATTCCATTGTACTTTGCAAAACTTGATAGTCTTTGTCCTTGTGACTCTTTCTGCAGTCTCAAGAATCTTGATAGGCTTTTCCTCATATGTGAGGTCACTTTCTAGTTGAACTTCTTCCAAAGGTATAGTATCCTTCAAAGATGTTTCTTCCATTTCTGGGTGACATTTCTTAAGCTGACTCACATGAAACACATTATGTACAACTGACAAAGATTCTGGTAATTCAATTTCATAAGCAACTTCTCCTTTGCGACTCAAAATCTTGAATGGCCCAACATATCTTGGTTCCAACTTTCCTTTGACTCAAAATCTTTTCACTCCACGGAGTGGTGATACTCTAAGATAGGCTCTACCACCAACTTCGTAGGTGACTTCTCTACGCTTAGGATCTGCGTAGCTTTTCTGTCGGGACTGTGCTATCTTTAATCTGTCCTTAACCAATTTGACCTTCTCTTCGGCTTCTTTGATAAGATCTGGCCCGAATAAACTTCTTTCTCCCACGCCATTCCATAACAATGGGGTGGTACACTTTCTTCCGTAGAGAAACTCAAACGGTGTCATTTCAATGCTGGCTTGATAGCTGTTGTTATAAGAAAACTCTGCGTAAGGCAGACTTTCATCCCAACTGGCTCCATAGTCTAGGGCACATGCCCTCAACATGTCTTCCAGAATTTGATTTGTCCTTTCTGTTTTTCCATTGTTTTGAGGATGAAAGGCAGTACTGAATTCCAATCTTGTTCCCAATGACTCATGTAGCTGTCTCCATAAATGGGAAGTGAATTGAGTTCCCCTATCAGACACAATACTCTTGGGCACACCATGAAGACACACAATTCTACTCATGTAGATTTTGGCTAACTTGGCACTCGTATAAGTTCTCTTCACGGGTATGAAATGAGCCACTTTAGTTAGGCGATCCACTACTACCCATATGGAATCATATCCTGATCTGGTCCTTGGTAATCCGGTGATAAAATCCATACCAATCTTGTCCCATTTCCAATCAGGGATTGGTAGTGGTTGAAGCAAACCTGCTGGTTTCTGATGCTCCGCCTTTACTCTACTACACACATCACACAAAGCAATATGTTCGGCGATGTCTCTCTTGAGATTGTTCCACCAAAATCTTTCTTTCATGTCCATGTACATTTTGGTGTTACCCGAGTGAATAGAATACGGAGAGTTGTGTGCTTCCTGCAAAATCAGTTTCCATAATTCCGGATCTTGTGGAACACAGATACGTTTCCCATGCCATAAAGTACCCTGTTCGTCTTCATGGAAATTTTTAGCTTTTCCTTGGCCAATATTTTTCTTAATCTCTTCAATTTCCTTATCTGTCTTCTGAGCTTCTCGGATCTTGTCCAACAAAGTGGGTTGAACATCCAAAGACATGAGATGTCCTTCAGGCACAATCTCCAATCCGAGTTCTCGGAATTGGGTACACAAATCATCTGGCAATTCTCCTTTGGTAAGGCCATTTACAAATACCTTACGACTTAGAGCATCAGCTACAACATTTGCTTTACCGGGGTGGTATTGCAAACTTAGGTCATAATCCTTGATAAGCTCTAACCATCTTCTTTGTCTCATATTGATTTCCTTTTGGGTGAAGATATACTTCAAACTCTTGTGATCGGTGAACACTTCACAACGCTTCCCCAAAAGGTAATGTCTCCATGTTTTGAGTGCATGAACGACAGAGGCTAACTCCAAATCATGAGTAGGATAGTTCACCTCATGAGTTTTGAGTTGTCTCGAGGCATACGCCACAACTTTCCGTCTTGCATAAGTACGGCACCCAAACCTTGATGAGACGCATCACAATATACTTGGAAATCCTTTTCCAAATCTGGCAGACATAGAACTGGAGCTGTCACAAGTCTCTTCTTCAACTCCTGAAAGCTGACTTCACAACCTTCAGACCAAGCAAACTTCTTGTATTTCTTCAATAATTCAGTCATTGGTTTAGCAACCTTTGAGAAATTCTCGATGAACCATCTGTAGTAACCTGCTAAGCCAAGGAAACTGCGAACTTCTTTCACATTCTTGGGAGATTCCCATTCAGTTACAGCTGAAACCTTAGCAGGGTCAACTGCTACACCATCCTTTGTCATAACATGACCAAGAAAACCAACTTCTTCTAACCAGAACTCACACTTGCTGAATTGGGCATAAAGTTTATGCTCTCTTAACTTCTCAAGTATCAAACGCAAATGTCCTTCATGTTCTTCTTTGCTCTTGGAGTAGACTAAGATGTCAGCGATGAAAACGACAACAAACTTGTCAAGAAATTCCATGAACACTTTGTTCATCATATTCATGAAGTATGCTGGGGCATTGGTTAAGCCAAAAGGCATTACGGTATACTCATACAATCCATACCTTGTGGTGAATGCTGTTTTAGGTATGTCTTGTTCTCTTATCTTAAGTTGAAAATAGCCTGACCGGAGATCAATTTTTGAGAACACACATGCTCCTTCTAGCTGATCAAACAAGTCATTGATTCTTGGCAAAGGATATTTGTTCTTGATAGTTACCTCGATGAGTGAACGGTAATCTATGCATAACCTTTGACTTATGTCTTTCTTCTCCACAAACAAAACTGGGGCTCCCCAAGATGAAGAACTTGGTTGAATAAATCCTTTCTGCAAATGTTCTCCTAGTTGCTTCTTGAGCTCCTTCAGTTCATCAACTGACATTTTGTATGGTCTCTTTGCTATTGGTCCAGAACCTGGTACCAAATCCATCAGAAACTCCACATCTCTATCTGGTGGCATTCCTGGTAATTCTTCCGGAAATACATCCGGATACTCACACACAATTGGCACACTGTCCATGCTAACCCCCTTAAGAGAATTAAGCATACTCCTCTTTGCTCCAAAGCTGGTCTTGAATCTGATCCTTTTATTTTCCGGAGTTGTGAGTGAGACAGTATGGCTGGCACAATCTATCACTCCTTTGTACTTAGTCATCTAGTCCATTCCCAGAATGACATCCAAACCTTGGGAGTTTAATATTATCAAGTTAACGGGAAACTTATACTTCCCAAATTCTATGACTAGGTCATGGCATCCTGAATTCACTATCATTTCTCCACCAGGAGAACTTACTTTTATAGGACACCCAATAGTTTCTACCGGTAGTTCATTTCTTTCAACAAATGCTCTTGATATGAACGAATGAGATGCACCAGTATCAAAGAGTACAAATGCTGGAATGGAATTGAGTCTGAACTTACCAGCAACAGCATCAGGCTCCTCATAGACCTCCTCCACATTAATGTGGTTCACCTGACCTTTCTGGAAAGGATTGGGCTTGACAGGTCCTTCAACTTTCTTTTCGGTGCACTCATTTGCATAGTGTCCCATCTTCTTGCATTTGAAGCATTCAACCTGACTGATGTCCCTTTTAGCCGGCTGACTTCCACTTCCACTACCATTTCCACTGTGGTGGCTCTTATGTCCACTCTTGTGGTTCTTGTACTTGTCATTGTCATGACTGCGGTGATGCTTGTTGTCATGACGGTTGTGGTTGTGGTGCTTGTTGAATTTCCCATGCTTATGGGATCCTGAGCTTCCACTGTCATCATAGTGAGATCGTTTGTGATACGATCCCGAGCTGTGCTTGTCGGAGTGTTTCCTCTTCCTACTCTCGACTTGCTTCATTTTGTTCTCCAATATAGCAGCCTTGTCACAGAGCGACTGATAAGTGGGAACATATGCCACAGCCAGCTGAAGATTCAGCTCATCATTCAAGCCTTCCAGAAAATTTTCCTTTATTTTGGCATCTGTGTCAACCTCATCCGGTGCATAACGCGCCAGATTGTTGAACTCTTCAATGTACTCAGCCACGCTGCGGTGGCGCTGCTTCAGATTGTGGAACTCTTTCTTTTTCAGGCTCATTATTCCTGACGAGATATGAGCAGTGCGAAAGCCATCCTCAAAGATAGCCCAAGTCACCTCATCTATAGGAGTGGTGATTTGGAAGTTGTCCCACCATGTGGTGGCTGGCCCTTCCAGCAGATGTGCTGCAAACCTGACCTTTTCAGCATCCGTGCAGCCCATGGTCACTAAGTCCTTGTTTACAGAACGCAGCCAATCATTGGCTACCATGGGATCAGTTGTCCCCGAGAACTTAGATGGCCTCAAACGCAGAAATCTGGTGAGCATATCAAAGCCCGGAGGGTTGTTGTTGTTGTTGTTGTTGTTATTGTTGTTGTTATTGGGGTTGTTGTTGTTATTGTTATTCTGGTTCTGGATGAATGTTGTCATCATCTGCATGAGTTGTGTTTGAGCATTCATCATTTGCTGCATTTCTGGTGTTATGTTGTTGTTGTTGGGGTTGGGGTTTGCGCGACGGGGAGGCATCTGTGGTTTGTTCAAATAGAGATAAGAATGAGATACCCATAGATGTTTTTATGCACATTACATCACATAAACAAACACAAGCATGCAACAGAAGATAAAAGTTCAACAACCAGATAACAAGTTCACAAAGTAAAACACACAAGTGGCAAGACATCCACATGTCGGATGGTCCAATAACAAGTTCACGAATAACAAGTACGATAATAAAAGATAAACGAGTAGTCAAGTCTACTCATCAGCATCAATCTCCTCCTCGACAAAGGTAAGACCTGCGTTCTCCATCACGGTCTTGTTCTCCTCAATGGTAGTGGTCAAGGACTCAATCTTGGCCTTGAGAGCCCTCTTCTGGGAACGAAGCCTCTCGATCACCATCGGCTGCTGCTCTAGCTCGAAATCCTTGGACTTCAGTTCTTCAGTCATGTCCCGGATCTTCTTGTTCCTATCCTGGACGCGTTTATCCTGACTCTTGAACTTCCGGTCCTGGGTCTCGAACTTCGCCTCCATTTCCTTGACTATCTCGTCCTGCTGTGCGAAAAGCTTGTCCTTCTCGCGAAGCTGCACCTGGAGCTCGTCATTGCTGAGCATGACATTGGTCATGTCCGTGTCCACGTGCCTAATGAGAGACTCTAAGTCCTGGAGATAGAGACGTATCAGCTCTGCTGCGTCCCTCGAGTCGTCCTCGAAGTCGATGGACTCTCCATCCTCATCACGTCTTCCGAAGACGTGGAAATGGGTGCCTCTAACCTGTCGGGAGTGACGGCCTAGCAGACGTCCTATCAGGTCCTGCATGACTACCTCCATGCCTCTCTCCCTATCATCGTGCATAAGCTTGAAGACGATTGCCTCCGTAGTAGGCTCTGTCTGGCGTCCGGGCTGGTTCACCTTGAAGCCCCAGAGGTCCTTCCTCTCGAACTTGGTGAGTGGATGCACCATGATGGTGGGAAGAGGGAGATCGAGCAAAGTGGTAACATCAACGATACGAGGACCAAAGCGGGTAACCTGGAACTCCTCAACAGTGCTGATGGTAATAGGCATCTATTTATAAGATAGAAAAGTTAGAACAACACTATTTAAGATAAAACAAAGACAAACATCACATACACATCCTTGGAAAACAAAATCACACAAGTCATGCATACATGAATCCATTACATCAACCAAGGTCCAATCTTATTTAAGGTATCATTTTGGAAAATAAGGTGATAGGTGGTGGTCCAACTAACGAAGTGCGTTTACAATCCTATCTCACTGGATCTGTTGGCTAACACAATGTTCCTAGAGGCAATCAGCCTATCTTGCTCACATGATTCCATCACTAAGTCTATAATGTCTCCTCTTAGGGTTTGGTTGGTGGCTTCCAACTCTTGGGTATGTTCCTTCTCTTTCTCTAAGTCTTTTTGGAGGTTGAGCATTCTGCACTTGACTCTAGCACTTAGTTCTTTGATAGTCCTCCAAGCTGCTTCTCTTGCTGACTCAAAGAATGTGGTGTGCATCACAGTGTTGGTGTACATGCAGAATCCTCTTTCTTTGTGGTTGTCTTCCTTCTTTTTGTACAAGTGAAGTTGCACCCACCAGTACTCCACTCCTTCATCCATCACTGGAAAGCCTTTGTACACAGCTGCACCATGTGCTTCCATTGTCACCATGAGGTCCTTGAGAATTTTGGGAAACTCAATTTCACACTCCAAGGTCATGGTCATGAGTGGTACTTTCTTCACGGCTTCGTTGATGGAGTTCATCTACAAATAGAGATGAGAATGAGAGGATTAGAAAATTTTACGACAAGAATAGACAAGTGTAGAAGTAGTTAAATTTTTTTCCTTAGTGGTTTCCAATCCTAGGGTCATAATCCTACAGGCAACACAGTGCTCTGATACCATCTGTAAGATCCCTCCTTTGTAAAGGAAAAGGATCCCTGTGATTGCAATGCTAGTCCCTGGATCATTGCTAGCATCCACAGTTCAAGATGAAGTACACAGATACAAAGGTCATTTATTACATCCATTCCAGAGATAAAACATAGTCTTTTACAACTCAAGGCCACAGGCCTAATACAAGAGTTTTGGAATAAGTAAATAAACATAAGTCTTCATCTTCATGTGCCACAGGAAAGCATGTTGAGTGTAGACTCATGACACCTAATCATCATCGGAGTAACCTGCAACATCACAAGTTACAGCCACAGTGGGTCAATACTTTGGAATAGTATTGGCAAGTGATACCTTAATAATTTTTAAGTGGATTATATTACTATATGCATTTTGGCTAAGTGTAGCTTGGCTTGCTTTGCTCAAAATAGGTTTTTCCTATAAGTTGAAATCACTAAGTTTTTCTTTGTCAAAAACATTTCCCAAGAAACCACCAATAGACATTGGGGTCCTTTACCCTTGTTCACCCACAAGTTTTACTTAGAAGTTGGAGTGATGAGATTCTTGATAGCTTCCATGTCTTGATGCTCAAATTGTCCATTGCCATGGAATTGGCTAAGTACTTAGATTTTCCATCTGTAGAGGTTGTGCACTTTCCCCACCAGACTTGGTTTCCCAAGGCAGGACCTTTCAGAAGCCTTCCCTTAGCCAAATGGACGCGTTCCAACCTATCATCCCACTACCACCAACTGTCCAAATGACTAAGTTCTAGCAACCTATATGATCAAGGCATAGCCCATATTGCCAAGTGGCTGCACTATAAGCTTCTCAACACTTGGCCTCCAAAATCCCTTTGTGCCTGGGTGGCATACCACAAGTGTGATACACAAGGTAAACCATATCCATGGGCCTTGTGTAACCACTCAACCAAAAACCACCATTCAAGTCCCATTCCACCCAGGAGGTTCATTGACTTAGTTGTTTTATTAAGAAAAACATAAGTCCAAAAGACTTAGAAATATTTTCATCATAGCATGTATATACTTTACCAACCCTTGTTTGATACTAGCTAGGCTAAGCATGGCATAGTAACTTAACTTAGGAAAATTCCTAGCAATTCTACAATTCTACAACTACTTAGGATTTCCCAACATAGCATTTTGCAAAAGTAACATGCAAGACTTAGCAAAATATTTCTAATGCTTATACAAAATATAGGGATGGAAATATTCATGAAGTACCACTTGCCTTGGTAATGGGGAGAGTAGCACTCTTCACAATCACAGTCACTAGCAAAATCTACACAAGAATATGTAGCACAAAATTACACACATTTCATATACAAACAAAAATATGAATGCATGCATGCAAGAGAATGCTAAGTGGTGATTTTTTTGAAAACTCCACCAAGCAAGTGCATGATACAGAAACATAACCAAGTCAAAAACTTGTTAACTAAACTTATTTAGCACTAAAACAATTTACTAAACCAATTCTATACTCAAAAATGGTCCTAAACAAGTTTCTGCATAAAAAGTCATTTTAACAGAAACTTTTTGTTAAACACATTGCAGATTCAGAAAGGGCTTGTCTCCCTGATTCCAACGGTATAAAATTTGCAAAAAACTAACGTGGGAATCAAAAGTTATAGCCATTTGAAATTTGGATCTAAATCTGATTTGAATTCTGCTTTTGAATCTAACCCTAGCCACGCGTCGTGTTTCTATTGGCGCGTACCGGTTCGGCCGGACCGAGCTCTGCGGGCCGTAGGATCTAAGTGAGATCTGGTGGCTCAGATGCGCGCTTACCTCTTCTCTCACGTTCTAATCTCAGCCGCATGATCTGCATCCAACGCTCCTAATCGTTCTGACCAAACACGAGCGGCGCTTGCGGCGGCGACTGGCGGCGGCGCGTCTGACTGTGGCGGCGCTAGCATTCTAGGTCGCGCGGGAGTGGAGGAAGTGGCTTACCAGATCCGCGGTGGCGTGCTGAAGCTCAACGTGGCGTCGGTTTGCGAAGGGGCGCGCTGGCACGGTCTCAGGGGCTCGTTGGAGTCGCGGCGGCGTCTGTTGCTTGCAGATGAGGTCACTGGCGAGGTTTGGCGTCGCCCTAGCACGAACCAGAGGGGTCAGGGGGTGCACAAGACGCAGGTGGACAATCCCGTATGAAAGAGGGGGCAAGGGGCGCTCGGGTTTTACCTTAATTCGTCGCCGGAGTCAAGAGGCGACACAGGTGGTTGAGGTCGTGAGTGGAAACGACAACCTGGGTCACGAGCAGGCAAAAGAAAAGTATCAGGGGGTGCGCAAGATCATGCTGAGCATCGTCGTTTGAACCAGAGAGAGGGGGGCGGTCGAGGCTCACCGGAATCGGTCGCCGGAGTCGTCGGTACTGCGGGGCTTCGAAGGAAAATGCACGCAGCCTGGTGGCGGAGTGAGCGAGGAGAGTGGGGGAAAATGCTCGCGGGGCAAAGGGGTTTAAATAGGCCCAAGCGCGACAGGAAACGCCTGCGGCATTAAGGCCAATTACGCCGCGCCATTACCGGCTTCACTGCAGCGGCGACGTGGTCTGCGGGCGCGATTTGGGGAAGACGAGGGCGACATGGAGAGGGCCCGCTTGTCAGCGAAACGCGTAGAAAGGAGGTGGGGTCTGGTTGTCAGCAGCTGTGTGGGTGCGCTCGCGCGTGCGAGAGGGAGGGGAATGGCCCGGGTGGGCTAGCTGGGCCTATTCTGATGCTGGGCCAGAATCCTGGCGCCTGGCCCTTTTCTTTTGTTTACTCCTTTTCTTTTTCTGTTTCGATTTTCTGAATAAGTTTTAAAATGAATTCAAGTTCCATTTGAATTCAAAACTTCTTGGGATTTTTGCAGTGAGCAGTAGTCTCAAATATAGGCATAAGATCATGTGGTTGCTTTGCAAAGGCTTGGTCAAGCTTGGAGAACAAAATATCAGAGCCTTGCATCTGATTTGCAAAAGTTTTGAAAAAGGGTTTTTGAAACTTTTCCCAATTTGTAAAACTTGGTTCAAAACTACACTTAAACCTTTCTATAAGGAAGACATACAAGCTAGGTTTGAAATCATTCAAACTTTCAAATGGGGATGGCCATTTGATTTAAATCTGCTCACATAAAATCATAGCACTATGTGCTTCTGTTTTTCTGAAATGAGTTTGAAATTGATCTCAAATCTATATGCATGCATGAATGATATGCAAACGTTGAAATCATGATTTTAGGGATGTTACAAGGGGCCACATGGGTCGAGGTAATGCTGTAGGGAACATGGTCTAGCCTCACCAAGACCCAAGGGGCCCAACCGGCCAGCCCAAGGGTTTAGGGCAAAACCCTAAAAAGGAAAGAGGGAAACAGGGGGGGAAGTCTTCCACCCTCTCCCTATGTGCGCTAGCCCTAGGAGGGGAGGGCCAAGGGGCATCCCTAGACGCACCCCCTCTATATAAAGAGGGGAGGGGAGGGTGCACCCCTTGCCCTGATACGTCGGAAACGTATCTATAATTTTTGATGCTCCATGCTTGTTTAGTATCTACTTTGCTTTGTCTACACTTTGAGGTGTTTTTATATATTTTCTGGAACTAACCTATTAACAAGTTGCCATAGTGCCAGTTGCCTGTTTTCTTCTGTTTTTGGTTCCAGAAAGACAGAAAATCAATATTCTTGAAATTGGACGGGACAAAAGCCAAAGTCCATATTTTACCGTGGGCGATACGATGTCCAGAGGAGAGATGGAGAGGCGCCACAGGGCGGCCAAACCCCCTAGGTGCGGGTGGGCCCATCCCATGCATGGGTAGGGTGTGGCCCCCCTATTCGTGTAACACCCCGGTTCTGAAAAGACCGTGGCCTCTATGTGACATGCCAATCCCTAGATCGGTTCATTGGCCCACAATAGAGTAAGATAGATAATCATAGCAAAATAACCGTGTATCATGATCTACAAAGATCCAGAGTACCATTATTACAATGAAAGCTTAGCCTAAAGCTTAGCTCAAATTATTCAGGTAGCAACATAACCAAATTTATCCTCCAATCTTCAATTTGCCCACAAGTGAACAAGTGCCGAGTGGAGTACCGTGGCCTATAACGATCAATCAGAATCGGAATAACCTGCAACATGAAACGTAGCAGCCCCGAAGGGTCAATACATGGAATGTATGGCAAGTAGAGCTAGTAATGGAGACAATAGTACTAACATCTACATGCATATTTGGCAAGTGGAGCTGTGTCTGGCTTGCATTTGCAAATACGTTTGTCCTACTTTCATAAACAGTTTTTGATTTATTTAAACAGATCCCAATTAAGTTAACCCAACAATATTAAAACAATTATGAAATTAGAATGAGCGAGAAACATGTCATGGTATCAATATCTAGCAACTCGGATGTCCATAACCGGGGACTCGGCTAATCGATTAGATTATACACTCTGCACAGGTTAGTACACTTTACCCATGTGACTTGGCCAGCCCAGCTCGTACCATCACTCTCATTTTGGGTGATGATAGGGAGAAGACCAAGAAGATACTGTTCGGGAAGTAGCTCCTCAATCCCGACGCGCACCGGTCCAACCTACCAAAATTCTACATCTCTGGATACGCGGGTTCGAGTTACCACAACCTACTAAGTCCAACCAACCGCCCATTCCATTATTGGCACATGGTTGTACACGTAAGCTACACAATAAAAAAGCCAATCATTCTCTCTTGATATCTGGGTGCCTTTCCGCAATAAACCACCAAAGTTTATCAATACCATCACACCCAGGGGGTTCATTGATTAAGTTGTTTTTAGTTTTCACAAACCAATACTTTGAGAAAACAAGTATCAATGATGTAACCCAGCCCTAGTTCATCAAACATGGCTAAGCACATCTACCAACGGTGGTTCATCTACAAGGAGGGTCCTACCACATAATAGGACATAGCATAGCGATAGTATCATCCTACACATGCATCTACAAAATACACGACAATGCATTGAAAATAGTAGGATGATATCATGAACAAAGTAGCATCTACTTGCCTTGGTTGTAGCGGTCTGGAGCACAATCCTCACACGAGCAAGCGTTGCACTCAGCACAATCTACACGACACATTTGCATTCATAAACAAACAATCCACAACATATGCAACAAATATGATGCATGAATGCAAGAACGGCAAGTGAATTGGTGCTACAGCTGCACCACATAATTCTAATCCATAATACTACCGAATACATGCATGGAAAAATAGATTTGGCGCTAGGAAAACTAATAGACAAAAGTAATGCTCCAAACTAGAGCTAGAACTTAAATAATTCACCACCGGTAGTATACTATTAGTAAAATCTTGGGAAAATTCTACCGCATAGGCATCGCTGAATAGAAACAGTACCAATTGGAATTACTCAAAAAGGAATTATAAAACTCCCCGAGTAATTAAAACACTGCAGAAAGCCATTAGACAGATACTGCAGAAGTTTTTACTGTAAGCCTATCTTTTTAATTCATGATGAGATTCCCCTCGTTCACACGAGTTCAGGGACATATCACACGCGATTTTTGGAGCTACGGATCCTTTTCTACGAATTTATTACTCCGAAAAGGCCACTAACTAGTTCGATTAAACTGTACTAAACCTGACAGTAAAAGTCTAAACCAAAGCTTCAGCGAGATTCTACACGACTCACTGAACCCGTACATATTTTATTTGCATTTTTTGGCCAAGCGGTGTAATTTCTACACAATTTACAAGATTCTACCGAAATCTGCCAACTAAAGGGATTAACGAAATTGACCCAGTCAACTGTGTCTGTTTGACTGGTCAACTCGTCTGCTGACTGGGCGCTGACTGAGCGTCTGACTAGTCAACGCCTGGGATGCTGACCAGTCAATGAACGATCTAAGCCGCTGATCTGAGATCTGACGGTGGTTGCTGTCTTACCGGAAACGGATGGCGAAACGGACTCCAGACGGTGCGGCGAGCTCCGGACGGCGGTGGCGATCGGTTCCGGCGACGAGGTTTCTCCTGCGCATATAAACATGGTCAACTACGGGTCCGGAAAAAATAATCGCACGCGCACACGACGGCGCGTACGTGCATGTATGCGCCCATGCAATAACGCGTGGGTGCGCACATGCGATGACACACGGCGAGCGCACGCGACAGCGGCACGCGTAGCGAGGCTCGGCAGCGAGGCGGGCAGCAGCATGCGCTGCAGCAGGCGGCGGCGGCAGCAGCTGCGGCGGCGGTGGGCGGCGCTGCCGCGGGTGGGGGCGGCGACGACGGCGGTAGATGGCGGCGGCGGATAGAGGCGCGGTCGGCGGGAACGGAGAGAGGAGGAGGAGAGGGTGGCGGCGGCGTACCCGGCGAGGTCGACGACGGAGGGGGCGGCCGGCTGCGGCAGGCGGCGGCGTCCCTCGGGATCCGCGCGCGGGAGGCGGGATCGATGGCGGCGGGGGTCGCGCGTAGGGCGGGGGGGCAGGAGTGCGGCACGGAAATCGAGGGCCCAGGTGGGGTCCTCTTTAAGTAGTACCCTGCGCGAATTCTACTTATAATCGGTCCAGAAATTGACTCCGATTCGGAAATCGGTCCAGATTTTCGGACAGTTTTCCGGCGGTTTACTAAAACGTCTGAGTCTTTTGCATACGAACTCCGATTGGAGCGATTCTCGCGCCTACGGGTTCGTATCGTCGAGGGGAACAACCTTCAGTCAAGGTTTGCACGAAAACTCGAACCTACAGGGGTGGTTGTTGCAAGTCCCTCTAAAGCTCCCCGCAGGAACCTTGTAGCAAAGTAAAATAGGGTTTTGCAAATAGCGCTTCGTCGAACCTTTCTACTCGACGGTTTTGCATGGAAAGATATGATGCAATGCTATGAATGATATGCAAGACCAAATCTAAAATTTGGGATGTGAAAAGACTAACCCCCTTAAGATGAATCTCGTCCTCGAGATTCGGCGCAGCTAGCAAATAGGTGTGGGTAGTCCTCTCAGATGTCATCTTCACGCTCCCAAGTGGCTTCCTCTTCGGTGTGGTGACTCCACTGCACCTTGCAAAACTTGATTGTCTTGGTACGGGTAGTCCTTTCTGCTGTCTCCAGAATCTTGACCGGTTTCTCCTCATAGGTCAAATCATTCTCCAGCTGAACCTCCTCTAGCGGTACAGTGTCTCTTAATGGTGTGTCCACCATCTCCGGATGGCACTTCTTCAGCTGGGATACGTGGAACACGTTATGAATAGCAGACAGAGCCTCTGGCAACTCCAGCTGATAAGAAACTTCACCTTTGCGTGCTAAGACCCGATATGGTCCAATGAATCGTGGTGCCAGCTTACCCTTAATTCCAAATCTCTTGATTCCACGAAGCGGCGATACTCTGAGGTATGCTCTATCACCTATCTCATACACCACTTCCTTGCGCTTGGCATCAGCGTAGCTCTTCTGCCTTGATTGTGCTATCTTCAGCCTATCCCTAATCAAGGTTCTTATTCAATTATAAGGATGTCAAAATAGTTCACTTTGAATTATTTGGAATAATTTTAATATGATTTATTAATCATTTGAATTGGGCATTTGTTTTAATTCAAATGGAATTAAATATAGTTTTTATTCCCTAAATTTTATTTGGAAGTTTTATTTTATTTAAGTTAATTAAAAGACTTTTATTCAACTTGGGTAAATTCCAAAATACTATTTTCTCATGAATTTTATAATTATTCCTATTATAGATTTGTCTTTATTAAAATAGGGATAGATTGGTTAATGCCATTTTATTTTATTTTGGAAATTCTTTATCTTTTTATTTTATTTGGATTTGGATTATAATTCATTCCATTTGCTTATGGATTTGGTCAAGATTTAATTTGGTCTTTAAATAATCTTTATTTAATATTTCTTTCTCCATCTTATAAGATCCATATCTTTTATTTAGGGATCCAAACTTGGTGATTCCAATTCGTGAAATCTTATTTGATATTTGTTTACCCTTTTGAATATCTTTAGGATCATTTGCTCATCATTTGGTATGGATTTGTAGATAGGTTCTTTATTAGCTTTGGAAATTACTTTTCCTTATCTTATTTAAATTCATAAGATTTTATCTATGGCTCCAAATTAAGTGAAACCAATTTCTATGGCTTTATAATATTTCTATTTGTCTTTATTGATCATTTGTAAATGTTTGTTGACAAATTTTTATATGGATCAAATCCATAGGCTTGGAGGTAATTTGGAAATGATTTTTATTCCATTTAGGGTTTAGGGTTTGGATTTATTTTCCAAGTGTTTAAATTTCCAGATGCATTTAATGAGGAATGCATTTCTTTTGATTTGGATTTTGTTGAATTCAAACTTTAATTAAAGTTTGTGCAAGATGGGATTTTTAAGTTTCCATTTAGAAATAAAGTTTCTTTTCACCCTGATTTTCAACAATAATTTATTTTGTTTATTTATTTTGCACATTACAAGATTTGGAAAATCTTGGGATGTGACAAGTTGTCTGTTGCTTGCAACTTAATACTGGAGGGGGTTCGGATGATAACCTGAAGGTGGACTTCTAGTCATATATGCAGTTGGATGGCGGTCTATGTATATTGTTGTATTGCCCAAACGAATCTCATAGGATCTTTTTGTCTGGTATTGCATTGTTATGCCTTGCTCAGTTCCTGTCAATTGCCCTGCTGTAATTTGTTTACCCTTCATGCCTTGTTTTTTATCTAAGGAGAGCACCTCTAGTGAACTATGGACCCCGGTCCAATCTTTACCATTGATACATCTTCCACTGTTACTTGTTTACTTTCTGCAAACCATCATCACCTTCCACACCATAAGTTTAATCCTTTGTTACAGCAAACCAGTGAGCTTGACAACCTCACTGATTCATTGGGGCAAAGTCTTGAGTTTGTGTTGTGTAGGTTTACGCGTTGCTTGCAACACCTGTGTGGCGTTTCCTTCCTTCTAATGGTTCGATAACCTCGGTTTCTTCCTGAGGGAAAACTTGTTGATGTGCTGCATCACACCTTGCTCTTGGGGTTTCCCGACGAAGCACTGCACGTTGACGCAGTGACATCAAGCTTCTCTCCGGCGCCGTTGTCGGGGAACATAAGGACAACTTCAATATCTTCCACCCCGTCAAACCTTATTTCTGGCGCCGTTGCCGGGGAGGATAAGGACTTCTTCACAAGGGGAATCCTCCTCAACCTTTCTCTTTACTTTGTTTTTAGTTTGCTTAGTTTATTTTGCTCCAATCTCGTTGCACCTATCTCGTAGATTAGATCTTGGCTTTGCCATAAATTGGATCTTGGTTTTATGCGTTCTTGCGGTAGATTTTTTTTGTTTTATATGCTACGAACCCTACATATCAATGGTCTGGGGCTCTCCAAAGCGCATGATTTGATTGTGCTTGACTCCTCTTAGAAGAATTCATATGTAGTTGAGGGAGAGAAACTCTACGGTTGTGTTCTCTCGCCATGCCCCATCATTGCAGCTTGTTATGTCGGTTTCCTCTAAGTGCGAGGACATGGGCTTGATCATGGCTCAGTCACTTGAATTTGAGAAGAGTGGTGATGTCAACGCTGTAGTTTCTCTCTCTCCTGAGCCCGTAGGCTTGTGGTTCAAATAGGTGATGGGGTTGCTATGTCAAGAGTGTTAACTCCTATGCCGGAGCTGCCGGCGCCAGAAATATTTGCAAATTTCTCGCCACCTTGGCTACTTCCTACCCTGGATCCAACAAATCGAATTTGTGTAACACTAAGTCCATATGGGTTGGTGCTATACCAAGATCATCCTTTCGTAAGATTGGCGATGGGAAGGGTAGAGAAATACCATACCCATACCTGTGTAGTCAATGGATACAAAAGTTTACCCATACCCATGGGTATAAAAATTTACTCATACCCATACCCGTCAGGTACCCATACCCATTGGGTACCTAGTAGGTAGTTCCAATAATACACAAGTTATTCACAATTTTACGTTCATCAATAGCATATTTGAAAAAAGACAATTTTCTCTACTTAACAATTGTCAGTTTAAACGCGCAGGGTATGGGTATATCCATGTGACAAGGGGTAACCTCAGCCGCATCGGTTGAAACTCTATAGGTAAGTTATGGACTTAGGGTTTTGTGGAAAAGAGAGCGCTGCTGATTTCATAGGTTTAATAGAAAAACAAGGGAGGTGATTTACCCAGGTTCAGGCCCTCATAGATGAAACCCTACTTCTGCTTGTATGCTCGTATTATCATTAGAGAGTATAAACCCGTTGATTCGAATAGATGCGATCTCGCCAAGAGAGAGAAAGACGTGTGTATTGTAAGATTGGATATTGCGTGCCCTCCTCGTTGGTCCCTCCTAGCCTTTATATATGAGGAGGCTAGGTCTCGGGTGCCAATACAAGTTAGTTACAAGTGTAGAGTTTGTATCTAGTCTAGTCTTGGACCTTCCTTGTCTTGCATCGCCAGGAATCTGTGTCCTTGTAGGCTTCTATAACACCCTCGGATCGGCCCTATGCAAGTTTTAGCGATTCCTGCCAAACCCACATAGAAATGATTCAAAGGTGCCCACCAAGCACTTTCGTGCAGGTGGAAAAAGAAGTAATATAATTACACAATAGTGCACGATGGAACCCACAGAACAGATATATACAACTGCGACTCCATGAGTCAATAATACAGATATAAAATACAAAGATCCAAATCACCTTGAAAACGATACAGTGTCCGACTACATACAAGATGCAAACTGGGTTAAGAGCCCTGAAGAATAACCAATGGCGTCCATGACCCTGCCTAGGCCAAGCCGGAACGGTAAACCTGCTAACGACGTCAATCTCAAACCTGCTTACAAAAAGGGGTGTCGGCAAAGGGCAAAGGAAAAAGAGAGCTATAAGACCCCAACTTTTAAGGTAAAGGCCCCTATGATTGCAATGCTAGTCCCTGGATCAAATGCTAGCATCCACAGTTTAAGATGAAGTAAACATATACAAAGGTCATTATTACATCGTCATTCTAGAGATAACATAGTCTTTACAACTCAATAGCCCAAGGCTGATACATAGAGTTCATAACATAAAGTAAATAACTAGAAGTCTTCATCTTCATGTGCCACAGGCAAACATGTTGAGTGTAGACTCACAACCCTAATCTCCATCAGAGTAACCTGCAAAATCATAAGTTACAGCCACAGAGGGTCAATACATTTGGAATTGTATTGGCAAGTGATACCATAGTAGAATAGTAGTATCTAATAACTATATGAATTTGGCTAAGTGTAGCTTAGGATGGCTTTGCTCAAAATAAGGTTTTGTCTTATTAGTTGAAAACACTAAGTTTTTGGTTTGACAAAACTCCCAAGGAACCACCAATAGACATAGGTGAACCTTTACCCTTGTTCAACCACAAGTTTTAACTTAGAGAAATTGGGATGAGGATATCTTTGATTGCTTTAATGTCTTTGATGCTCAAATTGTCCATTGTCGGGGACACGACTAAGTACTTAGGTTTTACCCTCTCGAGAGGTGGTGCACTTTCCCCAAAGACTCGACATGCATCGAGACGAGACTTTTCAGAAGCTTTCCCTTAGACCACCATGGACGTGTTCCATCCTATCAACCCTACCACCAACTGTCCATCTGGCTAAGTTCTTGCAAACTAGTTGGTCAAGGAAGAGCCCATATGCCATGTGGTTGCACTAGAAGCTTCTCAACACTAAACATCTCAAATCCCTTTGTTCCTGGGTGGCCATCCACAAGTGTGATACACAAGGTAAACCATAGACATGGGCCTTGTGTAACCACTCAACATAAACCAATCTTTCCATTCCACCCAGGTGATTCATTCACATAGTTGTTTTATTAATCAAAAACACAAGTCATAGACTTAGCAATATTTCATAGCATGAATAATCCACCCTTGTTTTCTATTATCTAGGCTAAGCATACTAGTAGCAAGTTTCTTAACTTAGGGAAAAATCTACTAAGACAACAACTACTAGGATTTCCTAAGGCATAGCATAGTATAGACTTAGAAAATTCTTCATGCAAATCCTACTCAAAATATCACTAATGCATAGACAAAATATTAGGAAAAAAATATGAATCATCACTTGCCTTGGTAGCTAGGGGAGTAGCAATAGTCCTCACAATCACAATCACCAAAATTTACACATAAAAATCATAACACCAAATTCACATTGAATAATTCAAACAAAATACATATGAATGCATGAAAATGCAATGGAATGATTTTTCTACACTAGCAAGTCAAGCTAAACAGTACTGAACACAAAGTAAACTTTCTAAGGTCTAAATAAACTCAAATTTACTTTAAAAACATTTTCCAAATAATTTTTATATACAAAATAGGCCTACGAATGCTTCTGCAAATAATCCTATTTTTTCAGAAGCAAATGACCAATTCAAGGACATAGATGAGTAGGGCTTAATTTTCTAAATCCATTGGTATATTATTTGCAATTTTTGGACAAACAGAAATTTTTTTATGAATTTTACAAGTCTAAACATCTAATAGATTAAAAATCAGATTTTAAAACTGAGCCAGTGACACGTAGCGTGTTCCTATTGGCCTGTACCGCTTCGCGCGGATCACGCGCGTGGGCTGTTAGATATAAGTTAGATCCTGTAGTCCAGATCTGACGATACCATTTCGTTCAAGTGATCTAATCTACGGCGCACGATTGAGATCCAGTGGCTCTGAAACAAACGACCAAATGCGAGCGGTGCTGATGGCTACTGCGGCGGCGACGACGCTATCGGTGGTGCACTGGCGAGTCTAGAGGGGGTTGGGGGTGGTGCCGATGCTTACCAGCGTCCCGTGGATGCGAGGAAGCTCAAGGTGGAACTGGCTTGGTCAGGGGCGTACTGTCGTGGCCGTGGGAGCTCGTCGAAGTTGGTTCTAACGTCGAGCGCTTGCGAACGGAGACGGTGGTGACAACTTGGTGCGCACGGGAACAAACAGCAAGCATGATTAGACGCGCAAGATAGATACGAACTCACTCGTTTGAATTAGAGGTCAAGGGGGACACTGGTCTCACCTGAATGGCTCATCGGAGTCGAGTGTCACGTCTGTGAAGGGAATATGCCCTAAGAGGCAATAATAAAGTAGTTATTATGTATATTCCAAGTATACGATAGATGTTTATTTTTCATGCTATAATTGTATTAATACGGAAACGTTAATACATGTGTGTTTAATAAACAAACAAAAAGTTCCTAGTTATGCCTCTCTCATAAACTAGCTTGTTGATTAACAAGATGATCAAGGTTTCCTGATCATAGACATTGGATGTTGTTAATAACGAGGTCACAATATTAGTATAATTATGTGATGAACATTCATCCTAAGTATAGCATTACGATCAAAGTCATTGAGTTTATATTGCTATAACAACATACGAAGTGATCCTAATCCTTAGACCATGAGATCATGTCAATCACTAACACTGAAAGAGTATCTTGATAACATCAAACGTCACACAATAACAGGGTGATTATAAAGATGAGTTCAGTACTACTGAAGTGTTATGTTGAGGCCCATGGATCGAGAGTGGAATTTGTTCATCCCGATGATGGATAGATATGCTCTGGGCCCTCTCGATGATATCACATTGATTAGCTTGCAAGCAAGTGATTTGATCACTAGAATGTTATATCAGGGGAACGAGAAAAGAGTACATGTCAGTAACAATATCAAACTAGGTACAGAGATACCGATGATCGAATCTCGGCCATGTAATATATCGCGAAACAAAAGGATTAAGATAATAGCGTAAAAGGCTCGCGTGATCACAAGAAAGTCATCGCTGAATGTGTGGGAGTCAGTATGGATCTCCAGTTTCCGCTTCTGATTATTGATCTGAGAAGGGTCTCAATCATGTCCACATTATTCGTGAACCATAGGGTGACACACTTAAGAGACACCGACATCCATTTGGAGCAAAAGTTTCATGCCGGAAAGAATAACAAGCGCAGGAATTTATTTCACTAGATACCGAAACGGGTTTTTGGGTGAAATTGCAGAAAGTGTTTTTGCATGCTAAATGAAATACTAGAAAGGGGTTATATGTGAATGTTTTTCATTAAAGTTATTGACAAAATTCTGCATAAATAAAAGGAGTTTTATTTAATGAGAGTTTGCATTAAATTTGGTGGAAATTTAATGGGAATTTGAGTGGGTTTTTGAGTGGAGGGAATTGAAAGGCATTTTTGTGAGTGGAGTGTCCACCCACATATATGGAGGGAGGGGAAGGGGGCATCCCCATGCTCCGGCCACCCCCTTGGGGTTCCCCCTCCTCCTATAAAAGGAGCCCCATCCCTCTCTCTCACTCACACCTCCTCGTGAAGGATCTCTCTCCCCCTCTAGTATTTATCCCCCATGGTCTCGGACTAGCGAGATACATGTTCCCGGTGGATATTCGGCAAGAAATAGTTGTGCTTCCACTGCATCACTGGAGCGAGGAGGCGGAGGTTGCTCGGTGCCTCGAGCGTGTGCGCGATCACGGATGCGCCACTGATTTGCGGTGCTAGGACTTCCTCTCGATCTTGAGATCGACAAGATATCGTATACATCAACCATGAGTTCAACCTCGTTAAGATTTTTCGGTATTCAAGGGTATGTTATCTACGGATGTATATCCGCCCGTTGCTTGTATCTAGTAGATAGATCTTGGTACATAGTTGTTCACATCGTAGGAAGTTTTTTGTTTTCTATGCTGCGAACCCTACAGTCTAGGCTTGCAGTACTTGACGGGGGCGAGCTCTTGGGTCACTAGCAGGAAAACATCAAGCATCAGTAGGTGCACAATAGGATCGCGAGCATGACAGGGTGAACCAGAGGGCAAGGGGTGGACGGAGCTCACCAGAATTGATCGCCGGAGTTCGTTGGGCAGCGGTGGTGCGAGCTTGATTGTTGGCATCCTGGGGGCGCTCTGGCGATGTGGGCCGAGGGGAAATGGCCGCGGAGAGGTGGTGCTTAAGTAGCCAGAGCAGGGGCGGTAATCACGCGACAAATCAACGCAATTTAATCGAATTTATTTGCGGCAGTGAAGGGGATGAAACAGGCAGCAACGGCGTGGTCAGCGGCACGGGATTGAAGACGAGTCTGACGTGGCGAAGGGGCCACTGTCAGTGAGGGAGTGGGTGCGTGTGCACGAGTGAGAAAAGAGAGGGGGGGAGGGTGGCCCGGGTGGGCTTGCTGGGCCGAAAGTGGGTCTGGGCTAGATAGGCAGCGCTGGTTTTTATTTTTTTCTTTGCCCTTTTTCTTTTCTGTTTTGATTTTTTAGAAATGGTTTTGAAACCCTAATTCAAATCTGTTTGGATTCAAACATTTTCCAAAATTTTGTAGGGTGCTCCTAGCATTCAAAAGTGTGACAAACACATCTGACTACTCAAACACACTTTGGTCTTTGTAAATAAAAATAAAATCATGCCCCACAAATAATATATAAAGTGGGGTTTAAATATGGTTTCAATTAGGATTTTGGTTTGAAAATTTTTGTGCAAAACAAACATGCTATGATGATATGAATGACTTTTCATTTGATGAATTTGGGATGTTACAAATCTAACCCCCTTAAGATGAATCTCGCCCTCGAGATTCGGATTGTCTAGCAAATTGGTGAGGGTGATCTTTTCAAAGGTCATCTTATCTTTCTCAAGTTGCTTCTTCTTCGGTATGATGATTCCACTGTACTTTGCAGAATTTAGTGGTCTTAGTACGAGTAACTCTTTCTGTAGTCTCAAGAATCTTGATAGGTTTATCCTCATAAGTAAGATCACTCTCCAACTAAACCTCTTCTAAACGTATAATGTCCTTCAATGAAGTTTCTTCCATATCCGGATGACACTTCTTCAACTGACTCACATGAAACACATTGTGAACAGCAGACAGTGATTCTGGCAATTCTATCTCATAAGCCACTTCTCCTTTGCGGCTCAAAAACTTGAATGGTCCAACATACCTTGGTGCCAATTATCCTTTAACTCCAAATCTCTTCACACCACGAAGTGGTGAGACTCTAAGGTAAGCTCTATTACCTACCTCATAGGTGACTTCCCTATGCTTTGGATCTACATAGCTCTTTTGTCGGGACTGGTCTATCTTCAATCTGTCCTTTACCAATTTAACTTTCTATTCAGCTTCCTTGATCAGTTCTGGTCCAAACAAATTTCTTTCTCCTACTCCACTCCATAGCAGTGGTGTAGTACACTTCCTTCCATAAAGAAATTCAAACGGAACCATCTCAATGCTTGCTTGATAGTTGTTATTGTAAGAGAATTCTGCGTAAGGCATACTTTCATCCCAACTAGCACCATAGTCTAGGGCACATGCCCTCAACATATCCTCCAAAATCTGATTGGTCCTTTCTGTCTGTCCATCAGTATGAGGGTGAAAAGTTGTGCTGAACTCTAACCTTGTTCCCAATGATTCATGTAGGTGTTGCCAAAAATGCAAAGTGAACTGAGTTCCTCTATCTGATACAATACTCTTAGGTACTCCATGCAGACATATGTTCCTGTTCATATAGATCTTAACTAATTTAGCACTTGTATAAGTTGTCTTCACGGGTATGAAATGATCCATTTTGGTTAGGTGATCCACAACAACCCAAATAGAATCATATGTGGATCTAGTCCTTGGAAATCCGGTGATAAAATCCATACCAATTTTATCCCACTTCCAATCAAGAATAGGTAGTGGTTGCAATAACCCTGTTGGTTTCTGATGTTCCGCCTTTACTCGACTAAACACATCACAGAAGGAAATGTGTTCCGCAATATCTTTCTTGAGATTGTTCCACCAAAATCTTTCCTTCACATCCATGTACATTTTGGTGTTACCTGGATGAATGGAATATGGTGAGTTGTGTGCTTTTTCTAGAATAAATTTCCGAAGCTCCGGATCTTGTGGAATGCAGATACGCTTTCCATACCATAAAGTACCTTTTTCATCATCATGGAATCCTTTAGCCTTCCCTTTACTAATTTTACCTTTAATCTCTTCAATTTCCTTGTCCAAGTTTTGGGCTTCTTTAATCTTGTCCAACAATGTTGGTTGAACTTCTAATGACATGAGATATCCTTCAGGCACTATCCCCAATCTTAGATCTTTGAAGTGGGCACACAAATCATCTGGCAATTCTCCCTTAGTAAGGCCATTCACATATACCTTGCATCTTAAAGCATCCGCTACAACATTTGCTTTACCGGGATGGTATTGCAAACTCAAGTCATAGTCTTTGATGAGATCTAGCCACCTTCTTTGTCTCATATTGAGTTCCTTTTGGGTGAAAATATATTTCAAACTCTTGTGATCCGTGAACACTTCACAATGTTTTCCCAACAGATAGTGTCTCCATGTTTTGAGTGCATGGACAACAAAGGCTAACTCTAAGTCATGAGTAGGATAATTCACTTCATGAGTTTTGATTTGTCTTGAGGCATAAGCCAAAATTTTCCCCTCTTGCATCAAAACTCCACCCAACCCTTGGTGAGATGCATCACAATAGACCTGAAAGTCCTTCTCCAAATCTGGCAGACATAAGACTGGTGCTAATACTAGCTCTTCTTCAATTCTTGGAAATTGGTTTCACATCCTTTAGTCCAATCAAACTTCTTCCCTTTCTTAAGTAACTCCATCATTGGCTTAGCTACCTTTGAGAAATTCTCAATGAACCTTAAATAGTATCCTGCCAAGCCTAAGAAACTACAAACTTCTTTAACTGACTTGGGAGATTCCCACTCAGTTACAGCTGACACCTTTGCAGGATCAACAACTATACCATCTCCCGACACAATATGTCCGATAAATCCAACTTCATTCAACCAAAATTCACACTTACTGAACTTGTCATACAACTTGTGCTCCCCGAGTTTCTCAAGTATCAAACGCAAATGTTCTTCATGCTCTTATTTTCTCTTGGAATAGATCAAAATGTCATCGATGAACACGACAACAAACTTGTCAAGAAACTCCATGAACACCTTGTTCATCATGTTCATGAAATAAGCTGGTGCATTTGTCAATCCAAATGGCATCATAGTGTACTCATACAATCCATACCTAGTGGTAAAAGCAGTCTTAGGTATGTCTTGCTCTCTAATATTTAGCTGAAAATAGCCTGATCGGAGATCAATCTTTCAGAACACTCGGGCTCCTTCTAGCTGATCAAATAAATCATTGATTCTAGGCAAAGGGTACTTGTTCTTTATAGTCACCTCATTGAGTGAACTGTAATCTATGCATAACCTTTGACTTCTATCCTTCTTCTCAACAAACAGAATTGGTGCATCCCAAGATGAAGAACTTGGTTGGATAAATCCTTTCTGCAACTGTTCTCCAAGTTGTTTCTTGAGTTCTTTCAACTCATAAACTGACATCTTGTAGGGTCTCTTTGCTATTGGTCCAGATCCTGTCAGTAAGTCGATCAGAAACTCCACACCTCTATCTGGTGGCATTCCTGGTAATTCCTCTAGAAACACATCCGGTTACTCCTTCACAACTAGTACACTGTCTATGATAACCCCCTTAAGAGAATTTAGCTTACTCCCTTTGGATTCAAAGTTAGACTTGAACCTAATCCGTTTCTTATCCGGGGTTGTGAGTGTAACACTATGATTGGCACAATCTAATACTCCTTGATACTTAGTCATCCAATCCATGCCCAAAATTACATCCAATCCTTGGGAATCTAGGATTATCAGACTAACTGGAAACTTATACTTTCCAAATTCTATCATTAGATCATGACATCCAAATTTACTATCATCTCTCCACCTGGAGAGCTTACTTTAATAGGACATCCAATAGTTTCAGTTGGAAGTCCATTTTTATCAACAAATGCTCTTGATATGAATGAATGCGATGCGCCGGTATCAAAAAGAACAAGTGCTGGAAAAGAATTAAGCTTGAACTTACCAGCCACATCATCAAATTCCTCATAGATTCCCTCCACATTGATGTGGTTCACTTGACCCTTCTAAAATGGGTTTGGCTTGTTGGCTCCATCAGCCTTCTTTTCCGGGCATTCATTTGCATAGTGCCCAATTTTCTTGCACTTGAAGCACTTAACCTGATTGATGCCTCTCTTAGCAGTCTAACTTCCATTGCCATTACCATTATGATGGATCTTGTGTCCACTCTTGTGGTTCTTATATCTATCATTGTCATGACTGCGGTGGTGCTTATTGTCATGGTGACGGTTACTGTTGTGGTAGCTGTTATACTTCCCATGCTTGTAAGATCCAGAACCTCCACTATCATCACCATGAGAACGCTTGTGTGACGATCCAGAACTATGCTTATCAAAGTGATGCTTCCTCTTCCTGTTCTCAACCTACTTCATCTTGCTTTCCAAGATGGTGGCCTTGTCACACAGTGATTGATAAGTTGGGACATATGTAATAGATAGATGCATGCACATATCATCATTCAGTTCTTCAAGGAATTTCTCCTTCCTCTCGGCATCAGTATCAACATCGTCCGGTGGATAGCGTGCCAGATTGTTGAACTCCTCAATATATTCGGCCACACTGTGTTGACATTGCTTAAGGTTGTGGAACTCTTTCTTCTTCAAACTCATCACTCCTGAAGAGATATGAGCAGTGCGGAATCCATCCTCAAATATTGCCCAAGTCACATCTTCAATAGGAGTGGTGATTTGGAAATTATCCCACCATGTGGTTTGTTGGTCCTTCAAGCAGATGTGCTGCAAACCTGACCTTTTCTTCATCAGTATAGCCCATAGTGACCAAGTCCTTGTTCACAGAACGTAACCAGTCATTGGCTACCATAGGATCAGAGGTTTCCGAGAACTTGGCAGGCCTCAACCTCAAAAACCTTGTAAGCATATCAAAGGCTGGTGGGTTGTTTTGATTGTTGTTATTGTTGTTGTTGTTGTTGTTGTTGTTGTTGTTGTTGTTGTTGTTGTTGTTGTTGTTGTTGTTGTTGTTGTTGTTGTTGTTGTTGTTGTTGTTGTTGTTGTTGTTGTTGTTGTTGTTGTTGTTTCGATTCTGATTCGCCATGATATGGGTCATCATTTGCATCAACTAAGTTTGAGCTGTCATTAGCTGCTGCATCTCATTGCCATTGTTGTTATTGTTGTTTTGGTTGGGATTGGCACGACGGGGAGGCATCTGTGGTTTCAATAAGGATAAGTAATGAGATATAGCCCATATATTCTAACATGCATAATACATCACATAACAACAATCACAAATAAACAAGCACAAGATAAACTTAGAGTTTAAACAACGTAAGCAACAAGTTTTGGAAAAGTAAACACACTAGTAAAGGCATCCACATGTTGGATGATCATTGCGACTCAATAAATGAAAGGATGATAGATAAATAGATAGGAGTGGTCATCAACACTACTCCTCTATGTCGACCTCCTCGTCCACTAGAGTAAGTCTTGCTGTCTCCATGGTTGTCTTGTACTCCTCCACATTGGTGGTCAAGGCATCGATCTTCGCCCGAAGGGCTCTCTTCTGCGAGCGCAACCTCTCTATCACTTCCAGCTGAGTCTCTAGCTCAAGGTCCTTGAGCGCTATCTCGATCCTCATGTCTTTGATCTTCTTGTTCCTATCCCGCACTCTCTTCTCTTGATTCTTGAACCTCTTGTCTTGGCTCTCAAATCTAGCTTGCATCTCCTTGAGGATCTCGTCCTGCTCCGCAAAGGCCCTGTCCTTCTCCCTCAACTGAACCTGTAGTTCGTCATTGCTAAGAATGTCATTGGTACTATATGTGTCGAGGTGTCTAACGAGGCTCTCTAGGTCCTGGAGATACAGACGCACTGGCTCGATAGTCTCTATAGTGGCGTCATCATACGCTACAGCCTCTCCATGCTCGTCACGTCTCCCAAATGGGTGGAAGTAGAGGCCCCTGAGCTCGGTGGAGTGACGTCCGCAAAGGCGTCCAAGTAGCTCCTGCATGACCTGTAGGGTTCGCAGCATAGAAAACAAAAATTTTCCTACGATGTGAACTATATACCAAGATCCATCTACTAGATACAAACAACGGGCGGATGTATATCCGTAGAGAACATACCCTTGAAGACCTACAAAGCTTAACAAGTTCAACTCGTGGTTGATGTAGACGATCTCTTGCCGATCTCAAGATCGAGAGGAAGTCCTAGCGCCGCAAATCAGCAGCGCATCCGTGCTCGCACACACGTTCGAGGCACCGAGCAACCTCCGCCTCCTCGCTCCAGCGATGCAGCGGAAGCACAACTCTTTCTTGCCGAAAAGCCACCGGGAACATGTATCTCGCTAGTCCGAGACCATGGGGGATAAATACTAGAGGGGGAGAGAGATCCTTCACGAGGAGGTGTGAGTGAGAGAGAGGGAGGGGGGCTCCTTTTATAGGGAGAGGGGGGGCACCCAAGGGGCCATGCGCCCAGCCATGGGGCTGCCCCCACCTCTTCCACATTCATGTGGGTGGACACTCCACTCACTCAAATGCCTTTCAATTCCCTCCACTCAAAAACCCACTCAAATTCCCATTAAATTTCCACCAAATTTAATGCAAACTCTCATTAAAGAAAACTCCTTTTATTTATTCAGAATTTTGTCAATTACTTTAATGACAAACATTCACATATAACCCCTTGCTAGTATTTTATTTCACATGCAGAAACACTTTCTGCAATTTCACCCGAAAACCCGTTTCGGTATCTAGTGAAATAAATTCCTGCGCTTGTTATTCTTTTCGGCATGAAACTTTTGCTCCAAATGGATGTCGGTGTCTCTTAAGTGTGTCACCCTATGGTTCGCGAATAATGCGGACATGATCGAGACCCCTCTCGGATCAATAATCAGAAGCGGGATCTGGAGACCCATACTGACTCCCACACATTCAACGATGACTTTCTTGTGATCGTCGGAACCTTTTACGCTCGTATCTTAATCCTTTTGTTTCGCGATATATTACATGTCCGAGATTCGATCATCGGTATCTCCATACCTAGTTTGATCTCGTTACTGACATGCACTCTTTTCTTGTTCCCGTGATATAACATTCTAGTGATCAAATCACTTGCTTGCAAGCTAATCAATGTGATATCACCGAGAGGGCCCAGAGCATATCTATCCGTCATCGGGATGAACAAATTCCACTCTCGATCCATGGGCCTCAACATAACACTTTATTAGTTCTGAATCCATCTTTATAATCACCCTGTTACGGTGTGACGTTTGATGTTATCAAGAAACTCTTCCGGTGTTAGTGATTGACATGATCTCATGGTCTAAGGATTAGGATCACTTCGTAAGTTGTTATAGCAATATAAACTCAATGACTTTGATCGTAATGCTATACTTCGGATGAATGTTCATCACACCATTACACTAATGTTGTGACCTCGTTATTAACAACATCCAATGTCCATGATCAGGAAACCTATGATCATCTTGTTAATCAACGAGCTAGTTTATAAGAGAGGCATAACTAGGAACTTTCTTTTGTTTATTAAACACACATGTATTAACGTTTCCGTATTAATACAATTATAGCATGTAAAATAAACATTTATCATAAATAAGGAATACGATAATAACCACTTTATTATTTCCTCTCGGGCATATTCCCTTCAGTCTCCCACTTGCACTAGAGACAATAATCTAGTTTGAGAACTTTGCGTATTGAACACTTATGGCTTTCCGGTGTTCCATATACGCAATTGCAAGTGGTTAACATAATCTATGGATCTGACGCTTCAGGTCCGTGTGTATTTGCATGTCTTTGCGTCTTCACGCATCACTCATTCTCCAATGAGATGGCATTGTATAAATTTGGTCTTTCAGTGAGACCTTTAGTTCCTTGGGGTTAAAACACGTCGATACTATTGTCATACAATATATCTTTAGTGTTAGCCCGTTGCGAACCACACCTTAGTTTGATAACAAACTACTTGACACAAATTCCCTCCTTTGCTGCTACTATAGCAGTCATATACTTAGCCTTTTGTTGTAGTATTCGTCACAATGTCTTAACTTTGGAACTCTTCCAAATCCATCATGGAATCTCCTTTCCATTACATTGTGCCACCCATAGTTTAAATTGAGATAAACTTAATTTGTATCTTGTGACAAAACTAGTATCAATGTAATGCTTTACAATGAACTATTTGTAATTGTTTGTCACCTCTACACAAATATATTCTTAGTTCTTCCAAAAGATCATAAGAATATCCTTACTATAGTCCAATGATCATTTTATGATTCATTCTGGTATATGCTCATAACACTTAGAGCATAGGACATATCTGGATGTGTACATATCATGGTATGATTGATCAAAACATTCTTGTGATTTCACTCATCAAGTGTCAAAACACTTGAATCTTGTTTCACTTATCAAGTGTCGATACACTTGAATCTTGATTCAATTCCTTTCCAGGCGACAAGAACTGTTTCTTGTCATTTCTATATTGAACTCCTTAAATATCTCATATATGTACGTTTGGCATAACCATATTAGCGTCACCGTCTATCCACTATAGACATTCATGCTAAATATTCGGGTTTTGCCTAAGTCTTTCATCGATATGAAATTCTTAACCATTGTCAATAAAATATACATCATTTCTAATCAACAAGATGTCCTCCACATAATGTATTAGAAATATGTCTCAGCGCTCCCACTTAATTTCTTGCAAATGCAAGCATCTTCATCGTCTCCTGATGAAAACTCTTTTTCATCACGGTGAAGATTCCAACTCTGCGATGCTTACTTCAACCATTGAAGTTTGCACGCCCTTTTAGCATCCTTTGAATTTTAACAAAACCCTTTGGACCGTGTCTTGTACACGTCCTAGGTAACCATTCTATTAGAAATTTTTTGTTTTGTTTATTCATCTACCATATAACAAATTATATGTAGTGGTTGCTACTTTAATCCGTCCAGACTAAATATCGCTATGAAAGATCAAATCTTGTCATAGTCAACTCCTTGAACATTGTTGTAAAATACTTTACGACATGTCGACTATTTCATAGATGTGAAACATCCATGTCTGTTTCTTTATAGATCCAAATACGACTGATAGGTTTTTACACCTTTCCGGAGGGTCTTCCAAGTTCAAAACTTGATTTATCGTGTATGGAACTATCACGGATTTTATGGCTTCAAGCCATTTGACGGAGTCAGGGCCCATCATCGCTTCTTTGCATATAGTCGGTTCATCATTGTCAAACAATAATGATTTACTCTCAAATCTTAGTATTTGATTGTTTATTCGACCTTCTTGGTTCAATAGGAACTTTAGACCTCTGTGACCACAACCTTTGAGGCACATAAGCTATGAGCATTATGGCAGCCTCCAGAACGATTTCCGGCGCTGCGCAACTCAGCACATTTAGCTAAGGTTCGTTAACCTTATCAAAGTTCTATTGTCCTCCCACTTAACTTTTGCGAAAAATTCCTTTTTCAAGAAACTTCACATTTCAAGCGACAAACCCTTTTGTCTTCGGTGTTATGGAGGAATAACCAATTGTTATTCGGAATAACCTACAAAGACATGCTCATCCGAATTCGATTGTAAACATCTTACTTATGTTTAGCATACCAAAATTTAAGAAATGACAACTTGGGTTTTACCCCAAACATAACTTCCATGGTGTCATTTCAACGGATCTAGACGGAGCTCTTTTCAGTGTAAAAGCGGTAGTCTCTAAAGCTTTAATCTTTTAAAACATAATGGCAGTTTTATAAATAACACCTTTGATCCAACCATGTCTCACAAGGTTTCATTACAAATCTCAAACACTCCATATTCCTATGGTGTTTCGGGATATGTAAATCTAGGTGTTTTGCTAAACTTGTAACTCAAATAAATCCCTTTTATGATAAAATCATAATTCATTTATTTTTCTTGTTACACTTGTAACTCAAATAAATCCCTTATGATAAAATCATAAACCATTTATTTTCTTGTCACAATGATTTTCAACTTCATCTTGAAAGTCTTTGAAATATTTTAAAATATTTCATACTTCTTTCTCATTAAGTGAACATTCACTCAAAATTCCGGAGAAAGCATATGAAGTTGAAACCCATCGCTTACGACTACACATAATGGACTACATACATCGATATGTATAAATTCCAATAATTTAGTCGTTCGTTCTTCTTTGGCCTTTGAACGAAGTTTTAATTATCACGTGGAAAGTCTCACAAGCGTCACTTGATCAAATCAAAGACTCCAAAAATCCATGAATATGGAGATTCTTCATGTTTTCTTTCCAATATAATTTAAACAGCGATGTCACTTCGTAAGTGATCTTTCAATCATTTGTCTTGCGACATTTTAGCATTAGGTTTTATGGATGTGATTTCTCCAACTAGATTTGTAAATCATCCATCTTATATGGAATACGGTAATTATTTGAACAACCTTTGTTCTCATAATACCTGATTCAAATAACAATTATTAAAACAAACCTTGAAGTCAAGCTTTGATGTCAACGAGAAATACAAACAACGGTTTGTTTGTTTTCGATGAACATTATCACATATTATCTTGCTAGTTACTTAGGCCATTGTGGTTCATGAATTGCGTCGTTCCGTATGAAATTTCATACCAACCAATTCGGTATCCAATACCCAAGAACCACATTGTTTAACAAGCAAAGAATACAACCATAACATGTATATCATATATATACCTAAATTGGATATTTCCAATCTTTTCTTTTCTGCCAAGTATATTTTATAGATTCTCTTTCAGCATTTCCTTTTCCTTTTTAAAAGAATTTATCAACATCAAAAGTGGCGCCATATACATGACACATAGTCCAAAGCGTGTATATTCAAATAATAATACCTTTGGACTTGCACTTTGAAGTAGATCACCATCATCAAAATGATCGGTATTCTTTCAAAATCCATTCTTTAGTAATCTTTTAGTGTAGTAAACACTTTACATACATCTTCTATTCATCCTTATCATGACGACTTTCATGATCAAGCTACTGTAGCTTATAAAGGCGAATCGTGAGTATAACATTACTTTCCAAAACCTTTTTGGATGATTAGGATGTCTAGCATCTCCATCCTTCGTAAATTCTCATCCAATATGAGAACATATATTATACTCTATCATATTGCAACCAAAACATTGTTTCAGATATCGTTATATCTACCACACATGATGGTTTCTGAAACAATTCTTTCAGCTCCTAGATAATCTTGATATTTAAATCAAGAATCATGGAGGCAAATATGATACTTAAGATACTAACACTGGAATTGTTACTCTCGATTTAATACCAACTATTAAATTTCACGGAGTAAATAGAGTTTGCTGAAAGTTTGCAATAGGACTTTAAACTTTAGATTGACACTCAACACAATACGATACCAGTTTGTAAAGTATATATCCAGAATTCTATAGTTCTATTATCTCAATTACAACTATGCATAAGGTGGTGAACGAATGCCAATGACTACAACAAATTATGCAAATTCACTTTGATTTAATTTATGATAAATTGAGTTCTACTAATCCAAATTAGAAATGAACTCCCACTCAAAAATGACATCCCTCGTGCCTTTTTGGTGATTACATGAACCAAATCCACTACACCAAGTCCGATCATCACGTGAGTCGGCGTAGCTTCAAAGGCGAGCATCCATATGGTCATCATATCAAAACATATGACTCATGCTTAACCTTTCGGTCCGTGTTCCGAGGCCATGTCTGTACATGCTAGGCTCGCCAAGTAAGAACCTTAGTATTTGCGTGTGTAACTGTCTTACACCCAAAATATGGTCGTGGATCCAAAAACACCCGATCATCACGTGATGTCTTGGAGCGACGAGAGCATAATCGGTGCATACTAAAGGAAGAACACATTCTTATCTTGATATTTAAATGAGGGATCATCTTATTATGCTAATTAAACGCCAAACAAGCAATATAAGATGCAATCAAAAACATCACATGTTTATAAGTGAAATGATATGGTTCCCGCATATGATCTCCATCATGTGCACCGTGGTATGATCACTATCATACCTTTATGTGTAAGGCCAAGGTCTATGGAACTTACACGCTATGTGTGTTGTAAGAGTATCATCTCATACTTCTACTTACAACATCACCATATCATAACACTAGCCCAGCAACAATCTAAACTAGACGCCTCTAATTTATCCATTGCAAGTTTTATGTGGCTTAGGGCTTTCGAAGATAGAACCGTTCTTACCTACGAACATGAACCACAACGAGGATAACCAAATTGTTGACAACTCGTTGCAAATTAGATATTGACTATAGTAGGAGAGACAGACACCCGCTAGCCACTTATGCAAAACTAGTTGCATGTCAAGCGTGGAACAGGTCTCATGTGCGAGGACATGTAAAGTTTGTCCGGGCCGCTTCATCCCACTATGCCACCAATATCCAAAGTACAACTAAGAAGCAATAAAATGATCATCATTGCCCACATACTCATATGTGTACTACCCGTGCAAAGTATCTACGCATAGATCCGGTTCTGATACCACTGTAGGGTTCGCAGCATAGAAAACAAAAATTTTCCTACGATGTGAACTATATACCAAGATCCATCTACTAGATACAAACAACGGGCGGATGTATATCCGTAGAGAACATACCCTTGAAGACCGACAAAGCTTAACGAGTTCAACTCGTGGTTGATGTAGACGATCTCTTGCCGATCTCAAGATCGAGAGGAAGTCCTAGCGCCGCAAATCAGCAGCGCATCCGTGCTCGCACACACGTTCGAGGCACCGAGCAACCTCCGCCTCCTCGCTCCAGCGATGCAGCGGAAGCACAACTCTTTCTTGCCGAAAAGCCACCGGGAACATGTATCTCGCTAGTCCGAGACCATGGGGGATAAATACTAGAGGGGGAGAGAGATCCTTCACGAGGAGGTGTGAGTGAGAGAGAGGGAGGGGGGCTCCTTTTATAGGGAGAGGGGGGGCACCCAAGGGGCCATGCGCCCAGCCATGGGGCTTCCCCCACCTCTTCCACATTCATGTGGGTGGACACTCCACTCACTCAAATGCCTTTCAATTCCCTCCACTCAAAAACCCACTCAAATTCCCATTAAATTTCCACCAAATTTAATGCAAACTCTCATTAAATAAAACTCCTTTTATTTATTCATAATTTTGTCAATTACTTTAATGACAAACATTCACATATAACCCCTTGCTAGTATTTTATTTCACATGCAGAAACACTTTCTGCAATTTCACCCGAAAACCCGTTTCGGTATCTAGTGAAATAAATTCCTGCGCTTGTTATTCTTTTCGGCATGAAACTTTTGCTCCAAATGGATGTCGGTGTCTCTTAAGTGTGTCACCCTACGGTTCGCGAATAATGCGAACATGATCGAGACCCCTCTCGGATCAATAATCAGAAGCGGGATCTGGAGACCCATACTGACTCCCACACATTCAACGATGACTTTCTTGTGATCGTCGGAACCTTTTACGCTCGTATCTTAATCCTTTTGTTTCGCGATATATTACATGTCCGAGATTCGATCATCGGTATCTCCATACCTAGTTTGATCTCGTTACTGACATGCACTCTTTTCTCGTTCTCGTGATATAACATTCTAGTGATCAAATCACTTGCTTGCAAGCTAATCAATGTGATATCATCGAGAGGGCCCAAAGCATATCTATCCGTCATCGGGATGAACAAATTCCACTCTCGATCCATGGGCCTCAACATAACACTTTATTAGTTCTGAATCCATCTTTATAATCACCCTGTTACGGTGTGACGTTTGATGTTATCAAGAAACTCTTCCGGTGTTAGTGATTGACATGATCTCATGGTCTAAGGATTAGGATCACTTCGTAAGTTGTTATAGCAATATAAACTCAATGACTTTGATCGTAATGCTATACTTCGGATGAATGTTCATCACACCATTACACTAATGTTGTGACCTCGTTATTAACAACATCCAATGTCCATGATCAGGAAACCTATGATCATCTTGTTAATCAACGAGCTAGTTTATAAGAGAGGCATAACTAGGAACTTTCTTTTGTTTATTAAACACACATGTATTAACGTTTCCGTATTAATACAATTATAGCATGTAAAATAAACATTTATCATAAATAAGGAATACGATAATAACCACTTTATTATTTCCTCTCGGGCATATTCCCTTCATGACCATGTTGAGTCCCTTCTCCTTGTCATCATGCATCAACTTGAAGGTAATCTCCTCGGTGAGTGGCTCTGTCTGGCGTCCTGGCTGCGAGACTCTAAAGCCCCACAGATCCTTACTCTCGAACTTCGTAAGCTGAAGTCCCTTAATACTAGGGAGTGGTAGATTGAGAACTCTAGTGAGATCCACAAGAAGAGAACCAAAACGAGTTCCCTTGAACTCCTCGGCTGTGCTGACAACAAAGATAGGCATCTATTGCATAGGATAGAGAAAAATTAGAAACAACACAAGTAAAGAGAAACACATAAGATAGTGAAACAAAAGCCAAAATCATACATTCAACAATATAACATACAAGTCATGGCATACAAAAATCTATCACAAGCACTAAGGTTCAAACATAACTTAGACAAAACTTTCCATTCCACATAGGTTGGTATGATCAAATTATTAACGTGAGAAAATGATAAGTGTGGTGGTCCAACTATCGGAGTATGTCACAATTCTCACTCATACGCTAAGTCTATGATATATTCCCTTAGACGTTTTATGGTGGTCTATAAGTCTTGGGTATACTTCTTCTCCTCTCTAAGGTCATTTTGAGTCTTGAGCATTCTACACTTGAGTCTTTCACCAAGATCCTTGATAGCATTCCATGCTGCATTCCTTGCAGAGTCAAAGAATGACATATACATTTCTGAGTTGGTGACCATGAAGAATCCCGACTCTTTGTGGTTGTCTCCCTTGTTTTTGTACAAGTGGAGTTGTACCCACCAATATTCTTCTCCTTCATCCATCACTGGAAATCCCTTGTACACGGCTTCACCATGTATTCCCAAGCTAACCATGAGGCTTTTGAGTGCCTTGGGAAACTCTGTCTCACATTCTAAGGTCATAGTCATGAGTGGTCCTTTCTTGACGGCTTCGTTGATGGTGGCCATCTACAAATAGAGATGAGAAAGAAGATTAGAAGAGGTTTACGAGAATAAAAAGACAAGTGTGGAATTTTTGCAAAGAGTTGCATTTTCCTAGTGGTTTCCTTAGTCTAATCCATCTTAGGGTCATAATCCTACAAGCAACACAGTGCTCTGAGACCATTTGTAAGACCCCACCTTTTAAGGTAAAGGCCCCTGTGATTGCAATGCTAGTCCCTGGATCAAATACTAACATCCACAATTTAAGATGAAGTACACAGATACAAAGGTCGTTATTACATCGTCATTCCAGAGATAACATAGGCTTTATAACTCAATAGCCCAAGGCTAATACATAGAGTTCATAACATAAAGTAAATAACTAGAAGTCTTCATCTTCATGTACCACAGGCAAACATGTTGACTGTAGACTCATAAACCTAATCTCCATCAGAGTAACCTGCAACATCATAAGTTACAGCCACAAAGGGTCAATACATTTGGAATTGTATTGGCAAGTGATACCATAGTAGAATAGTAGTATTTAATAACTATACGAATTTGTCTAAGTGTAGCTTAGGCTGGCTTTTCTCAAAATAAGGTTTTGTCTTATTAGTTGAAAACACTAAGTTTTTGGTTTGACAAAACTCCCAAGGAACCACCAATAGACATTGGTGAACCTTTACCCTTGTTCAACCACAAGTTTTAACTTAGAGAAATTGGGATGAGGAGATCTTTGATTGCTTCAATGTCTTTGATGCTCAAATTGTTTGTTGCCGGGGACACGGCTAAGTACTTAGGTTTTACCCTCTCGAGAGGTGGTGCGCTTTCCCCACAAGACTCGACATGCATCGAGACGATACTTTTCAGAAGCATTCCCTTAGACCACCATGGACGCGTTCCATCCTATCAACCCTACCACCAACTGTCCATCTGGCTAAGTTCTTGCAACCTAGTTGGTCAAGGCAGAGCCCATATGCCATGTTGTTGCACTAGAAGCTTTTCAACACTAAACATCTCAAATCCCTTTGTTCCTGGGTGGCCATCCACAAGTGTGATACACAAGGTAAACCATAGACATGGGCCTTATGTAACCACTCAATATAAACCAATCTTTCCATTCCACCCAGGTGATTCATTCACATAGTTGTTTTATTAATCAAAAACACAAGTCATAGACTTAGCAATATTTCATAGCATGAATAATCCACCCTTGTTTTCTATTATCTAGGCTAAGCATACTAGTAGCAAGTTTCTTAACTTAGGGAAAAATCTACTAAGATAACAACTACTAGGATTTCCCAAGGCATATCATAGTATATACTTAGAAAATTCTTCATGCAAATCCTACTCGAAATATCACTAATGCGTAGAAAAAATATTAGGACAAATATATGAAGAATCACTTGCCTTGGTAGCTAGGGGAGTAGCAACAGTCCTCACAATCACAATCACCAAAATCTACACATAAAAATCATAACACCAAATTCACATTCAATAATTCAAACAAAATACATATGAATGCATGCAAATGCAATGGAATTATTTTTCTACACTAATAAGTCAAGGTAAACAGTATTGAACACAAAGTAAACTTTCTAAGGTCTAAATAAACTCAAATTTACTTTAAAAACATTTTCCAAATAATTTCTATATGCAAAATAGGCCTACAAATGCTTCTGCAAATAGTCTTATTTTTACAGAAGCAAATGATTAATTCAAGGCCATAGGTGAGTAGGGATTAATGTTTTGAATCCATTGATATATTATTTGCAATTTTTGGACAAACAGAACAAAAGATATGAATTTTACAATTCTAAACATCTAATAGATTCAAAATCAGATTTTAAAACTGAGCCAGTGACACGCGGCGTGTACCTATTGGCACGTACCTCTTCACACGGATCACGCCCGTGGGCCGTTAAATCTAAATTAGATCCTGCGGTCCAGATCTGACGATACTGTTTCGTTCAAGTGATCTAATCTACGGCCCACGATTGAGATCTAGCGGCTCTGGATCAAACGACCAAATGCGAGCGGCGCTGATGGCTACTGCGGCGGCGACGGCGCTGCCGGCAGCACACTGGCGAGTCTAGAGGGGGTTGGGTACAGTGCCGATTCTTACCAGCACCGCGCGGATGCGAGGAAGCTCAAGGTGGAACTAGCTTGGTCAGGGGCGTACTGTCGTGGCTGTGGGAGATCGTCGGAGTTGGTTCTGGCATCGGGCGCTTGCGAACGGAGATGGTGGCGACAACCTGGTGCGCACAGGAACAAACGGCAAGCATGAGTAGATGCGCAAGACGGAGTCGAGTGACGCGTCTATAGTGCTTGACAAGGGCGATATCTTGGGTCACTAGTAGGCAAACAACAAGCATCAGCAGGTGTGCAAGAGGATGGCGAGCATGACAGGGTGAACCAGAGGGCAAGGGGTGGACAGAGCTCACTAGAATTGATTGTCGGAGTTCGTCGGGCAGCGGCGGTGCGAGCTTGATTACTGGCAGCCTGGGGGCGCTCTGGCGATGTGGGTTGAGGGTAAATGGCCGCGGCGAGGTGGTGCTTAAGTAGCCAGAGTAGGGGCAAGAATCACGCGGCGAATCAACGCAATTTAATCGTATTGCTTTGTGGCAGTGAAGGGGAAGAAACGGGCGACGACGGCGTGGTCAGCGCCGCGGGATTGAAGACGAGTCTGACATGGCGAAGGGGCCACTGGCAGTGAGGGAGTGGGTGCGTGCACACGAGTGAGAAAAGAGAGAGGGGGAGGGTGTCCTAGGTGGGCTTGCTGGGCTGAAAGTGGGTCTGGGCTAGATAGGCAGCGCTGATTTTTATTTTTTCTTTGCCCTTTTTCTTTTCTGTTTGATTTTTAGAAATGGTTTTGAAACCCTAATTCAAATCTATTTTAATTCAAACCTTCTCCAAACTTTTGTAGGGTGGTCCTAGCATTCAAAAGTCGGACAAACACATCTAACTACTCAAACACACTTTGGTCTTTGAAAATAAAAATAAAACCATGCCCCATATATAATATATAAAGAGGGGTTTAAATATGGTTTCAATTAGGGTTTTGGTTTGAAATTTTTTGTGCAAGACAAACATGCTATGATGATATGAATGACTTTTCTTTTGATGAAATTTGGGATGTTACAAGAGCGGTCAGTACCGAGGCCAGTACACGGCGAGACTAGAATTCGGCGACTCTCGCCTACATAGGTATGATGGACTGAAGGGGCAGCGCAGCATGCACTAAACAACCTATAGAGACTCGATACAACTAGAGACTATCAGAAAGGGATAAGAAAGACCTATTTGGAACCAACCTGATATTAACACCAAATGTACCCATCCTGGTATTTCCCCCTCGAGACCAAACAAGAAAGTCGTACCAAGGAAACTCACACAGTTGGCAATTTTATTCATTCTATTATAGTTGCATCAATTATTAGTCAGATGTAGATAGCATGAGTCATCCTGATATCATAAGTAGTGGGCCTTTTTAGTTGACCATTTTGTTGTAGTTGCAGTACTTACTAGTCAGATACATATGGCATGAGGCATCCCAATTCCAGCAGTTGTTGGTACTTTTATTTAGCCACTCTGTTGTAATGAAGCTGATTACTAGTCATTCCAAAGGCAAACTTATGACACTACTTTAGTTATAGTTGTCTATGATTGAGATACTGTGCTTCAAGTCATCCATAACCACAGACATGGCTTTCAGAAATATTTACCCTACATGGGTGCACAAATAGCAACACAAGCATGATCAACCTCGGAAAAACCAAATGAAAACCCAATGAGGCATCACGACAAAGAAATCACAAGATTCATCAAATATTTCAGGGGGCCATCCCACTAAGCTACCCGCTACAAAGTCGGCCGGATCCGCGATGGACCCAGGGTGTGTGGTGACGTCTGTAAATGTGTCATAGGGTAGTAAATGCTCTCCACGAGCAACATTAGTAAATAAATAAGTAGCATGGCATAAGTACAATATAGTAATAAAGCCCCAAACTAGTTTGTGGCCCCAAGAAATAAGTTATGACTCATGCTCTGGCTAAGGGGATCCATGGTGCCACATGCGGATAGTGCGATAGTCAAGAAACAGATATCAAGTACTCCGGATCCTACGGGACACAAGTGGGTGGTTAAAAACCAAATAACATCTATTGCCCACCGGTGCCTATGCATTATTTACATACTTTCATTATTAGTTATTAAATTGTAATTAAAACCATGATCATCTCCAACATTAAGCATAAGGCATTTTTCCAACAACTATGGAACATAGATGACACAAAGCAACACCTGCACAAGCAACTACGACTCGCAAGGCCGACTATCTACCAAAAAATAGGTAATAGGTGTCAATGGCAATATAGAGGCTACAAGGGATATAACTGGTACGAAAATAAAGCATCGCAACATAGATATAAATAGATCAACGGGAGGAAGTAAAGAATATAAATATAAAATAGGTAGAAAGGGGGAGAATGCTTGCCTGAAAACACTGTCGAAGGTTCATCCGAAGATCAGGTTGGCACTCGCATCAACTCAACGGACTAATCCGTGAAGAAGCAAAGCGCTAGAAGAAACACTGGATGCACTATTTAATACTATGGCAGAAGATCGGGCATGATGCATGTATGATGTATGACATGGCAAGATGTGATGCAACTAGGCAATATTAAGCGAAACCGGGATGCCAAAGTACAAGATTTCCAACACGCCAAAGAAACCAGGATTCATGAAGAGATTACTGCAAGCTTAACGATTAACTATACGGGCCGCCGCCGTATAGTTTGCACCGACCTCATTAGGTTAAAAAGAACAACTTTCGTGAAGGGACCCCTATATAAAGAGGCTTTGGGCGATGAGAAACAGGCCCCCGACTCCACAATCTCGCTTCTTTCACCCTAAACTCTCCCTACCGCCACGCCGGAGGAATAGATCTAGATCTAAACCTCTAAACCCTTCTCCACCACCATAGCCATCTTCCACCAATTGTAATAATATATCTCATCTCCAATTGGCGACATTGTAAGACTATTTTCTATCAACTCTATGATATCTATTACAATGATTATGATTTTCTATTTCATCTGTATGTGTGAGTAATTCTCCTTGGGCTAAGGGCTTCGGCCTAGCCATGTAGCTTTTGTGCATGTTATTTATCATAGATGGGATAATGTATTAGTTTGGATGACATGATAATTGTAGTACCCTCTCTTGCCTCAATCTAAGGACTTGTCAGGTACCCAAGACCCCAAGAATTGATCCAGGTAAAGGGAGTGTGAGTAACGACTGATCTGCAGGATAGGAACCCCAGTGATAGAAAGGGTAGTATGACTGTATATGAGGAACTTACTTGGGATTAACGGTGACATCACTATGCATATCATTAGTTCTCTCTCTAATATGGATGAGACTAGTAGGTTATTGCCATAAGCGGTTGCGGAGGTGACAACATTTATGGATGCACTACAGAGTTTCCCTCTCTTGAGCAGTATAAGAGAAATGTGTTTCATCTCTATGTTAGGACATGATGCCCATATGAATGCTTATCATACACATATAGAAGTTCCATGAATATTTATCATTGATGAATTGTTTTATGATCACTACAACTTAAAAAGAGAGTAGGCAAGTGAACCCATGAACCCTAGTCCAATTTTAATCATAAGAAACACCTTTCCATTGCAACTAATACCTTTTATATTTTCTGAAATTTATAATTTTGAAAATATAAAAATACTTTTCCTACTTGCAATCACTCATAAAAACCCAAAAACAACTTTACTATCTTCCATATCATCTAGTTTGAATTTATTTACTTTATTTATTTTAGTTTACTTTATTTCTATTTTAGTTTACTAATATGAAACCTTGTGCTTGATAACCACTTGGTAGAGTCGGGGACACAAGAAAAATTATTTTACTTTATAGGTTGCTTGAAGAGGAGAAGACTAATAAAACTTCCACAACCAATTCCCCGAGAGTTCGATATAAACCCTTGAGTCACCCTTGTGGGGAAAATAAGTTTGCTACAACACTCTACACTTGGAGTCCCAACAAAAAGTGGCCATGATTGTTGCCATCAGGATGCAATATAGTAGCTTCTTCCCTAGAAAATACCTAGGATAATCGAACATTGGGAAACGAATGCTAAAAGGAATTTTGAGGAACTTCTACAAGACTTGCTGATTAATTTTGTTTTCTGTCTACCGGATCTTTCTATTTTACTCAATATCTTTTGGTTTCTTTCAATGATGGAGATAGGTCAGGGTTGAAGATTCAACTGCAGCTCTGCATACTAATGAGAAAAAATAAGATTAAGCACAGTCATGTGTAAAATGATCGAATAATGATAGGAATTGTGGGAAGTACATCCTTAGCTAACAATAGCCCCTAAAACCATAGGTGCCAATAGTCTCTTGGTCCAACCGTCATGCCACAAAACCATGGCTTACAACAATTATTAAGTAAAACAAACCAAAGCCTTAAGGTTAGTGATGTTATTGTTGATCCCAAGTGGATCACTAAGAGAATACTGTACTCCCCTTGTTTTCACTAGGGTTTCGTGTGTTAGACATCGTTCTACCCTCATATCACCTCACACCTTGATCAATTTGTGGGGTCTTGGGTACCTACAAGTCCTCGGATCGAAGTAGATACAAAGATACAAGATAACAAAGCTCCTATTCAATCACTACACAATATTACCATAAGATTTGATGCACATAGATGCTGCAAGGCTTCACCCCGACCTGTAGCCCATGAGGACTACTCACTCATAATAACAAGATCAACAATACGAATCATTGGTAAAATACTTAGATCGAAATCAAATATTCTTACAATTTTCACCAATTTGCAAGATCTCTATTACAAGATATTGTTTATGGCTATGAAGGAGGTAGGAGATGGAGATGATGAAAAACTATGGTGGTGTGGATCTCCTTCAGTGTGTGATGGATGGGGGTTGAATGGCGAATGGGTTCTATGGAGGCTAGAGGGTGCGTCTCTCCATGAATGGTATCACTTCCTTCACAGAAGTAGTTGTGTTTGAACTAAGGAAGGCACCAACGTGTAGTAAGGGCAAACGGCATGGGTGGGACTGGCCCATAGCGATCCTTGTTACACCTCCCAGAAGCGCTTATTCTCCCCTGGTTGACTTGGTTGTGTTGGTAAATGATACAGCATAAACATATCTAATTTTTTATGTTACATGCTTGTTTAGTATCAACTTTGCTATGTTTTGTCTACACTTTGAGGTATTTTTATACATTTTCTAGGACTAACCTATTAAAAAGATGTCGCAGTGCTAGTTTCCTGTTTTCTGCTGTTTTTGGTTTCAGAAAAGCTAGTAAGGAAATATTCTCAGAATTGGACGGGACAAAAACCAAAGTCAATATTTTACAGGAGAGAACACAGAGTCCCGAAGGGCAGCCGAAGGGGGGCCACGAGGTGGCCACACCCTAGGGCAGCGTGGCCTAGGGGGCGCGCCGCCCTATGGTATGGGCCCCACGGGCGGCCCCCTGCCTCGCCTCTTCGCCTATAAAGTCACCCCGATGTAGAAACCCTAAGGAACCAATCAAATCTCCACAAAATAGTCTGTATCCACCGCCACCATCGTCCCTAGATCGGGGGGATCTTAAGCTCTTCCTGGCACCCTACCGGAGGGGAGAGATCATCCCGGAGGCCTTCTTCATCACCATGCTAGCCTCCGATATGATGCGTGAGTAGTTCACCCTTGGACTATGGGTCCATAGAGTAGCTAGATGGTTGTTTCTCCTCAGATCTTGTGAGCTCCGTTCATGATCAAGATCATCTATTTGTAATCATACATGTTGTGTTTGCAAGGATCCGATGGATATTGAGATACTATGTCAGATTGATTATTGATTCTATCATGTCTGTGTTATTTTTGATCTTGAATGCTCTCCGTTGCTAGTAGCTATCTTGGCCAAGTAGATGCTTGTGACTCCAAGAGGGAGTATTTATGCTTGATAGTATGTTCATGCCTCTAGTAATCTAGGGAAGTGACAGAAATCTCTAAGGTTGTAGATGTGTTGTTGCTACTAGGGAGAAAACAACAATCTTTTGTTCATGGAACAATTGTATTGTTTACTTTACACAGATTGCTTAATGCAATTATCCGTTTCTTGCAACTTAATACTGGAGGGGGTTCGGATAATAACCTGAAGGTGGATTATTAGTCATAGATGCAGTTGGATTATGTTCTATGTATATTGTTGTAATGCGCAATCAAATCTCATAGGATTCATGATTTCTAGTATATGCATTGTTATGCTTACTCAATCTGTCAATTGCCCCGCTGTAATTTGTTCACCCAGCATGTTATCTATCTTAAGGAGAACAACTCTAGTAAACTGTGGACCCCGGTCCAATCTTCATCATTGATACATCATCTATTGTTACCGTTTACTTTCTACAAGCAACTACTATCTTCCACAATATACGTTTAATCCTTTGTTTTCATCAAACCGGTGAGATTGACAACCTCACTGTATGTTGGGGCAAAGTCTTGAGTTTGTGTTGTGCGGGTTGCAAGTTGTTAGAAACACCTTGGAGTTGTTTCCTTCCTCCTACTGGTTCGATAACCTTGGTTTCATAACTGAGGAAAAACTTACTGCTATGCTCTTCACACCTTCCTCTTGGGGTATCCCAACGAAGCTCTACATTAATCTGAGCCGCATCAAGACGTTTTCTTGCGCCGTTGCCGGGGAGTTAAGGACAGCTTTGCAAGGGGAGTCTCTCACAACCATTCTCTTTACTTTGTTTTTGTTTTGCTTAGTTTCTTTTTCTTTGTTTTGCTTGTTTCTCTTTTTAAAAAATATAAAAAATTAGTTCATACTATAGTTGTTGGTCTGTTATTGCCTTGCTTTGTCATGCTTTCTATCAATGGTTGGTTTCTTTGAAACTAGTTCTTATTGGCAAGGTGGGTTCACGGAAGAACAAAAATATTATTATAAGGAACACTGTTTGTCACAAAAAGGGAAACACTCATGGGAACAAATTGATAAATTGAATACCATTGCTAGAAACGTGTGCTCTACTTATAATATTACTTATTGCTTTGATAAATCTTGTTTCTGTAAGAGGTATAAACACCTCCCTCTTCAATGTGAGTATAATGATAATGTTACCATGTCTTCTTATGTTAAAGGAAATTATGACTTTTATGATGTGGAACAAATTGAAGAATTTATTTCTTGGAAGGGCGCATTTGAACTTGCTAATTTTGCTTGAAAATACTGATGATTCACCTTATAAATATGAGGTTTATGATATACTTAAATTTTGCTTTGATAATTACAAGGAAGAAAATGGCTATATTCTTGAATATATTAATAGATGCTTTCCACAAACAGAAGAGATTAATGCCTTGCAGGAGCCTATGGGAGAAGAAATTGCTAAAACAGGAAGCTCATTAGATGAAAAAGAGGAGAGTGATGAACAAAAGGAGGAAAAATGGATTGGCTACCCATGCCTACCTTCTAATGAGAGTAACTTTTTATCCCTTGCATTATTTTATTATCCCCCATGCTTACCAAAGGAGGATGAATGTTATGTTCCTATGAATTCTTTTGAAATATCTACTATGGATAAAACTTGTGATCATAATTATGCTCCTGTTATCTATGATAATCCAAGCTATTTTAATAAAACTTATGTTAATACCTTATTTGTTCCTAACTTTTAAATGCATGATACTAAAGAGTTTTGCTTAGAAAATGTTTATGATAAAGCTCTAGATGATGGTCCTATATTGATTGAAAATATTAATTGTACTACTATTGAAAATGATATTGGAGGGGTCTTGACTTTATCTTGGAACCCCATACCTCTTGAGAATGATTAGTTATCTTGTTATAAAATTGTTAAATGTCGTGGTGGTGGCACGACAGATGCCATGGATAGGCTAAAGTATGGGGCCAATGGATGCTAGAGGGATCCGGGGAGGGAAGATGTAGTGATTTCTACACACAAACACTCAACAAGTAAATCTCTATTCCTCTCCTCAATGAATACAAGAGCTCCAAGAGCTGTCTCATAGAGAGGAAGAACACTACTACACGAGCCTTAAGGCGTAGAATGAATCGATCCCCTTCTCAGGAGCCAGCGTCCCCCCTTATAAAGGGGTTCCTTGGTTCCTTCTAGGGCTGACGTGGCAAGCATATTCTTGGAATATGCTTGTCCCAATATGGTAACTCGGCGGCTTCCTTTCTGTGTCCCCCTTCTAAGGGCGGCAATGTTCCAGATACCTTCACATGCACGCCTCAGGCTCCCTGACTGTCACCTCCATGACCTTCTTCTGCCCTTCTGCTGCACTGCTCTTTGTCCTTTGTGCTTGGCCCTGTTTAGATTCCTCCTAGCCAGTGACTAGGGTTTGACTATAGGCACCTCCTTCTCCTGCAAGCTTCGTGTTACTCGGCCTTGTCTCGCATAACTCGGCTTGGCCTTCACCTGCATTCAAGTTAGTCAGACCCATTCGGCCGACTTAACTCATATGTCGGCCGGATAAGGTGTTACTCATTCTATATCTGTCATGGCCTTGCTTATCTCGGCCGACTCTTATATGACCCGGCCGACACAAATAGTAACTCGGCTCATGACAAGGGAGATTGCTTTCGTCTTTCCCCTGTCTTGACCCTATCCGGGGTCACCTCCCCAACATTAGTCCCCGAAGCTGGTGTGGTCCTGCCTGAAACCTCGGCCAGGCCACATCAGTTTCCCAAGATACTTCTCTCTTTCTTTCCGAGTTACTTCTTTCTGTTCGAGGTATCCGTGCAGCTTCCCGAGCACGCCTCATCCTACGTGTACCACTCATCATTGTTCTTCTAGTTTTTTGTTCCTCTACAGTGTCCACTGACAAGCTACAGTGATTATTGCGCCCATCACATCGGTGCAGTGACGCCTCGAGTGCCTCATCGGTTAGGAGGCCCGATCCCCTCCTGTGCCGTGTGGTCTTCGGTGTGGTTCCACTAGTTGCGAATGGTTCTGCCGCACACGTGATTTACACGGTTATCGTAGCGCACCCACGATCCCACTACCGCTAGGACTGCGCGGTTATAAGGAGGGGAACGGGGCTAGACGATTTTACTTTCCCCTTTCGTTTTCCCTTCTTCTTCTTCCTCGCACCCGTGCCTCTGTTCGTGTGCTGGTGGCTGCGCCATTGTAGATCTCCTCGACGGTGACGCTGCAGTTCTTCTGCTCCGACGACCTCACCAACGTGCCCTTCTTCGCCGCCTCTACTGGTGAGTTATCCTACAGCACCGCCGCTAGATTTCTGCCCTAGGCAATCCCTCAGTTTCCCAGATTCCTCGCGGCGGTTCTTCTTTGTTGCGCCGCCGCGCCTGTTAGAACCACGACGGGGCCCTGCACTTCTAGGCCTTCCCCCGCCGCTAGTTTCTCCTCCGTTGATTCCTCCGACGAGCCCATGTCTTGTTCTGCCAGCGGAGCCCTCATCGAGGAGGAGGATTTTTCCTCCGGTCCAGAACGGGGTTCTTGGCAGGGTTCCACTATCACTCGCCGTGAGGTAGAGTGGTTAATCAAGACGCGCCGGATCCCTGCCGAGGTAAGCTGTCGCTTGCCCGGCAATGAATCCTCTCCCGTGCTCAATGAGGGAGAGTACGTAGTCTTCATGTCCCATTTTTCTCGTGGGTTTGGCCTCCCCCTTAGCGATTTCGCTAGGGAGTTCCTCGATTATTTCGGCCTCCAGCCGCATCATCTGCCGGCCAATGCTATCGCCTCTTTGTCAGCTTTCATCTCGGCCTCGGAGGGGTACTTCGGCCTCTGGCCCTCCGTACCTGTCTGGTCTAAATTCTTCCAAATCCGATCTAATGTCGTACCGGACAAATCTCTTCACCCTTCCGAGAAATCCCTTACCCAATACGGGGCTACGTCTATTACACCTCGGGTAAACTCCGAGTTCCCTCGTGCCGCCGGCCTCGAGTCTTTCAAGAAATGAAATAGATCATTTTTCTATGTCAAAAACACCGGGAAAGAAGACAAAATTCGGCTCCCCGCTTTTTCTATTGGCCCCCCTTCCAAGAAGAATTGGAACGGCATTCCTAGGAAGAGCCATGCTCTAGCCGAGGCATTTGAGATTCGGCTCAAGGAGTTAATCCGCGCTGGGCTCCGTGGCGAGGATCTGATGACTACATTCATCAGCAGCCGAATCTGCCCTTTTCATCTTCGCTCTCACAAGCTTTGTTACATGAGTGGTCCTCTCGATCCCAACCGAGTTTCGACGGTTGAGCTTGACGACTATCACATATATAAGCGTGTCCGAGCTATCTTCAAGACCGATATGCCGGAGGAGTGGGCATGGGTACTGAGGCCATTCACTCGCGGGAATCCCCTTCCTCAAGTAAATTTAGGCATTGGTGTTTCCTTCTGAGTCGCCTTTGTGACTGTTCTTTTGTTAATCCTACTTTGTTTGTTCTCTCGCAGAGGTTTGCGGAGCAAAAGACCGAGGATGCCGAGGTTCTGGCTCTTTCGTGGACTGCAGATCGGAATACCCCGGACAGTGGGGAACCTGACTCGGAAGAGTTTGTCCCTAAGTCGAATGTTGCTCCGGCTCGCGCCCGTGGCAAGAACTCGGCCCACGGGGATGAAGGTGACTCGGACGACGTCCAAATTCTTGAGGTAGTTGCCGTGATGCCTATCTCTAACGCATTTCCTGCTCCTAATTTCCCAGCTAATCCAGCCGGTCAGGTGCACGACGCCGAGCCTCTTGCTTCTCAAGCTCCTGCTACCTCGAAGAAGCGCACCGCTCCAGCAGATCCCTCCGGTGCTGCTCCCAAGAAGCGAGTGAAGAAGTCCGCGCAGCATATTCCGAGGTGTAAAACCATGCCTGCGGTTACGGGGTGAGTTTATTTTCATTCGTATTTCTTGTTTCTCTCTTTCTGTCTATTGACTCGACTTTTTGTCTTTTGCAGAGCTCCTCTCTCTGCAAAGCCAAGTGGTCCGAGTATGACAAGACATGCTACTCGGGTGCCTTCTCCTCCGCCTCCGGAAGATACTCGGACTCCCAGTCCTTCTCGTGTTGACTCTCCTCCTGCGCCGACCCATACATCGCCTCAGCGAGATGCACCCACTGCTCCCACCATTAACGCCGACATAACGCCGCCACCAGATCATCCTGCTGAACCTATTGCCCCTCCTCAGACCGTCGAGGTTTCCCCCAACGACCCTTTTATCACCACGATCCCAGCTGCTACTCCCGCTCCAGCCAAAGATATCACCATTTCGGCACCCTTGGAAACCATAGTTCCTCCTGCTCCTCAGGACGTGATTCCTAACGCTGAGGTTGCTGCCCCTGCCGAAGCCTCTCCTAGAACTAGGAAGGTTGTTGTTACCAAACCTTCAGCATCTCAGAAGGGGCCGGCTAGTTCTTCTTAGTCCAACATCGCTGATGCACTTCGTAAGGGGGCTTCCTCTGCTAAGCCTGGTGTCACCCCGGCCGTCGACACTCAACTTACTCTTCATAAGAGTCCTGCGACGGTGGTAGTTACACAACGGGCCCGAGGTAAAGTGTTGACCTGTACTGAGAGCGGAAACAACCTCGGCTCTTTGGTGGAGTATGCCAATAACTGGATTACCGCCGATCAACTTGAAGGCAATCCGAGTAGCCAACCATTTCAGCTTTCCGACATCAGCAGTCGCTTGCATATGGCTGCTAAGATTGTTCTTGATAGCGACAAGATGAACGAGGTAAGCTCTTTCGTTGATACTTTGTCTGTTATTCAAGTGGTACTATATATGCACTTGTCCCCGAAGCTTGCAACCGGATAAACTGTTGTTCGTTTGGAAGCTTTATTAGGCTTCAATTGCATTTCTTGCTAACTTAACCCTTTTGCGATTCGGATTAGCCGTGGTCCATGCATATCCGAGTCAAGTTTTATTTGTTTCGGATCTGCCTGGACTTTGAGTATCCAACCACCTAGATCCGAGTCGAGTTTTACTTGATTCGGATATGTTTTAGCTTTAAATATCCAGCCACCTAGATCCGAGTCAAGTTTTACTTAATTCGGATCTGCTTTAACTTTTAATATCCAGCCACCTAAATCTGGGGCAAGTTTTGCTTGATTCGGACTTTAGCTTTGAATATCCAGCCACCTAAATGCGTGTCAAGTTTTGCTTGATTCGTATTTATTTTAGCTTTGAATATCCAGCCACCTAGATCCGAGTCAAGTTTTACTTGATTCAGATTTATTTTAGCTTTGAATATCCAGCCACCTAGATCCGGGTCAAGTTTTACTTGATTCGGATTTATTTTAGTTTTGAATATCCAGCCACCTAGATCCTGGTCAAGTTTTGCTTAATTCGGATTTTAGCTTTAAATATCCAGCCACCTATATCCGAGTCAAGTTTTGCTTGATTCGGATCTATTTTAGCTTTGAATATGCAGGCTTTTAACCTTCCATTATCTCTAGGTTGCCCATGATCGGCGGCCGGCCGAATTTCAAAGGTTGCTCTTCGCCCACAAGAAATTGGAAGAAAAGTATGAGAAGGTTGTTCCGGTTGTGAAAAAGACTGGTAATTTAACTAATCCGTGTACTGTTCCTTAAGTTCGTAATTCTTCTGGCTTGTCGTGCTAATTCACTCCTCGTTGGCGTGCAGCTAGTATCAACAATCTGAATACCCGCCTTATGAAGAAGGTTACCGCTCTTGAAGGTTGGTTCCTCTTTAGCCTATTAATTTTTGTCCGAGATAAATATTGGGTCTCTTATAACCTTCCGGCTTTGGTATAGCCGAGCTAAAAACACTTGCAGCATCGCATGAAGAATGCATAACTATGCCTGATATGATGCTGCATTTTTTAGAACAAGCTGCCGCTCATTCGGCGCAACTCCAAGAGAAGGACGATGAGATAACTCGGTTACGTGCCGAGGTTGAGTCTCTCAAGCTTTCCTAGAAGTCCGAACAGGAAAAGGTTGATCAGGAATTTTCCGAAGAAAAGAATTGACTGAGCCTGCAGTTGCAGAAAGATAATGAACTTCTTGAGGCTTCCGAGCTAAAGAACCGGACGATGAGCGAGGAAATTACTCGTTTCAAGAAGAGTAGGGACGATTGGTCCCTGGATCTCCAAAAAATGTTGAGTTATATTCATCATAAGTTTCTGCCCGTGGCCGAGTTATTTACTTCTCTTTCTTATTTTTAACTGATACGTTTTCCTTTCGTGTAGATCATTTTCCGGAAGCGAAACTAGTGAGCTCTAAGGCAGTGATTTATGCTCGCCAGCGCCGAGGTGTCCCTGTTGACTCGAGTCCAGAATACTTGATGGAAGATTTCCTGGTTGTTGTCGGTGCTGCTATTGGACCAATGAAGATTATGGGAAAAGATCTGGTGCAAGCAGCTATTCGGGCCTACCATGTTCTTTGGCCGAATACCTCTGGAATGCCTGATATTGATGAAGTTAAAGTGCTTGTGGCGAGGTTAATGGCATCTCAGACCCAATTAAATCTCTGGAGGGAATCTGCTGGGAGGGCTGGTGCTGATATGGCACTTACAGCTGTTTTGTCTTGGTACGACGATATCTCCCTCGATACTCTGATGAATCTGCGCACTGGCTCTCGTTGGGTTGAGGATCCAGAGTTCGTCGCTCGCCGCCAAGCTCGCGCCTTCCAGCTTATTGAGTATGCTGACGTGCATAATTGGATCGAAGGGCCGAGTTTTCTTCCCAATCCAGTGGACGATGTCGAAGTTGAAGATGCATCGGGTGATGACTCGGCCGATCAGGATGGGTCGGAGGGTGATTCGGATGATTCCCGTGATTCAAACGATAGCTCGGGCGGGGATGGCGACGCGTGGTCATCCTCTAAAGGGACTGAAAGCTCTCGAGCTGAAATTGATGTCTCTCGGCAGCCGGAGCTTGCACCCGAGGTTACTATGGCTTCCGTTGAAGCCGAGGTAACGTCGGCTGATGCGCCGGCTACTTCGGAGCGTCCAGTTGCTGAAGATACTCCCCTGAAGGAGACCGGGGTCCCTCCTCCAGCGTCCGAGATACCCATGTCCAATGCTCCTGACCATGCTACTGCCATTAAGGGTTGCTTGACCTCTTCTGGCATGTAGGCTTGAAAAAACTTCAATTTTCTTTAAGTCCCCGGCATGTCGGGCGTATGATGTTTGTGAAAAAATTGTCCGTCTTTTGGTGTTGTGCGAACCTTTTTTCCTTGCGTCGCTGAGGCGTTGGTGGACTATTGTTATTTCGTCTAAGTTAAGCTATCTGTCTCATATCTTTGCCTTGGCCAACTTTAAATTTGTAAGGCCGGATCGTATTCTCCCATGTAGTTGACCTTCATTCGACATCTATCTTGCTTGCCCTTTGTAAACTTGGTTGTATAGTTGTTGTTTTCACAATTTCTATTCGAAGTATAATGCTCCAACCTCATAGGTCGGCTTGTATTCCTTATCATACTTTTACTTGCTGAGGTTGTTACCTCTAGAATTCGTTAATTATTTTCTCCTTGTTGTCCCTTTGTCGATCGAGGCACGCTTATGTTGCGTCTTATGAATTATGGGCAGCAAATTGGGGTAGTCCCCGAGTTTCTGCTGAAGCTATTAAGCTCTTGTATGAATGGACTAATGAGCGGTGTAAGTCATCCCGAGTTATCCCTTGGGTCGCTGAAGTTTTATGTCTGTTTAAATAATATCGAATAACACGAAATAATCCCCGAGTTACAAACTGGGTTGCCAAAATATAATTCATAGCTCAACGCAGAGAATACCACGGGGCAGTCCCCGAGTCATTGCTCAAGGTTCCCAGGTCTCATACATATTTCAAAACAAACAATCATGGGGAAGTCCCCGAGTCGATGCTCGAAGTACCGAGGTTTAATGCATAATCTGAAATATGGGATAGCATGGTGCAGTTTCCGTGTCATTGCTCGAGGTGCCGAAATTTAACACATAATTCAAAATAGGAAATAACATGGCGCAGTCCCCGAGTCACTGCTCGAGGTGCCGAGGTTTACTACATAGTCTTAAAAATAGAAACAACACTGTGCAGTCCCCGAGTCGCTGCTCGAAGTGTCGAGGTTTAATACATGCTTGATACTTCAACTTGATGCGTCGCATCACGACGTACATCATATGGCTTCTAAGTGTAAAACGGGCGAAGTAAGGCTATGTTCCATGGTCTTTTTGACTCATCTCCGGCCTTATTCGCCTTATTCTTCTCTGGTGGTTGAGCGTCGATCAGGTAATATGCATCATTGTGCAATGCTTTACTCACGATGAATGGTCCTTCCCATGGAGGTGAGAGTTTGTGCATGCCGGCTGTGCGTTGCACTAGTCGAAGAACCAAGTCTCCTTCTTTAAAAACTCTTGGATTTACTTTCTTGCTATGGTATCGTTTGAGGTTTTGCTGGTAAACAGCTGATCTTGATAATGCCAATTCCCTTGCTTCCTCTAGCAGATCCACATCGTCTTGTCGTGATACTTCGTTTACCTCGGACGTTGTGTATTGGATTACTCTTGGCGAGTCATGCATTATGTCGGCTGGAATCATAGCTTCTGCCCAGTATAACAGGAAGAAAGGGGTATACCCTGTCGACCTGTTTGGGGTGGTCCTGAGGCTCCACAGTACTGCTGGAAGTTCCTCAATCCAGTATCATGCCGACCTTTGTAGTGGCTCGATAAGCCGGGGTTTTATTCCTAAAAATACCAGTCCATTTGATCTTTCTACTTGCCCGTTTGAAGCTGGGTGAGCCACCGAGGCAACATCTAGTCTTATGTGCTTTTCTTGGCAAAATCTAGCAAAGGCTCCTTCAGCCATGGTGGTGGTGGCACGGCAGATGCCATGGGTAGGCTAAAGTATGGGGCCAATGGATGCTAGAGGGATCCGGGGAGGGAAGATGTAGTGATTTCTACACACAAACGCTCAACAAGTAAATCTCTATTCCTCTCTTCAATGAATACAAGAGCTCCAAGAGCTGTCTCATAGAGAGGAAGAACACTACTACACGAGCCTTAAGGTGTAGAATGAATCGATCCCCTTCTCAGGAGCCAGCGTCCCCCTTATAAAGAGGTGCCTTGATTCCTTCTAGGGCTGACGTGGCAAGCATTTTCTTGGAATATGCTTGTCCCAATACGGTAACTCGGCGGCTTCCTTTCCGTGTCCCCCTTCTAAGGGCGGCAATGTTCCAAATACCTGCACATGCATGCCTCGGGCTCCCTGACTGTCACCTCTGTGACCTTCTTCTGCCCTTCTGCTGCTCTGCTCTTTGTCCTTTGTGCTTGGCCCTATTTAGATTCCTCCTAGCCAGTGACTAGAGTTTGACTATAGGCACCTCCTTCTCCTGCAAGCTTCGTGTTACTCGGCCTTGTCTCGCATAACTCGGCTCGGCCTTCACCTGCATTCAAGTTAGTCAGACCCATTCGGCCGACTTAACTCATATGTCGGTCGGATAAGGCGTTACTCATTCTATATCTGTCATGGCCTTGCTTATCTCGACCGACTCTTATATGACCCGGCCGACACAAACAGTAACTCGGCTCATGACAAGGGAGATTCCTTTCATCTTTCCCCTGTCTTGACCCTATCCGGGGTCACCTCCCCAACATTAAAAGTGGGTTTGAAGGTTTTAATCCCACTATTTTTGAGCTTGATAAAAATTATGTGTTTGTAGATCATGAAAAGCATACTTTATGTGATAGTTATATTGTTGAGTTTATTCATGAGGCTACTGAAAATTATTATAAGAGAGGAAAATATGGTTGCAGAAGTTTTCATGGTACTGGAACACCTCTCTATGTGTTGAAAGTTTTGAAGTTACTCCTGTTTTATCTTCCTATGCCTGTCACTTTGTTATTTGTGAATTTATTTGTGTACAAGATTCCTATGCATAGGAAGTGGGTTAGACTTAAATGTGTTTTGAATTTGCTTCTTGATGCTCTGTTTTACTTCAATTCATATTTTTTTTGTGAGCATCTTCATAAACTATCAAGCCTAACTTAAAGGCGTTAAAGAAAAGTAATAATTGGGAGATAACCCAAATTTTCGTTAGGATTTTATTTTGTTGAGTCTTGGAAGTTATTAATTCTGTAATAACCTATCCTTATCCTTTTTTGTGTGGTTTTTGTGCAAAGAATAACCTCTAATGAGAGAGAAGTAAGATTTGGGGAAGTTGCTGTGCGGAAACAGATTTTTGTTCTTCACTATAAAAATTCGAGAAAAATCTCTGTATGTCGGATTGAGCTGTAATTTTCTGAGTATATGCCCCAGGTTTTTATCTAACTTTTATTAGTTCAACACTTTTCTATTTGAGCAACATAAGGTCTTTGAAAAAATCGGTTTTTACCTGCTGGTCTGTTTTGACAGATTTCTGCCATTATTTGCATTTTCCTCTTAATCGGTATATTTTTGAGTTCTTCTTGATCACTTGAGCTTTTAAAAGTAATTTCTACAGTATATTGTGTTCTAATGAAAGTTTTACTTGTGTTGAAACTAAACCCAAAGGCCTATTATCTTGAATACACTAATGTTGCTAATGAAGATTGTGTGAAGTTTTGTATGAAGGAAATTTTCAAGTGTTGGGGAAGAATGATGTGATGAGATGAAGAATGGACAAAAGATCAAGATTGGGGATGCCACCCTGTGTCACCCCAAGAAATATTCAAGAGGTACAAGCGTCAAAGCTTGGGGATACCCAAGGCATCCCCTTTTTCATCAATAAAAATCTCAGGTCTCTTTCTAGACACTTTGTTTTTATTATTTCATGCACTGTTGTGTTGTTCTTGGAGTGTCTTAGTTTTTGTTTTTGTTTTTATTTTGTTTGGTTTGCTTGAATAAAGTAGGTGTACCCCAGCATTCTCTCTTTTGTTTCAAATAAGTTGATTGGTGTTGGAAAAGAGTAGAGAGTTTCATGCTTATAGTGGTACAAAAGGGAGCCTATTTTGACTATGGCTTAGACTTTATCATGTCATGCTAGATGTTGATTTGACCTTATGCTTAGTTATTATTGTTGTAGCATGACTTGTTCCAAACAATTGAGATTGCTTAATGTGCCTTGAAAGAATCATTCTTTGTTTTAGCATACAAAAGCATAATATTGTGGTATTCTCCTTTGATGATTTGGTTGGGTTGACTTGGCACATGCTTACACCATGTTATGACTATGAACCGGTCACCTTAGCCTCTATGATCATTTAGTTTTTGACTTGTGAACCACTTTATTCTTTTGTCAATAATGTTTTGTCGCTCTACATGATTATGGCCATTATTTCTCTCTTAGTTGGTCGCTCCCAGTCTTTTGCTAGCCTCCAATTGTACTGAGTAAGCTCTACTCATGCATCCAACTCCCAAGAAACCAAGTTATTCCAAAGAGTCCACTATAAATTCCTATGCATGGTGTGTTACACCATTCCAAGTATATTATTGTTTTATCTATCTTCCAAATTAAACTTGTTATGAGAAAATTAGTGATTAAAGCTCTCACAAACTTGATGGCACACTTTACTTTCTTGCTCCTAATAAACTTGAACCATTGTGTCATCTATGTTGTATATGCTTGCACTTATAAGTTGGGAATTAGCAGAACCATGCTGTCATGGGGAACGCTTTCAACACCTGTACATATTACCTAGTTGATATCATGATGTTTATTTTATGGATGTCGGCTATGTGAAATAAAAGGGAAGCTTGTAAGTCCATGGAGTATTATATATGTGTTAGAGAAACGCCTAGGCCGCTAGCCTAAGCCATGCCTAATCATGGGGGAAAATTGCAGCATCACCATAGTGAGCAATCTATGAAGCATCCTCAGAAAACAAATATAGAAAAAAGGGAGAAAAAATATGCGCCATGCTCATGGAAAATAAAAGGATCATTGAGATGCTCACCGTCTATTGCCTTGTCATTTTGATATGGGATACCTCCTGTATCATGGGGCAAGGGGTACCCCATTGGCGGTTCTCTATGATACACATATACTTACAATGACAAGAACTTGCTTGTGACTAAAGTTGAGTAGCATGAGGAACGACCCTCGTACTCAAGGGACATGAGATTTCCAACTTATGATTTGTCAAGCATATACTCCATATTTGTTTCACTTTAACCTTAATCACTTCAATATGCTTATGATAGGGGCAATGAGAGCTGAAAGCTAATAAGTACCATAATTTTTGGAAGCTCTTTATGAAACTTGAAATCCCTGCTTCCCTTTATGAAGGTCCTTTCTTCCTACTTTTATATTGAGTCTCCACCTTCTATCTTTATGCACCAATTAATAGAGCATAGTTTTCATTCTTAGTTTTATGTGCATTGTCCCAAAACTTATTGTTTGATTTATAATGTTGATATTGCTTGTTCTTGAACTATTTGTATCTAGTCACCCTTATGAACTTTGAAGGTGTCCTATGCATTTATGTTTTGCTACTCCATGAGGGACAAGCTGAATACCACTATGCTATGTTTTCTATATGTGAAACAAACAAACGTCTTTCAATGCATTGTTATTCATGATCTTTGTTTGTATCTTTTCATGTTACAACATAGTTACTATGTCTTATCGTTAGATGTACATCTTTCATGCTCATGTTTAGAGTACTTTGATCCTAGCTTTCAATGCTTTGCAAATGGTTTGATCAAGATTGTGATGGTGCATGTCACCTAAAAAATTATTATTTTTATCACTTACCTACTCGAGGACGAGCAAGAGTTAAACTTGGGGGTGCTTGATACGTCGTAAACGTATCTATAATTTTTGATGTTCCATGCTTGTTTAGTATCAATATTTTACCGGAGAGAACACAGAGTCCGAAGGGCAGCCGAAGGGGGGCACGGGGTGGCCACACCCTAGGGCCACGCGGCATAGGGGGCGCGCCACCCTATGGTGTGGGCCCCTCAGGCGGCCCCCTGCCTCGCCTCTTTACCTATAAAGTCACCCCGATATAGAAACCCTAAGGACCCGATCAAATCTCCACAAAACAGTCCGTAGTCACCACCACAAATCGTCCCTAGATCGGGGGATCTGAACCTCTTCCCGGCACCCTACTGGAGGGGACGGATCATCTCGGAGGCCTTCTTCATCACCATGCCAGCCTCCGGTATGATGCGTGAGTAGTTCAGCCTTAGACTTATGGGTCCATACAATAGCTAGATGGTTGTTTCTCCTCCTTTGTGCTATCATGTTTAGACCTTGTGAGCTCCGTTCATGATCAAGATCATCTATTTGTAATCATACATATTGTGTTTGCGGGGATCCAATGGATATTGAGATACTATGTTAGATTGATTATTGATTCTATCATGTCTGTGTTATTTGTGATCTTGCATGCTCTTCGTTGCTAGTAGCTATGTTGGCCAAGTAGATGCTTGTGACTCCAAGAGGGAGTATTTATGCTTGATAGTTGTAAGACCCCACCATTTAAGGTAAAGGCCCCTATGATTGCAATGCTAGTCCCTGGATCAAATGCTAGCATCCATAGTTTAAGATGAAGTACACAGATACAAAGGTCGTTATTACATCTTCATTCTAGAGATAACATAGTCTTTACAACTCAATATACCAAGTCTAATACATGGAGTTCGTAACATAAAGTAAATAACTAGAAGTCTTCATCTTCATGTGCCACAGGAAAACATGTTGAGTGTAGACTCACAACCGTAATCTCCATCAGAGTAACCTGCAACATCATAAGTTACAGCCACAGAGGGTCAATACATTTGGAATTGTATTGGCAAGTGATACCATAGTAGAATAGTAGTATCTAATAACTATATGAATTTTTGCTAAGTGTAGCTTAGGCTAGCTTTTCTCAAAATAAGGTTTTGTCTTATTAATTGAAAACACTAAGTTTTTGTTTGACAAAAACACCCAAGGAACCACCAATAGACATTGGTGAACCTTTACCATTGTTCAACCACAAGTTTTAACTTAGAGAAATTGGGATGAGGAGATCCTTGATTGCTTCAATGTCTTTGATGCTCAAATTGTCCGTTGCCGGGAACACGACTAAGTACTTGGGTTTTACCCTCTCGAGAGGTGGTGCACTTTCGCCACAAGACTCGACATGCATCGAGACGAGACTTTTCAGAAGCATTCCCTTAGACCACCATGGACGCGTTCCATCCTCTCAACCCTACCACCAACTATCCATCTGGCTATGTTCTTACAACCTAGTTGGTCAAGGTAGAGCCCATATGCCATGTGGTTGCACTAGAAGCTTCTCAACACTAAACATCTCAAATCCCTTTGTTCCTGGGTGGCAATCCACAAGTGTGATACACAAGGTAAACCATAGACATGGGCCTTGTGTAACCACTCAACATAAACCAACCATACCATTCCACCCAGGTGATTCATTCACATGGTTGTTTTATTAGTCGAAAACACAACTCATAGACTTAGCAATAATTCATAGAATGAATAATCCACCCTTTTTTCTACTAGCTAGTCTAAGCATACTAGTATAGCAAGTTTCTTAACTTACGGAAAATCTACTAAGACAACATCTACTAGGATTTCCCAAGGCATAACATAGTTTATACTTAGAAAACTTCCAATGCAAATCCTACCCAAAATATCACTAGTGCATAGGTAAAATAGTAGGACAAAAATATGGAGCATCACTTGCCTTGATAGTTGGGGGAGCAGGAACAATCCTCACAATCACACTCACCACAATCACCAAAATCTACACATAAAATCATAATACTAAATTCACATTTCAATATTCAAACAAAATACATATGAATGCATGCAAATGCAATGGAATGATTTTTCTAATCTACCAAGTCAAAATAAACAGTACTAAACACAAAGTAAACTTTTTTCTAAAGTCTAAATAAACTCAAATTTTCTTTAAAAATATTTTCCAAATAATTTTTATATGCAAAATAGGCCTACAAATTCTTATGCAAATAATACTATTTTTACAAAATAAAATGACCAATTCAAGGCCATAGGTGTGTAGTGCTTAATTTTATGAATCCATTGATATATTATTTGCAATTTTTGGACAAACGGATCAAAAGATATGAATTTTTAAGTTTGAACATCTAATAGATTGAAAATCAGATTTTAAAACTGAGCCAGTGACACGCGGCGCGTTCCTATCGGCCCATACCGCTTCGCGCGAATAACGAACGTGGTCCGTTAGATCTATGTTAGCTCCTGTGGTCCAGATCTACCGTTTTGTTCAAGTGATCTAATCTATGACGCACGATTTAGATCCAGCGGCTCTGGATCAAACGACCATAGCTGGGCGACGTTGATGGCTACTACGGCGGCGGCACTGCCGACAGTGCACTAGCGAGTCTAGAGGGGGTTGGGAGCAGTGCCTATGCTTACCAGCGTTGCGTGGATGCGAGGAAGCTCAAGGTGGCACTGGCTTGGTCAGGGGTGTACTGTCGCGGCCGTGGGATCTCGTCGGAGTTGGTTTTGGCGTCGGGCGCTTGCGAAAGGATATAGTGGCGACGAACTGGTGCGCACGGGAACAAACGTCAAACATGAGTAGACGCGCAAGACAGAGGCGAACTCACTCGTTTGAATTAGAGGTCAAGGGGGACACTGGTTTCACCGGAATGGCTCGTCGGAGTCGTGGTCAGCATCGGGTGTTTGCAGAGCTTGTCGAGGCCGACGTTCTAGGTCACAAGAAAGGATATGAAAGGCATCATAAGGATCGCAAGAGGATGGCGAGCATGACAGGGAGAACCAGAGGGCAAGGTGTGGACGGAGCTCACTAGAATTGATCGCCGGAATTCGTCAGGCAGCGGCAGTGCGAGCTTGATTACTGGCAGCCAGGGGGCGCTCTGGCGATGTGGGTTGAGGGGAAATGACCGCACCTAGGTGGGGGTTAACTAGCAGGTCGAGGGGCAGGGAATTACTGCCAGAATCAATGGGATTGATTCGAATTGAATCGGGGAAGAAACGAGCAGCGACGGCGTCGTCTGCGGGCGTGGGGTCTAGGGATGAAGGGGTGAGGTGGCATCGGTCCCAGTGGTCAGCGAGTGAGGGTGTGGCTCGCGCGTGTGAGAGAGGGAGGAGAGGGGGAAAATCCCGGGTGGGCTTGCTGGGCCGAAAGTGGGTCTGGGCTAGATAGGCAGCGCTGGTTTTTATTTTTTCTTTTCGGTTTTAATTTTCAGGAATGATTTTGAAACCCTAATTCAAATCTGTTTGAATGCAAACCTTTTCCAGATTTTTATACTATGACCCTAGCATTCAAATGTGTTTCAAACACATCTAACCACTCAAAAACACTTTGGTCTTTGAAATTAAAAATAAAACCATGCCTCATATAATATAAATAAGGCCATAAATATGGTTTTATTTGGTTTCAAACATTGAATTTTTTTATGCAAGCTCTAAATGCTATGATGATATGAATGCAATACATGTTTTTGCATTTGATGAATTTTTGGGATGTTACAATAGTAGGTTCATGCCTCTAGTAATCTGGGGAAGTGAGAGAAATCTCTAAGGTTGTAGATGTGCTATTGCTACTAGGAAGAAAACAACAATCTTTGTTTATGAAACAATTGTATTGTTTACTTTACACACATTGCTTAATGCAATTATCCGTTGCTTGCAACTTAATACTGGAGGGGGTTCAGATGATAACCTGAAGGTGGATTAGTAGTCATAGATGCAGTTGGATTACGGTCTATGTATATTGTTGTAATGCCCAATCAAATCCCATAGGAGTCATGATGTATAGTATATGCATTATTATGCTTACTCAATCTGTCAATTGCCCGCTGTAATTTGCTCACCCAGTATGTTATCTATCTTAAGGAGAACACTTCTAGTAAACTATGGACTCCGGTCCAATATTTATCATTGATACATCATCTAATGTTACCGTTTACTTTCTACAAGCAACTACTATCTTACGCACTATATGTTTAATCCTTTGTTTTCAGTAAACCGGTGAGATTGACAACCTCACTGTACGTTGGGGCAAAGTCTTGAGTTTGTGCTGTGCAGGTTCCAAGTTGTTAGCAACACCTTGGAGTTGTTTCCTTCCTCCTACTGGTTCGATAACCTTGGTTTCATAACTAAGGGAAAAATTACTGTTGTGTTCTTCACACCTTCCTCTTGGGGTATCCCAACAAAGCTCTACAGTGATCTGAGCCGTATCAGTAAAAACATATTCTTCAGTAATTGCTCCTGATCTCATCATAAAGGCATGGTTATCTTCACACCACAAATCAAGAGAAGGATTTGCACATATTTGCAATAATTAGTCATTAGTAGCAAGGCTAGAGAGTTATTTAGTCAATTTCTTGACTTAAAATAAGATTTAAACGCGGATAAATATGTCTATATTTCACACCCATTAAACAGCAAGGCCACGCTCCACCATTGTTCCATACCTGAGAGTTATATGTTCTAGCTTCCATAGCCTCTCCTCCATGGTGCCTTCGGTCTTGGGAGCTTTCACCTCCTCCAAGAGAAGAACCCCTTCCTTTATGGCCAGGTCTTCATGAGAGCCACCACATAGTTGAGGTAATAGTTAACCATGCCCTTCTTCTCCGCAGCATCACCTCCCAAATTGGATATGGAGCTTGTCATGGAAAAACCTAAAAGGACATGAAGAGAAAACAAGGTTCGCTTCAAAAAGACTTGATGTTATATTAGTCTGTAGATAGGGGTATATATTGATGGTTTTAAGGGTAAGACGAAGAGTTTTAGTCGAAATGGGGGTGAAATGGAGTGTCGAGGAAAGAAAGAGATGTGGTGGTGTGGCCATATGTGGGTCCTGTGACACATGTCCTCTTTCTTATCTCGAGACTCTGTTCTGTTCAAATATTTTGCGACACGTATTGATTTTCCAAAATAATGACTTTCCTAGAATCTTACGGCATTCCGAGATGATTACGAACCTCAAAGTTACCTTTTATTGAAGTTCTGGCAGGGGGTATTTCTTTGCAATCACGTCCTCCGAACTCTGGAGATTCAACTCCTCCACCTTTCCAACGAATATTTGGCCTGCAATATAATGTTTAAGATGTTGTCCATTTACTACATGAGGTTTACCTTTCATATCTCCATGAAGTCTGATGGATCTGGAGTGGTAGACCTCCTATATAACCAATGAATGGACCCTTCCACTTTGATGCAAACTTCCCTACAGAAAACTTGAAATGAGAGTTGAACAATAATACTTGATCGCCTACTTTGAATTACTTTCTTTTTTATTTTCTTATCATGCCAAATATTAAATTTTTCTTTAAACAGTCTAGAAATTTTATAAGCATCATTCCTCCATTCATCTAATAAGTTTAATTTAAGGATCCTATTTCACCAGCAGTTTTGAATTCATAGTTAAGTTGCTTAATAAACCATCTAGCTTTGTATTCTAATCTACTAGAAGATGACAAGATTTATCATTAACCATTTTATAAGGATACATACCCATAGGATTCTTAAAAGAAGTTCTATATTCCCACAAAGCAACATTAATTTTGGCTGGATAATGATGAGTCCAAAATTGGAGTATTTTCACCTCTTGTTTTTGCATAAGTAGAGTAGGGTTTTTAGTATTTTACCGTGTTTGCACGCACTTTTTTCCTTGTTTCAATAGGATCCCAAATTACTAAGTCTCTTATGAACATTACAATTGAGACTATCATATTATACTATAATATGATATATTTAAGTGATTAGAGTCATTTAATTGATTTATCTTCGCACCCGAAGGAATTGCTTGCACAGAGGAGGTCACAAGGTACTCAAAGACCACTGGTATGGGTGGAGCCCACCTGTACCTTCTGCCGATACTATGTGGCATCATGACCTCCTCGTCAAATACTTGAACCTCACGAACGGATCTGGGATCCGATATTCACAGAAACCTCCATCCACGAAAAACCACACCGAAAAGGGATCTAAAGGAGGAACTTGGAGAAGGGCAAATCATTGCTGCTTCACGGATCATTGGAGGACAACACATCATCCCCTTCATCATCAACCGCTGCATCACCATCACCATCTCTACCACCATCTTCCATCCATTAGATCTTGTTGTAATTCTAGATTCAATTATGGCTTTCACTAGATTCATTCCAGTACCTTTATCCATCCATTTGATTATGATGATGTTGTTGATTTATTCCATGTGTGAGTAGTTTCCTTCGTTCTTAGGGAGATGGAGAAACCCTAGCATTATTATGAATTTGCAATAAAGATGATCCATTACTTATGTATATGATCTATTGATCTATGATGTGTGTTTGATCTCTGTCTTTAGATGGTATGTGTAGTCAACCACATTGATTTTCCTTCGGGTCTAAATAAGAGGGTGAAATCCTTTGGATGTGTTTGGAAGCGTGCCCAGAGCTATTGTGACTAGAAGAATGACTAGCAACCTTCACGGTCAAAAGAGGAACAAAGAGAGATTCACTAAGATAATTACAATATCCACGAGGAGACCCTTAATTGTGATGGCCTATATGGGTGACTGCTCTCAGACATCACAGTGGTTATTTAGAAATGACCTCATTCCTGGCTCAACAAAGTGGCTGCTATGAGCCTTGTAGTGAATATCTTATTATGGAACTCTCTCTACACATATCATGACATAAGAAATAGGCTATCCTAATTATGATTAATTACAACATGCTAGTGGTGTATCCTACATCCCCGAGAATGCTTTAGCCCTATTGAGTTCAACCACCATTCCAAATGCTTTTGTTACTTGTTTTCTTTTATTTGTCTTAGTTACTTTTCTGCATTCAACCCAAAAACATTTCAAACATCCTTTACTTGAAATCAAAGGTAGCTTACAAGTATTCTTTGGTAGATAGTAATGAGGGGCATAAATACCTTAACCAAATAGCTCTTTGTGGGTTCGATACTCTTATTTCGAAATTAGCTACAATCGATCTGTGCTTGCAGTCATCAAGATATTTTCTGGCGCCGTTGCCGGCGAGCTAAGCGCTTTTGGTATTTGTTCCTAGTTGCTAATTCTACTATTTGTTGTACTAAAGTTGTTTACTAGTTTCAGGTAAACACCATGACTGCACTCGGACTGATGAATCAACTTGATGCATCTAAACACCTCGGGAAGTTCAATAGAGGACTTGTCAAAGAATTTCCGAGTGAGAGCGAACCAGAATACAAGGTTAACCCTTGTTTTATCACTATTATTAAAGAGAAACCTTTTGGATGATCCAGAAGAGGATCGCTACACTCATTTAATGCATTTTACTGAGTTGTGTTGGACACTTAAATTGAGAGGCTATTCTGATGATGAACTAAAACTTAAATTATTTATCCAATCTCTAACCAACACTGCTTTATCTTGGTATAGAATTTGCCTTGCAGAGAAAATTGATACTTTGGAAAAGCTCAAAACAGAATTCGTATTTTGATTCTTTCCCACGGTAAAGACTGCTGAGGTAAGAAGGGCGATCACAATCTTCAAGAACCACCCAGGTGAAGGCTTGGTAAAGGCCTTCAAGAGGTATAAGTCCATCCTTAATATATGTCCCACCTTGATTTACCTGAATGGTATATTTTACACATTTTCTATGGGAAACTTAATCAAGAAATTAAACACGAGCTTGATAAAAATTCCGGAGGCTCTTTTATGGAGCTAACTATAACTAAAGCTTGGAAACTCCTAGAACGTATTCGTCGTAATAGAGAAACTTGTGGATTTGATTTAGGCGATGAAGGAGGTGTAGAAATTTAATAAGATGGTCTCAGTGCTTATAAGGAATATAGTAAGATAAAATAAACCGCTAATGATCTTCAACTGGAAGATGATATTATTGTGCAAATCCTTCAGTTGTTTACAGAACACATTGAAGCTCCCAAGAAAGACTGGCTCCAATATACTCCCCAACCTGAGCTAGTCAAAGACGTTGATGCAATAACTGTAGCTCATGTAGAGCCATTGCGAGAAATGCCTGTGTATGTTGAACCCCTTTCTTTTCCAAGGACCGCGTGGAAACATATGATGGCTTAGAAACTCTAAGATCAACGTGAACAAGAATGAATGTTCCTCAAAATGCTAGAATAAGAGGCACAAGCAAGAAAAACTAATGGGGTAAGTATGTAGGAGACCAGGGAACCAACAAAATAAGACATCTTAACCATGTTTACACATTGCAACGTGGTAGAGCTAGACACTGAAGCTTCGCAATTTGTTGAAGAAAAGGTAAAAGATAAAGAAGTTGGTAAACCTATTCTCCCTTGCACTTTTGGTGGATCTTCTTATTATTGACTTTGTGATATAGGAACAACTGTTAGTGTAATCCCCTTTAACTTTTATCTAAAAATCCAAGACGAACTAGCCCCAGCTGAATTAGAGGATACTGGTATGACAATAATGCTTGTAGATAAAACACTAAGAGTTCCTATGGGAATAATTAGAGATGTATCAATTTGTATTGGACCATATAAGTACTTGATTTTGTACTTGTTGATATGCCTACTGATGTTCATTGTCCAATTATTTTTGGAAGAACTTTCTTGAACACTGCAAGAGAGAACATTGACCGCAAGAAAGAAATAGTATCTCTCAAGTTTGGTGATGAGAAAATAGACTTTCATTTTTCTAAATTCCACCATAAACCGACCATCGAGGATTTGGACTAGTATGAGTATGGGCAATAAGAGGAAGGTAATATCATTAGTCTTGCCTTTGTAGTCATTGAAACTCCCGATGATGATTTAGCAAGGATTTTAGTCATTAATGATACTATGCCTCAAGATATATATAAGATTGAAATGGATGATTATATTGACTCCACGCCTAAGGTGGATCCCGACATGAATCAAAATTATGAAGAACCTATAAGAAAATGGGATTAAAATATAGGTTTCTAGATGAAACTAATAATTTCCCTGTTATTATAAGTTCTAACCTTGCAGAAAAATAAGAGGAAAATTTGATGATGGTTCTCAGGATGCATCGGAATGCTCTTGGGTATTCGATGAGTGATTTGAAGGGGATTAGTCCCTCGATAGCCACTCATAGAATATTTGTGGAAGAAGGAGCTCAACCTACTATAGATTTCTAGCGTCGATTAAAACCCCACATGAAAGAATAGGTGAGGAAGGAGGTAATACTTCTATTAGATGCAGGAATCATCTTTCATGTGGAGGAAAGTGAATGGGTAAGTGATGCCCACAAGTATAGGGGATCGCTGAAATCTTTGATGGGAAGTATCGACTCAAGGGGAAAACAAGAATACCAATAAGACTTCAGCAATTGAGGCGTCACTCTCAATCACACCTGTATATCAATAAACTTGCAGAGAAAGTGGTAATTTATGGCAGTTGATTCAAAGCAGTAAATAAAGCAGCAGATTTCTAGTTTCACTAGAAGTAATGTTGTGAAACTTTTAGTGGCTAAAACGCGGGCATGAGGTGATAGAGGGGTGTTGCATAAATGACATACATCATATAAGTTATCCTATTACCATGGCATTTATATCTAATTCAGTTTTGTGTAGGTGTGTGCTCCAAACATAATCATGCATGTAATTTTGCATAATATCTTTTGTCTTGCCTGCCCATTTTACTGGGGCCAACTTGGTACTACATGCAATTAAGATCTACCTTTTCAAATAGACTAGAACAAAGCATTAACACTTCATGAACACACAATATCCTCAAACTATCACATATTCCCATTTTTTCCCTAACTGTCACCTTATGGTTCCCAGGTTGAACATAATAATAGGTAATACACTTTGCGAATACATACCAAACTCAAATATATGATAGAGAAATAAAAGTTCAGTACTGAAATCATGTCACTCAGGACCTAGCAACAAGCATTAAACATGGCAAAAGTGTACCAACACTCATACAATAATGTCTACAAGCTAAACACCTCAAATCTCGATACATATGGATGATTACATGATGGATCTCATCCAATCCCCATCCACCTCACATGCCCACAAGGAATTACTCACACATAATGATGGGGGATGAAGTCATGGTCGTTGGTATGATGTTGATGATGATGGTGGTGGAGAAGACCTCGAAATCCCACTCTCTGGGGTGGAGAGCAGGACCAATCTGACCCCCGAAAAAAAGATCATGGCTCTGGCGGCGCTCTGTTTTGCAAAACATTTCGTCCTTCTGGGGGATTAGGTTTTATGGGTATATAAGGGAGCACGCCAAAGGAGAGGCCGAGACGATGCTCGAGGGACAAAAGGCCCCAGGTGGCGTTCACACCCTTACTGGGCGCACCACCAGGTCCCTTTTGGGCCGCATGGCTCCATTTTCTTGATTCCAAGTTTCCAGGCTTCATTATTTGGTGAAAAACTGCCGTAGTATTTTTCCTTGATTTTATTTCCTATGAAACTGACAGAAAGAAGAATTTTGCTAAAAATAGCGTTAGATTCAGCAGTTTATCCATGTGTGGGAAGATTTTGGACCAAATCATAGAGCAAAGTGCTTGGAAAAGTAGATACATTAGTAAGTCATGTTCATTGTGTTCCTAAGAAAGGTGGGCTTACTATTGTTCAAAACGAACTCAATGAGTTGGTACCAACTAGAACCGTTATTAGTCATAGGATATGCATCGAGTATAGAAAACTTAATAACGAAACTAGAAAGGATCATTACCCTTTACCGTTTATAGATCAAACTTTAGAGAGGCTTGCTATGCATTCTCATTTTTACTACCTAGACGGTTACTCCGGATTTTCTCAAATTGTTGTTCACCCTGATGATCAACTAAAGACAACCTTCACTTGTCCTTATGGGTTATATGCTTATCGTCATATGCCTTTTGGTCTTTGCAATGCCCCTGCCACCTTCCAAAGGTGCATGACTGCTATATTTGTTGATTATGTTGAAAGTATTATGGAAGTATTCATGGACAATTTTTTTGTTTATGGAACTTCATTTAATCATTATCTTCAAAACCTTCATAAATTCTTGTAGAGATGTGAAGATACTAACCTAGTATTGAATTGGGAAAAATGTCACTTCATGGTTCAAGAAGGTATAATACTTGATCAAAAAATTATAGGTAAAGGTATAGAAGTTGATAAAGCGAAAATGGAAGAAATAGAAAGGCTTCCCCCTCCTCGAGATATAAAAGGTATTAGGAGTTTCTTAGAACATACTATATTTTATAGAAGATTCATTAAGAATTTATTTTAAAACTGCTAGACCTCTAACCAACCTTTTACAAAAGGACTTTGTTTTTAATTTTGACAAAAAATGTCTTACTACTCTCAAAATATTAAAGTAAGCTCTTCTTGAAGCTCCTGTTATGAAACCACCTAATTGGAAGAAACCTTTTGAACTTTTATATGAGGCTAGCCATGAAGCTATTGGAGCAATTCTTTGCCAGCATGATGGTGATAAACTCACATCATTCATCATGCTAGCCGCACCTTTAATGGTGCTCAAAGAATTACCCCATGTCAGAGAACGAATTTTTTGCTATGGTTTTCTCTTGTGATAAATTTATATCATATATTATTTACTCTAATGTAAGGGTGCACATATATCATATTGCCATAAAAGAAATTATTGAAAGGACGGACATTAAGCCAAGGATGACCCATTGGACTCTACTTTTGCAAGAATTTGATTTGCAAATTATCCAAAGAAAGGAAGAACCAGAGGACGCGCCCATGGATATTGGGGAAATCGAACCACCCAAATAAGTGTCATCCATATGCATACCCCTTGGGACCTTAATTTCTAAAAGAAAATTTTCAATTTCTCTTTGCAATGGTTTTAGCGATTTATTGCTACCAACATTGTTCAAAGGGAAAAATAGAAAGTTAAATTCGGGAATTAAAAGGAGATGAAGGTACTCATATAAACTCATTTCCTTTGGATGAATAAGATGTTTCAAACCTTGATTCATCTTTGTTTTGGATGTTATTTTTCTTTTTCCATTCGCTTATTTAGTTTCCTTGTGTTTTTCTGAGATCATTGCCAGCTTTGTGAGGTTGGTACGGGCACACGGTATGACTGGACCCGCCCGTACCACTTCTTGTTAAGCTGCCAGTACCCCTTGTGCGTTTTCAGCAGTTTTGATACATCCACGCTATATAGACGCATCCGCCCGTATGACAGGTCATTATGTTATCTGTGTTCTATCATTCGTTTGGACTTTTAATGGCTATATGATTGCACTAAAAAACCTCTTGAAGGCGGTAACCACCGGTACGGTCAGACCGTACGGTCTGGTCCCGCCCACACCACTTGTTCGGTTGTTTTCTTACCGACATTGGAGAGTTGAGATTTTGGAAAAAGACCTGGTACGGGCATGCCATACGGGCATCCGCCCGTACTAGAGGTCGTTATGGTTTAATTTTCTTCCTTATTTATTGGGATTCTTTTCTTGGCTGACCCTTTTTGTTCCAATACGAGTTTTTACCTGTATCTGACCCTTCGTAAGCCTCCCTAGAGGTCTTCCTCCCTCTTATATCAACAGATCCAATTTCCTTGATAAGTTACCTAGTTCCTGGAAAAGGCAAACCTCTTGGCCTCATGGCTCCTTCGTGGGATAGTTCTAGACTTCCTCCATTGAAGCCGATGATCATGAAGCTCAAGGCCAAAGCCCGAATAATAAGAGTTATGTTTATGACTCCGATGATGAGGAATTTGAGATCTTCATGGAGCAAACAAAAAGAGGGTGGAAGCAACCAGAATATTTGGCTATGGTGGGGCCCGAAGATGAAGAAGAAGCGAAGAAACCCCATGGGAAGGGGTGCATGGAGTCGCTCAAGTTCATATCCACCAACTACTATTCACCCAAGTGTAAGAAAGCTAACTGAGCTGATGCCGGAACTTATAAGGCGACCATGCCGCACACTTCTACGACGAAGAAGATTACCATGAATGGGCGCATGAGCCCCAAGAATATTGGGAGTTCAAACTTTTGGACATTTCCATCCTTCCGCATGTTCTAGAAACTTAACAACGTCTTCGCAGAATAGAGAAGGATCAGAAGGATGAACTCATCCATCGGGAGATTGTCTACAAGCGTCTCTTAGATCTTGAAAGCAAGAAGGAACTCAATGACGTGCTAATTAGGGTCGCTGAAGGGATATTCCTCTTGCGTTCAGATCTATAGAAGAGTCTTCATCGCATATCTGCCATGGAGGAGACAAACAAGAAACTTCGTGTGACTCTCTCAAAAACAACACTCCTTTGCCTTGAAGAGCACCACAGTATCGAATAATCGCAAGGGATTATTAGATACCACCGGCTTAATCTCAATCTTGGGGGAGACCTATAACACCCTGTAATCTATCTTCCAGTTTTAGCATGTTTACTTTACTACATGCATGTTAGGTTTTTATTTAAGAGTTTTCATTAGTTGCATCATCTTCAAGTTTCCTTTTGTTCAAGAGAAGAATTATGTTTGTTGAGTTTCGAGAATTTATGATATTTGAAGTTATCTTTTGATTCATGATTATTATATTAGATGATTGAACTAGGTTGAGTGTTATGATACTTGTACAACTGTTGTGATTTTAGGGTCTTCCACACCGATAAAAGTATTGATTGAATGATGAGAAGTAAAATCTTGGTAGCATATTATAGTCACATGTTTGGGTTACAAAATCCATAAAAATTAGTGAGCATGATCATAGAGATGTGCTATATAAAAAATGGAGAGAAGAAAGAAGAAGAGACAAAAGATGCAGCTATCAAGAAAAAATTCAAGGCAAAAGAAAGAGTACAAGCAATCTTGAAAAGAAGAAAAAAAGAGAAAAAGAGATGATCATGAATCTTCATTACTAAAATCAAGTGCTCAACCATTTTAACTTTATGATTATATAATATGTTTAATCACTAATAGCTTCTTATAACTTCATTGTTACAAAAAGGTGTAAAAGCCTCTAAGTCATGTGATGTGTAAAGGTGTGATAAAGCTCCCAATATAACTCTACATCCGATATTGTACTCCTATTTTAATTTTTGCCTCATTTATGGTAATGACTCGTGCCTCATAAACATGATGACCTTGTTCATAAGCCACCATCTTGCTCGGGGACGAGCAAGAGTCTAGCTTGGGGGAGTTGATGAGTCCAAAATTGGAGCATTTTTACCTCTTGTTTTTGCATAAGTAGAGTAGGGTTTTAAGTATTTTACCATGTTTGCATGCACTTTTTTCCTTGTTTAAAAATGAACCCAAATTACTAAGTTTCTTATGGACATATCAATTCAGACTATCATATTATATAGTAATATGATATTTTTAAGTAATAAAAGTCATTTAATTAATTTATCTTCGCACCCGGAGGAATCGCTTGCGCAGAGGAGGTCACAGGGAACTTAACGACCACTGGCATAGGCGAATTCCGCTGTACCATCTGCTCATACGATGTGGCAGCATGACCGCCTTGTTAAATACTTCCACCTCGCAAAGATGGATCTGGGATCCGACATTCACAGAAACCTCCGGCCACAAAAAATCACACCAGAAATGGATCTGAAGGTGGAACTTGAAGAAAGGAAAATCCTTGATGCTTCACGGATAATTGGAGGACAACGCATCATCCCATTCATCATCAACCTCTGCATCACCATCACCATAGTTAGAGGCTTTGAAATTTTAGAGAGGTCTTTAATAAACCTTCTATAGAAGCCCACATGACCAAGAAAGCTTCGTATACCTTTGATATCATTGGGATATGGTATCTTCTCTATATCTTGTATATTGGCACGGTCCACTTCAATTCCTCTTCCTAAAACACGGTATCCAAGAACAACACCTTCTATGACCATGACGTGGAACTTATCCAAATTCAAGAATAAGTGTTGGTCCTCACATCTCTGCAAAACTCTGTTAAGGTTGAATAGACAATTATCAAAAGAGGTACCATACACAAAAAATCCATCCATGTATACTTCCATAATCTTCTCAATATAAACAGCAAATATATCATTCATGCATATTTAAAAAGTAGTAGGAGCATTAGATAAACCAAAGGGCATTCTCCTATAAGCATAAGTTCGAAATGGACAAGTGAAAGTTGTCTTTTCCAGATCATCCTTATGCACGGGAATTTGAGAGAAACCTAAATAACCATCTAAGTAACAAACGTGTGAATGTTTTGACAACATTTCTAGCATTTGATCAATAAATGTCAAAGGATAATGATCTTTATGAGTAGCTTTATTTAGTTTCATGTAATCAATGCACATCCTATAACTAGTAACAATACGTTGAGCTACAAGTTCATTTTCGTCATTTGGAACAATAGTTATTTCGCCCTTCTTAGGTACATAATGAACATGCTAACCCATTTACTATCAGCTATAGGATAAATGATACCTACCTAAATAAGTTTTATTACCCTTTTCCTTAGCACTTATTTCATTTTTGGATGGGGACGATGTTGATAATCTAAAAAAGGCTTTGTATCTTCCTCCAAATTAATTGTATGCATACATAAGCTGGGCTTATACCTTTCAGATCATCAAGAGAATAACCCATAGCTAGTCTATGAGCACGTAGCACATCAAGCAACTTTGATTTTACTTCAGCTAAAAGGTTAACACTAATAATAGGATATATATTCTATTCATCCAGGTATGCATATTTCATATCTTTAGGTAAAGGTTTAAGTTCAAAACTAGGATCTTCTTTAGGTGGAGGCAATTATCCTAAATCATCAGGGGAAATATTAATTGCAACTGAGAAGGTTGTTGAGATAATATTTGGTCTAAAGATTGTTTTCTTCATTAGTGAAGGGTTCATCTTGGTTAAGTACATATCGCTCCATCGCATCCGACGAAACAACAACATAAGCTAGAGTCTCCACTTCATCTTTAGCAATCTTTATTTTTCTAGATGCTTATGAGTAAACTTAGACTAATTAAACTCTAGCTTTTCTTTAGCACATTTAATGAACCCTTTCTCTTTAGGTAAACTAATTTTAGCACCAACATTATGTAAGAAAGGTCCACCAAATATAATAGTACACAATGAATCTTGAGGACAACCAAGTACTATAAAATCTGCAGGATGTTTAATCTTCCTTACAAGTACTTCAACATTTCGAACCATACCAAGAGGAAAAGTATATTCTTTATTAGCAAGTTGGATAGTCACACTTGCCTCTTCCATGTGTATGGGATCAATGCCTGGTTTAATTTCAAGATATAGAGAATATGGTATAACACTTATGCTTGCTTCCATGTCACAAATACCATGATAACATGAAGTTTCAATAGCACATGATATAATAGGTTTAGCCACCTTAGTGGTTTTCTCTTGAATTACCTTGGTAGAATCTTCACATAAATAACCATCACATGGGTCTTCTTCACTTAATTCTTTAATATAAAAGACTTAACGCTGAACTTGAAGTTGTTCATATGGCATACAAGATCAAAACTCTTGTTTGCAATATCAGTGAGTAAATTCTCATGCACTTTATTTGGATATGGAGGATTTTCAACATATTCTTTAATTTTTGCGGCTAAAACTTGGTTGAACTACTTAATGATTTTAGGCACAATAATAGAATTCTTAACAAGTTCAACATATACATCAAATCCTTTTCTAGGAATAGAAATATGATTAGCAAAATATTTAGAAATTTCTACTAAAACATATGGATCAAGACCAAACCTATTAATCAAATCTTCAAACAGGATAGACGTAGATAAATTCTCTACACATGAGTATTCAAATTCTAAACAGGGTTTGTTACCTTTGTCAACGTCCCAATCATTAGTATTCTCATATATTATATTTAATAATTCCCATGATTCTTCTTCACTCTTATGAGTAAAACTTCCTCTAGAGGAATTCTCAAGAAATTCCTTCTGATGCTGAGGTAATATCACTTAAAAATTGATCAACATTATGTTTTTTAGAAATACCATGACAAGTATTCTTACGAAGGAGTTCTTTTAATCTCCCCCAATCTTGAGCAATACTTTCTGCAACATTAGGCCAAAAAATTTATATATGACAAGGATCATTATATGCCTCCTTGGGATTATAATATTTAAGATAGAAAGGCTTCTTCATATATTCCCAATCAAGATGGCATTGTTCATCCAGAGATCTAAACCACATGTGAGCATCACCAGAAAGAGATAAATAATATAACTTCCTTTTCACTTGATCTTGAGATATACCAGAAAGTTTAAATAGGGAGCATAAATCTTCAATCATTTGCAAGTGATCCTGAGAAGTTTTACTTCCATCACCTAAAAAGGCTTGCTTCCTGATAGTTTTAACATGACCGATAGGAATTTGATACTCCCTTTCTCGTTCTAGAGGTTTATAAACTTTATTCTTAATAGAGTGAACATGGTTATATAGCTTCATAAAGTCAGAAGCCATAGTAGAAACAATAAAATAAATAAAATAGTGAACAGTAAAAACAACTTTCAAGTTCCCTTACCAAACAAACCTACCCATAGCACGATGCTCCCCGAAACGGTGCAAGAAAAGTATCTTGATGTCTCCCAAGTGCAGGAGATCTATTGTAGTACCTTTCAATAAGAAAAGGTTGTATAACCCAGGAGGAGCTGAAGATATTGGTTAGTTGTAAGACTGACAGGTAAAAAAATAAAAGATACAAGATTTGGTGTTTTGCGGTTTATAGTTTGCAAAAAAGTATATTTTTGCAAACTAAATTGCAAGTAAAGTAGATGTCAAGTGAATTAAATGCTCTTTTAAGAGAAATCCCAACCATCTATGCAGAAAGAGGACAAGCTCAAGTTTTTGTTCTTATATGTGACAAACATACTTGAGGGCAGCATGGATTTACTTAGCATAGAGATTTCTATAGTAGGATGTGAGCATCTTGTTAAGTTTTATTATCTTTGGACAAAGCCTAAAATAAGTGCAGCCATATAAATAAGCAAGTACACCCTTTATGATTGGTCCTAAGGCTATTCTCATGAGAAAAAAAAGGATTCATTAAGATATAAAGTCCAACCAGAACATAAAGTTCTAAGGTCCCCAATATAAAACCTCTTACTACAATTTCAAGACTCAGGACACTCTTTTTGTTAGCACATACCTCCTTACTCTCTCCATTGCACTAAGGTGCAGCCCTATGAGCCCATATAGGTGAAGTATTATGCGGTCGGCATTCGCATAATACCATCATAGAACCAAATATAAGATTAAAACTTAACCAAATACTCATTGCATAATATATGAAAGTTATAGCTAATTTATCCTATGCCCTCAGTAACATGGGAAACTACTCACAACAGTGAAACATGATATATATCATAGGTATATGGGATACAATACAATTTTAAATTATAACTTCACCATAAAATAATGACAAGTTACCAAGCATAATCATGCATAGGGCACTAAAACAATGTCCAGATTCAATCTGATCATAAACTGCAAGGAGAATGAGATAGATCTTCGAGATGGATATGGTACTGATGTAGAGGATGATGTAGATGGTGATGGATAAGTCTCCCTCTGTGCCAAGGAGGAGTGGTGATGACGATGGATTCGATTTTCCCCTATCCAGAGCCTCGGAGCAGCATGATTTGGTCTCTCCTAGAGTAGGATAAGACTCTCGCCTGCGCTACCACCTCTGTAAATCGTGGAAAAATTAAGGCATAGGTTTTCGAGCGATACGATGTCGTCTATCAAAAGAGGGATCCAAGGCTATGCTTGAGGCCCAAATGGTCCTAGGTGGCGTGGCCAGGAGTGGGCCACGCCACAGGGCCTTGTTCATCCCCCATGGCTCCCCTTGCATGCTTCAAAATCCCATTCCCCTTATCTTCATGAAAAAAAATTGTGGTATTTTTTCTTGAATTAATTAGTTTCCAAAAAGTACCTGTAACAGTAAAAATACAAAAAAGGAGGGTTTTTTGCCTCCTATAAATTAAATACCAAAACAAGGAAAGTCCATGAAATCATATAAAACTTGTATAAACAATGATATATCAATGCCAATTATAATATAAAGTAGTCCTATATGATGCTATTATGATGATACAAAATACAAGTATCATAAGGCTAGAATAGATATTCCGTGATTTTTCTTGGGCCTCTAATAGGTCAAAACATTACCATGCCTAGCGGGTTGGCACAGTAATGGGCCAGGATAGTACTAGGGCGTAACAATAATTCATTGGTAGCATAGTCGCCATGTAGATGGGCCAAGCCACTTAACTGTAATGGGCTTTAGGTGGGCCTATTATCTACGACGTCTGAAAGAGCATTTCCTATCCCTAGTGATTTTGGTGTTTATAACAACACACATATCAAACTAATTATTTGCCAAGTGTACCACAAGTTGTATTAAAAAGGGTTTTGCAGTGTACCGGGTGTACTGGAATTTGCTACTGGGCTTGGCAGTGTGTTTGGACAAACTGCCCAAAACCTTCTACCTGGCGTGGTACCAAAAAGCGGCAGTACCGCTTTTTACTACCAAGCGCGGCAGTAGGTTTTGGCAAGTTGCCAAAAATCCTCTGCCAGGCTAGGTACTAAAAGGCGGTAGTACCGCATTTTAGTACCTAGCGCGACAAAAGCTTTTTGCAACTTGTCAAAAGCTACTGCCCGCCCCAGTACTAAAATGCGGTAGTACCTAGCGCGACATAAGCTTTTTGCAACTTGTCAAAAGCTACTGCTCGCCCCGGTACCAAAATGCGGTAGTATCGCATTTTAGTACCTAGCGCGGCAAAAGCTTTTTACAAGTTGCCAAAAGCTACTGCCCGCCTAGGTACCAAAACCGTATTTTAGTACCTAGAGCGGCAGTGGGTTTTTGGCAAGTTGACAAATGCCACTGCCCTCCGTGGTATCAAAATGTAGTACTACTGCATGCGTCCGGTAGTACCGTGCCCTAGGGGCAGTACTACCGCTTTGCGGTAGCACCACAAATTGATATCGCTGGTGGCTGGGGCATGTGTGCTTTGGTTAATGCACTTCCAGTACCAGGCCGGTAGTACCGGTGTTTTCCGGTACTACCGCTTGGAAATCCGGTACTACCGCTGCATTTAATGCTCAACGGTCAAATCTGCTCTGGGAGCTATAAATACCCCTCCACCTACCTTGGGACAAGGTGCCCGTTGCATTGAAGACTACTACCTCCATTTTGAGCCACCAAATCGCCAAGATATCTTCACTCCACCATCCAAAGTCTTTGATCTTTGGAGAATCTAAGGAGGAGGCCTTGATCTACTACTTCACGAAAAGAGATCTTCATTTCCCCCTCATTCATTTGAGGGCCCCATTGCTCTAGTGTTTTTTCTTTGGAAACCCTAGTTCTAGATTTGGTTCTTACAAGCTTGTCTTTGATTGTATTGACAGATCTCTTGTATTTGGGAGCCTCTAATTAAGTTGTGGATGTGTGCCCCGAACTTGTTGTAAAGATGTCGGCTTCCACCTCAAAGGTTGCTGATATAGTGGAAGGTGGATCGATACCGTTGGGGTGAGATTCATCGGAGAACAAGGGAGGCCTCTCGTGGCATTGGTGGTTTGAAACCACCCCCTCTCCAAACGTAGACGTACTTCCCCTCAAAAGGAAGGAACTACGGGAACCAAATCCTTGTGTCTCCGCGTCCACCACTTTGGTTACTTCTATCCTTTACCGCACTTACTTACTTATTCTTGCTTAGTGTTGTGCTAGCTAGTGCTTGTTTGTCATATAGGTAAATTCACCTTAGTTGCATTATCTAGAGAATTTACCTTTCTTGTCAAACCTTAATTTGAAAAAGAATAAAATTTGAAGTAGCACCTATTCACCCCCCCCCCCCTCTAGGTGCCCATACGATCCTTTCAATTGGTATCAGAGCCTCGGCTCTTTATTCGGGCTTTACCGCCTAAGAGTATATGGGTAGCAAAGTAGGGGAAGGTGATGGTGAGTCTATCCACTCGGTAACCATGGATGATCTCAATAACTTGGAAACAAGATTGAGCTCTACCTTGGGCAATGAGATCAAACAATTGCACAAGTTACTTGAGCAACTTGTCAAAGATAAGGATGGAACATCATCCCTTTCTCCCCAAGAGGATCCTCCATCTGTGATACCCAAGGGTAATACTCTGGTATCACCCGAGGGTATGGTAGTGGGGGGGGTAAACAAGACAACACTAATTCCTCCACACAAAATGATGGTGGTAAAGGTGAGCACCGTGATTCATGGTACTCTCCCGACCCCCCAATCCCTCACCCTCATGTAAACAATAGCGGTGACCTACCTAAGCTTGAAGCATCTACTACGTTTGCTCAATGGCAATCTCTAATGAAAACTCATGTGCGAGCTCTTGCATTGAACTTTGGAACATCATCGAACAAGGACTCTATATTGGGGATCCAGACAACTTGACAAGAAGAGAAGTTGTCAATAGTCAACTCAATGCCACCACTTTGCACATGATTCAACAAGGATTGGGTACAAAGGATTACCCACACATTGAGCACCTAAGCATCGCCAAGGAAGCTTGGGATGCTCTCATGGTGTTGTTTGTTGGGAATGAGAGCATGAGGAGGAACCGGTATGATGCACTAAGCAATGAAGCGGAAGGCTTCTAAATGAAGGAAGGTGAAAATCATGAAGACATGTACCATAGGCTCAAGAGCATCGCCGCCGCTTTTAGAAATGTGGGTGCCTCACATGTGGATGATGCTTGGATAAAAAGGAAATATGTGAGTGCACTCATGCCCTTTGATCCCACCGACTGGAAGAGCCTACAAGGAAGACACAGCTACCATGTCATGACCTCCAATGAAGTTATGCAAGAGATGGCCACATTCAAAGTTGCCACCAAGAATGCCAAAGATGCCCGTGCTCGTTCCCTTGGTATGAGCAATGTTGTCAACGTTGCTTTGAAGGCCAAAGTTGTGGAACATGGGGATGAAGATGATAGTGATGAAGGCCTCTCCATGGACCACCCCGATGATGTCAAGATTGCTCATAGTCAATATATGGCCTTCTATGCAAAGAACTTTTGGAAGAACCCCGCCAAGGCCAATATGGAAATGCAACGAAGAAGCAACCCAAATGGGAAAAGAGAAAATACCACTAGATTGAGAACTTGCTTCAATTGTGGTGACCGCTATCACTTTGTGGCAAGTTGCCCCTATGAGAAGAGAGAAGATCATGGGGGTAAGCTTGTGTTGAAGAAAACTCCCAAAGCTCCTTACCAGAAACCCTTCGTCAAGACGAATCCCACCAACAAGAAGTCAGGCGAAATTGTTTTGATCACTCATGAAGAATTCTCCTCTGACAATGAAGAGGAGGAAGAAGAAACATCAAGTGGTGTGGATGCTCTAGAACTACTTCTACTCCAACATTCGCACTCTTCGATTCTCCAAATGAGAATGCTCCCAACAAGAACGTTACTTGCCTTATGGCAAGAGGAACGGAGGTATCCTCATCATCTCACTCCACCCCCTTAGCTAATGATGAAATTGAAGATGATATGTCTTTTGAAGTAAAAAGGGAATTAATTTCTTTTGATGAGTTTGTGACTAACTTACAAAAGGAGGCCAATACACATTTTGGGAGCATCTGTCAACACCCGGATTTTTAATCCCAGATGCCTATTATGCCATACATCGCAATCCCAGGATTACCATTTTTTGCGAGACATAACAGAATTGGATACCATAGTACATCATCCATTACAAACCATACATAAGGTCCTACACAAATAAGGATCTCATGATCCAGTTCTTAATACAACTCAAGCAGCAGAAATACGTAATAATAAAGGTAGCGTAGGCGGAGCTCCATCTTCGGGGTCACAGGCAATGCTGACGATGGAGAAGATCCTAGTTGTCGTAACCTTCCTGGGGTCCTTCATCCTGGTACTCCTCTTCATAATCTTGCCACGGGAATAGCCAGGGAAAAAGCCATGAGTACTCTTTAAGTACTCACAAACTAATACTAACAAGTGAAGGGGGGTTTTGTAATAGGACACTAAGCTCTAGGGTTGTTTTGCAAAAAGCCAGATTTACCTCTACTAAGTTCAGAAGCAAGAAAAGATAGTTAAAGTTTATAACACCTAAGTGGGAACTTGTATCTCATGACACAACTCTGTTGTGGTCAAGTCAAATTCTCAATTCATTTCACAAGTCATTTTGAAAACATCTGACGGGGGAACAGTATGGACACTCCAACTGCCCATAACCGCGGACGCGGCTATTCGAATAGTTTGACACTCTGCAGAGATTGTACACTTTCACCACAACATTCGATACATTCGTTAGGAACAAATCCTTAATTCACCATACTCAGTATGCGGTTAATCAATCATAATCTTTCAATTACACGCCCTAGTATAGGAACCTCTCCTGTGAGTGTGGCCTCCCAACCATGACCAACTGTCATCTTGGGTACTACACAGGTGGACAATCTTCACAAGGTAGCCTCAGCTCAGACCTTGGCTGTGAGGGAATCAATACTAAGATATATAAGTTTCCAGTCAAGCCCTACCCAATTTTCGGGTATTGTGGTTGTACGGTAAAATTGGAATGGTATCGCATCCAGACAACCATCAGTTTTATAAAAGGGCTAAGCCTCATGCCTTAACATTTTCATCACCAAATCATCTGGTGTTCAGAAACATATGTCAAAACATCTCAGTAGAATGATCCATCATTCTAAGGTTTTCATAACCATTTTCACCAGGTATTCCCATCTAAAGTTGATCAAGTTTTATGCTTAGCACTAGCATCTACTAATGAGGGTGATAAACTAGTGGGGTTCTAACTAAGTTCAATCTCATGCCTTAGGATGACATCAAGATTATCTAGCTTAGGCCAAATTTTATGCTCTTTATGCAAGCTTCAGCTATCTTCCTGGAATCTACAAGTTACTTCACTAAACTCTAAGTAAAAGCTTTGATAAAGGAATAAAGTAGAAAGCTTGCAAGTAAAACTAGGATTGGGTATCAAGTGGGTATTACCACATATGCTTAAGGCATATAGTTGGCATAGTAAGTCTTGCTAAAGTGGAACATATTGCAAGTGTTAGCTTGCTAAATCAACTAGTATTATTAGGCTTGCATCAGTATCAGTATAATCTTGCCTTGTGCAGAGCAGTGGTTGAAGTTCTCCTCGGCTTCTTCTTCGTAGTATCCTCCTTCCTCTTCGTATCCTTGGTCGGTACTAGCGTCTATAAATAAATATGAGGTACATAGTAACCAAACAATACTTAACTACTTTCAATCATCACACAAAGGGGTTCAATAGATGATCTAGCATCATCACTAACATTACAAGACTAAAGCATTTGGCTTGTTGATTTTATTTTTAGAAAAGTAATTTCTACTCATTGAAAAACTACTTAAGATTTAATATTCTCCAAACCAAACATGGGATCATGTTGACACATGTCATCACCACATATTTTAGTACATGGGAATGTGATTTAAAGTGGTGTCACAATTTAATAAGGTTTAACCTTTTTGTTTTAAATCATTAAAGTGGCTAGAAATGCCTATGTGGCATTATTTTATTACTTGAACATTATTTGTTTCATTCAATTTGGTTCACTGAATCGAGCTGGGTTGATTTTTGAAACTAGGTACAGAACTGTGTTTGAATGAAAATGGAAAAATCCAAATTCAAACGAGTGGGCTGCGCGGGAGACGATAATGGGCCGGCCTGCTACGCACAGCGCTTACGTGGGCTGGTTAAGTGGTTGTCCCCACGCGTCAGTGAGACGGGGGTGCGAAGCGGTATGGGGCAACGTGGTGCGTTGGATTAGAAGTAAGATCAACGGCTGAGGGTCGTCGGCGACGATGAACTAGTCACCGGCGAGATCAAACCCTAGCGGCGCAGTGGGGGTCGTCGGGGGCACACCGGGGCTCTGGCGAAGGTCGGAGATGCGGGCGAATGATGAAGTCGACGACAGCGAACCTCCTGGTACCGGCAGCTCGTCCTGGGGTGGACGAAATCGACGGCGCCCTTCTTATCTAGAGGCGGCCTGCTCCGGCGCAATTCCGGCGATGTGCTGCTCGCCTTGCTTCGGGACTGAGGCGGGGTGGTTCTGGGTGAGAGAGGAGTGGAATGGTGCGATGAATTCGATCGGAGGAGTCCTCCTTTTATAGGCTCGACGGCGAGACCGAACGGGATGGGCAGGCGACGATGGCGACACGGCTACGGGCAGCTAGAGGCATGGCCGAGGGTGGCGATCGATCGGTGGTCTCCCTGCGACGCTCTATGGCTTTAATGCGAGTGTAGGGGAGGTGCCAAATGGTCGGGAACGCTCGATGCTCTACGAGGCAGAGGCGGCGTCTTCGACGGCGAGCGGTGGCTACGGGGTACAGGCGGTGAAATGGGCATGTCTGGCGGTCTCCTGGGACGGTGGGGAGCATGCTGGCGGACAACAAGGGCTCGAGGTGGTCTGGTTGAGTGGAACGGCGCGTGCTCTGCGGCGCGGGTCGGCATGGTCGACAGCGGCACGAGCGCGGCGTTCATGGCGGTTCTGGTTGCTGTCTGCGAGGCAGGGCTGGTCGAGAGGGGGCGGTGATGCATGGGCTACCTCCCAGACAAGGTTGGCACGACTAGTTCTTCCTCTAGCCTTCTGTCCACACTAGGGTGACATGGTGCTCTCGGCCTGTTCACCATTGATGACATTGGCGAGCTTACAGTGGTGCTGGGATTAGTTAGGGTTGTTAGATGATCTACTAAGGCTAGTGTGTCTAGAGAGGGAACAAGTTAGGCCCAAAACACTACACACTATAGTGTTTTGATTTTGTTTGATTTGAATCAGCAAGGTGTTTGATGAAATGGCCGCATGAATTCAAGTTTTGAATTTTGAAAAGATTTTTGGTGGGTGTGCTAGGCATGTGCTGGTGAGTCTGTGGATGCTTGGGTTTGAAAGTTGAGCTTGTTTGAGTGGTTTTTGAAAAAGTGGGATCTTCCCATATGATAAAGATTCAACTTTAAACTGTCCTTTAAACTACGCACTTGAATGATTTTGGATGATCACAAAGTGGTCCTTGGTACTTTGTTATGAGTACTATCAAGGGGTGCAAAGATCCAAAAAAGTTTCTGTTAAGTTCTGAAAGTTAGAGATAGCCAAAGTAGGCATGGGAGTTAATTTGGCCAAAGTGACCATTCCCTTATTTTGTTTGTTTTGATTTATTTGTCTTTGGGAAAAGTGTGGGGATTATTTAGATGATGTTTATTTCACCTAAGAATCCTTTTTCAAGCAAAGAAACACACAATCATGACAATTCAAAAGAATCCAAATTATCATGCTTACACATATGCATGCTTTCATATTTTTAATTGGAAAAGTTTTTGTTAACCCTAATTTTTGTGATTAGAGTTTGATGATTCTAGTTTAATATTTTTGGGATGTTACAAACCTTCCCCCCTTAAACAAAATCTCATCCCGAGATTTGAAAAAGGACGAAAAAGATTACCTAGGATTTGAAGAGATCGGGAAACTCCGTCCTGATGTCATCTTCGCGCTCCCAGGTAGCATCAACTTCTGTGTGGTTGCTCCACTGAATCTTGAGAAACTTGATGCTTCGGGTTCTGGCGGTTCTGAAAGCTTCCTCCAAAATACGAATGGGTACTTCGGGATAGGTCAGGTCATCGTTGATCTCTATGGTCCGATGATCGATATTCTTGAACACTTCGGTCTTCTCTGGAACTTCTAGGCACTTGCGAAGTAATGAGATATGGAACACATTGTGCACGGCTGACATTTCTTTGGGTAGTTCCAATTGATACGATACTTCTCCTCAACGGTTCAAAACCTTGAAGGGTCTGATATATCTAGGGGCTAACTTTCCTTTGAGTTGGAAACGCTGCATTCGTTTCAATGGCGACACTTTCAGATATACAAAATCTCCTATGTTGAAGGCGAGGTCTCGACGTCTCTTGTCGGCGTAACTCTTCTGTCTTGATTGGGCTGTCTTGAGGTGCTCACGAATTTTGTGAACTTTCTCTTTTGCCTCTCGTAGGATGTCAGGTCCAAAAATCTGACTCTCTCCTACTTCCGACCAGTTCAAAGGGGTGCGGCACTTCCTTCCATACATGAATTCAAATGGGGCCATTTGCAAACTAGCTTGATAACTATTGTTGTACGAAAATTCTACAAACGGCGGACAGTCTTCCCACTTAGATCCATATTCTAACACACAGGCTCTCAGCATATCTTCGAGTATTTGATTTACTCGCTCTGTCTGTCCATCGGTCTAAGGGTGATATGCGGTGCTGAAATCTAGGCGGGTTCCTAAACCTTCTTGGACTTTCTTCCAGAATCTCGAGGTAAATTGAGTTCCTCGATCCGATACGATGTTCTTGGGGACTCCATGCAAACTGACGATTCTAGCGATGTATAACTCCGCTAGCTTCGAACTCTGATATGTGGTCTTGACGGGTAAGAAATGGGCGACTTTCGACAATCTGTCGACTATGACCCAGATAGAGTCATTGCCCCTACTAGAAGTAGGCAATCCGGTGATAAAGTCCATTCCAACGGAATCCCATTTCCACTCTGGAATATGTAATGGTTGCAACAATCCAGCGGGTCTTTGATGTCCTGCCTTGACTCGCTGACATATATCACACTTGGCGATATAGCTTCCGATTTCTCTCTTCATCTTATGCCACCAAAATTGCTCCTTCAAATCTTGATACATCTTCGTTCCTCCGGGGTGGATAGAATAAAGAGTATCATGAGCTTCCTTCAGAATAACTTGTTTCAACTCAGAATCTGCTGGTACACAAAGGCGTCCTTTGTACCGCAGAACTCCTTCTTCGTCTTCGGTGAATCCAGGTACTTTGCCTGTACTGATACGACGCTTGATTCCATCGATACTAGCATTTCCTTTCTGCGCCTCTTTGATCTGGCTGATCAAAGTGGGTTGAAGTTAGATGCTAGCCAAAAATCCTTCACTCACTAATTCCATTCGAAAATCTTCCATCTCTTTGTGCAAGCTTGGTTGCTCCTTCAAAATCATGGAGTTCAAGCGGCACGGCAATCTTCTAAGGGCATCTGCTACCACATTGGCTTTACCAGGGTGATAGTGAATGTCCAGATCGTAATCCTTGATTAGTTCAATCCATCTTCTCTGCCTCATATTCATCTCCTTCTAAGTGAATATATACTTCAGGCTCTTGTGATCCGAATAAATCTCACAACGATTTCCCATCAGGTAATGCCTCCATGTCTTCAGGGCTAGAACTACGGCTGCGAGTTCGAGGTCATGGGTTGGGTAATTTTGCTCATGTTGTTTCAGTTGTCGAGATAGATAAGATATAAATTTGCCTTCTTGCATTAGCACACATCGGAGACCGATCTTGGATGCATCACAATACACGTATAAGGGCTTCGTGATATCCGGCATGATTAAGATTGGGGCTGAAATCAATCTCCTCTTGAGTTCTTGAAAACTCGCTTCACATTTGTCTGTCCATTCAAACTTCTTGTCCTTCTTCAACAATTGGGTCATGGGTCGGGCGATACACGAGAATCCTTCTACAAACTTGCGGTAGTATCTCGCCAATCCGAGAAATGCACGAACTTGGGTTTGAGTGGTTGGGGCTTGCCAATCTTCTACATCTTTTACTTTTGCAGGGTCAACGGCAATTCCTCCAGCTGATACAATGTTGCCGAGGAATCCTACCTCCTGTAACCAGAATTCACATTTGCTAAACTTGGCATATAACTGATGCTCTCTAAGGGTTCCAAGAATGGTCCTTAGGTGTAGCTCATGTTATTCTTCTGATTTGGAATAAATCAGAATGTCATCAATGAAAACAACGACAAACTTATCCAGGAAGTCCATAAAAATCTTATTCATGAGATTCATGAAATAAGCAGGGGCATTGGTTAATCCAAAAGACATGACGGTATACTCGTATAATCCATAACAGGTGGTAAAGGCAGTCTTAGGGATATCCTATGCATGAATCTTGAGTTGATGATAGCCTGTTCTAAGATCAATCTTAGAAAACACTTTGGCACCGGTCAACTGATCAAACAAATCTTCTATCTTGGGCAATGGGTACTTATTCTTGATGGTGACATCATTCAGCTTCCGGTAATCCGTACACAAATGGTTACCTCCATCCTTCTTATCCACGAACAAAACAGGTGATCTCCAAGGCGACGCACTTGGTTGAATCAATCCAATTTCCAGCATGGCATCCAGTTGCTTCTTCAGTTCTGCATGTTCAGACGGGTTCATACTATATGGTCTCTGGGCTATGGGTCCGGTTCCGGGGATTAGTTCAATGATAAACTCGATATCCCGATCTGGGGGCATACCGGGCAAAACATCAGGAAATACATCGGGGTATTCACAGACTATCCGGACTTGGCCAATGGTAGGTTGGGCTATACTCTTGTTGCACTTGAATTGACGAGGTAAGGTTTCAGATATATGCTCGACTAATATTCCAGCGGTACTGGTCATGGTTATGGCTTTCTTGGCACAGTCAATCAATCCTTTATGTTTGGACATCCAATCCATTCCTAGTACTACTTCCAAACCTTTAGTTCCGAGTACTATCAGATTAGCATAAAAATCTATGCCATGGATTCGGATAGGGACGACTTTGCAAATTTGCCTATCTTTGGTGGTTGAACCGGGAATTTGGACGATCATAACATGCTTCAGTTTGGTTGGTTGAATTTTACTAGTGCATGGAAAATCTTCGGTGACAAATGAGTGCGATGCATCAGAATCAAACAATACTCGAGTAAGTACTGAATTAACAGAAAACATACCCAGTACGACGTCTGGTGCTTCCTGAGGTTCTTCAGCATGCATGAGAAAAAGACGGCCGTTGTGGTTGAGCGAATTCCCTGGGGCAAACCTTCTTCCGGGCTGAACACGACGCTGCTGCTGAGTTGGGCATTGGCATTGGGGGCTGCGGCATTCTTCTTGTTGGGGCACTCGTTGGAGTAGTGACCCTTATTTCCAGAGTCATAACAAGTCACTTGCGACTTGTCCTTTGCTGCAACAGGCACAGCATTGCTTCCAGTCCTTGGGGCAGTGTTGGTGTTGGCGGTAGCATTGTTGTTGAACTTGGGTGGGGCACGGTTGAAATTGCTAGAGTTGCCGGGGTTGTTGTGATTTCCTCCGGTCCTAGGGTTTCCACGGTTGGGATAGGTCGGACGGTTCATTGGGGGTCTGTTGGTTCTCGAGGTAAATCCTGGAGATGGGTTGGGGCGGTACTTTGGGGTCTGATGGGTTCCTGGATGATGCATCATGCGACGCTTGCGGTTCTCATTGGCTTGGTTGATATTTCCTTCCATATGGATGGCAGAGTCGACAAGGGCTTCAATATCAGCAAAGGGGATATTGACTAACACAGTCTGCATCTCATCGTGCAGACCATTCAGGAATCTCTCTTTCTTCTTGGCTTCAGTGTCGATTTCATCAGGGGCATACCTAGCTAATGACAAGAATTTGTCACGGTATTCCACTACGGTCATCCGTTCTTGCTTCGGTTCTCTGAACTCATCTCTCATTCTCTTGATCAAACCCGGTGGCACATGGGTTATGCTGAACTTGACCTTGAATTCCTCCCAGGTCATCATCTGTCCTCCAGTCATTGCACGAACGCTGTTCCACCATGCTCTGGCATCTCCGGCTAGATAGTGGGTGGCGAACAGAACTTTCTCGTTGGCTTCCACTCTGGCGACTTCTAGGTTATTTTCCATGGTTTGCAGCCAATCATCTGCGTCTAAGGGTTCTTCGGACTTAGTGAAAACAGGTGGATTGGTATTCTGGTAATTCTTGAGCTTAGATCCATGGTTGTCCTGATTTCCTTGGCCTTGATTGTTGTGGGCTAGCTAAGCTATCTGCTGAAGGGTGGCTAGGTTGGCTTGACGTTCGGCTCTTTCAGCTTCGCGGTCACAAACCAACATTTGCAGGATCTGCAACATCGGGTCCGGGGATGAACCACTTCCTCCGCGTGGCATCTGAAGATTGAGATAGATCATGAGAAAAGAGGGAAATTTCTAAGGTTTTGGGACTTTGAAAAGTTTTTAAAAGTTTGACTCAGATTTTTCTAGAAACTTGCTTTTCATTCATTCATATCACACGATACAAACACACACCCCAAAACAAGAAAAACAGATGGTTTTAAGAACCATTCTGGAAACTACGATACAGTGGGACCTAATATAACTCACTACACTAGTGCTCAAGTGCTACTACTCCTCGGAGTCGGTGTAGTCGTCATCCTCATCATCCTCATCGTCATTGATGAAGGCGAAATCATCCTCATCGGTGAAGAAGTCCATAGCCTGATCCTCTAGAAAATCATCATCATCACTGAGATAGGAGTAGGGGTCTCCACGAAGATCCTCTCCGTCATTCTCCCTTTCTTCCAACTGCATGTCTCTCTCGTGGATGGTCTCCTCCAAATCCGAGATACGGTGGCAAAGATGGGCAATGATGCGCTCCTTCTTGTCGAGCTGACGGCGACGAGACTTGCGATCCTTCGCTAGCATGGCGATTGTATGATCCTTCGTCTTGATGATGGCGGACTTGTGGTTGGATTAGTCACGGCAATTGTCCAATTCCTGCTGACGATCGTACATCATGAAGCTAAGGTGGTCCAACTGAGTCTTCAGCTCGCGGTGGTATGGGGCTTCCAGTGGCTGTCCATTAGCATCACGCCTTGGACAAAACTCAAAGCGGGTACCCTTGATCTGGTTGATACTCTGCCCACACAGACGGGCAAGAGCTTCCTGCATGGCCCTGGCAAGTCCATCGAGCCAGTTGTTCCCTCTTAAGGTGAACTGAATTCCCTCAGCAGTGGGAGGTTCAATATTTCCTCAGAGACTTGCAACAATTAGCCACTGTAGATCTTCTCCTCCTTGATCATTGAGCTGAGCTCCGAAGAACTCGGGGTGCGGATGCTCCGGAAGTTCCAAAAGCTGGTCCAAATCCCGCTCAAAGATAAGGTCTCCTCCATTCCCCAACTGATAAAACTTGTTGTACTTCACGTCCATCTATAAGAATATAGGATGAGTAAGTTAGTAGAGTGATCAAGTGTGTCAAGTTAGTAGAGTGATCAAGTGTACTTCACGCTCAAACATGAATTTTTATGAAAGAATCAAGGTGATAAGAATGGGAATAAGTTTTTGTAAATATTTGCTTCCTTTGGTTTTGAAACTAAGTTTTTGATTCAAATGTCCAATCTAACTAGGGTCTCCTATGGTCAGGATGGCTCTGATACCAACTTGTCAAACACCCGGATTTTTAATCCCAGATGCCTGTTATGCCATACATCGTAATCCTAGGATTACCATTTTTGCGAGACATAACAGAATTGGATACCATAGTACATCATCCATTACAAAACATACATAAGGTCCTACACAAATAAGGATCTCATGATCCAGTTCTTAATACAACTCAAGCAGCGGAAATACGTAATAATAAAGGTAGCGTAGGCGGAGCTCCATCTTTGGGGTCACAGGCAATGCTGACGATGGGAGATGATCCTAGTTGTCGTAACCTTCCTGGGGTCCATCATCCTGGTACTCCTCTTCATAGTCTGGCCATGGGAATAGCCAGGGACAAATCCATGAGTACTCTTTAAGTACTCGCAAACTAATACTAACAAGTGAAAGGGGTTTTTGTAATAGGACACTAAGCTCTAGGGTTGTTTTGCAAAAAGCCAGATTTACCTCTACTAAGTTCAGAAGCAAGAAAAGATAGTTAAATTTTATAACACCTAAGTGGGAACTTGTATCTCATGCCACAACTCTGTTGTGGTCAAGTCAAATTCTCAATTCATTTCATAAGTCATTTTGAAAACATCTGACGGGGGAACAGTATGGCCACTCCAACTGTCCATAACCGCGGATGCGGCAATTCGAATAGTTTGACACTCTGCAGAGATTGTACACTTTCACCACAACATTCGATACATCCGTCAGGAACAAATCCTGAATTCACCATACTCAGTATGCGGATAATCAATCCTAACCTTTCAATTACACTCCCTAGTATAGGCACCTCTCATGTGAGTGTGGCCTCCCAACCATGACCAACTGTCATCTTGGGTACTGCATAGGTGGACAATCTTCACAAGGTAGCCTCAGCTCAGACCTTGGCCGTGAGGGAACCAATACTAAGGTATATAAGTTTCCATTCAAGCCCTACCCAATTTTCGGGTATTGTGGTTGTACGGTAAAATTGGAATGGTATCGCATCCAGACAACCATTAGTTTTATAAAAGGGCTAAGGCTCATGCCTTAACATTTTCATCACCAAATCATCTGGTGTTCAGAAACATATGTCTAAACATCTCAGTAGAATGATCCATCATTCTCTAAGGTTTTCATAACCATTTTCACGAGGTATTCCCATGTAAAGTTGATCAAGTTTTATGCTTAGCACTAGCATCTACTAATGAGGGTGATAAACTAGTGGGGTTCTAACTAAGTTCAATATCATGCCTTAGGATGACATCAAGATTATCTAGCTTAGGCCAAATTTTATGCTCTTTATGCAAGCTTCAGCTATCTTCCTGGAATCTACAAGTTACTTCACTAAACTCTAAGTAAAAGCTTTGATAAAGGAATAAAGTAGAAAGCTTGCAAGTAAAACTAGGATTGGGTATCAAGTGGGTATAACCACATATGCTTAAGGCATATAGTTGGCATAGTACGGCTTGCTAAAGTGTAACATACTGCAATTGTTAGCTTGCTAAATCAACTAGTAGTATTAGGCTTGCATCAGTATCAGTATAAGCTTGCCTTGTGCAGAGCAGTGGTTGAAGTTCTCCTCGGCTTCTTCTTCGTAGTATCCTCCTTCCTCTTTGTATCCTTGGTCGGTACTAGCGTCTATAAATAAATACGAGGTACACAGTCACCAAACAATACTTAACTACTTTAAATCATCACACAAAGGGGTTCTATAGATGATCTAGCATCATCACTAACATTACAAGACTAAAGCATTTGGCTTATTGATTTTATTTTTAGAAAATTAATTTCTACTCATTGAAAAACTACTTAAGATTTAATATTCTCCAAACTAAACATGGTATCATGTTGACACATGTCATCACCACATATTTCAGTACATGGGAAAGTGATTTAAAGTGGTGTCACAATTTAATAAGGTTTAACCTTTTTGTTTTAAATCATTAAAGTGGCTAGAAATGCCTATGTGGCATTATTTTATTACTTGAACATTATTTCTGTAAGTAAACCCATATAATTTTATATATTCTGAAAGGTATGATCAATTATGATTTTTGAGAGTTGGAATCAACTCAAAATCTATTAGGGTTTAAATTTGAAAAATGTTTGAATGCAGAAAAGCTTCTGCCTTGTTATTTTTACCAAGGGTGATATACATATCCAAATGATTTGAATCCAACTGTCTTGGATTAAGAATTTCGAGACCTTCCTAACAAAATTTGTTTCATTCAATTTGGTTCACTGAATCGAGTTGGGTTGATTTTTAAAACTAGGTACAGAACTGTGTTTGAATGAAAATGGAAAAATCCAAATTCAAACGAGTGGGCTGCGCGGAAGACGATAATGGGCCGGCCTCCTACGCACAGCGCTTACGCGAGCTGGTTAAGTGGTTGTACCCACGCGTCAGTGAGACGGGGGGTGCGAAGCGGTACGGGGCAACGTGGTGTGTTGGATTAGAAGTAAGATCAACGGCTGAGGGTCGTCATCGACGATGAACTAGTCACCGGCGAGCTCGAACCCTAGCGGCGCAGTGGGGGTCGTCGGGGGCTCACCGGGGCTCAGGCGAAGGTCGGCGATGCGGGCGAACGACAAAGTCGACGACGGCGAACCTCCTGGTACCGGCAGCTCCTCCTGGGGTGGACGAAATCGATGGCGCCCTTCTTCTCCAGAGGCGGCCTGCTCCGGTGCAATTCCGGCGATGCGCTGCTCTCCTTGCTTCGGGACTGAGGCGGGTGGTTCTAGGTGAGGGAGGAGTGGAATGGTGTGATGAATTCGAGCGGAGGAGTCCTCCTTTTATAGGCTCGACGGCGAGACCAAACGGGATGGGTAGGCGACGGTGGCGACACGGCTACGGGCAGCTAGAGGCATGGCCGAGGGTGGCGATCGATCGGTGGTCTCCTGGCGATGCTCTATGGCTTTAATGCGAGTGTAGGGACAGTGGAAAATGGTCAGGAACACTCGATGCTCTGCGAGGCAGAGGCGGCGTCTTCGACGGCGAGCGGTGGCTACGGGGTACGGGCGGTGAAATGGGCATGTCTGGCGGTCTCCTGGGACGGTGGGGAGCATGCTGGCGGGCGGCAAGGGCTCAAGGTGGTCTGGTTGAGTGGGAACGGCGCGTGCTCTGCGGCGCGGGTCGGCATGGTCGACAGCGGCACGGGCGCGGTGTTCCTGGCGGTTCTGGTTGCTGTCTGCGAGGCATGGCTGGTCGAGAGGGGGCGGTGAGGCATGGGCTACCTCCCAGACAAGGTTAGCACGGCTAGTTCTTCCTCTAGCCTGCTGTCCACACTGGGGTGACATTGTGCTCTCGGCATGTTCACCATTGATGACATTGGCGAGCTTACAGTCGTGCTAGGGATTAGTTAGGGTTGTTAGATGATCTACTAAGGCTAGTGTGTAAAGAGAGGGAACAAGTTAGGCCCACAACACTGCACACTATAGTGTTTTGATTTTGTTTGATTTGAATCAGCAAGGTGTTTGATGAAATGGCCACATGAATTCAAGTTTTGAATTTTGAAAAGATTTTTGGTGGGTGTGATAGGCATGTGCTGGTGAGTCTGTGGATGCTTGGGTTTTGAAAGTTGAGCTTGTTTGAGTGGTTTTTGAAAAAGTGGGATCTTCCCATATGATAAAGATTCAATTTTAAACTGTCCTTTAAATTATGCACTTGAATGATTTTGGATGATCACAAAGTGGTCCTTGGTACTTTGTTATGATTACTATCAAGGGGTGCAAAGATCCAAACAAGTTTCTGTTAAGTTCTGAAAGTTAGAGATAGCCAAAGTAGGCATGGGAGTTAATTTGGCCAAAGTGACCATTCCCTTATTTTGTTTGTTTTGATTTATTTGTCTTTGGGAAAAGTGTGGGGATTGTTTAGATGATGTTTATTTCACCTAAGAGTCCTTTTTCAAGCAAAGAAACACACAATCATGGCAATTCAAAAGAATCCAAATTGTCATACTTACACATATGCATGCTTTCATATTTTAAATTGGAAAAGTTTTTGTTAACCCTAATTTTGGTGATTAGAGTTTGATGATTCTAGTTTAATATTTTTGGGATGTTACAGCATCTTAGATCAACTTTCCCACACACAAGAGCTTCTAGATGTAAGATCTAAACTTGGGCATGAACACATGATTGAACTAGAAGCTCTAAATAATGCTCTAGAAGAAGAACAAGAGACTAGAATGTCTCTTGAACTAAAACTTGAAGGGCTTGATGAGGCAAATGATGTAATTTTTAGTAGACTCATCAAGGAACGTGATCATGCTATTTCTAAATATAAAAAGGCTAAAAAGGACAAGATTGAGTTTGGTGTGGTTCATAAAAAACTTGCCGAGGACTTTAGTTCACTTGACAAGGCTCACAAGGCATTGGAAAGTGAACTCTTGTCTCTCACAAAGTCCTATGAAACGCTTCAAACGCTTCAAATATGAAACGCTTCAAACTCAATATTCCTTCACCTATTAATTTCATTCCTTTTAGTAGTACAACTATTCATGAAGAAAATGCTAGGTTGAAGGGGGAGCTAGCCAAGGCCACATTTCCTCAAGGAAATAAGTCCATTGATGACTTTTTGAGTAAGCAAAGGCCTAGTGGTGATAAAGGGGGCATTGGCTATGTCTCCAAAGCCAAGAAGAAGAAAAACAAGAAGAAGAAGGCCAAGCCCGCACAAGAGAGAAACAAGACCATTGTGGATAGTAAAACCACAAGTGGTAAAACTATGTCTCATGATGACTTTGCGGGAAGTGCTAACCATCACTATGTTCTTATGCGTGATTATTATGGTGATGTGTATGCACAATATGTTGGCCCATATGATGGCTATATTGCTTGGTCTATTGGGGTCCCCAAGACCCTTGTTGCTAACAAAAGAGGACCCATTGAAAAATGGGTACCTAAAAATTAGCTTGATCTTTTGTAGACATATGCTTCCGGAGGGTCAAAGTGGGTGCTTGATAGTGGTTGCACAAGTCATATGACCAGAAGCTCGTCTATTGTCAAGGACTTAAAGCCAAATGATGATCAAATAACTGTGACATATGCCGACAAGTCAAAGTCTAAGGTAATGGGTTTAGGCAAGGTAGTGGTTGCTCACGACATTACACTCGTGAACGTCATGCTTGTTGAGACCCTTGGATACATTGTACTTTCAGTCTGTGCTCTTGGAAAGATGGGCTTTGCCCTCTTTATTGATGATGATATTGTGGTCCTTATGTGGAGCAAGTCTCTCAAGGTCACTTTTGTTGGGTACGTCGAACATGACTTGTATGTGGTGGACTTTTCGGTAAGAAGCCCAACATATCTTACTTACGGGTGTTCGGTTGTAAGTGTTTCTATCTCATAAGAGGTGTTCGTTTGTCCAAATTCGAGTCTAAAGTATTAGAGGGTATTTTTGTTAGCTATGGTCTCGAATCTCACACTTATAGAATCTATGATAAGCTCTCCGGAGCAATCATAGAATCTTGTAGTGTGACCTTCAAAGTATATGATGGTCCCCAAGGGGGGCGTGTTGATGCTTGTGATGCAGATGATGAAATGCCTCGGGACGCCATAGGAAGAATGGGTGCGGGATATATCCGCCCCGTTGAGGAACCCCTTATGGCGGATCGAGAAGAACTATGCTCTACTCAAGTGGATCCCTCATCTTCACAACATCAACAAGCTCCATCCACCTAGGAGGACAATGACTCAAGCCAAAGACAAGATGTGGACCCTCAACATGTTTATCAAACTGACAACTCTAGTCAATAGGAGCTTGATTCATTCTCCAGGATGTCAAGTGGTGCCAAGTCAATCGTTCAAGGAAGATCCGTACAAACTGCCTTGAGACAAGCTCAAATCGATGCTAGAAGAGTGCTTGATCAAGACCAAGGTCAATATTTGCCTCTAAATGAAGAGAATGATTCACGTGATGATCAAGGTCAAGTTGATGGTCAAGACGAGGACCAAAATGATGAAGAGGGTCCCCCAAGAAACAACATGGAGATCCACGCTCGTCGTGAAGCTAGAAAGGAGAGAATGTTGGAATTAAGAGCCCACTCTCTACAAAATGTGGTTGGTGACCTAAGGAAAGGCATTTCCACAAGAGCACAATTGAAGAGGTTCAGTGAACACCAAGAACACATCTCCATCATTGAACCAAAGAAAGTGTGGGAAGCTCTTGAAGATTCAGATTGGTTGTAAGCTATGCACAAAGAGCTCAACAACTTTGAGAGAAACAAAGTATGTAAGTTAGTTGAGAAGCCAAAGGATTGCCGCAATTTTATAGGAACGAAGTGGATATTCAAGAACAAGCAAGATGAGCATGGAATTATAGTAAGGAACAAGGCTAGATTGGTTGCACAAGGGTTCTCTCAAATTTAAGGAATTGACTATGGAGAGACATATGCACCCGTGGCTCGCCTTGAGTCCATCCATATCCTTCTTGCTTATGCGGCACATCATAACTTTAAGTTGCAACAAATGGATGTAGAAAGTGCATTTCTTTATGGTCCATTAAATGAGTTGGTATATGTAAAGCAAACCCTGGGATTTGAGGATCCCAACTTACCAAACCATGTCTACAAACTTGATAATGCGCTCTATGGGCTCAAGCAAGCCCCACGCACGTGGTATGAGCACCTTAGAGAGTTGTTGTTTGACCGTGTATTTGAGGTTGGGAAATTTGATCCCGCTCTTTTTACTAAGAAGGTCAATGGGGAGCTTTTTGTATGCCAAATATATGTTGATGATTTATCTTTGGCTCATCTAACAAAGCTTTTAATGATGAATTCTCAAAGCTTATGACTAGTAGGTTCCAGATGTGTTTGATGGGGGAGTTGAGAGTATTTCTTGGTTTTGAGATCAAGCAAGTTAGAGGAGGGACATTCTTCAACCAAGCCAAGTATACTCAAGATATGCTCAAGAGATTCAAAATGCAACATTTAAATGGAGCTCCTACTCCCATGGCTACAAAGACTCATGTAGAACAAAATCCAAATGGTAAAGATGTGGATCAAAAGGTAGACCGGTCTATGATTGGTTCTTTGCTTTAACTTTGTGCATCTAGACCCGATATTGTGTTGAGTGTAGGTGTGTGTGCAAGATATCAAGCGGCTCCAAAAGAAAGCCATTTAATGGCGGTCAAGAGAATCTTTCGATATTTAGTTCATACCCCATTTTATGGTCTTTGGTATCCTCGAGGGTCAACATTTGCTCTTTGTGGATACAAGGATTCAGATTGGGCGGGTGATAAGGATGATAGAAAATCAACATCCGGGGCTTTCCAATTCCTTGGTAGGTCCTTGGTATGTTGCTCTTCTAATAAGCAAAATTGTATATATCTCTCCACCGCTGAAGCTGAGTATGTGGCAGCTGCTAGTGCTTGCACCCAATTGCTATGGATGAGGCAAACGTTAAAGGAATACGGTGTCCATTGTGACAAAGTGCCTCGTCTATGTGTGTAGAGGTCCCAACCTTTAATAAGGTAGAGATCCTTGTGCTTACAATGCTAGTCCCTGGATCAATAGCTAGCATCCACAGTTAAGATGTAATATCAAGGAACAAAGGTCATATTACAACTTTATAACCAGGAATAAAATAATTCATTACATCTTACATAGCTCAGTTGGCTATCTCATTACAATGCAGCAGAAATAACTATAGAATGGAGTCCTTCATCTTCAAAGAGCCACAGGCAATCATGTTGGTTGTAGACTAGTAATCCTAATCAACACACTTCACTAACATCAAACAAACCTGCAACATAATAAGTTACAGCCACAAGGGTCAATACATTTGAATTGTATTGGCAAGTGATACTATGGTAGTATAGTGGAGTCTATCATCTATATGCTTTTGGCTAAGTGGAGCTTAGGCTTGCTTTGCTCAAAATAGATTTTCCGTATCATTTGAAAACACTAAGTTTTTGCTGGTCAAAACACCCAAGGAACCACCAATAGAAATTGGTGAACCTTCACCCTTGTTCAACCACAAGTTTTTAATTTAGAAATTGAGATGAGGAGATTCTTGATAGCTTCCATGTCTTGATGCTCAAATTGTCCTTTACCAGGGACATGGCTAAGTAGATTTTACACTCTGTAGAGGTGGTGTACTTTCCCCACAAGACTTGGTTTCACCAAGACAAGATCTTTCAGAAGCCTTCCCATAGACCAGAATGGACGCTTTCCAACCTAACATCCCCTACCACCAACTATCCATTTGGCTAAGTTATTGCAACCTATATGATCCAGGCAGAGCCCATAATGCCAAGTGGCTGCTATTGAAGCTTCTCAACATTTGACATCTCAAATCTCTTTGTTCCTGGGTGGCATTCCACAAGTGAGATACCAAGTTTTCCCTAGTATACTGGACTTGGTGATGCCCAAGTTTTCCCCGGCATACTGGACTTGCGTAACCACTCAACACAAACCATTCTTTCCATTCCACCCAGGTGATTCATTCACTTAGTTGTTTTATTAAACAAAATAAAAGTCTTTGACTTAGAAATATTCCATAGCATGAATATAATCCACCTTGGTTTTATACTAGCTAAGCTAAGCATGATGGTAGTACGAATCTTAACTTAGGAAAAATTCTACTAAGGTTTCATCTACTAGGATTTCCCATGGCATAGTTTATACTAAGCAAAAATTCCATGCAAGTCCTACTTAGAAATATCACTAATGCATAGTGAAAATAATGGGACAAAAGTATGAAGCATCACTTGCCTTTTTGGTAGAGATTATAAGTTCACTCCTTGATCTCGCGATACTCACACTCTTCAAATATCACTACAATTCAATCAAGCAAGCAATATTCAATCTACCATTCAAGCAACATCACATAAAATAATAAAACAAGGCAATGCATGCAAACATGCCAAAGATTGTTTTATTTGGAAAAGTGGTTTCTATTAGGTTATAAACATTTGAAAACACCTATTGGTCATTTACAAAAGTGGTAAAACCATTTGATATTAAGTTAGTGAAAAATGGCCACTTTAAATCATTTTTGTTTTGCTAGAAAGGATTTAAATCCAAGGAATATTTCTAGTGTTTACCAAATATATTTTAACACAAATGTTAGTGTTTTGTGGTCAAGTGTTTAATATTAAAATCATTTGCAAAAGGTTTTACCTATAAACCATTTTTATACCAAAACCATATTTTATGTTGTTGAAAATGCCTTTAGCAAAGTAATAATTTTTATAGGGTTCACCAATTATACTTTTTAATCATAAAACTTTGTGTTTAGGGTCAGAGAGTTTATTTCAAATCATTTCCCAAAGGTTTTTATCCAAAAAATCATTTTTAACATATAAACAACATTTTAATTTGACTAGAAATGTTCCAATTCAAAGCTTTAGTCTTTTACTTCACAAAATATGTTTTTGAATCCACAAGTTGGTTTCTATGGTCAGTAGGTTCAAAACAATCCATTTTCCAAAGATTTTACTTTAAAAACTTTCCTAGAATAAATTTTATATTCAAATTATGCCTACATAAGTTTCTGCAAAAACAACCAATTTAACAGAAGCAATTCATTAAACAAAGTGCATGTTTGGATATAGTTTGTTTTGCTGATTCCATTGATATATAATTTGCAAAATTTGGATGTGTGGATCAAAAGTTATAGATTTTACAAAATCTAGCCTCTAATAGATCAAATCTGTTTTTAAAACAACAGGCAGGCCCACGTGGCGTGATCCTACTGGACGATACCGGTTCACGCGGATCAAAAGATACATGCCGTAAGATCTAAGTTACACCGCACGGAACAGAGGCTCACATACCCCTTTGCTTAAGAAATCTATCGCAACGCTATGATCTAGATCCAACGGTTCTCAGCGCTTTGACCAGAAACAGGCGGCGCTGGCGGCGGCTGCGCGGCGGCGGCGCTCTAGCGGTGAGGTTTCCGGCGATACAGGAGGAGAGAATAGGAGTGGTATGGCTCACCAGAATCGCATGATCTTGCTGATGTTCGTCGTATCCTTGGTTGGCGAAGGGGCGCTCGAGGATGATGGTGATTGCTCGCCGGAGAAGCTTCTGGCGGTGGTGCTCTCGGGCTGACGTCGTTGGCGATGTTTCGGATCACTCTAAGACAAGATAAGGGCTGCATTAGCTGCGCACGAGGTCGGCGATCATGCGTGCATCAACGAGAGGAAGAAGGGCGGTTAGTACTCACCGGGGAAGGTCGACGGAGCGGAGGCAGACGGCGGTGATGCTCAGACGTGGTTGTTGCCGAGCATATGGGGCGTGCGAGGATGATCTGGAGCTATTGGCAGTTGCGCAATAGGGTGGGGATCATGCTCGTGGGGGTTAGAGGCAGAGGGGAGGTGCGGCTTGGCCGGAATCGTAAAAAGGAGCTCGTCGGTGCAGCGAGGTTGCAAATGAAATCAGTGACAGCCTGGTGGCTCTGGTCATGTGATGTTTGAGGGGAAAGAAGGAGGGGAGGGAGGCAGTTAAAGGGGAGTAATCGCGGGGAGGAATTGCTCGCGGAATTGAGCGAATTAAACCGAGGTTTGAACGAGCAGTAACGGCCGGAGTTGAGGGTGAGGTCAGCGTGGGTGAGGAAGACGGTGACATGGCCATGGGTCCTGGTGGTCAGCGAGAGAGAGAGAGAGAGGTTTCGTGTGGGGTCGCAGAGTCAGCGACTGAGTGGGTTTGTTCTGCGGTGAGAAGAAAAACGTTTCGGGGGGGAGAGAGGGAGTGGCTAATTGGGCCAGTGGGCTGGGTTAGCTACCCTTTTTTTTCTGCTGAATCCTTTTCTTTTTCTATTTTCATTTTTCTGTTTTGATTTCTATTCATATAATTCAAGCACAATTTGAATTCAAACCTCCACCAAACTTTGTGTAGATTTTAATACTGTCATTTAACATATTCTAAAGTCAAATTTAGAATATTTCTTTTATTCTTTTAGGGCCTATTATTAATTAAAATAAATATGCATTTTTTTATTTCAAATAAGATTTTAATTTTCTTTCAAACACCATTTGAAATCCAAATTTTTCCAAACCTTTTCAGTAGGTTTTATTTAAAAATAAAACACTTTTATTTATTATTTAAAATACTTTTTTTAATGTTCATTTAAAATGGGAAATGTCTTTACTTAAATGAAATTGGATAATAATAAATCCTCATGATTTTATTTAAATAATCCTTTACTCTTTTTATTAAACAAAAATATTTTATTTTATTTGCTTGGCCAAGTTTTAATTTGGCCTTTTAAAATAGTCCTTATTTATTTATTTCTTCCTTTTCTTATAAAAACCATATCTTTTTATTTAAGGATCCAAAAATGGTGATTCCAACTTTTATAATTTTATTTAATATTTTTTTATCATTTTAAATCCCTTTAGGATTATTTTGTCACCATTTGGTATGGATTTTTAGATAGGTGCTTTATCAATTTCCTAATCTTACTAAATTCATAAGATTTTATCTATGGCTTTAAATTAAGTGAAACCAATTTCTATGGTTTTATAATATTTTCATTTATCATTCTTGATCATTTTGAAATGTTTGTTTGACAAATATTTTTATGTGGATCAAATCCATAGGCTTAGAGATAACTTGGAAATGTTTTTCTTCCATTAGGGTTTTGGTTTATTTTCCAAGTGTTTAAATTTCAAGATGCATTTATGAAGAATGCATTTCACTTGTTTTGAATTTAGTTGGATTTAAACTTTATTCAAAGTTTGTTCAAGATGGGCTTTTAAGTTTCCATTTAGAAACAAAAGTTTCTTTTCACCCTAAATTTCAAAAATTATTTATTTTGTTTATTTATTTTTCACATTACAAAATTTGGAAAATTTTGGGATGTGACAGGCTACCCCCCTTAAAAGAAATCTCGTCCCGAGATTTGGGAAAGATAGGGGTTACAAGTTGGCTCAAAGCAACTAGGGTACTACCACCCTTAAAAATTTCCAACTAGATTACATCTTGGCTTGCTTGGGATCTTGATGAAACTTCTCTGGGAAAACATCTGCATAGTGTCCTTTATTTCCACACTTGAAACATGTGACAAGGCTGAGATCCTTCATAGGCTTGTTTGTCTCGTGCTTCATCTTTTCTGGACAATTGCTTGCATAATTACCTTGGTTACCACAATTGTAACATGTGACAAGATTGAGTTCTTCATGTATCTTCTGTGGACAAGTTGATACATAGTGGCCTAGCTCTTTGCAGTTTTTGCACCACACTTGGCTAATTTCCATATACTTCTTCTTCTTCTGTGGACATTCATCAGCATAGTGTCCCATCTCTTTGCAATGGCAACATTGCACTTGGCTTTTGTCCTTCTTCTTCTTGGGTTTCTCCAAAGCTAGGAGTTCTTCTAGTTCATGCTCTTCATATCTTACCTCAAAGGTGGGAAAGTCTCGTGGTCTCCTTAATCTTTTCCTTGGATAACACATATGTCTCTTCTTCTTTCCATCAAGGTGAGTCATATTGCATGGAGGTAAAAGCTGAGATTTTCCCTTGTCTTCATCCTTCTTGGTAGAAGTTGTTCCCTCATGGGGGTTTACAAGATGTTGATGCACTCCACCTTGTTTCCTTTGTTGAACTATGGAATTGATGGGGCATTGGATAGGGACATGATTATTTCCTTCACATAGGAAACAAGTATCTTGAGATGTGGGGCATTGATTGGTTGGATGTTTCTCTTCACAATTAGGGCATTGGTCTTCATGCTCTTTGGAAGTGTGATCCATGTCTCCACAAATATTGCAAGCTTGAGTTCCTTCTATAATATCATTCTTGGCATCATTGTTGTCACCATCTCCTTGGGAAAGGCTGTCTTTCATGTTGAGCATTTGAGTGGTCATCCCTTGCAACAATTGGGATTGAATTTCCAAAAAAATTGCATGGTTGGGTCTAACTCATTGTTGTTGGCTAAAAACTGAGTTGTCAACTGATTCAACTAGGTTTGGTTTGCTAGTAGTTGTTCTCTCATGAGCATCTCTTGGTTGTTGTTGTCACCATTCTTGATGTTGGAGTTTCTTGGAGTAGTCATCTGTTTGGGTTGGATTAGGATTAGAATAGGTAAAAGATTTCTAAGGAAATAATTCTAATCACACACATCACAATTCACACAAGCAATGTGCAAGCAATCACAAACAATCATTCCACTCAAACAACAAGTTTCAAGCATATTTTTAGGCAACAAAACATTTTTGCTACACCACATAAGTTGGTGGGTTTGATTTATTCTAAACACTAATATGGTGGTCCAATTACATGGTTCACTTGAGATCATTCCATCCTTCTTAGTTGATTCTTCATGAACAAGATCTTTGTATCCTTGGAGAATTTCTTGAATCTTGGTCACAAAACTTCAAAGGTGATGATGGTTCCTTCTAAGTTGTGTTTCCTTAGTCTTCAAGTCTTGAGTAATATTTCTTGTCTCACTTGTAGTCCTTAGTGATATCCAAGTTGAAGTCCTTGGTGAAAATAAAGTTGAAGTCTTTGATGATGTTGAAGTTGGAGTCATTTGAGTTGGTGAAGTCCTTTGCTCATGGTTGAGGTCTTTGCTCATCAAGTTGAAATAGAAGATATGTAGAATCCAAACCAAAAGGTTGAGGAAAGAGTATACAAGATTGTTTGTAAATAAGTTTTGGAACAAATTCAACTCCTATTTTTCTAAGGGGTTTTGTACAATCCTAGGGTTACAAACCTACAGGCAACACAGTGTTCTGATACCATCTGTAGAGGTCCCAAACTTTAATAAGGTAGAGATCCCTGTGTTTACAATGCTAGTCCCTGGATCAATAGCTAGCATCCACAGTTAAGATGTAATATCAAGAAACAAAGGTCATATTACAACTTTATAACCAGGAATAAAATAATTCATTACATCTTACATAGCTCAGTTGGCTATCTCATTACAATGCAGCAGAAATAACTATAGCATGGAGTCCTTCACCTTCAAAGAGCCACAGGCAATCATGTTGGTTGTAGACTTGTAATCCTAATCAACACACTTCACTAACATCAAACAAACCTGCAACATAATAAGTTACAGCCACAAGGGTCAATACATTTCAATTTTATTGGCAAGTGATACTATGGTAGTATAGTGGAGTCTATCATCTATATGCTTTTGGCTAAGTGGAGCTTAGGCTTGCTTTGCTCAAAATAGATTTTTCTTATCATTTGAAAACACTAAGTTTTTGCTTGTCAAAACACCCAAGGAACCACCAATAGAAATTGGTGAACCTTCACCCTTGTTCAACCACAAGTTTTTAATTTAGAAATTGGGATGAGGAGATTCTTGATAGCTTCCATGTCTTGATGCTCAAATTGTCCTTTACCAGGGACATGGCTAAGTACTTAGATTTTACACTCTGGAGAGGTGGTGCACTTTCCCCGTAAGACTTGGTTTCACCAAGACAAGATCTTTCAGAAGCCTTCTCTTAGACCAGAATGGACGCGTTCCAACCTAACATCCCCTACCACCAACTGTCCATTTGGCTAATTTATTGCAACCTATATGATCCAGGCAGAGCCCATAATGCGAAGTGGCTGCACTTGAAGCTTCTCAACATTTGACATCTCAAATCTCTTTGTTCTTGGGTGGCATTCCACAAGTGAGATACCAAGTTTTCCCCAGTATACTGGACTTGGTGATACCCAAGTTTTCCCCAGCATACTGGACTTGCGTAACCACTCAACACAAACCATTCTTTCCATTCCACCCATGTGATTCATTCACTTAGTTGTTTTATTAAACAAAACACAAGTCTTTGACTTAGAAATATTCCATAGCATGAATATAATCCACCTTGGTTTTCTACTATCTAAGCTAAGCATGATGGTAGTAGGAATCTTAACTTAGGAAAAAATTTACTAAGATTTCATCTACTGGGATTTCCCATGGCATAGTTTATACTAAGCAAAAATTCCATGCAAGTCCTACTTAGAAATATCACTAATGCATAGTGAAAATAATGGGACAAAAGTATGGATAATCACTTGCCTTTTTGGTAGAGATTATATGTTCACTCCTTGATCTCGCAATAGCCACACTCTTCAAATATCACTACAATTCAATCAAGCAAGCAATATTCAATCTACCATTCAACCAACATCACATAAAATAATAAAACAAGGCAATGCATGGAAACATGCCAAAAATTGTTTTATTTGGAAAAGTGGTTTCTATTAGGTTATAAATATTTTAGAACACCTATTGGTCATTTACAAAAGTGGTAGAACCATTTGATATTAAGTTAGTGAAAAATGTCCACTTTAAATCATTTTTGTTTTGCTGGAAAGGATTTAAATCCAAGGAATATTTCTAGTGTTTACCAAATATATTTTAACACAAATGTTAGTGTTTTGTGGTCAAGTGTTTAATATTAAAATCATTTGCAAAAGGTTTTACCTATAAACCATTTTTATACCAAAACCATATTTTATGTTGTTGGAAATGCCTTCATCAAAGTAATAATTTTTATAGGGTTCACCAATTATACTTTTTAATCATAAAACTTTGTGTTTAGGGTCAGAGAGTTTAATTCAAATCATTTCCCAAAGGTTTTTCTCCAAAAAGCATTTTTAACATATAAACAATATTTTAATTTGACTAGAAATGTTCCAATTCAAAGATTTAGTCTTTAACTTCACAAAATATGTTTTTGAATCCACAAGTTGGTTTCTATGGTCAGTAGGTTCAAAACAAGCCATTTTACAAAGATTTTACTTTAAAAACTTTCCTAGAATAAATTTTATATTCAAATTATGCCTACATAAGTTTCTGCAAAAACAACCAATTTAACAGAAGAAATTCATTAAACAAAGTGCATGGTTGGAATGAGTTTGTTTTGCTGATTCCATTAATATAAATTTGCAAAATTTGGAAGTGTGGATGAAAAGTTATAGATTTTACAAAATCTAGCCTCTAATAGATCAAATATGTTTTTAAAACAACAGGCAGGGCCACGTGGCGTGATCCTACTGGGCGATACCGGTTCGCACGGATCAACGGATACAGATCATTAGATCTAAGTTACATCGCACGGCACAGAGGCTCACGTACCCCTTCGCTTAAGAAATCTATCGCAACGCTATGATCTAGATCCGACGGTTCTCAGCACTTTGACCAGAAACAGGCGGCGCTGGCGGCGGCTGCGCGGCGGCAGCGCTCTGGCGGTGAGGTTGCCGGCGATACAGGAGGAGAGTAGAGGAGTGGGATGGCTCACCAGAATCGCGTGATCTTGCTAATGTTCGTCGTATCTTTGGTTGGCGAAGGGGCGCTCGAGGATGACGGTGATTGCTCGCCGGAGAAGCTTCTGGCGGCGGTGCGCTCGGGCTGTCGTCGTTGGCGACGTTTCGGATCATGCTAATACAAGATAAGGGCTGCATTAGCTGTGCACGAGGTCGGCGATCATGCGTGCATCAATGAGAGGAAGAAGGGCGGTCAGTACTCACCGGGGAAGGTCGATAGAGTGGAGGCAGACGGCAGCGATGCTCAGACGTGGTTGTTGCCGAGCATATGGGGCGCGCGCGGATGATCTGGAGCTGTTGGCAGTTGCGCAAGAGGGTGGGGATCATGCTCGTGGGGGTTAGAGGCAGAGGGGAGGTGTGGCTTGGCCGGAATCGGAAAAAGGAGCTCGTCGGTGCAGCAAGGTTGCAAACTAAATCAGGGACAGCCTGGTGGCTCTGGTCATGTGATGTTTGAGGGGAAAGAAGGAGGGGAGGGAGGAAGTTAAAGGGGAGTAATCGTGGGGAGGAATTGCTGGCAGAATTGAGCGAATTAAACCGAGGTTTGAACGAGCAGTAACAGCCGGAGTTGAGGGCGAGGTCAGCGTGGGTGAGGAAGACGGTGACGTGGCCATGGGTCCTGGTGGTCAGCGAGAGAGAGAGAGGTTTCGTGTGGGGTCGCAGAGTCAGCGACTGAGTGGGTTTGTTCTGCGGTGAGAAGAAAAACATTTTGGGCGGGAGAGAGGGAGTGGCTAATTGGGCCAGTGGGCTGGGTAAGCTGGGCTGGCTTCTTCCATTTTTTTGTTCTGGATCCTTTTCTTTTTCTGTTTTCATTTTTCTGTTTTGATTTTTATTCAAATAATTCAAGCACTATTTGAATTCAAACCTCCACCAAACTTTGTGTAGATTTTAATACTGTCATTTAACATATTCTAAAGTAAAATTTGGAATAATTCTTTTATTCTTTTAGGGCCTATTATTAATTAAAATAAATTGGCATTTGTTTTTATTTCAAATAAGATTTTAATTTGCTTTCAAACTCCATTTGAAATCCAAATTTTTCCAAACCTTTTCAGTAGGTTTTATTTAAAAATAAAACACTTTGAATTATTATTTAAAATACTTTTTTAAATGTTCATTTAAAATGTGAAATGTCTTTACTTAAATGAAATTGGATAATAAAAAATCCTCATGATTTTATTTAAATAATCCTTTACTCTTTTTATTAAACAAAAATATTTTATTTATTTGCTTGGCTAAGTTTTAATTTGGCCTTTTAAAATAGTCCTTATTTATTTATTTTTTCCTTTGCTTATAAAAACCATATCTTTTTATTTAAGGTTCCAAAAATGGTGATTCCAACTTTTATAATTTTATTTAATATTTGTTTATCTTTTTAAATCCATTTAGGATTATTTGATCACCATTTGGTATGGATTTTTAGATAGGTGCTTTATTAGCTTTGGAAATTCAATTTCCTGATGTTACTAAATTCATAAGATTTTATTTATGGCTCTAAATTAAGTGAAACCAATTTCTATGGTTTTACAATATTTTCATTTATCTTTCTTGATCATTTTGAAATGTTTGTTTGACAATTTTTTTATGTGGATCAAATCCATAGGCTTAGAGATAACTTGGAAATGTTTTTCTTCCAATAGGGTTTTTAGGGTTTTTGTTTATTTTCCAAGTGTTTAAATTTCAAGATGCATTTATGAAGAATGCATTTCACTTGGTTTGAATTTAGTTGGATTTAAAATTTATTCAAAGTTTGTTCAAGATGGGTTTTTAAGTTTCCATTTAGAAACAAAAGTTTCTTTTCACCCTAAATTTCAACAATTATTTATTTTTTTTATTTTTTTCAGATTACAAAATTTGGAAAATTTTGGGATGTGACAATGTGACAATGAAAGTGCTATCAAGATTGCCTACAACTCGGTGGATCACACAAGGACAAAGCATACTGAGATTCGCCATCACTTTATTAGAGATCATGTTGCTCGAGGTGATATTGATCTATCATATGTTTCAACCAAAGACCAACTTGCCGACATCTTCATGAAGCCAATTGATGAAGCAAGGATTTGCTATTTGAGGAATGAACTAAATATCATAGATTCAAGGAGCTTGACTTTATTATCTTGCATTCTCACCTATGACTTGACCCGTATTTGGTTTAGGTGTAGGCATGGATATAGGGGGACTGTAGTCCTAATTGATAGGACTATCCCTCCCCCCATTATGCCCAAAGCAATCAAAATCATTCCTCTTAATATCATTTTGTGATATGTGAGCTTAAATGATGAGTTTCGGTAATGGACCTAAGATATATCTTCGTGGTGCCAAGCCGAGTATACTCAAATATGGTGGCCTAGGCCACCGCCCTCTCTCATTTGAGAGGTTGGTGCTTACTCATGTTTGTCATTCTCGCGTAGGGTTTGTTCTTATGGTCATGCACTCTCGTTTGGCTCTTCATATGTTTTTCCCCATTTTTAGAGTGCATATGTCCATATCAGTGTGACTTTCTTAACCCAAGCCTTTCTTATCCTCCGACAGAACTCATCTACTCTGCACAAGAACCTTCCACTTTATACATGTCTCTCTGTTCTGGTAGTTATGGTACTACCGGTGCAAACCCGCGGTACTACCGTCAAACGGTACTACCGTGAAAAACTAGCGGTACTACCGCTCAGGGGTCAGTTTCCAGGTCGTTTTCTGGAAACTTCTCAGGTGCGGTACTACCGGTCGTTTTCTACGGTACTACCGCCTAACGGTACTACCGCTCGTTCGTCTGGTACTACCGCTTTGCGTCTCGTTTAAGGGTGGAGATGCGGGGAGGGGCACCTCTCAGTGCCTCATTGTTCCCCTGCCTCCACTCCTAACCACCGCCATCGCTGGAGCAGAGAACACCGCCGGAGCCCCGCCCCCTCCTCCTTTCCCTGGATCCGCACCGGATACGACTTCCTCACGGGCTCCTCCTCATTCTCCACCGCCATGGATACTGGTACTACCGCCCTTCTCTTCTTCTCACATGTTTTGTCCATTGAATCTAGGGTAACTTTGATTCTTGGCCAAAACAAGTGTTTTTGAGGTTGTACCGTGTGCTTGTTACCTGATATTACTCCTTGTCCGATGGCATTCTTGTTTTGTGTAAATTTTACTGCCCGACCATGGATCGATAATACCAGATCTGCACTATGGTCGCATGACCGGTAGTACCGTAAATCTTGTCAGGTAATACCGTTGTGCGGTACTACCGCCCGTGAGATCCGGTACTACCGCCCTGTACTGACAGCAAAATTTCCTCTAAAACTTGAGTTTCGTCGTCTATTTGTCTCGGGTTCTTGTGCCCTTACCCCTATGCTATCTCCCTCATTCTTTCACAGGTACAGGGGTTCCCGGGGTTCACGCAAACGCTCCAAAGCTCATCATGAGATCGAGGACTATGTGTTGGGAATATGCCCTAGAGGCAATCATGTATGATGAGATTTCCCATTGTATTCATAAAGATATAAAGTTGTACTTGTATAAACATCTGATGTGTATCATTGAATATGTGATTAGGTTGTGGAACTATGCATTCATGTTGTTGTACTAAATTTCCTTGGTCATTGAGGTTGTGCTGGACACACAACTTAGACCAATGTGAAAGTTGGCTTGATGACTCGGTTCCACTTGTTATGGGCATGGAGATGCTATTCCAACTTACACAGATTCGGCTAAAGAGTTTAGCGAGTCGGATTGACCCATATTGAGGTACAACGAACAAGTTGTCATTTGTATATCTCAATCAATGTAATCCTTAGACCTGAGGTTATTGCATAGTTCGAGTAGAGGATCACCGACTTAGGTTCTGTCAAACACTGATCTGTAACTGGGCAGTTATAAAGGCAGAGTATGGGTCGACTGAGAATCAAGCTGTGTGATGTGAATAACCAAGATGGGATTTTGCCCCTCCACTTGGAGAGATATTCTCTAGGCCCTCTCGGATGATATGATTCGGAAAGCATGGCCATGCACAACTCGGTTAAGTGTTAACCGAGGAGATCGACTAAGAGTTAGTCGGGTGAATCACTTATCTTGAATCGAGAAGAGAGTCGGACTATTTAAGGGATGACATATATTCGCCTATAGTCTGAGAAGGTATATCTTGAGGCAAAAGGGACTCGGACGCAATTCACATTGGAAAGGCAAGTCTTCATGACTCTTTGGTACTTGGGAGTCGGCACGTTCTGCTAGGAGCCTCTACCGACTGATCGATTTAGAGTTGGAATCTAATCGTGTCAAAGTAGCCATGATCCTGCGGAGTCACACACTTCAGAGAGGGAGCAAGTTTGGATTGGATCTGAACTGGAAATCTGGTTGGGTTGGACCCGAGCCTGATTTGGACTGAGTCAGTGAGTCGGACTCACAGGGACTAACATTATATGGGCTTTAGTGAATGGGTCGCGCGAGCAGAGCCCACATTCACTCCCTATATATAATGGAGCACCGTAACCCAGAAAGGTTAATCGTTGATCGGTTAGGTCATTCCATGTGTTGGAAACCCTAGCTCCACAGTAGTCCTGCCATCGTACCGAACCTAGCAGTTCGCCGCCAGTGCTCCTCCTTGCACGTGTGGATACCAGTAGAGGTGTTGTACGATCAGCACCAGGACGATCGGATCACAAAGGACTGTACTGCATCAACTGATGCGCTTCATCAGTAATCTGCAACTGCGCGTCTAGTGGTAAACCTCGTGGCCTTCTACCTCAGCTGGATCTTGGGATCACCATTTTAGAGGAAATTTTTTGTTTTATCTCCGCGTGGCCCAACAGTGGTATTAGAGCAATAGCTTATGGTTTTAGGCTTGAGATCTTACATATGTGATATGCGGTTGGCTGTAGATGAGATCTATGTGCTGTTTGGTGGTCGATCTATGAGATAGATCGGTTTTGTACGAGGTTGATTGGATCAACTGTACTCGGAGAATGGTAGATCTGTTTCGTGATCATACTGGTAAGGTCGTGGAACGACATACCCCTACCGGTCGGCTTCCTCCATCGGGGTAGACTGTGACACGTAAATCCATATGCGGTGATCGAAGATCAAAGAGTTTTATCGAGTCAGAACAATGGTCGGAATCCATGTCCGGACCGTCGGCTTCGCCCTGTCGTACCGCCTTAGATGTCGTTGCTAGTTTCACAACGCTGGTAGATATTGTATCTATGCATAACTTTTTTTTGCAGGAAGTTGTGAATGGTATGGTTCATGTGCATGTGATGTATGTGTGTAATCCATACGTGATCTGCAAATCACAGTTTTTGTCAGCCGGCTGGAGCCTAGGTGCTGTCATTTTACTATATAACGACCTGCGTGTCGGATTCTCCTTGTAATTTACTTTACTAAGCTAGTGTAGCTGTTTGGAGAACCCGGAAGGCATGCAAGGCGATGTACATGTCGACGACATGGAGTAAGATGGCAAGTGATAAGAGTTGGCACGAGTCAGATTACAGGCTTTGTGGAGATGGACATCGCCATGAAGAGAGCCATACCATTTCACACTATAATTTCTTTATTTTGTGTTATTGTTATGTCTCTGTTTTACCTCTATTCGATAGTCGGTAAAATTTAATCCCTCAAAGAAGGTCTAGTCGGTTTTCCCGCCAGTGTTTGCACCATCACAAGTCGGACATTTTTGGTAGTGGGCTCATAAAATTGAGGTGCTGCCAATTCTTTTCGACTAGGTGGGTTCGAGTCAGACTCTTAGTGCGGAAACACTCGGTAAGCTAGACGGGTCTATCACAATGTTTGTGGGGCTCGGGGAAAGGTCGGATGGGAGCCGGGGCATGTGATGCCACCCGTCCAACATGAGTCGTATGAGATACGATTGACAAGGAGTTGTCTACCTAGATCACTTGGCGGCTAGTGGTGATGCTAAAGCTCACTAGCCTACTTGCTTATTTAGGATCCTGAATCACTAAGTAACCATCGGAGGGGTGTTGCATTGGTTCTAGTGGGAGCATAAAATATTAAAATGTATAATATGCTTGCTCTTTTATGAATACATGTCTTAAGTGTTTTGCATATTTTTTGTTGTAGATCATGGCACCAAGTAGCAGTCACTCTCAGATATACGGTTTTGTGTTGAGAACTATCCTTGAGAAAGATAAACTGAATGACACTAATTTTACCAACTGGTATCGAAATCTGAGAATTGTTCTCAAACAAGAAAAGAAGGACCATGTCCTAGACAACCCCCTTCCAGATGAGCCGAATGAGAATGCGACTGTCACTGCCACCAATGCCTACCTTCGGGCTAAGGATGAGTCCATGGATATTAGCTATCTTATGCTTGCTCACATGGAACCGGACTTGCAAAAGCAGTTCGAGCATGTTGAGGCCTACGATATGATCGAAAGCCTCAAAAGTATGTTCCAGGCTCAGGCGAAGACTGAGAGGTATCAAGTCTCTCAGGCTTTGCTGAGTTGCAAGCTTAAGGATGGTGATCCACTGAGTCCGCATGTGATCAAGATGGTTGGTTACGTGCGGTATCTGGAGAGGCTTGGCTACCCCATAAGCGAAGAGTTCGCTATGGATATAATTCTGAACTCTCTTCCTAGTGCATATGGGCAGTTCATTTCGATCTACCACATGCATGGTATGGATAAGAAGCTCACTGAATTGCATGGGATGCTCAAGCAGGCATATGCGGATCTCAAGAAGGACGCCAGTCAAGTGTTGATGTTGCAGAATAAGGCTAAGTTCAAGAAGAGTTCTTGGACTAAGAAGAAGGCTAAGTCAGGAGGAAAGCAGGCTCAGGACCCGGTCCCAAGCGCTTCCTCAGGGACTAAACCATCTCCTTCAGCCTGATCCACTTGCTTCTACTGCAAGGCGGATGGCCACTCGAAGAGGAACTACAACAAGTATTTGGCTGATAAAGCCAAGAGTGAAGGTATGACTTCCGACTCAGGTACACTTGTTTGCAATGTTATAGACATATATCTTGCTAATGCACCTAATAGTTCTTGGGTATATGATACCGGGTCAGTTATTCACATCTGCAACTCGTTGTAGGGACTGGTAAGAACTAGGAGCGTAGCAAGAGGCGAGGTTGATATTCGATTCGGCAACAAAGCAAGAGTTGCTGCGTTGGAAGTCGGCAACTTCATTTACCTTCCGAATTCATTATGGAACTGAATAATTGTTATTATGTTCCAGTGCTCAGTCGAAACATTATTTCTGCTTCATGTTTGATGAGGCAAGGCTATGAGTCGAATATCAAGAATAATGGTTGTTCTTTGTATTTGTTCTTTGTATTTGAATGATATGTTTCACGGCTTTGCACCCGTCCAGGACGGGTTATTTATTTTGAATCTTGATGGTGAGTCGGTTTATAACATAAATGTTAAAAGGTTGAAACCAAATGATCTGAATATGACTTACTTTTGGCATTGTCGGCTTGGTCATATAAGTTTGAAACGCATGAAGAAGCTCCATGATGATGGACTCCTAACTTCATTCAACTTGGAGTCATTCGAGACATGCGAATCTTGCCTACTCGGCAAAATGACCAAGATACCTTTTGCAAAGAGTTGCGAGAGGGCGTCCGACTTGTTGGGACTAGTACATAGTGATGTATGTGGACCAATGAGCACGACAGCCAGGGGTTGAGTACTTCATTACCTTCACTGATGATTTGAGTAGGTATGAATAGATCTACTTGATGAAACATAAGTCGGAAGCCTTTGAAAATTTCAAAGAATTCTAGAATGAAGCACAGAATCAACTCGGCAAGAAAATAAAGTTTCTTCGGTCGGACCGAGGAGGCGAGTACATGAGCCATGAGTTTGATGACCATCTGAAAAGTTGTGGAATAGTTCCTCAACTTACTCCGCTAGGAAAGCCCCAAAGGAACGGTGTTTCGGAAAGGCGGAATCGGACCTTGTTGGACATGGTACGATCAATGATGAGTCGGACAGATCTGCCTTTATCATTTTGGGGTTATTGTCTAGAAACAGCGGCGTTCACACTAAACAGAGTACCATCAAAGTCGGTAGAGAAGACACCGCATGAGATGTGGACAGGCAAAAGGCCGAGTTTGTCTTTTCTTAAGATTTGGGGCTGTGAAGCATTTGTCAAGCGACTTCAGTCGGACAAGCTTACGGCTAAGTCGGATAAGTGTATTTTCGTAGGGTATCCGAAGGAAACCTTGGGTTACTACTTCTACAACTGAGAAGAGGGCAAAGTGTTTGTCGCTCAGAACGATGTCTTCCTTGAGAAAGAGTTTCTCAATCGGGGAGTCAGTGGGAGCACGGTGCAGCTCGAAGAAATTCAAGAGCAACCGGCTAGTAGCGAGTTGGCAAAAACCTTGGAGGTTGAGCCGGTCGTGGTAGCTGAGCCGGCAGCAGCACCTGTACTACGAAGATCTGCGAGATTACGAAGTGTTCGTGATGTGTTACTGTTAGACAGTGATGACCCAGCAAATTATACGGAAGCGATGGTGGGATCTGATTCCGAGTCATGGCTTGGAGCCATGAGATCTGAGTTAATGTCCATGGATGAAAATCAAGTTTGGAACTTGGTTGATCTGCCAGACGGTGCAAGACTCGTCGAGTGCAAATGGGTCTTTAAGATGAAAACTGATATGGATGGAAATGTTTCAATCTATAAAGCACGTCTTGTCGTGAAGGGATTCCGACAAGTTCAAGGAGTTGATTATGACGAGACCTTCTCGCCCGTAGCGATGCTTAAATCAGTTCGGATCATGTTAGCTATAGCAGCCTATTTCGACTATGAGATATGGCAGATGGATGTCAATATGGCTTTCCTTAACGGAAATTTAACCGAGGACGTGTATATGATACAGCCCGACGGTTTTTTCGATCCGGCTAATGCTGACAAGGTATGCAAACTTTAGAAATCCATTTATGGGTTGAAGCAAGCATCTCGGAGTTGGAATATTCGCTTTGATGAGGTAGTCAAATTGTTTGGCTTCATCAAAAGTGATCATGATTCTTGTTTGTATAAGAAGTTTAGTGGGAACAAAGTAAACTTTCTAATCTTATATGTGGATGACATATTACTGATTGGAAATGATGTCCAGATGTTGCAAGAAACCAAGGAATCATTGGAAAGGAGTTTCTCAATGAAAGACTTGGGTGAGGCAACATACATCCTCGGAATCCGGATCTACAGAGATAGATCAAGGAGGCTCATTGGATTGAGTCAGAGTACTTATTTGGAAAAAGTGTTGAAGAAGTTCAACATGTAATCGTCTAATAAGGGGTTCTTACCGATGTCCCATGGTGTAAAACTTAGCAAGACTCAGTGTCCTTCGACAACTGATGAGCGAAGTCGGATGAGTGCGATTCCGTATGCTTCTGCAGTCGGATCCATCATGCATGCCATGGTACTAGGCCGGATGTTTCATATGCTCTAAGTGTTGTGAGCAGATACCAGGCTGATCCTGGAGAAATCCACTGGACAGCGGCTAAAAATATCCTAAAGTACTTGAGAAGGACTAAGGATATGTTCTTGGTTTATTGTGGTGAAGGTGAACTCAGTGTAAAGGGTTACACGTATGCGAGTTATCTAACCGAATCTGCTGATTCTCGTTTGCAATCCGGATACGTGTTTATTATAAACGGAGGTGCTGTGAGCTGGAAGAGTTCAAAGCAAGTGACTCTGTATGCATCTACAACAGAGGCTGAGTATATTGCCGCCTCGGAGGCAGCAAAGGAAGCTATTTGGATGAGGAATTTCCTCATGGATCTTGGTGTGGTCCACGGCTCGTCCAATCCGTTAGACGTGTATTGTGACAACAATTGTGCTATTGCACAAGCCAAGGAACCTAGACAACACCAGAAGAACAAGCACATACTCATGCGGTACCACCTGATTCGCCAGTTCGTGGATCGGGGTGATATCAAGTAATGCAAGGTACACACGGATGCAAATATTGCGGATCCGTTGACAAAGCCGTTACCCCAACCAAAGCATGAGGCGCACCTGAGAGCCATGGGCATTAGATGCTTAGACATGTGATGTCGTAAGATTAACTCTAGTGCAAGTGGGAGACTATTGGGAATATGCCCTAGAGGCAATCATGTATGATGAGATTTCCCATTGTATTCATAAAGATATAAAGTTGTCCTTGTACAAAAATCTGATTTGTATCATTGAATATGTGATTCGGTTGTGGAACTATGCATTCATGTTGTTTGTACTAAATGTCCTTCGTCATTGAGGTTGTGCTGGACACACAACTTAGACCAATGTGAAAGTTGGCTTGATGACTCGGTTCCACTTGTCATGGGCATGGAGATGCTATTCCAACTTACACAGATTCGGCTAAAGAGTTTAGCGAGTTGGATTGACCCATATTGAGGTACAACGAACAAGTTTTCATTTGTATATCTCAATCAATGTAATCCTTAGAACTAAGATTATTGCATAGTCCGAGTTGAGGATCACCGACTTAGGTTCTGTCAAACACTGATCCGTAACTGGGCAGTTATAAAGGCAGAGTTCGGGTCGACTGAGAATCAAGCTGTGTGATGTGAATAACCAAGATGGGATTTTTCCCCTTCACTTGGAGAGATATTCTCTGGGCCCTCTCGGATGATATGATTCAGAAAGCATGGCCATGCACAACTCGGTTAAGTGTTAACCGAGGCGATCGACTAAGAGTTAGTCGGGTGAATCACTTATCTCGGATCGAGAAGAGAGTCGGACTATTTAAGGGATGACATATATTCGCCTATAGTCTGACAAGGTATATCGTGAGGCGAAAGGGACTCGGACGCAAGTCACATTGGAAAGGCAAGTCGTCATGACTCTTTGGTACTTGGGAGTCGGCATGTTCTGCTAGGAGCCGCTACCTACTGATCGATTTAGAGTCGGACTCTAATCGTGTCCAAGTAGCCATGAGCCTGCGGGGTCACACACTTAAGAGCGGGAGCAAGTTTGGATTGGATCTGAACTGGAAATCTGGTTGGGTTGGACCCGAGCCTGATTTGGACTGAGTCAGTGAGTCGGACTCACATGGACTAACATTATATGGGATTTAGTGAATGGGCCGCGCGAGCAGAGCCCACATTCACTCCCTATATATAGTGGAGCACCGTAACCCAGAAAGGTTAATCGTTGATCGGTTAGGTCATTCCATGTGTTGGAAACCCTAGCTCCACAGCAGTCCTGCCGTCGTACCGAACCTAGCAGTTCGCCGCCGGTGCTCCTCCTTGCACGTGTGGATACCAGCAGAGGTGTTGTACGATCAGCACCAGGACGATCGGATCGCAAAGGACTGCACTGCATCAACTGACGCGCTTCATCAGTAATCCCGCAACTACGCGTCTAGTGGTAAACCTCGTGGCGGATCTTGGGATCACCACGTTAGAGGAAATGTTTTGTTTTATCTCCGCGTGGCCCAACACTATGAGTCAGAGTCAGATTCCGAGGTTGAGACTGAGTCAGAAGAAGAGATCATGCCTCAACCTAGCACCCGTGTGAAGTTGAAAACCACTCGTGGTCGACGTGGAGGGGGAGTTAAGCAAAGTGCTGGCCATGGTAAGGCTCCTCCTCCCCCTCCTCCCTCGGGTCACCGCAAGAGTCAAAGTTCTGGGCCATCTGGACCAAAGCTACTATCTGATTTTTCTGAGGTTGAGTTTCATGCCTTGAGGTCTGTCAATCCATATGTTGTTGCTCGCTCTCATGCTCGGAAAGATAGCCTCTTCTATACGGATTTCCAAGAGCGTGTGTTCCATGAGATACTCATGAAGGATGAAAAGCTTGTGTTCCCTCAGAAGTGGATTGAGATGAATCATGTGAAGAATAACCTTCAGTACTTCGGTGAAGCCCTTGAGATTTGCACAAACATTGGCTTGCTTCCCATTATGCAGTTCTGGTGCAACTATGACCCAATGCTCATTACTCAGTTTTATGCCACCATTCACTTTGCCAAGGATCAGTCTCGGACTATCACCTGGATGACCAAGGGAGTTGTCAAGCAAGCAACCTTGGCTGAGTTTGTGGCTATCCTTGGGTACGAGGATCATGGAAAGGACACTCCTGTTGGCTTTCGGTGTCACAACAATGATCGCCCCATGAAGAAGGATGTTCTTTCTCCACTGTACATCCGGGGGTGCAGTATTCCTAGGAAGATCAAGGGCTTCTCCCCACATATGACATCTTGCACCGTATATTCCGTGAGACAGTTGCCCCCCGAGCTGGAAATGTTGATGAGATGCATGCATTCATGGTGGATCTCATGATCACCACCTTTCACCACCGTGATTTCGGCCAACCAATGGATGTGATGGATGTTATTTGGAATGAGATGGTCTATGCCACCTACACTTGGAGGGTGCCTCCTTTTGCTCCCTATATCATGGCTCTCATTCTTAGCAAGTGCCCATCGATTGCCCGTGACATTACTTCTCAATGCCTTGTCACTCACCGACACAAGAATCTGTTGATCAAGACCCATCCCAAACCTCGCAATGTCGATGGTCAACTTGTTGATGAGCATGGGAAACCACTTGAGGAGGGGTCCGGTGATGATGATGATGCCCAGGATGATGACTTTGTGATCTCACGCCGCAAGCCTGCTCAACCATCTTGGGCCAAGAGGATTGAGGCTAATCTCAAGAAAGTATTTTGCTTCCAAGTTGACAATCAGAAGCGCATGCATGAGGCTCATGTCTATGCCAAGAAATCCTATGCTCGTCAGAAGGAATTTATGGAGGCTCAAGGTTTGACCGTCTCCAAGGGCTTCGAGAACAACATCACCCCGGAAGACCAATGGATCTCCAAGCACAGCCACTGGGATGATGATGCCACCTCCTCCTTCCGTGCCCCGCCAACTCATGATGATGCCTGGGATGCCTGGGATGATGATGACGAGTGATATCCGGGACATTAGTGTTGCTCTTGTCCCTTTTTGGTGTCTTGATGCCAAAGGGGGATAAGTTGCACATTAGGCATGCGGTATTTGTGTGGGAAAAGTCACAAGCTCGTTCGCGTGGGAAAAGTCACAAGTGCCATTGATTTTTATTCGCTTGTGAACTTTATTTGCTTGCCTCTTATTATGTGTGAATCTTGTGAACTAACTATTTGTGCTATGTATGGTGAGACTATGTGGTTATCGTATGGATCCATCATTTGTGTGTATGGGTATTCTCATATGGATCCATCTTAGGTGGTGTGTGTGATGACATTATCTATTCGTTATCAATATTTCTCGTCACACTTTATTATGCAAAGTTATGTGCTCTAAGTGCGACTTTACACTCCCATGTAGCTTGTCAAATAGAAGGGGGCTAGATTCTACTTATCTAGGGGGGATCCCCATCTCTATTTTTCAAAACCTTGTTTGTCATCACAATATTATCATGCAAATGTGTGTTGTCATCAAACACCAAAAAAGGGGAGATTGAAAGAGCATTTCCTATCCCTGGTGATTTTGGTGTTTATAACAACACACATATCGGACTAATTATTTGCCAAATGTATCACAGTTGTATTAAAAAGGGGTTTGTAGTGTACCGGATGTACATGAATTTACTACTGGGCTTGGCAGTGTGTTTGAACAAACTGCCCAAAACCTTCTGCCTGGCGCGGTACCAAAAAGCGGTAGTACCGATTTTTACTAACTAGCACGGAAGTAGGTTTTGGCAAGTTGCCAAAAAGCCTCTACCAGGCTAGGTACTAAAAAGCGGTAGTACCGCATTTTAGTACCTAGCGTGACAGAAGCTTTTTGCAACTTGTCAAAAGCTACTGCCCGCCCTGGTACTAAAATGCGGTAGTACCGCATTTTAGTACCTAGCATGGCAGAAGCTTTTTGCAACTTGTTAAAAGATACTGCCCGCCCCGGTACCAAAATGCGGTAGTACCGCATTTTAGTACCTAGCGCGGCAGAAGATTTTTACAAGTTGCCAAAAGCTACTTCCCGCCTAGGTACCAAAATGCGGTAGTACCGCATTTTAGTACCTAGCACGACAGTGGGTTTTTGGCAAGTTGACAAATGCCACTGCCCTCCACGGTGTCAAAATGCGACACTACCGCATGCGTCCGGTAGTACCGTGCCCCAGGGGCGGTACTACCGCTTTGTGGTAGCACCACAAATTGATACTGCTGGTGGCTGGGGCATGTGTGCTTTGGTTAATGCACTTCCGGTACCAGGCCGGTAGTACCGGTGTTTTCCGGTACTACCGCTTGGAAATCCAGTACTACCACTGCATTTAATGCTCAACAGTTAGATCTGCTCTGAGAGCTATAAATACCCCTCCACCTACCTTGGGACAAGGTGCTCGTTGCATTGAAGACTACTACCTCCATTTTGAGCCACCAAATCGCCAAGATCTCTTCATTCCACCATCCAAAGTCTTTGATCTTTGGAGAATCGAAGGAGGAGGCCTTGATCTACTACTTCACCAAAAGAGATCTTGATTTCCCCCTCATTCATTTGAGGGCCCCATTGCTCTAGTGTTTTTTCTTTGAAAACCCTAGTTCTAGATTTGGTTCTTACAAGCTTATCTTTGATTGTCTTGACATCTTGCTTGTATTTGGGAGCCTCCAATTAAGTTGTGGATGTGTGCCCCGAACTTGTTGTAAAGGTGCAGGCTTCCACCTCGAAGGTTGCCGATATAGTGGAAGGTGGATCAATCCCGTTGGGGTGAGATTCATCGGAGAACAAGGGAGGCCTCTCGTGGCGTTGGTGGTTTGAAACCACCCCCTCTCCAAACGTATATGTACTTCCCCTCAAAAGGAAGGAACTACGGGAAACAAATCCTTGTGTCTCCGTGTCCACCACTTTGGTTACTTCTATCTTTTACCGCACTTTACTTACTTGTTCTTGCTTAGTGTTGCGTTAGCTAGTGCTTGTTTGTCATATAGGTAAATTCACCTTAATTGCATTATCTAGAGAATTTACCTTTCTTGTCAAACCTTAATTTGAAAAAGAAGAAAATTTGAAGTAGCACCTATTCACCCCCCCCCCCTCTAGGTGCCCATACGATCCTTTCAACGTCTTATAACCATGGCATAATGGATGACAACATGACTACTTAATTAACATTTTGTTGTGTGGCAAACAACATTTTGTTGTGTGGCAAATAATTCATCTGCGATAAAAGCTATTTCCATATTTGATGCAAGCACATCTACTAGGCATTCTGGTGGACTGTCGTAGATCCATCTACCGTGCGCCTTCAACCATGTTTTGTTATTCGCGGTTAAAACTTCTTTGATGACGAGAAAAATCCCGTCTACCAAAATCGATCGTTGTAAAATATCAATTTTATTCTAGTGAGGGTTTCAAAGGCCATTTCTGATGGAAGACGGGGTTGAATAGCCGAAAGAAGCAACACAACGAGATGGATTGACAATTATGCGAGATCATGAGGAGGCATATGCAATGTGATTGCTTATGATAGTTAGGGTTCACATCCACCTCATTATATATTGTTCTTTGGGTGAGACTTTGGGAATAATCCCACGTCTGAGTCGGTAGCAATCCACGATTCGTACATATCCAAAAATAGTTGTTAACTTAACAAGCAACGAGCTCATATAATGCAAAAAATAGGTCGCGCATGCGCCTGGGGGAGCACGTGCAAGCCACTCCTCTTATATGGTTCCTAATGAGTGGTAGAAGAGCCTCCATTATAAGGAGATGCAACTCTCTTCCAACTAACAATGTGGTACTATATTTTAGTCTCGCATCTTTCCATGTATGAATGAGCCTTGTGAGATTTTAAGAAATCAAATTGCACTATGGGCCTAAAGCCCACTACCAAAATTCCAACAACTATTCTACAATGTAATGCTCTTAACATTTATGCCTTATTACCAAGTTTATTTAGTATGCTAGTAGGTGATTTTGCTTTGTTCGTACGCAATCAAAATAAATGTCATGTCTTACCATTGCCTATCATATCTGTTTTCATGGTTTCAAGGTTTTGATGCTTTATTATCCAAGTTTTATGATGAACTTGCAGAAAAGGAATATGCTTTATTGTGGTAAGCAGTTTCACAATAGAACAGTTTGGATTGCAAAGTGTTATACTTTTATTTCATGGTTAAGTTTTGAGCTTTATTATCCAATTTTTATGATGAACCAACAGAAAAGGGAAGCGCTTTATTTTGGTAAGCATTTTCACAAAAGGACACCTTATATCGTAAAGTGTTTACATTTATTGTATACACATCCCCCTTGGTCCTCTAGTGCTGATTAAGAAAATTCTATATATAATATTAAGTAGTCTCTTAACCCAGACTTAATACTTTAGTTTAGAATAAAACCTACTGAACAAATTGCAAAAAACATTTTTAATACTTTCTCCGGTCCATATTAATGGTCTTAACTTTATCTAAATTCATATTTAGACTAGATAGAGTTATATTTAGATAAATTTGAGGTTATTAATATATACCGGAGAGAGTACTAGTTGGTGCCGGCGGATTAAAAGCCACAAGAAATGTCCTCGAGACCATTTGAGACACATATCAAGAGGGCCCTGTATACCACGTAAGTTTCAGCGAGGTCTCTAGAAGACTTTTTGCCCTCTATTTCAGAAATGACAATAGAAGAAAAGGGGGAAGACAAGATCTCAGGAACCGAACTTTTCAGGATTATGTGGTCGGACGTGACATTTCTTGGAAAGATTCATGCATATTTAAGCACATGGATAAACTGTCAATCCTTCAAGCAAGCAACAACTGGAGTACCGATTACCGACCATCATTGTGGTGGACTGTGGCTTTAGATCTTCAGAATGCGACTTAAAGTGTTATCGCTTTGTACGTTCCTATTTTGTGAACAACGGTTGGGACATTTTTAGGTGACACCTCCCTTTCAAGGATCCGGGGTGAAGAAAAGATGATTCGGCAAAAAAAAAAAAGGACGCTTGCAGACAAGGAAGTTCCGGAGGATAACAGTTTCAGTCAAAAGGGTGCACTTCGTCCAATTCATATTTTCTCTCGTTTAAAAACTTGGCATCATTATTGACTTATTGCCATTAGCTCTTCGAGGTACAGTGTACATTGTTTTTCATAAACTACATATTCATGTCTTATATTTTATTATATTGCATTGGGTATGGATGCTCCGCCCATAGAATGAATCATAGTGTCTTATACTCCTCCGTTCTAAAAAGGATGTTTCTTAGATTTATTAAAATTTAAATGTACCTACACACTAAAACATGTATAATTTTAGACAAATTTATGGCACCCCTTTTAGGATGGAGAGAATTCTACTCCCTCCATCTCAATTTACTCTGCATTTTGGGTTTAGTTAAAGTCAAACTTTATAAACTTTGACTATGTATATTAGAAAAAATATCAACATCTAAAATATGAAATAAATATAATTAGACTCATCATAAAACATACTTTTATATTATATGTAATAGATTTTATAAATATTGGTATTTTGTAGAATATGCTTGAACAAGTTTTAATATGTTTGATTTTGACCAAACCTAGAATGCAACGTAATTTGGAACAGAGGGAGTATGGGTACGGACGCTCCACCCAAGCATTGGCTTGCACTAATGAAAGTATCACATTATAATTAGATATTTCTCAACCTTAACTTTACATGAATGTATATAAAATTCCGAGAAAATATCACAATGTAACATAACTTTACTTTTTTAGAACTATACCATAAGTTTACTCTCTATAAATAATTAGAACTGATGAAAGTGATGGAAATGAGCCCTTTCAGGCCTTTACTTGACCCATTTCATAACAGGCTTCAGTGACACAAGATGGGCCGTAGCAGAACACATAGGCAACGCTGCATTGCATGTGGGCCGATAGATAGCTTCCTCGTGACATAGTTCGTGGCTAAAAAAAACGTTTTCCACAGGGACATCCTTGTTTCTGTTCAATTTTATGTGCACATTTAATGTGTTCTTATTGGCAAGTTCTAGGAATCATCGGGCAGAAAACTGTTAAAACTTAGGCGTCTCCGGAGCTGTCCGATGCACTTAAGTGAGCAAATGCAGCGGGTCCAATCAATGTAGCAAAAAGGTTTTGCATGTAGCAATTGTATGTAACATCCGTTTGCAATATTTTTTGTAGTATGTAAAAGTTGCCAAAAAAGATTGCAAGCATTTTAAAAGTATCCATATAGCAATGAAAAACATATGCAACAAATCCATATTTTGTTAGAGGAAAACATTGACAAATTTGTGTCATTGCCCGCAACATTTTGGAAAGACGCATGTAGCAAAATCGAATAACGTGTACAACAAATTCCAATTTAGTTGTAGCAGAACTTTCAAGAGCGTCAAGTTCGCGACCTTGTAGCATTTTAAACACAACCAGGTAGCAAAAACCAACAACACATGCAATAAATCCCAGTTTGGTCATACGAAAACGCAAAAGAGCATTCCAGTTGCCACATTTCAATATACTCATGTAGCAAAAATCATACTACCTCTGTTCCAAGGCTTTAAGGCATATAAATTTTTTCAAAAGTCAAACTAACTAAAGTTTACCCAAATTTTTTTAAATATTAATATTTACAATACTTAATTCATATCCTTTTATATATCATAAAACATATTTTCACATGGTATCTATATAATATAATAGTTTTTTGATTTATTTTTCTAAAAGATTGGTCAAACTTTACATGGCTTGACTTTTCAATAAAATTATACGCCTTAAGCCTTGGGATGGAAGAAGTATGTGCTTGTAGCAAACCATAACACCGCATGCAACATTGAAAAACCCCAAAACTCCACTGACCTCCACCATTAAAAATGGAGCACTAACCATGTCGTCCTATGTCGTCGGCGATGAATCTAGATTGGGTGAACTCTAGAACAATCCGTTCACGGGGCAACTTCTTCTCCAAGTTTGGAAGATAGGGAGGCATCGGGCATGGCGAGCTCTGCGATGGCCAAACAGCTGAGGCGGTGGAGGGGTGGTGGACCTTGCTTTCCCTCTTCGTTCGAAGAGCACACGCTGGATCCCACGAGCTGTCGTGACTAATTGAGAAACCTGAGAGGGAGGGCTCTCATCACATGAGTTGCTGTCTCATTATTTCTCGGTGCGAGCTGCCGTCACCGAGCTTCCTGCGGTGGCGCCGCTCGCCGGCATGCGTTGTGCAGTGGCCAGCATATCCTCGAAATAGGCTTTCACTCCGCTATATTAATATTGACGAGGTTTCGACTCGTCAATGCCTATTGTTATGGACTTGGGTTTTGGAGAAGATGGGGATGTTGGAGATCACGGAACGGTTAGCAAACAAGCAACACGGGGACACGAAGTTTACCCAGATTCAGGCCCCCGGAGGAAAAACCCTACTCCTGCTTGTTTGCTCTTGATTACGGCGGAACCGAAGGTTACAGGGGTGCGCAGATGCAATCTGGCGTGAGGTGCGTATGAGGTGAGTATTGCCCTCCTCGTCGTGCCCTCCTAGCCTTTATATAGATAGGAAGGTCTCGGGCGTAGGTCGAGTAGGTTACAGATTAGGGTTTGCCCTTTGATTATCTATCTATTCTAGTCTTGTTCTCCAAGGATCCGAAGGCGTCATAGGCTTGGGCCACCCGAAATCTCCACAGACCGTGTATCTTTTCGTGGGCCTTCCCTTGGTCTAGACCAGGTATGCTAAAGTTGTGTACCCATAGGGTATAACCATGTCAGTAGCCCCCGAATATTCAGTCGAATAGTAGATTCGGCTGAGGACTCTTTCAATCTTTCGGGTGTAGTTGGACCTGTTTGTAAGAGAAAATATTTTAGTTTGTAGGGATTGTTGATGCGTGTGCCTGACTCTCCTGACGGATTAGGGTCAGTTAATTGTCATAGGACAAAGCAACACGATCTTATTCAGACTCAAGTCTCCGGACTCGAATCTGGAACGAATGCTGGTGTAATTCGACTCAAGTCGTTGAGGTCTTATAGGAGTCGAATCCTAGCGATTTTTCAAGTTATGTACCCAACGCGTCTGTCAGGATTTCTCATCGTGCATGTTGGCACATTTTTTTACTAGCAGAGCGCAGTCAGGTGCGTTACCAGGCCATCAGATGGTATGTGTAGGTCTTATTTTTGCGTCGCAGACGCAGCATCCGAAATGTTATCACCGCAGAGGTGTTTCGGTGTAACACCCCAAAAATATTGAACAAGGTCATCAAATTCCAATCACCAAAATTAGGGTTAACAAAAACTTTTGTTAATCAAAATCATATGAATGCATGTGTGTATGTGATGATTGTATGAATGCATGAATGGACTTGTGTGATTGATCTAAATAGCAAGGAATGATTTAAATATGAAAACAACATCATCTAAAACATTTCCAAGCAAAACAAATCAAGAGAAAATAAAAAACAAACCAAATAAAGCAAATCGTCATTTTTGCCAATCTTGCTCACTAGGCCACTTTGAGTGTTCCTAGTCCAAGATTTCAAACAGAAACATTTCCATTTCTTTTCACCCCTTGCTAGACCAAGTAAAATTGAACCCAAGCCCACCTTTCAAACTTACAGAAACATTTGGCAACCTAATTCAAATGACAATTCAAAATTGAATCTATATCATATGTGAAGATCACCCATTTTCAAAAACCAACCAAAACAGTACCCCTTTTCCTTTCCAACTAACCAGAGACTCCCTAGTATGTAACTAGTACACCCACCAAGTTTGAATCAAAAATTCAAATTTGAATCTCTTTCAGCCATTTCATCAAACACCTTGCAAACACAAAACAAACAAACATCAAACACTATTGTGAGCAGTGATTTAGCCAAACTTGTTCCCTCTCTGGCTCACAACAAGCTATTAGTAGATCATATAGCTCAATTAACTAGCTTTAGCACCACTGTGAGCTTGCCATTGCCATCAATGGTGAGCATGCCGAGCTCAACTTGCCATCCATCATCGACAACAAGCTAGGAGAAGCTCTAGCCTCGCCAACCTTGTCTGGGACGCACGCCACCATCCATCGCCGCCCCCTGTCTAGCGCTCGAGCCCTACCAGCCACTAGACCACACGGAACGCTTGCGTCCAATGTCTCTGCAAGCATGCCGAGAGTGTGCCGCACGCGACACACGCCCACAGACCGCGCGCCGCCCTGGCCGCTTACAAGCATGATCTCCACCATCCCAGAACACCGCCAGACACCCTCGTTCGCCGCTGCGCGACCCGTCGGACCCGCCTAGAGCACCGTGACGTTTCGACCGTCTCGCACCACCCCACGCCGTGTAACCACGTCGTTGAGCTTCGCCGGGGAGCATAACACCACCCCCTACCATCGCCCATGCCTTTAGCTCGTTGTGCCGACGACACCGACGAGCTCCGCTCGCGCCCTTCGGTCCCCTTGTTGCACTATAAATAGAGGCCACCCCCACTCGATTTATTCACACCAACACACTCCCCTCTCTCTCAGAAGCACCCCACCTCACCCCCTGAGCAAGGCGAGCAGCACATCACCGGAATTTGGCCGGAGTCTGCCGTCGAGGAGGAAGAAAGGAGATGTTGACTGGAGCCACCCCAGGAGAAGCCGCCGGTACTAGGAGATTCGCCGTCTTCGACTTCATAGTTCGCCCCCATTGCCGACCCTCGCCTGAGCCCCGGTGAGCCTCCCACGACCCCCACTGGCCGCGCTAGGGTTCTGTCTCGCCGGCGTTGCCCGACGGAGACGATAGGTCGTGGCCGTTCGATTACAGTTTGATCATGCGGTCTAGATCACCCCGTACCGCTTTGCACCCTCATGTCTCGCTGACTTGTGAGGTCATTCACTTAAACCCACCCGCGCGTGCACTGTGTTGGAGATATGTCCTAGAGGCAATAATAAATGTAGTTATTATTATATCTTTTTGTTTATGATAAATGTTTACATTCATGCTATAATAGTGTTAACAAGAAACATTAATACTTGTGTGATTTGTAAACAAAATTAGAGTCCCTAGTAAAACCTCTTCTTAATACTAGCTTGTTGATTAATAGATGATCATGGTTTATTGATCATGAACATTTGAGATGTTGTTAATAACAAGATCATATCATTAGGAGAATGGTATGGTGGACATACTCCTATAGATAAGTGTAGCATAAAGATCAAGTCATTTTAATAGTTCAATTGCTATAAGCTTTCTGATGCATAGTAACCTAATTCCTTCGACCATGATATCATGCTTATCACCATCACCGGAAGGATGCTTTGATGACATCAAACACCATACCGTAACTGGGTGTCTATAAAGGTGGCATTGAGTGTTCAGAAAGTATGGGTTGAGACACATGGATCAAGAGTGGGATTTGTCCATCCATATGACAAATAGATATACTCTGAGCCCTCTTGGTGGAATGTCATCCAATTAGCTTGACAGCATGTTACATGCTCACAAGGGATCACATATCACGGGAATGAGAAAAGAGTACTTATCGGTAACGAGGTTGAACTAGGTATGCAGAGATACCGACGATCAAAACCTCGGATAAGTAAACTATCGTGAGACAAAGGGAAATTGGTATAGTATGCTAGTGGTTCATTCGATCACAAAGTAATCGTATAAATATGTGGGAGCCATATGAATTTCCAGATTCCTCTATTGGTTATTCTTCGGAGAAGTGTCTCGATCATGTCCGCATAATTCACGAAACGTAGGGAGACACACTTAAGGACCACGTGATGATCGGGTGTGTTAGATTCTGCGAGTGTATGCAACGTGAGCAAGCCAGATTTGCTCATGCGGAAGCTAAGGTTTGATCTTGACGAGCCTAGCATGTATAGACATGGTCTCGGAACACGGATCACCGAAAGGTAAAGCATGAGTCATATAGTAGATATGATGAACATGTCGATTGTTCACCATTGAAGCTACATCAACTCTCGTGATGATCAGTTTTGATGTGGTGGATTTGGTTCGTGTGATCACTAAAACAATTTGAGGGATATTGTTTTGAGTGGGAGTTCACCTAGATTAACTTAACTATTAATTAGAACTCAGTTTGTCATAAACTTAGTCTAAACTATTGCAAATATGTTGTAGATCAATGGCGGCCCCTACCATCAATTTTAATGCGTTCCTAGAGAAAGAAAAGTTGAAAAACAATGGAAGCAACTTCGCGGATTGGTTCCGCAATTTTAGGATTGTCCTCAATACTGGTAATTTGACCTATGTGCTGGATGCACCGCTGGGTGACCCGCCTGCAGCTACCGATGAGGTAAAGAATGTTTTCCTCTCTCGGAAGAATCAGTACTCAATAGTTCAATGTGCTATCTTGTATGGTTTGGAATCGGAGCTTCAGAAAAGGTTTGAGAACCATGACCCACATGATATTGTCCGTGAACTCAAATTGATATTTGAGACTCACGCGGCAGTTGAGAGTTATGAGGCTTCTGAAAAATTCTTTAACTGCAAGATGGAAGAGGGCAGCTCCGTCAGTGAGCATGTGCTTAAGATGTCTGGGCACGCAAACAAACTCCAAAGCTTGGGTATAGTGATTCCTAATGCTTTGGGGATTTACCGTGTCCTCCAATCACTGCCACCAAGTTACAAGAACTTTGTGATGAACTACAATATGCAAAGCATGAACAAGACGTTGCCAGAACTCTTCTCCATGTTGAAATCTGCAGAAGTGGAGATCAAGAAAGAGCATCAAGTGTTGTTGGTCAATAAGACCACCAAATTCAAGAAAGGCAAGTCTAAGCAAAAGGGAAGCTTCAAGAAGGGCGGTAAGAAAGTTGTCGCACCGGCGAAGAAGACCGAAGCTGGACCTAAGCCTGATAATGAATGCTTTTACTGCAAGGGAGAGGGTCACTGGAAGCGGAATTGCCCAAAGTACTTGGCGGATTTGAAGAACAGCAACATCAAGAAGAAAGGTATATCTTATATACATGTTATTGATGTTTATCTCACTAGTACTCGTAGTAGTGCCTGGGTATTTGATACTAGTTCGGTTGCTCATATTTGTAACTCGAAACAGGTGCTGCAGAATAAACGGAAGCTAGCGAAGAACGAGGTGACGATGCGCGTTGGAAATGGATCAAAGGTTGATGTGATCGCGGTCGGCACGCTACCTCTTCATCTACCATCGATATTAGTTTTATACTTAAATAATTGTTATTTGGTGCCTGCGTTGAGCATGAACATTATATCTGGATCATGTTTGTTGCGAGACGGTTACTTGTTTAAGCCCGAGAATAATGGTTGTTCAATTTATATGAGTAATATGTTTTATGCACATGCACCTTTGATAGATGGTCTATTATTATTGAATCTCGATAGTGGAAATACACATATTAATAACATTGAAGCTAAACGTTTGAAATTGAGCGATAACTCGACCTATATGTGGCACTGTCGTCTTGGTCACATTGGACTGAAGCGTATGAAGAAACTCCATTCCGATGGACTTCTTGAATCACTTGATTTCGAATCACTTGAAAGATGCGAAGCATGTCTGATGGATAAAATGACTAAGACTCCATTTTCTGGTATGATGGAGCGAGCTACGGACTTATTGGAAATCATACATACCGATGTGGGTGGTCCAATGAGTGTAGCATCGCGCGGTGGTTATCGTTATGTTCTTACCTTCACGGATGACTTGAGTAGATATGGGTATATCTATTTCATGAAACATAAGTCCGAAACTTTCGAGAAGTTTAAGGAATTTCAAAGTGAGGTGGAGAATCAACGTAACAAGAAGATTAAATTTCTACGTTCTGATCGTGGAGGTGAATATCTAAGTTATGAGTTTGGCGAGGATTTAAAGAAATGCGTAATACTTTCACAATTGACACCGCATGGAACACCACAACGTAATGGTGTGTACGAATATCGTAATTGAACTCTCTTAGATATGGTTCGTTCTATGATGTCACTTACAGATTTACTGCTATCGTTTTGGGGTTATGCATTAGAAACAGCCGCATTCACTTTAAATAGGGCACCATCTAAATCCGTTGAAACGACACCGTATGAATTATGGTTTGGGAAGAAGCCTAGATTGTCGTTCCTTAAAGTTTGGGGATGCGAAGCCTATGTAAAGAAGTTACAGCCGGGCAAGCTTGAACCCAAAGCGGAAAAATGCGTCTTCATAGGATACCCGAAGGTAACTATTGGGTATACCTTCTATCATAGATCCGAGGGCAAAATCTTCGTTGCCAAGAATGGATCCTTTCTAGAGAAAGAATTTCTCTCAAAAGAAGTGACTGGAAGGAAAGTAGAACTCGACGAGGTTGTCGAACCTTCTCTCGAACTTGCGAGTAGCGCAGCACCGAAAGAAGTTCCTGTGGTGCCTGCACCAATAAGAGAGGAAGCTAATGATGATGATCATGAAACTTCAGTTGAAGTTGCTACAGAGCCTCACAGGTCAACGAGAACTCGTACCACTCCTGATTGGTATGATCCCGTTATGAGTGTCATGTTGGTGGACAACACCGATGACCCTGTGACATATGAGGAAGCGATGATGAGCCCAGATTCCGATAAATGGCAAGAAGCCATGAAATCCGAAATTGGATCCATGTACGAAAACCAAGTATGGAATTTGGTGGACTTACCGGATGGCCGGAAGGCTGTCGAGAAAAAATTGATTTTCAAGAAGAAAACAGATGCTGATGGTAATGTTACTGTCTATAAAGCTTGACTTGTCGCAAAAGGGTTTCGACAAATTCAAGGAGTTGACTACGATGAGACTTTCTCACCAGTAGCGAAGCTAAAGTCTGTGAGGATTATGTTAGCAATCGCTGCATATTACGATTATGAGATATGGTAGATGGATGTCAAAACAGTGTTCCTCAATGGAGACATTGATGAATAGTTGTATATGATGCAACCCAAAGGTTTTGTCGATCCTAAAGATGGTAACAAGGTATGCAAACTTCAACGGTCCATATATGGTTTGAAGCAAGCATCCCGAAATTGGAATCAACGTTTTGATAAGGTAATCAAAAATTTTGGTTTTATACAAACTTATGGAGAAGCTTGTATTTACAAGAAAGTGAGTGGGAGCTCTGTAGCATTCTTAATACTATATGTAGATGACATATTGTTGATTGGGAATGATGTAGACCTTCTTAATAGTGTCAAGGAATATTTGAATAATAGTTTTTCAATGAAAGATCTTGGCGAAGCAGCTTACATATTAGGCATAAAGATTTATAGAGATAGATCGAGATGCCTAATATAATTGTCACAAAGTACATATTTGGACAAAGTTCTAAAGAGGTTTGGAATGGAAGATAGCAAGAAAGGGTTCTTTCCCATGTTGCCCAATACGACGTTGAGTAAAACTCAAAGTCCTGCAACGGCAGAAGATAGAGAAAGGATGAGTAAAACTCCATATGCCTCAGCCATAGGATCTCTTATGTATGCCATGCTATGTACTAGACCCAACATTGCATATGATGTTAGTTTGACTAGAAGATATCAAAGTGATCCAGGAGTGGATCATTGGACAGCGGTCAAAAACATCCTTAAGTACTTGAGAAGAACTAAGGATATGGTTCTTTCTTATGGAGGTGATGAACAACTCGTTGTTAATGGTTACACCGATGCTAGTTGGAACACCGATCCGTATGATTCTAAATCACAATCTGGATACGTATTTACTTTGAATGGTGCAGCAGTTAGCTGGAGGAGTGCAAAGCAAAGCGTTCTGGCGAGATCTTCAACTGAATCGAAATACATAGCTGCTTCGGAGGCTTCACAAGAAGCGATATGGATGAAGGAGTTTATTACAGAGCTCGGTGTGGTTCCAAGTGCGCTGGACCCAATGTCTATCTACTGTGATAACATGGGCGCCATAGCCAATGCGCAAGAACCAAGGTCACACAAGAAGCTAAAGCACATCAAGCTACATTTTCATGCTATTCGAGAACATGTCCAAGATGGTGACATAAGGTTTTGCAAAGTACACACAGATCTGAATGTGGCGGATCCGTTGACTAAACCTCTCCCGAGGGCAAAACATGACCAACACCAAACTGCCATGGGTGTTCGGTATATTACCATGTAATCTAGATTAGTTGACTCTAGTGCAAGTGGGAGACTGTTGGAGATATGCCCTAGAGGTAATAATAAATGTAGTTATTATTATATCTTTGTGTTTATGATAAAGGTTTACATTCATGCTATAATAGTGTTAACAAAAAACATTAATACTTGTGTGATTTGTAAACTAAATTAGAGTCCCTAGTAAATCCTATTCTTAATACTAGCTTGTTGATTAATAGATGATCATGGTTTCTTGATCATGAACATTTGATATGTTGTTAATAACAAGATCATATCATTAGGAGAATGGTATGGTGGACATACTCCTATAGATAAGTGTAGCATAAAAATCAAGTCATTTTAATAGTTCAATTGCTATAAGCTTTCTGATACATAGTAACATAATTCCTTCGACCATGAGATCATGCTTATCACCATCATCGGAAGGATGCTTTGATGACATCAAACACCACACCGTAACTGGGTGGCTATAAAGATGGCATTGAGTGTTCGGAAAGTATGGGTTGAGACACATGGATCAAGAGTGGGATTTGTCCATCCATATGACAGATAGATATACTCTGAGCCCTCTTGGTGGAATGTCATCCAATTAGCTTGCAAGCATGTGACAGGCTCACAAGGGATCACATATCATGGGAACGAGAAAAGAGTACTTATCGGTAACGAGGTTGAACTAGGTATGTAGAGATACCGACGATCAAAACCTCGGATAAGTAAACTATCGTGAGGCAAAGGGAAATTGGTATCGTATGTTAGTGGTTCATTCGATCGCAAAGTAATCGTAGAAATATGTGGGAGTCATATGAATTTCCAGATTCCTCTATTGGTTATTGTTCGGAGAAGTGTCTCGATCATGTCCGCATAATTCACGAACCGTACGGAGACACACTTAAGGATTCGATGTTGTTGAGTAGTTATGGAATGATGAGAAAGAGACCGAATGTTGTTCGGAGTCTCGTATGGGATCCGGGATATCATGAGAAGATCCGGAAAGGTCCGAAGAATAAGATTCATATAAGGAAAGTCTTGTTTCGGAGTTGGGGAATGATTCCGGTGTTTTCATCGGGAATGTTCTAGAAGGTTCCGGAAGGTCCGACACTCCGGAGGGGAAGGGTACATGAATGTGTCATGGCAATGTGGAATGGTTGCATCATGTACTAGGTATCATCGCTTGGAAAAATAAAGGGAGAAATCAAATCCTAGTTTGAAAAGTCAAACGCCAATTTGAAAAGTCAAACGGCAGTTTTGCTTGGTGGAGGGAGAGTAGGAAACCTACTTGGGGAGGAGTTCCTCTCACTCCACCCACCGGCCAAGGAGGCCGACTTGGGGGAGGACTCCCTCCCCTTACCCGGCGCCCTCCCACCTATAAAAGGAGGGGCAGGGGTGCCCCTCTAGCCTACACCTCTCTCCACCAAAACCCTAGCCCTAGCCGCCGGCCACCACAAGTCGCCGCCACCCTAGGGTTTGACCTAGCCGCCGAGTTGGGGCTCTCCCGAAGCCCTAGCCACCGGCCTAGCCTCCTCCCTTGGTTCCTCTAAACCCTAGATCGCCAAGGCCTCTCTCATAGTCCACCATACTCTCTCCGGCTTAAGGCGAAATCCTGCGAGATCTTCCCTCTACTTTCGGTACCACGCCGTCGTGCTTCCGGAATCGTGAGGAGAGTGCTACAACCTCTGCTGCCTGCTAGAACAAGGGAGAGGAAGGTCTTCATCGAGTACCGAACGTTTGATCGACTGCGGAAGCGCTGCCAGAACGCAGCGCCGGAAGGATCGTCTACACGATCTTGAGATCGGCAAGAGTACGACTACATCACCCACGAGAATATGCTCTCGTTAAACACTTTGGAATCTTCGAGGATGAGTTCCTCTATCGACTCGTTGCTACAGTCTAGTAGATAGATCTTGGCTTGTTTGTTTGCATACGGTAGAATTTTTTTTTCCATGCTACGAACCCCTACACACTATGCACCGTGGGCTCGGCCCAATTAACATCCCGCGCAACCCAGTTAGTTTGAATTTATATTTTCCAATTTAGTTTCAAACTCAGTTCTATACCTAGATTCAAAAATCAACCCAGGTCGATTCACTAAACCAAATTGCATGAAAACAATTTTGTTAGAAAGGTACTGGAATTCTTCATCCAAGCCCGTTTGATTCAAACCATTTAGATTTGTAGATCACCTATAGTAAAAATAACAAGGCAGAAGATTTTCTACATTCAAACATTTTTCAAAATTCTACCACAAAAGCTTTTGAGTTGATTCCAACTCTCAAAAATCACATTTTACTAGACTTTTCTGAATATATAAAAATATCTAGGTTTACTTGCAGAAATAATGAACAAGTAATAACAGAATTCCCCATAGGCATTTCTAGTCACTTTATTTAATTAAAATAAAAAGGTTAAACCTTATTAAATTGTGACACCACTTTAAATCACATTCCCATGTACTGAAAATATGTGGTGATGACATGTGTCAACATGATCCCATGTTTTAGTTGGAGAATATTAAATCTTAAGTAGTTTTTCAATGAGTAGAAATTACTTTTCCAAAATAAAATAAATAAGACAAGTGCTTTGATGATTGTAATATTTGTGATGATGCTAGATCATCTAGTTAAAACCTTGGTGTGATAAGTAGAAGTAGTTAAGTATTGTTTGGTGATTGTGTACCTCGTATTTATTTATAGACGCTAGTACCGACCAAGGATACGAGGAGGAAGAAGAATACTACGAGGAAGAAGCCGAGGAGAACTTCAACCACTGCTCTACACAAGGCAAGCCTTACTATACAAGTTGACTTAGCAAGCTATTAACTGAGAAAGCTAACACTTGCAACTTAGCAAGCTTATACCACTATCTTAGCAAGCTAAGCTAACCATGAAAGTTTTACTTGCAAGCTTACACCACTTGATCCCCAATCCTAGTTTTATTTGCAAGCTTAGTTATTTTATTTCTTTATCAAAGCTTTCTGTTATATTTTACTTAATGACTTGTAGATTTAGAAATATAATTAAAGGTAGCATAAAGAGCATAAAACTTGGCCTAAGTTAGATAATCTTGATATCATCCTGAGGCATGAGATTGAACGTAGATAAGATACACTTGTTTACCACCCCGCATTAGTATTTACCCCCACTTGTAGATGCTAGTGCTAAGCATAAAACTTGATCAACTTTAGATGGGAATACTTGGTGAAAATGGTTATGAAAACCTTAGAATGATGAGTCATTCTCCTGAAATATTTTGACATGTGTTCTTGAACACCAGATGATTTTAATGAAGAAAATGTTAAGGCATGAGCCTTATCCCTTTATAAAGGGGATGGTTGTCTGGATGCGATACCATTCCAATTTTACCGTACAACCACAATACCCGAAATTTGGGTAGGGTTTGACTGGAAGTTTATATACCTTAGTAAGGGTTCCCTTGCGGCCAAGGTTTGAGCTAAGGCTACCTTGTGAAGATTGTCCACCTGTGCAGTTCCCAAGATGACAGTTGGTCATGGTTGGGAGGCCAAACTCACATGAGAGGTTCCTATCCTAGGGCGTGTAATTGAAAGTTTAGGATTGATTATCCGCATACTGAGTATGGTGAATTCAGGATTGTTCCTGACGGATGTATCGAATGTTGTGGTGAAAGTGTACCACCTCTACAGAGTGTCAAACTATTCGAATAGCCGCGTTCACGGTTATGGACAGTTGGAGTGGCCATACTATTCCATCGTCAGATGTTTTCAAAATGACTTATGAAATTAATCATGACTTTGACTTGACCACAACAGGGTTGTGATATGAAATTCAAGTTCCCACTTAGGTGTTATAAAACTTTCAACTAGCTTTCTTTGCTTCTGAACTCAGTAGAGATAAATCTGGCTTTTGCAAAACAACCTAGATCTTAGTATTTCCTACTCAAAAACCACTTCACTTGTTAGTATTAGTTTGCGAGTACTTAAAGAGTACTCATGGCTTTGTTCCTGGCTATTCCCGTGGCCATACTATGAAGAGGACTATCAGGAGGACAGACAACAGGAAGGTTACGACAACTAGGATCATCTCCCATCGTCATCATTGCCTGTGACCATGAATATGGAGCCTCGCCTATGCTACCATCATCATTACGTTATTCCGCTGCTTGAATTGTATTAATACTGGATCATGAGATCCTTTATTTGTGTAAGCCCTTATGTATGGTTTGTAATGGATGATGTACTGTGATATCCAATCTGTTATGTCTCGCAAAAATGGTAATCCTGGGATTGCGATGTATGGCATAATAGGCATCTAGGATTAAAAATATGGGTGTTGACAAGTTGGTATCAGAGCCATCCTGACCATATGAGACCCAAGTTTAGAATGGACGTTGGAATCAAAAACTTAGTTTCAACAACCAAGGAAGTGAGTATTATGAAAACTTATTCTCATTCTTATCACTTAGACTCTTCATGAAAACTCATGTTCCTAAAAAATTCTTGCAAACTTACATAAAATTTGACATACTTGATCACTCTACTAACTTACTCATCCTATATTCTTATAGATGGACATGAAGTATAGCAAGTTTTATCAGTTGGGGAATGAAGGAGACCTCATCTTTGAGCGTGACTTGGACCAGCTATCGGAAATGCTGGAGCGTCCACACCCCAAGTTCTTTGGAGCTCAGCTCAACGATCAGGAAGGAGAGGAGTTGCAATGGCTGGTTATTGCAAGTCTCCGAGGAAAGATCGAAGCCCCCACCTCAGAGGGAATTCAGTTCACCTTGAGAGAGAACAACTGGCTCGATGGACTTGCCAGGGCCATGCAGGAAGCTCTTGCCCGTATGTGTGGGCATAGTATCAATCAGATCAAGGGTACCCGCTTTGAGTTCTACCCAAGGCATGATGTTATGGGACAGCCACTGGAGGCCCCATATCACCATGAGCTGAAGACTCAGTTGGACCACCTCAGCTTCATGATGTACGACCGGCAGAAGGAGGTTGACAATGCCCGCTCCTACGCCACCTACAAGTACGCCATCTCTGTCAAGAAGGATCAGACCATTTCCATGCTAGTGAAGGATCGCCAGTCTCATCGCCGTCAGCTCGACAAGAAGGAGCGCATCATTGCCCGTCTTTGCCACAGGATCACAGAGTTGGAGGAAACTGTCCACGAGAGAGACATGCAGTTGGAGGAGAGGGAGAATGCAGGGGAAGACCTTCGTGGAGACCCCTACTCCTATCTAAGTGACGATGATGACTTTTTGGAAGATCAGGCCATGGACTTCTTCACCGATGAGGATGACTTCGCCTTCATTGATGATGATGATGAGGAACCGATTCCGAGGAGTAGTAGCACTTGTGCACTAGCATTAGTGAGTTGTATCCGGTCCCACTGTATCGTAGTTTCCCAGAATGGTTCTTAAAACCATCTGTTTTCCTTTTTTGTGGTGTGTGTTTGTATCGTGTGCTATGAATGAATGAATGAAAAGCAAGTTGCTAGAAAAACCCGAGTCAAACTTTGAAAACTTTTCAAACACAAAACCCTTGAACCTTACAAATTTCCCTCTTTTCTCATGATCTATCTCAATCTTCAGATACCTCGCGGAGGAAGCAGTTCATCCCCGGATCTGATGTTGCAAATCTTGCAAATGTTGGTTTCTGACCGTGAAGCTAAAAGAGTCGAGCGTCAAGCCAACTTAGCCACCCTTCAGCACATCGCTCAGATGGTGAACAATAATCAAGGCCATGGAAACCAAGACAACCATGGATCGAAGCTCAAGAACTTCCAGAACACCAACCCACCCATTTTCACTAAATCAGAAGAGCACCTCGATGCTGATGATTGGTTGCAGACCATGGAGAACAACTTAGAGGTTGCAGGAGCGGAAGCCAACGAGAAGGTATTGTTTGCCACTCACTATCCGGCTAGAGATGCAATAGCATGGTGGAACAGCGTTCGCGCCATGAATGGAGGACAGATGATGACTTGGGAGGAATTCAAAGCCAAGTTTAGAAGGACCCATGTGCCACCGGGTTTGATCAAAAGGATGAGAGATGAATTCAGAGAAATGAAGCAAGGCGGGATGACCATAGTGGAGTACCGTGAATTTTTTTTGTCATTGGCTAGGTATGCACCTGATGAGATTGACACTGAAGCCAAGAAGAAGGAGAGATTCCTGAATGGTCTACACAATGAGATGCAGACAGTGTTAGTCAATATCCCATTTTCTGATATTGAAGCCTTAGTGGACTCTCCCATTCAGATGGAAGGCAAGATCAACCAAGCTAATGAGAACCGCAAGCGTCGCATGATGCATCAACCAGGAACCCATCATACCCCTAAGTATCGCCCCAACCCATCTCCAGGATTTGCCCCAAGAACCAATAGACCCCCGATGAACCGTCCAACCTATCTCAACTGTGGAGGAGGAAACCCAAGGCCCGGAAGAAATCACAACAACCCCGACAACCCCAGCAATTTCAACCATGCACCGCCTAAGTTCAACAACAACAATGCCGCCACCAAACCAACACTTCCCCGAGGACTGGAAGCAATGTTGTGCATGTTGCAGCAAAGGACAAGTCTCAGGTGACTTGTTAGTAATGTGGAAACAAAGGTCACTATTCCAATGAGTGCCCCAAGAAGATTGCCGCAGCCCCCAATGCAAATGCCCCAGCTCAGCAGCAGCGTCGTGTTCAGCCTGGAAGAAGGTTTGTCCCAGGGTATTCGTTCAACCGCAACGGCCGTCTCTTTCTCATGCATGTTGAAGAAGCCCAAGAAGCGCCAGATGTCGTGCTGGGTATGTTTTCTGTTAACTCAGTACTTGCAAGAGTGTTGTCTGATTCTGGAGCATCGCACTCGTTTGTTACTGAAGAATTTGCATGCACTAGTAAGATTCAACCAACCAAATTGAAGCATGTTATGATAGTTCAAATACCTGGTTCAACCACCAAAGCTAGACAAATTTGCAAGGTCATATCTATCTGAATCCATGGCATAGATTTTTATGCTAATCTAATAGTACTTGGAACTAAAGGTTTGGAAGTAGTACTAGGAATGGATTGGATGTCCAAACATAAAGGACTAATCGACTGTGCCAAGAAAGCCATAACTATGACCAGTATAGCCGGAATATTAGTCGAGCATGTATCTGAAACCTTGCCCCGTTAATTCAAATGCAACAAGAGTATAGACCAACCAACCATTGACCAAGTCAGAGTAGTCTGTGAATACCCTGATGTATTTCTGGATGTTTTGCCAGGTATGCCCCTAGATCAGGATATCAAGTTTATCATTGAACTAATCCCTGGAACCGGACCCGTAGCCCAGAGACCATATAGTATGAACCCGTCTGAATTAGTGGAGCTGAAGAAGCAACTGGATGCTATGCTGGAGATAGGATTGATCCAACCAAGTGCGTTGCCATGGAGATCACCTGTGTTATTTAGGGACAAGAAAGATGGAGGTAACCGTTTGTGTACGGATTATCGGAAGTTGAATGATGTCACCATCAAGAACAAGTACCCACTACCAAAGATAGAAGACATGTTTGACCAGTTGACTGGTGCCAAAGTGTTTTCTAAGATTGATCTTAGAACTGGTTATCACCAACTCAAGATTCGTGCAGAGGATATTCCAAAGACTGCCTTTACCACCAGATACGGATTATACGAGTATACTGTCATGTCTTTTGGATTACCAATGCCCCCGCTTATTTCATGAACCTCATGAATAATATTTTTATGGACTTCCTGGATAAGTTTGTCATTGTTTTCATCGATGACATTCTGATCTATTCCAAATCAGAAGAAGAACATGATCTACACCTAAGGACCATCCTCCGAACCCTTAGGGAGCATTATTTATATGCCAAGTTTAGCAAATGTGAATTTTGGTTACAGGAGGTAGGATTCCTCGTACATATTGTATCAGTCGGAGGAATTTCCGTTGACCCTGCAAAGGTGAAGGATGTTGAAGATTGGCAAGCCCCAACCACTCAAACCCAAGTTCGTGCATTTCTCGGATTAGTGGGATATCACCGCAAGTTCGTAGAAGGATTCTCAAGTATCGCCAGACCCTTGACCCAATTGCTGAAGAAGGACAAGAAGTTTGAATGGAAAGAAAAATGTGAAGAGAGTTTTCAAGAACTCAAGAGGAGATTGATATCAGCCCCAATCTTGATCATGTCAGATATCACAAAGCCTTTTGATGTGTATTGTGACGCATCCAAGATCGGTCTCGGATGTTTGTTGATGCAAGAAGTCAAAGTTATATCTTATCTATCCCGACAACTGAAGCATCATGAACAAAATTATCCCACCCATGACCTTGAACTAGCAGCCATAGTTCTAGCCCTAAAAACATGGAGGCATTACCTGATGGGAAACCGTTGTGAGATTTATTCGGATCACAAGAGCCTAAAGTACATATTCACTCAGAAGGAGCTGAATATGAGGTAGAGAAGATGGATCGAGCTAATCAAGGACTATAATCTGGACATTCACTATCACCCCGGTAAAGCCAATGTGGTAGCAGATGCCCTTAGCAGATTGCTGTGCCGATTGAACTCCATGATTCTGAAGGAGCAACCAAGTTTGCACAAGGAGATGGAGGATTTTAGAATGGAATTAGTAAGTGAAGGATTTTTGGCTAGCATAGAACTTCAACCCACTTTTATCAGTCAGATCAAGGAGCACAGAAAGGAAATGCTAGTATCGACGGAATCAAACGTCGTATCGGTACAGTTAAAGTACCTAGATTCACCGAAGATGAAGAAGGAGTGTTGTGGTACAAAGGACGTGTCTGTGTACCAGCAGATTCAGAGTTGAAGGAAACTATTTTGAAAGAGGCCCATGATACCCTTTATTCTATCCACCCCGGAGGAACAAAGATGTATCGGGACCTAAAGGAGCAATTTTGGTGGCATAAGATGAAGAGAGAAATCAGAAGCTATATAGCCAAGTGTGATATTTGTTAGAGAGTCAAGGCGGGACACCAGAGACCCGTAGGACTGTTGCAACCCTTACAGATTCTGGAATGGAAATGAGATTCAGTTGGAATGGACTTTATCACCAGATTGCCTACTTCTAATAGGGGAAATGACTCTATTTGGGTCATAGTTGATAGATTGTCCAAAGTCGCCCATTTCTTACCCGTCAAGACCACTTACCAGAGCTCAAATCCAGCGGAGTTATACATTGCTAGAATCGTCAGTGTGCACGGAGTCCCCAAGAACATTGTGTCAGATCGAGGAACTCAGTTTACCTCGAGGTTTTGGAAGAAAGTCCAAGAAGGACTAGGAACTAGACTAGATTTCAGCATAGCTTATCACCCTCAGACCGATGGACAAACGGAGCGAGTAAATCAAATACCCGAAGATATGTTGAGAGCATGTGTGCTAGAGTATGGATCGAAATGGGAAGACTGTCTGCCTTTTGCAGAATTTTCTTACAACAACAGTTATCAAGCTAGTTTGCAAATGGCCCCCTTTGAGTTCATGTACGGAAGGAAGTGTCGTACCCCTTTGAACTGGTCGAAAGTAGGAGAGAGTCAGATTTTTGGACCCGACATCCTACGAGAATAAGAAGAGAAAGTTCACAAGATCCGTGAGCACCTCAAGACCGCCCAGTCCAGACAGAAGAGTTATGCCGACAAAAGACGTCGAGATCTTGCTTTCAATATCGGAGATTTTGTGTATCTCAAAGTGTCGCCTTTGAAAGGAATGTAGCGTTTCCATCTCAAAGGAAAGTTAGCCCCCAGATATATCGGGCCCTTCAATATTTTGAATCATCAAGGAGAAGTATCATATCAGTTGGAACTTCCGGAGGAGATGTCAGCAGTACACAATGTGTTCCATATATCGTTACTTCGCAAATGCCTAGAAGTCCCGGAGAAGACTGAAGTTTTCAAGGATATTGATTACTGCACCATAGATATCAACGATGACCTGACGTATCCTGAAGTACCCATTTGTATTTAGAGGAAGCTTTCAGAACCACCAGGACCCGAAGCATCAAGTTTCTCAAGATCGAGTGGACTAACCACACTGAAGAAGAAGCTACCTGGGAGCGAGAAGATCACATCAAGACAGAGTTTCCCGATCTTTTTAAATCCTAGTTTTCTTATTTCTTCTTTCACAAATCTCGGGACGAGATTTTGTTTAAGGAGGGAAGGTTTGTAACACCCCAAAAATATTGAACAAGGTTATCAAATTCCAATCACCAAAATTAGGGTTAACAAAAACTTTTGTTAATCAAAATCATATGAATGCATGTGTGTATATGATGATTTTATGAATGCATTAATGGTTGAAAAAAATAGCAAGGAATGGTTTAAAGATGAAAACAACATCATCTAAAACATTTCCAAGCAGAAACAAATCAAGAGAAAATCAAGAACAAATCAAATAAAGCAAATGGTCATTTTTTGCCAATCTTGCTCACTAGGCCACTTTGAGTGTTCCTAGTCCAAGATTTCAAACAAAAACATTTCCATTTCTATTCACCCCTTGCTAGACCAAGTAAAAGTGAACCCAAGCCCACCTTTCAAACTTACAGAAACATTTGGCAACCTAATTCAAATGACAATTCAAAATTGAATCTATATCATATGTGAAGATCAACCATTTTCAAAAACCAACCAAACCAGTACCCCTTGACCTTTCCAACTAACCAGAGACTCCCTAAAATCTAACTAGTACACCCACCAAGTTTGAATCAAAAATTTAAATTTTAATCTCTTTCGGCCATTTCATCAAACACCTTGCAAACACAAAACAAACAAATATCAAACACTAGAGCAGTGATTTGGCCTAACTTGTTCCCTCTCTGGCTCACAACAAGCTATTAGTAGATCATCTAGCTCAATTAACTAGCTTTAGCACCACTATGAGCTTGCAATTGCCATCAATGGTGAGCATGCCGAGCTCAACTTGCCACCCCATCGTCGACAGCAAGATAGGAGAAGCTATAGCCTCGCCAACCTTGTTTGGGACGCATGCCACCGTCCACCGCCACCCCCTGTCCAGCGCTCGAGCCCTGCCAGCCACTGGACCACACGGAACGCTCTCGCCCAATGTCTCTGCGAGCATGACGAGAGTGCGCCAGCGCGCCGCACGCGACACACGCCCACAGACCGTGCGTCGCCCTCGCCGCTTGCAAGCATGATCGCCACCATCCTAGGACACCGCTAGACACCCCCATTCACCACCGTGTGACCCGTAGCCACGGTGATCCATTAAAATGCCTGTCGGACCCGCCCAGAGCACCGCGACGTTCCGACCGTCTCGCACCGCCCCACGCCATGTAACCACGCTGTTGAGCTTCGGTCCCCTCGTTGCACTATAAATAGAGGCCACCCCCGCTCGATTTCTTCACACCAATACACTCCCCTGTCTATTAGAAACACCCCACCTCACCCCCGGAGCAAGGCGACCAACACATTGATGGAATTTGGCCGGAGTCTACCGTGGAGGAGGAAGAAAGGAGCCATTGATTGGAGCCTCCCTAGGAGAACCCGCCGGTACCAGGAGATTAGCCGTCATCGACTTCGTCGTTCACCCCCATCGTCGACTCTCGCCTGAGCCCCGGTTAGCCTCCCACGACCCCCACTGGGCGCACTAGGGTTATGTCTCGCCGGCGTTGCCCGACGGAGACGATAGGTCGTTGCCATTCGATTAGAGTTTGATCATGCGGTCTAGATCACCCCGTACTGCTTCACACCCCCGAGGGACGCTGACTGGTGGGGTCATTCACTTAAACCCACCCGCATGTGTGCTGTGCACCGTGGGCCGTCCCAGTTAACATCCCGCGCAACCTAGTTAGTTTGAATTTATATTTTCCAATTTAGTTTCAAACTCAGTTCTGTACCTAGATTCAAAAATCAACTCAGGTCGATTCACTGAATCAAATTGCATGAAACCAATTATTTTAGGAAGGTACTGGAATTCTTCATCCAAGCCCGTTTGATTCAAACCATTTAGATTTGCAGAACACATATAGTAAAAATAACAAGGCAGAAGCTTTTCTACATTCAAACATTTTTCAAAATTCAACCACAAAAGCTTTTGAGTTGATTCCAACTCTCAAAAATCACATTTAACTAGACCTTTCTGAATTTATAAAAATATCTAGGTTTACTCGCAGAAATAATGAACAAGTAATAAAATAATTCCCCATAGGCATTTCTAGTCACTTTATTTAATTAAAATAAAAAGGTTAAACCTTATTAAATTGTGACACCACTTGAAATCACATTCCCATATACTGAAATATGTGGTGATGACATGTGTCAACATGATCCCATGTTTTAGTTGGAGAATATTAAATATTAAATAGTTTTCCAATGAGTAGAAATTTCTTTTCCAAAATAAAATAAATAAGACAAGTGCTTTGATGATTGTAATATTTGTGATGATGCTAGATCATCTAGTGAAAACCTTGGTGTGATAAGTAGAAGTAGTTAAGTATTGTTTGGTGATTGTGTACCTCGAATTTATTTATAGACGCTAGTACCGACCAAGGATACGAGAAGGAAGGAGAATACTACGAGGAAGAAGCTGAGGAGAACTTCAACCACTGCTCTGCACAAGGCAAGCCTTACTATACAAGTTGACTTAGCAAGCTATTAACTGAGCAAGCTTATACCACTATCTTAGCAAGCTAAGCTAACCATGCAAGTTTTACTTGCAAGATTACACCACTTGATCCCTAATCCTAGTTTTATTTGAAATCTTAGTTCTTTTGTTTCTTTATCAAAGCTTTCTGTTAGAGTTTACTTAATGACTTGTAGATTTAGAAAGATAATTAAAGGTATCATAAAGAGCATAAAACTTGGCCTAAGTTAGATAATCTTGATGTCATCCTGAGGCATGAGATTGAACGTAGATAAGATACACTTGTTTACCACCCCGCATTAGTATTTACCCCCACTTGTAGATTCTAGTGCTAAGCATAAAACTTGGTCAACTTTAGATGGGAATACTTGGTGAAAATGGTTATGAAAACCTTAGAATGATGAGTCATTCTACTGAAATGTTTTGACATGTGTTCTTGAACACCAGATGATTTTAATGATGAAAATGTTAAGGCATGAGCCTTAGCCCTTTATAAAGCTGATGGTTGTCTGGATGCGATACCATTACAATTTTACCGTACAACCACAATACCCGAAATTTGGGTAGGGTTTGACTGGAAGTTTATATACCTTAGTATGGGTTCCCTTGCGGCCAAGGTTTGATCTAAGGCTACCTTGTGAAGATTGTCCACCTGTGTAGTTCCCAAGATGACAGTTGGTCATGGTTGGGAGGCCAAACTCACAGGAGAGGTGCCTATACTAGGGCGTGTAATTGAAAGGCTAGGATTGATTATCCGCATACTGAGTATGGTGAATTGAGGTTTGTTCCTGACGGATGTATCGAATGTTGCGGTGAAAGTGTACGACCTTTGCAGAGTGTCAAACTATTCGAATAGCCGCGTCCGCGGTTATGGAGAATTGGAGTGGCCATACTGTTCCGTCGTCAGATGTTTTCAAAATGACTTATGAAATGAATCATGACTTTGACTTGACCACAACAGGGTTGTGATATGAAATTCAAGTTCCCACTTAGGTGTTATAAAACTTTCAACTAGCTTTCTTTGCTTCTGAACTCAGTAGAGATAAATCTGGCTTTTGCAAAACAACCTAGAGCTTAGTATTTCCTACTCAAAAACCACTTCACTTGTTAGTATTAGTTTCAGGTGCGCGGCCAACGCTCCTAATAGGAGTAGCCCCCGAGTAATTGCTCGAATCATAGATTTGAGTGAGTACTTTATTCCTTAGCCGAAGATTTACAACCGTTGCTAGGTTGCTCTTGATGACGTCAGTGCTGACGATCGATGATCTCAACCGTCTGCGGCACCTGAGATGATGCGACAGGACGAGCGTGGGTCCCACTTTCTGACCTGGAGTTGACTAGTCATGCACGTTTGGCGCGAATTACGGTGCCTCCTCGATTTATGTGCATAGTGGACGGCATGCTAGCGACGATTCGTTGCTGTGCTGACACGTGTACGGTTGGATCTTTCCTGGATGTTAAGGCTTCTAGATGAACGGTTCATGGTCATCGTCCTCGTCTTTTATAACCATGGGGAAACAGTGATTTTGTTTCACCCTTGCCATTTGCTTTCACCATTGTCTCCATTTTCTCGAGCACCACATCCCTCGCCCTTGCGCACTGGACTTTCTTTGTTCCTTTCCTTCGTCGTTTCTCCGTGCTCATCGCCGCACTCGCCGCCGTGCCATGGGAAAGTCGAGGAAGGGCGCTGATCGAGATGGCTCGAGTGTTGCTGTCGGTGGCAAGAAGGTGGCCGCTCCTGCGCGCACCACTAACGGCAAGTGGAGGCGCTCCGAGGTGTGTGACACCGATCTGCGCAAGCTGCGCGATGTGGGATTAATCCCGCAGGACAAGAAGGACGCCCGGATCCCCGGCGATGAGGTAATCCCCCGCCCACCCGTAGGGTTTCGGGTGATCTTTGTTGCCTTCATTCTCCGTGGTTTTTTGCTTCCTGCCCACGATTTCCTTCGGATTCAGATTCATCATCTGTCTCCCAATTCTCTTCTTAACATTGCATGCTTCATCACGCTTTGCGAGTGATGGCTCAGCATCGAGCCACACTTTGGCCTCTTCCGGAAGCTCTATTCCGTGAAGAGGTAGTCCGGCACCGGCGGAGTCTATCCGCTTGGTGGCTGCGTCATCTCCCTTCGTCCTCTTGTCTAATTTTTCTCCTTATCCATTTGCGTGTCCGTCCAGTATTGGCGTCGTAAGTGGTTTTACATCCACGATGTCAAGCTGGACGTTCAGCAATTTGGTCTTGCTCCCTTCGACTCCGAGCAGAAGATTGTCCCGAAGAAATCGTGGAAAACCTACATCTTGGAGGGCGAAGTTGTGGAGGTGGAGAGGCTGTACAAGCGAGTGGAGGCTCTTCAACTGGTGCCAGTCAAGGAGGTCAACGGTGTCGACATCATCTGAACCTTCCTCAAACGTTGGGTGCAGCCGCTCCAGGCCAGGGCGCACCCGATATATCTCTACACCAGCCCAGTGATCCAACCAGAGTGTCATCCGAAGAGTTATCTTCGGGTGATCTTGATAGGGCCCTCCGTCCTCCACTGAAGTTCAAGGCTGGTGAGGATCTTCCAGGGGAGTCGCAGACTCCCCCTCTTAGCGCCGGTAAAGGGGCTTCGAAGGTGAAGTTTGTTCATGTGTGTTGAGCTTTTCCGTGCATTTTTTGTTTGCTATGGTTTCTCATGTTATTATCATTTTTGCTTGCAGCGCCTCCAGGTTACAGGGTCATATAGGGAGGCACCAGACAATGAGGAGGTGGACTCCCAGTCTGAGCTTCCTCCCGCTCAGTCACCGACTGCGGATGCTCCTGAGGCGAGCGAGGGTCAGACCCGAAAGCGATCGCGTAGCTAATCGTCGGACGCGTCTACCCCGCCAACCCCGAGGGGCCCGTCCTTCCTTGAGCGGCATGGCGAGGATGATGGTGCTTCTTCCGCACCGTATCCGGTTGTGCCCCTTCGAGCGATGGCGCTGCAGCCGCCAGCCAATAAGAAGAAGGAGAAGGCACCGCCCATCTTCAACTTATCAGACGTTGACTCATAAGTAGTTTCGGCTACACTTTTTTTTGTGTGCAATGTTTCTTCTTGTCCTGATCGATATTGTCCTTGCAGCCACTCCTTGGAGGGTTCTCGTAGTGATGACGCTAAAGAGGCTATAGGGGAGTCGAAGCTAAGAACTCCTCACCCTCAGATGGTGGCCGACTCTAAGGATGACGCCCCTAACCCCTCCTCGCGAGAGGCTCGAGTAGTCGTTACTCAGAAGACCGCACGCGGAACATCGCAGTCTCCATCTGAGCACGTAAGTTGTATGTTCCTTTGTCTTGTAGGAGGGAGCCCTCGAGCCCTTTTTTCGGATGATCTGCTGGTCGAGTTTTGCTCTTTTGGGGCGTAGCCCCCGTGCCCTTTCTATTGCTTGATTTTTGTTTTACAGCCCTTTGTGCATAGCGCAAATATCCTGATCCAGCAACACCTAGCGTTGGAGGCCAACATGCGGCAGCTGCAGGGTTCGTGTTTTTGAGCGTCTTTCTTCAGTTATCTCTTTCGTCTTTGATTATGTTGATCCTTTTGTTCTTTGATGTTTGCAGATGAAAATAATGTGGCTCTCCGTTGGCTGGACGCTCTTGAAAAGAGCCTAGGTCACGCGGAGAAGAAAGCTGCAGATTCCATGGAGGCGAAAGAGTGCCTACAAAAGGAGGTAGCTGATGCTGCCAAAGCTAAGGAGCGCCTACGGAAGGAGTCTGATGATCGCGAGGAGCAGCTTGCTGCTACTTGTGAGAGGGAGATGGCCAATAGGATAATGGCTCTAGCCAAAGCTTTCTCTAGTGAGTATCTTTTTCTTGCCCTGTTCTTATTTGGATTCTTTCTTCTTTGTCTTTAGATGCGTCAGGCATCTCGTTTGATCGCGGTGTGCTGGAGAATGTAAATGCTCTTGATGATGCCACTGCAGCGGTCGAAGACCGCTACGGTACTGCTGCTGGCATCTTGGTGAAGGCCAAGGGGGTGCTCTGTCGCTTCTACAAGGAGATCGTCCCCAAGGGCGCTGCTCTTGAGGATGTTGACACGCTGGCGGATGCCCTGTCGGAGGACGCTCCGGCGGCCTACAAGCGCAAACAGAAGGGTATCGGCGCCTCGATGGGGTTGGCCATGGCCATGGCATCCGGAGCGGAGCTGGACCTGCCACACATCACCTCCCAGATGCCAACTGCTACCGATGGCTCAGAGGTAGCTTTCGCTCTCTTCGCCTCCTGTTGTAAGCATTATGGGCCGAAGCTCATTGATCTGCTAGCGGAGTACGCGTGGAAGCAACAGGAGGAGGTCAAGAGCAGGTAGTCTGGCTCTGAGGCCACTCCAGATGCGGGTGCCTAGGATCTGTTGTTGTAGTTTAGGATAGTATATCCTCTTCCTTTTGTTATGTATGCTTTTGTCGATGAACAATCTTGACTTATGCCACGGGGTGGCCTTTATGTATATAAGTTATGTTTCGATCTCCCACCAACGATGTTTGTGATGTTCATTTTCTTACTTGTTTGCTTTTAGGGTCCTTCGGGTGAGATCCCCGTAGATACTTCGATTGCTCCTGAGCCACGACCATCATTGGATGATGCGTCGCAACTTGTTTTTCTTCGCGACCGCGTTCGCATCCTGGAGAAGGATATTCTCAGCATTCGAGTCCACGCGGACGTGTGGAAGTCGAAAGCTGAGCGAGCCACTGCTAGGGAGGAATTTTTTATGGGGGAGCTGCGGACGATCAGCGAGCAGCTTCAATGTGAGTCTCCGTGAACTATTGTTCTTTTCGGATGCACCTTTCTTATGCGTCATCTTCTTCTTGTGTTTGGTGCAGGTGCTAATCTCGTTCCGAAGGAGGAGAAGGAGCGCGTTGTTGTTCGAATGAATTGCCTGACCCAGCAGGACTTGGAGGCTAGGGGATTTTTCTGGATGGACCGCGATTGGGCCATCGTTCTTGCGAAGGTTCAAGATCGTGCGCACCAGGTTTCTCGGGTGCTAAGGTAGGCGAGGATTTCCCTGGCGTCCATCTGGGCCATCATGCTTCCCCTGGATGAGGCACCTTCCAACCTTTGCGGCCTACTGGCGAAGTTTCGGGACGTGAGTCACATCAAGGAATTGGTGCGACGTCAGCTGGTTGCTGGGGTGAAGGCCGCGCTTTCACTTGTTCGGCTGCATCGTCGTGACGTCGATCTCGCGGCGGTGGCGACTAGGCCACCCCTTCGACCAGATGGTAGTCTTTGGGATATGCGCCCGCATTATGCGGCTATGAGGCAGTATGCCGAAGAAATTGTTGACCTTTTTGAGCAACGGGCGACTGTAATACTCCAGAATAGGTAGGACCTGTAAATAAAACATATTGATGTAAAATGTGTATGTATTCGAGTGGGCTTGTTGTGCCCTTTGTAAAGTTTTATTTGTATTAGCACGTTGTGCCTTGTTTTTTATCATGTCCTTTTCGTTAGCCTGACGTGGTCAGCTACTCAGGTTGTATGCTTTTTTTCTCAGTCGACGAAGTCGTGAGGTGAGGCGTAGCCCCCGAGCGTGTTATAGCGAAAAGTAAGGAAAAGAATTTTCGGCCGAGGAACTTAGCTTTTATTCATATCGTAACGATAAGGTACATTGTTCGGCTGAGTAGCCTTGGCTGAGTAGCCTTATTGAAAGTAAAGGGGTAACTAGGGGTAGAAGCATCGCAGACGTGCGACATTCCAGGGGATGGAGTATTCGACTCCTAACGCGATGTCCATGAGGCGGTAAGCGCCGCATGGGATGACTTCTGTGACGATGTAGGGTCCTTCCCAGGGTGACTCGAGCTTTTTCGGCCGCTCTTGCTTGAGTTGTAGGATGAGGTCTCCTTCGACGAAGGACCTTGGGCGCAGCCGTCGGGTGTGGTAGTTGCGGAGGCTCTGCTGGTAGACCGCTGAGCAAGCCACGGCGATGTCGCGTGCCTTGTCGAGTGTGTCGACGACGTCTTCGAGTGCGGCCGTTGATTGTGCTTCGCTATAGGCGACGACCCATGGAGCCTTGTGGCGTACCTCGGCATGTAGTATGGCTTCGGCTCCGTGCACCATGAAGAAAGGTGTGAAGCCAGTTGTGCTGTTCGGCGTTGTGCGTAGGCTCTAGAGGACGGAGGGTAGCTCCTCTGCCCAGGCTCCCGCAAGCCGTTCAAGTGGGCTGAGCAGGCGTTTCTTGATGCCGCCGCCTATGAGGAAGTTGGCCTTTTCGACTTGTGTAACTACCTCGGTGAATTACGCTCCTAGTTACAAGCCTGGATGAGCGGAAATGGTTGAAATAGTACGGTGGGGCCCAAATGCCACTCACAGGTAGACCTTTCGGCCGTCCCAACCACTTCCAAACATCGGGACAAGAACAGGCGGCGTAATCGGCACGCGAAGGGATCAACTACATACACAAATGAGTATGTATGCAAGCCACCATGCAACAGTACATCAGAGCCATTCCATCTAAAAGAAATAGAAATATTGCAACGCCATACGGCAAGATCCAAATATCCTAGATAGATATAATAGTTTAGGATAGCTCCTCATACATCAAACATCAGAGTATCAGGCGAAAGCGGCAAACAAGATCCGAGTACGGATAAGAAGCAAATCGGCATAAGATGCCCCATAAATAAACACATCCCGCCCACAGATCTCACAGATCCCCGTTCCCGGAATCTCTACACCGAATGATCGTTGCCCACATCGTCCGTCTCCTCCACCCAGTATCCATCTTGTGAGTGTACCTGTTCATCTGAATCAAATAATTTATCGTGTGAGACCCTAGGGGTACTCAGAAAGTCTTTATGCCTCTAAAGGGGACACAACCTGGGGTGACGCAATTGCAGCAAAAGATAAACCCTAACAATTCTATAGATACTCGCTAACCATCCGCCTAACCAAAGATAGACGGATGTCCGTGAATTAATGACAACAGTTATAACAGTAATATCATCAGATCCATCCTCCTCCTCGCTTACCAACGAGGAAGCGGACGAACAACCCCCATCCGTTGGCAGTTTTATTAACCATTCCATGAGTGTTGCACTATTTACTAGTCAGTTACTTAGTCAAATTAAAGCGGTACTTTAGTTATGCTTGTCTATGATCGAGAAACTGTGCTCCAAGTCGTCCATAACCGCGGACACGGCTTTCAGAAAGTTTTACCCTGCAGGGGTGCACAAATAGCAACACACACTCGATCAACCTCGGAAAAACCAAATCAAAACCCAACGAGGCATTCACGACAAAGCAATCACAGGATTCAGAAATATTTCAGGGGGCCACCCCATTAAGCTACCCGCAACGAAGTTAGCCGACTTCGAGACGGACTCAAGGTTTGCGTCAATGGCTGTAAACGACTGGGAACCCGAAAATGTGACTGGGCTTGTCGATACCGCGAAAACACTCCGCTTCCCTAAACAGTACAGGTGCAGTACCTCGCACAATTTAAATAAAACAGTAAAGCATGGCATAAGTACAGGATAGTAAATAAAACCTCAAACTAGTTTGTGCCCCCAAGAAATAAGAATGAATCAAGCTCTGGCTCAGGGGGGTCCCATAATCCTCCCGGATGTGGATAGCGCGAATATTCAAGGAACAGGAATCAAGTACTCGGGGTCCTACGGGACACAAGTGAGCATGAAAAAACAAATAGCAGATATTGCTCACCAGTGCCACTTTCATTAGTTATCCCATACTACTCAGGTTAAGTTGTTTAGGTACCTCGTTATCCATCAGACACTCACATACCCTACACATGCTGTTCTACGACTCGCATGGCTCAAACAACTCCTGTAGTAATGGTTCATGGGATGGAGGAACAAGTTTCGGTGGGGCTTAAGAGTAAAGGCTATGCAATACTTGGGATTCAGATTAATGCGTTCGCGACTCGATGATGCAAGAATAAGATAGAGGCAATAGGTACTATATGTATGCAAGCATGTGGTAGTGCTTGCCTGGCAGCTCAGTTGAAGCGAGAGAAGGATCTGGGTAGTGCTCCTGGGTTTCTTGATATATCCCCTGCTCAGCGTCTATTCGAAGAAGAACCAAACAAACAAGGGCCAACATAAATAAAGTGCACAAGCATATGAATAAAATGCGACCAGCAAACAATCATGCCATGATGAATGATGCACAATTTGCATGGCAATAATATAGCATGGCATGGGTGAGGTGTGGAATACACGAATAAATCATTTTATTGAGTTTTAGTCATGGTTTATTCTCAAATAAGTTGCTGTTTACCATATATTTATATGATGCATGCTGCAATTCAGAACATGGAATGCATAGCTAGAACGGGCTCGTCGCGCTGATCATTTTAGACATATCTTTTATCAAATTCGGAGTTATAAAACAAAAGTTATTAATTAATTAAGGCAAAAGGGCATTTTATTGTAATTTTAATCAACTTTAAATTTAAAGTGTTCAAAATATATTTTGTATGGCATATTTGAATTCCTCACATTTTTCTGATTTGAAAACATATATTATTTGTATTATTTGGATTTATGAATTTAAATTTATTTTAAAGTCAAAATTAGTCAAATGGAGTCAAAGTCAAAGGTTTGACTAGTTTGAATTAGTTTGAAATTTTTTGACTAAATATTTGAATTGACATTCAAAAACAAAACATATTTCATATAAGGTTTGAATTCAAATACCAAACCATCTAAAAGTTATGAATTAGTTTAAGTTTAAACAGGTTTGAAAATTTGAATTTGAATTGATTTGGAAAAGTTTGAATTTGAAACAGACCTACAGAAATTCTTTTCTCACTCACTCAGATCCAGCCCTAGACACTGACGTGTGGGGCCAACGGCTGACTCAGCAGCAGCTGACACGGCGGGGTCTGGGCCGGCTTTTCTCACAAGGGTCCTCCTTAACCCAAGTCAATGACAAGTGGGCCAGGACGCTGGGAGGCCCACTGCGCGCGCGAACGATTCCGGCGGTGACACGTGGTCGGTCCAAGGAGTGTGGGTTGAGGGTCCAAGAATCCTAGGGGCCTATTTAGAAAAGCTTCTCGGAGGTGCAGATGTTAACTGATGAAACTGAACTTTGCGAAAAAATGGCTAGCTGATCCAATGTTGGAATGACGATGGCGAGCAATATACTACGAATTTCACCATCATGCAAAAATGAAAGATGAAGAGGGTTGATAGGGCTACAACTTTCGTTCAGGGAGAAACTACGGGGGTGGGCTGTGCTGGCCGGGCTTCGACGAGGAACAGAGGGCCAGGGGGGAAAACTGGGGCTGCGGCGGCCCGCCTGCGCACGGTGCACGCATAGCGCTCGACGGAAGGCTGCAGAGCTACGTCGCAGGAGGAAGAAAGGGAACATGTCTAGGGGGTTAAGAGGCTCACCAGGAGCTCGCCGGCGTGGTCGTCGACGCTGAGGTGGAGGGGATCTGGCGGCGGGCTCGCGACCGTGGAGCTCGGTTCCTTCCGGCCATGGCGACGTCGACGGCTTCCTGGGGCTTCCCAGACGCTCCCTCTGGTGCTGGTCGACAAAGGGAATGCAGGGGAGCCTCCTGGACATCTGGGCTCTGCCTTGCACAGCTTTAGACGCCTCCTCTTGCTGTTGGCCGAAGTTAGGGTTTAGGAGGAGGAGATGGCCATGGTGGCTTGGGAGGAAGAAGGGAAAGGGGTGAGGGGCTTGAGCGCATCCTGGATGGGATCTGGGAGGAGTTCTGGGTGGTTGGGGTTGAAGATAAGAGAGAGGGAGGATCACATGGGGTGGTGGTGGCTTTTGCAAAAGGTGAGGAGGGGGGTGATCGGGTGGTCTCTCTTTCCCTCTCTTTTCTGTCTTGTAGCCGAGAGAGGGCTGGGGAGGGACCAAGGGAGGTGGCGTGGAGGAGCTGCCTGGTAGGAAGAGAGGGGGAACCGAGAGAGAGGGGGAGGGGATCTAGGGTTATCTTAGATGAGGTGCTCGGGTTAGGGTTTGGCTAGGAGGAGGGGTAGATTATGTGGGGTCGAGCTAGGTAGAGAGAGGGGGTGAGAGAGGTGTAGATATAGGATTTGATCAAAAAGTTGAACCAACAAACAAGTGCAAAAGAATTTGAATAAAAGGGAGGTCACTAGTGGCAATGATATCACATGTGAATAGGGCTAATATTACATGTAGAACTAGATTTGAATAAAAGATATGCCACATGCACATATGAATATTTGAGAGAGGCAACTAGAGTTAGGGTTTAGATGAGGTGTTAGGTTTTTAGAGAGAGGATGATGTGGTGGTAGGGTTTTTAGCAAGATCCAACAAGATCAAGCAATAGGAGTAGAGAGAGAGAGATGGTGGTGAGGGATGGAGATGACCCAAAAAAGAGAAAAACCAACTTAAACCAAGAGTAAAACAAATGGCTAAAGGTGATGGTACTCTTGCATGGCCCATGCAAATTAATAAATGCCATGTATTATCCTTGTGAAAACAATAATGATGCTATGGCATTATTCTTATGCATTCCCAAGAAGTGGAATCAAGGCCAAGCAAAAGAATTTAGAATTGGATCCACCCAACCCACATGAGCTAGAAATAAAATCCAAAGAAAAGAATTACAAGCTCATGGGTTATTGGAATGGTGGAAGTATAAGGTGGTGTCAAAGAAAGGTGGTGGAGTGGAATAAAAGATATGCCCCCAACTCAACTTGGGCATTCAAACAATATATCAAGAACCAAATACAATATCAAGAGGCAAATACAATTTACAATGCATATGAGAGAAGAACCAACACAAAAAGGGTTTTATATGATGCTCAAATGCAAGGTGGCATGATGACATGAGCATGATATAATGATGATGCAACAATTATATATAGGAAGTAGCCTTTATATAGACTAGGCTAGTAGCATTGCAATTGGTAGGCAATTGGGATGCTACAACTCTCCCCCACTAAACAAGAATCTCGCCCCGAGATTCCTTGGAAAAACAAAACAACACAAGGAGAGGCGGGTGTTCGAACGAAGGTGACCCTCACGTTCCCAAGTTGATGGACAACGGAATGGTGCGACCACTACACCTTGCAAAACTTGCTAGACTTGTTGCGAGTCTTGTGTTTTGCTTGAGAAACAACGGGTTAGAAGAGTTGAAGGATTGTCGTGAGACAAGAAGGATAGGATGGGCATAGCTCCGGTTTTCCCCAAGAAACGAGATAAAATAATAGAACCACTTGTGAAAAAAGGACAAGATGATGTATCATGGATAAAGAAAGACACACCATTAAGATTAAAGATTTACCGATACTAGAGAGGATGAAATCTTTATCTCGTCGGAAGAAAAAGAGCTAGATTGGAGAGGTTTGAACCACTATGACAATAGCATCGTATCTTCTCTCGGATTTGAGAAAGAAGTTCGGAAACAATATTGCCTTCAAACAATAGAGTCCCTTGATAACAACAGAAAGATTTAGTTAGACATCGTCGGATTAGATTCTTGTTGCGCCGGTAAGAACCAAGGATCACGCAATTGAGGTGCGCGGATATGACTTCCAGAGACGGATGTGAAGCCAGATCATGGTGGAATCCCGAGAAGCAAAGAATATGGAGGATCTGGATTTTATTGTAGATATACTTATTGCTTTCTTTAGCCTTGAGGCTAACGCAATAGATTTGCGGCTGATGGCATCAACCATAATTGGCTTTACCACAGAAAAAGAATTGATGAAACAAAGAGAGATAGTTTCCTTTAATCTTGTTTGGGGATATCGAGCACCGGTAGAAAGACGAGGATAGAAAAAGGTTTGCGTTTGTTTCCACCAGATAATTGAAGATTTTGCTCCGTGTAGAAAGGGTGAGATCACCAACAAGAGATTATTGATTACTTTCTTCGAAAGAGCACTCCGGAAAAACAAGGACGGAAGTAAAAGTATCAAGGGATAAAGGCCACTTCTAACTTCCGTGGAATGAGTGAAATCACATTAATTCACCAATTCAATGTACAAGAGCGAATGATAAGAGTAGTGGTATGGTAGCTACTCCATCCCGCACTCAAAGCATTACTCCGCACATGAATAAGAAAATCATGCAACCCAACTACCGAAACAGACTGAAGGTGTTGACAAAAACTCATAGAACTCCGTTAGAAAACAAGGATAGATGCAAACAATTCGCCGGATTCGTAGATAGATAAAGATGATGATGTTGTCGTCATGTCGGAAGTACCAAGCCACCGGAAAGATATAAAGCAAGATCACGGAGACAACTGCAAAATTTCACAGATATAGAAAAAGATAGCACCACTTGAACAGAAGGAATACAAGATCTGGAAGGTCTTCATGGCCTCCGGTGGGTTGAGCATAGACGATAGAGGTAGAGGGTTTCAAGAGATTACTTAACGAGATTGAGGTGAAAGAACTCCATGTTCTTCTTGAAATGATTGAGAGAGATTTAGCAGCCTTGAGGAAATCTTCAGCAGAACAACGATGATAACTTGCCAACAAGGAACAACTCCGGATTGGTTGAAGATGGAGGATGGAATTAACAATGGACTTGCTGATTCCAGAGTTGAAGTAATGTATTTAGCAGAAGAACGTGGTCGAGATATGTGACTTCAAAAAGTCAGAATTCTCACTTTGAGACTTTGCACACAGGCAGTGCTCACGAAGCTCGAGAGAAAGAGACACAGATGATCTTCCATGTCCTTCCATAGATATCGAATAGGCAAGCATATTATCAACATATACCACCATGGATTAACAAGATATTCTCAGAATACCGAGTTCAAGAGGCGGGAGAACGAACAAATACTCGGAACACTTTCTAAGCTCAACGCTCTTTGAAAGATCAACGTTACGAGTAAGGATTCTTGTTGAAGAAGATGCGCTGACAGAATAGGTTAACTGGTCCTTCGGAAGAAAAAGAGATGTCACCTGCTTCACATTGTCGATCGGATCACCGGTTATAAAGATAAAGAGATCTTGGATAAGAACCGATGGTAGCTCATACCTTAAGCAAAGCTATCAGAGACGAAAAGATGCAATTCCCTCGTATCCAGGAGAATTGTGCAGATATGGGTTCAAAAGGATGTGCAGCATGTTGGACAGATGATAGACCGCCATAGTGCTTGGAGAACTCTGGATTGCCAAAGATGCTTGAATATGCATAGATATGATCGCGGTGTACTCAAAATCACAGGAGATAACCGTCACCATTTGGAGGATAGTGGTGATTGCATTTTCCATATTCCACTCCATCATCCAGACCGATATGACACTTATCATGAGTGGAATATAGCTATGCCGAGAACCAAATTACAATCACCAGTATCGGATCAACACATGTTATGTAATTAGCCCAAGAGAATTGGAGATGAAAAGAAACTCTAGGATTAAGCGCCGGTGACAAAAGAATGAGTTAGCATGGATATGCCGATAAAAGGGAGATAGATAATGTTTCACACACGACTGAAAAGGAGTGTGGGAGCACAGATGTATGAAAGAAAAATTTTCCGCATTTTTCGGCATTAAAATACCAATAGCTGCGCAAAAACACTTATCAGGTAGAGATTAGCAACAGATGCTTACACAGAATGTGGAGTTGCTAGAAGGAAGGACACCCTTAAGAAGATGGCACCGGTTAACAAGGAGTCAGATAGATCGCGCCGGTATTCAAAAGCCTGTCAGTATGGAATGTACCAACAGTTGATAACCAAAGGCAGATAAAGATAACATGTTGGATACAACAGATAGACAAGGAATTACACACAGACACACGCACACACACAACCTATGGTACTACGGAAACCCAGAACACGTGAATCCTAGTTTGAACTTTTAAGAAGAGGATTGAAAACGTTACACTTCCTTACCAGAAAAGGGTGGGTGGGTGGGTAAGAATAAAAGTGGAAGCAGTCCTACTCTCGCGTTTTGTTTTTCCCTAGTATACATAGCTACCAAAAATATTTGCTAGGCTGACAACGACCATTTGGCTGAGACCCTGAAGGGCGGGATGGCTCTGATACCAATTGTAACTACCTCGGTGAATTACGCTCCTAGTTACAAGCCTGGATGAGCGGAAATGGTTGAAATAGTACGGTGGGGCCCAAATGCCACTCACAGGTAGACCTTTCGGCCGTCCCAACCACTTCCAAACATCGGGACAAGAACGGGCGGCGTAATCGGCAGGCGAAGGGATCAACTACATACACAAATGAGTATGTATGCAAGCCACCATGCAACAGTACATCAGAGCCATTCCATCTAAAAGAAATAGAAATATTGCAACGCCATACGGCAAGATCCAAATATCCTAGATAGATATAATAGTTTAGGATAGCTCCTCATACATCAAACATCAGAGTATCAGGCGGAAGCGGCAAACAAGATCCGAGTACGGATAAGAAGCAAATCGGCATAAGATGCCCCATAAATAAACACATCCCGCCCACAGATCTCACAGATCCCCGTTCCCGGAATCTCTACACCGAATGATCGTTGCCCACATCGTCCGTCTCCTCCACCCAGTATCCATCTTGTGAGTGTACCTGTTCATCTGAATCAAATAATTTATCGTGTGAGACCCTAGGGGTACTCAGCAAGTCTTTATGCCTCTAAAGGGGACACAACCTGGGGTGACGCAATTGCAGCAAAAGATAAACCCTAACAATTCTATAGATACTCGCTAACCATCCGCCTAACCAAAGATAGACGGATGTCCGTGAATTAATGACAATAGTTATAACAGTAATATCATCAGATCCATCCTCCTCCTCGCTTACCAACGAGGAAGCGGACGAACAACCCCCATCCGTTGGTAGTTTTATTAACCATTCCATGAGTGTTGCACTATTTACTAGTCAGTTACTTAGTCAAATTAAAGCGGTACTTTAGTTATGCTTGTCTATGATCGAGAAACTGTGCTCCAAGTCGTCGATAACCGCGGACACGGCTTTCAGAAAGTTTTACCCTGCAGGGGTGCACAAATAGCAACACACACTCGATCAACCTCGGAAAAACCAAATCAAAACCCAACGAGGCATTCACGACAAAGCAATCACAGGATTCAGAAATATTTCAGGGGGCCACCCCATTAAGCTACCCGCAACGAAGTTAGCCGACTTCGAGACGGACTCAAGGTTTGCGTCAATGGCTGTAAACGACTGGGAACCCGAAAATGTGACTGGGCTTGTCGATACCGCGAAAACACTCCGCTTCCCTAAACAGTACAGGTGCAGTACCTCGCACAATTTAAATAAAACAGTAAAGCATGGCATAAGTACAGGATAGTAAATAAAACCTCAAACTAGTTTGTGGCCCCAAGAAATAAGAATGAATCAAGCTGTGGCTCAGGGGGGTCCCATAATGCTCCCAGATGTGGATAGCGCGAATATTCAAGGAACAGGAATCAAGTACTCGGGGTCCTACGGGACACAAGTGAGCATGAAAAAACAAATAGCAGATATTGCTCACCGGTGCCACTTTCATTAGTTATCCCATACTACTCAGGTTAAGTTGTTTAGGTACCTCGTTATCCATCAGACACTCACATACCCTACACATGCTGTTCTACGACTCGCATGGCTCAAACAACTCCTGTAGTAATGGCTCATGGGATGGAGGAACAAGTTTCGGTGGGGCTTAAGAGTAAAGGCTATGCAATACTTGGGATTCAGATTAATGCGTTCGCGACTCGATGATGCAAGAATAAGATAGAGGCAATAGGTACTAGATGTATGCAAGCATGTGGTAGTGCTTGCCTGGCAGCTCAGTTGAAGCGAGAGAAGGATCTGGGTAGTGCTCCTGGGTTTCTTGATATATCCCCTGCTCAGCGTCTATTCGAAGAAGAACCAAACAAACAAGGGCCAACATAAATAAAGTGCACAAGCATATGAATAAAATGCGACCAGCAAACAATCATGCCATGATGAATGATGCACAATTTGCATGGCAATAATATAGCATGGCATGGGTGAGGTGTGGAATACACGAATAAATCATTTTATTGAGTTTTAGTCATGTTTTATTCTCAAATAAGTTGCTGTTTACCATATATTTATATGATGCATGCTGAAATTCAGAACATGGAATGCATAGCTAGAACGGGCTCATCGCGCTGATCATTTTAGACATATCTTTTGTCAAATTCGGAGTTATAAAACAAAAGTTATTAATTAATTAAGGCAAAAGGGCATTTTATTGTAATTTTAATCAAGTTGAAATTTAAAGTGTTCAAAATATATTTTGGATGGCATATTTGAATTCCTCACATTTTTCTGATTTGAAAACATATATTATTTGTATTATTTGGATTTATGAATTTAAATTTATTTTAAAGTCAAAATTAGTCAAATGGAGTCAAAGTCAAAGGTTTGACTAGTTTGAATTAGTTTGAAAATATTTGACTAAATATTTGAATTGAAATTCAAAAACAAAACATATTTCATATAAGGTTTGAATTCAAATACCAAACCATCTGAAAGTTATGAATTAGTTTAAGTTTAAACAGGTTTGAAAATTTGAATTGATTTGGAAAAGTTTGAATTTGAAACAGACCTACAGAAATTCTTTTCTCACTCACTCAGATCCAGCCCTAGACACTGACGTGTGGGCCAACGGCTGACTCAGCAGCAGCTGACACGGCGGGGTCTGGGCCGGCTTTTGTCACTAGGGTCCTCCTTAACCCAAGTCAATGACAAGTGGGCCAGGACGCTGGGAGGCCCACTGCGCGCGCGAACGATTCCGGCGGTGACACGTGGTCGGTCCAAGGAGTGCGGGTTGAGGGTCCAAGAATCCTAGGGGCCTAGTTAGAAAAGCTTCTCGGAGGTGCAGATGTTAACTGACGAAACTGAACTTTGCGAAAAAATGGCTAGCTGATCCAATGTTTGAATGACGATGGCGAGCAATATACTACGAATTTCGCCATGATGCAAAAATGAAAGATTAAGAGGGTTGATAGGGCTACAACTTTCGTTCAGGGAGAAACTACGGGGGTGGGATGTGCTGGCCGGGCTTCAACGAGGAACAGAGGGCCAGGGGGAAAAATGGGGCTGCGGCTGCCCGCCTGCGCACGGTGCGCGCAGAGCGCTCGACGGAAGGCGGCGGAGCTACGGCGCAGGAGGAAGAAAGGGAACGTGTATAGGGGGTTAAGAGGCTCACCAGGAGCTCGCCGGCGTGGTCGTCGACGCTGAGGTGGAGGGGATCTGGCGGCGGGCTCGCGACCGTGGAGCTCGGTTCCTTCCGGCCATGGCGACGGCGACGGCTTCCTGGGGCTTCCCAGACGCTCCCTCTGGTGCTGGTCGACGAAGGGAATGCAGGGGAGCCTCCTGGACATCTAGGCTCTGCCTTGCACAGCTCTAGACACCTCCTCTTGCTGCTGGCCGAAGTTAGGGTTTAGGAGGAGGAGATGGCCATGGTGGCTTGGGAGGAAGAAGGGAAAGGGGTGAGGGGCTTGAGCGCCTCCTGGATGGGATCTGGGAGGAGTTCTGGGTGGTTGGGGTTGAAGATAAGAGAGAGGGAGGATCACATGGGGTGGTGGTGGATTTTGCAAAAGGTGAGGAGGGGGGTGATCGGGTGGTCTCTCTTTCCCTCTCTTTTCTGTCTTGTAGCCGAGAGAGGGCTGGGGGGGACCAAGGGAGGTGGCGTGGAGGAGCTGCCTGGTAGGAAGAGAGGGGGAGCCGAGAGAGAGGGGGAGGGGAGCTAGGGTTAGCTTAGATGAGGTGCTCGGGTTAGGGTTTGGCTAGGAGGAGGGGTAGATTATGTGGGGTCGAGCTAGGTAGAGAGAGGGGGTGAGAGAGGTGTAGATATAGGATTTGATCAAAAAGTTGAACCAACAAACAAGTGCAAAAGAATTTGAATAAAAGGGAGGTCACTAGTGGCAATGATATCACATGTGAATAGGGCTAATATTACATGTAGAACTAGATTTGAATAAAATATATGCCACATGCACATATGAGTATTTGAGAGAGGCAACTAGAGTTAGGGTTTAGATGAGGTGTTAGGTTTTTAGAGAGAGGATGATGTGGTGGTAGGGTTTTTAGCAAGATCCAACAAGATCAAGCAATAGGAGTAGAGAGAGAGAGATGGTGGTGAGGGATGGAGATGACCCAAAAAGAGAAAAACCAACTTAAACCAAGAGTAAAACAAATGGCTAAAGGTGATGGTACTCTTGCATGGCCCATGCAAATTAATAAATGCCATGTATTATCCTTGTGAAAACAATAATGATGCTATGGCATTATTCTTATGCATTCCCAAGAAGTGGAATCAAGGCCAAGCAAAAGAATTTAGAATTGGATCCACCCAACCCACATGAGCTAGAAATAAAATCCAAAGAAAAGAATTACAAGCTCATGGGTTATTGGAATGGTGGAAGTATAAGGTGGTGTCAAAGAAAGGTGGTGGAGTGGAATAAAAGATATGCCCCCAACTCAACTTGGGCATTCAAACAATATATCAAGAACCAAATACAATATCAAGAGGCAAATACAATTTACAATGCATATGAGAGAAGAACCAACACAAAAAGGGTTTTATATGATGCTCAAATGCAAGGTGGCATGATGACATGAGCATGATATAATGATGATGCAACAATTATATATAGGAAGTAGCCTTTATATAGACTAGGCTAGTAGCACTGCAATTGTTAGGCAATTGGGATGCTACAACCTGCCCGTTGGTCTGCGGGTGCACCACGAAGGCGTGTGATATGTTAATGCCAAGGCCCTCGATAAAGTCCTGGAATTCCTTCGAGATGAATTTCAAGCCGTGTCCGTGATGATGTTGTGCGGCACGCTGAACCTGTAGACTATGGACTCAAAGAACTTGACGGCCGTTTTGCCGCTTTGGTTGGTGACGGGCATGGCCTCGATCCACTTGGTGAACTTGTCGACTGCGACCAGGAGGTAGACGTGGCCTCCTTTCGAAGATTTGGGCAGTTTGACAATCATGTCGAGGATCCATTGGGTGAAGGACCAGGCCAGTGGTATAGGCCTGAGTTCCGATCCTAGTGCGTGTGGCTTGTCCGCGAACCTTTGGTAGCCATTGCACCTTTGGACGATGTCCTTAGCATCGTTCATGGCTGTTGGCCAGTAGAATCCAGCTCGTAAAGCTTTGGCGATGAGGGCGCGGCTGCCTGCGTGATGACCGCAGATGCCCTCGTGGATGTCTTGGAGGATGATTTTGCCATCACCGATGGTGACACACCTTTGGAGTACACCTTAGATACTGCGCTTGTACAGCTCGCCATTGTGGAGGGTGAACGCTTTGGACCGGCGAGATATGTGTCGGGCATCTGTCGGGTCGTCGGGCAGTTCTTTGTTTAGTAGGTACCGAAGGTACAGCTGCGTCCATGTCTCTTCGATTGCCATGACCTGCATCAAGCTGACGAGATCGGCCTCTATGTCGAGCTTTTCGGGCCCTTCATGTCCTTCGGGTGGCGCAGCCCCCGAGTGCTCTGCTTCTTCTGGTGATCCCTTGGGGAATTTCCTTTTGATAGAGGGTACACAGATTTGTTCAAGGAACACACCTGGTGGCACCCGTGCACAAGTGGAGCCGATGTTGGCGAGCCTATCGGCTTCCTTGTTGCTTTCCCGTCCAACATGACGAAGCTCGCAGCCGTCAAAGTCTCCTTCGAGTGATTTGTAGAGCGTGCGGTCGCGATCATGTTGGCGCTGTGCACGTCGCACTCGTTCATCGTCTGCTGGACAACAAAGTTCGAGTCACCGTAGATTATTAGGAACATTGCACCTCAGATATTGGCCATCCGCATTCCATGGATGAGGGCCTCATATTCGGCCTCGTTGTTGGAGGCTCGAAATTTCATCCGAAGGACATATTTCATCTTGTCGTCCTGGGGGGATGTCAGTATGACACCAGCTCCTCCTCCGTCCTCACGTTTGTATCTGTCGAAGTGCATCGTCCATGATTGCGTCATGTCCGCAGTGTCTGGCAGCTGGAGTTCCATCCAGTGGACGAGGAAGTCAGGGAGGACCTGAGATTTGATGGACTTGCGCCGCTCATAGACTATGTCTAGAGGGGATAGCTCAATGCCCCACAAGGCTACGCGTCCTGTAGCTTCGGGGTTGTTCAGTATGTTGGATAGTGGCACCTCGTTGACGACCATTATCTGATGCTCTTGGAAGTAGTGGCTTAGCCGACGAGCCGTCATGAATATGCCATAGGCGAGCTTCTGGTAGTGAGGGTACCTCTGCTTTGTTGGTGTCAGTACCTCGCTGAGGTAGTAGATTGGGCGTTGGACCCCATGGGTCTTGCCATCTTCGGGTCATTCAACCACGAGTATGGTGCTTACCACCTGGTGCGTGGCTGCGATGTATAGCAGCAGAGGCTCTTGCTCCTTTGGTGTGACTAGGACAGACGAGGTGGAGAGCAGTCGCTTGAGTGCTTCGAATGCGTCGTCTGCTTTGGGTGTCCACTCGAATTTGTTTGTCTTGCGCAGAAGTTGGTAAAAGGGCAGGGTCTTCTCACCCATGCGTGTGATGAATCTGCTCAGCGCCGTGATGCGCCCAGCTAGATGTTGGACACCTTTGAAGTTCTTCGGCTTCTCCATGGTCAGTATGTCCCGGATTTTCTTTGGATTCGCCTCGATCCCTCGTTGGGAGATGAAGTAGCCGAGTAATTGGCCAGATGGGACGCCGAAGGCGCACTTTTCTAGATTCAACTTGATCTTGTAGTGATCAAGGTTGTCGAACTTCTCACGGAGATCATCGATCAGTGTCTTTGCTTCCCTGGTCTTGATGACTATGTCGTCGACATAGACTTGGATGTTGCGACCAATCTGTTTATTCAGACACGCCTGCATGCACCTCTGGTACGTGGCACCTGCATTCATCAGCCCAAAAGGCATGGTGTTGTAGCAGAACATTCCAAATGGTGTGATGAACGCCGTTTTCTCTTGGTCTTTGATATTCAGCCGAATCTGATTGTAGCCTGAGTAGGCGTCGAGGAAGGAGAGTTTCTTGCATCCTGCGGTCGAATCGATGATTGATACGTCCAAAACATATCTACTTCTCGAACACTTTTCTATTGTTTTTCCTCTATACTTGTGTGATTTGGATACAACAAACATGGACTGACGCTGTTTTCAGCAGAATTACCTTGGTGTCTTATTTTTGTGCAGAAAATGAACTATCAGGAAAAATCCCGGAAAATATGCCAAAAATTATATTTCACCAGAAGATCCACAGAGCTAGAAGAAGAGACGGAGGGGAGGCCTGGGGGCCTAGACCCACCCCACGCATGGGCCCACCTGACCCCGTGCCTGGAGGGGGTTTGGCCACCCCAGGCAGCTCCTCAGTCTCCCTCTGTGCCTATAAGTTGCCTTTCGACCTAAAAATCAAGGGGGGTTTGATAGTTTTCTAGAAAGAGTTCTGCTCCTCCTTCGCCACCAGAAACCAAGATTCGGATCCAGAAACTCCGTTCTGGCACCCTGCCGGGACGGGGAATTTGGAGAGGATCATCGCCATCGTCATCACCAACCCACCTCCATCAACCACCGATGTTTCCCTCATCCATGAGTGAGTAATCCCCCGTTGTAGGCTTGGGGATGGTAGGGATTGGATGAGTTCTATCATGTAATCAAATAAGATCTGTTAGGGCATAGTGCCTAGTATCTCTATTAGTGCTATTTGACTTTGTTGAAACTTGTTGTGCTTAATGCTTGTCACTAGGGCCCGAGTGCCATGATCTTAGATCTGAACTTATTATTGAATCATTATGATAGTATTGCTTGGGATCTTATCTGCAAGTTGTGTACACATATCATTGTCCGTATCCAAAGGCCCCAAAGTGACAATAATTGGGACAACCGAATGGGATGGCTGTGGTGTGAGGATCACATGTGTTCATGGAGTGCTAATGCTTTGCTCCAGTGCTCTATTAAAAGGAGCACCTTAATTGCATGTAGTTCCCTAGAGGCCCCGCTGCCACGGGCTGGCTGGACAGAAGATGTTGTGCAAGTTCTCATTGCGAGCACGTATGACTATATTTGCAGCACATGCCTAGGATTGTTTAGTACTTGGGTGCTTGTTATTATTTATTTGCAATGCCCTAGATCTTGAAGTTACATGTTTAGACTTGTCCATGCAACGCTCGTCCATCCATCCCTATGCCTACCGCACTCGAATCCTACTGTTACCGTTATTGTTACTATTGCTCATGTTTCACTATTGTTGTTGTTGCTGCTGCTGTTTCTACTGCTGTTGCTTTGTTGTTGCTACTACAAAATGTTGCTACTGATAAACTTCTGTGAGCAAGAACTATTTCTAGGTGCAGTTGTAATGACAACTGATTTGTTAAGGTTTGCAAGTATTCTTTGGCCCCCCTTGTGTCGAATCAATAAATTGGGTAATACTACACGCGAAGACTGTTGCGATCCCCTATACTTGTGGGTCATCAAGACTATTTTTTAGCGCCGTTGCCGGGGAGCATAGCTTTATTTGTAAGTTCACTTGGATCTATTATTGTTGACTGCTACCCCTTTCATCATGGGGAAGTCTCGTGATGGAAAGTTCCCTATTTTACCATCCACTACAAAAAGAGGTACCGTCCTAAACACCTCTGCTGCTCTTGATTCACCGTCTGTTATAAGTAAGCTTGTCACACCACCACCACATACTCATGCTACACACACTGCTACTACTGCTGAGTCTGAAACTGCTTTTGATGCTCATGATGTTACTTCTACTGTGCTTGATGCGAGTGGTTCATTAGGTCCTTTTATAGATGCTACTATGGCTGGTCTAGAAAATACCGAAACTCCTAGTGAAGACACTGTTACACCTGTTAGCTCACCTGAGGCTAGTGAGAGTTATGATATTAATGATGGTTACATTGAGTTCACTGATGATTTTGTTGAAGAGTTCCAAAACACACATGGTACTAGTGCAATGAAGAGTCTCCTTGCTAGACGTACTATTATGCCTAATATGTCCTCTAATCCTAAGTTTGCCACTTCTCCCAAAGATATTAAATATGAAGATTATGATTTCTCTATTGATTTATCTTATTTAGATATTGTTGAGAAAGAACCCTTTTGTGGTACTGAAAATGAGTGTGATGTGGCTCATACGAATGATCTTTCTACTATGAGTGCTTTGTTCTCTGATGATTTTAAGATGCACAAGTACTTTGTTGCTAAGATCTTCCCTTTTTCACTAAAAGGAGAAGCTAGGGCTTGGTTTAATAGATTACCTCCTCATTCCATTGATAACCCTGATTGCTTCATTGCTTCTTTCTTCCAGAAATATTTTCCTCCCAGTGCTAGACAAGATGCTTTGCAGAGACTTTTTGATTTTAAACAGGAAGAAGAAGAGAAATTGCTTGAGTCATGGACATGGTTCTGTGCCTTGATTCATGCACATCCTGGATGTCCATTACCTAAGAATGAGCTTCTTGATATTTATTATAATGTACTAACTGATGATTCTAGGACCTACCTAGATAGCTTTGCTGATTGTGTTTTCAGGAAAAGGACTCCTACAGATGCTGAAGAATTAATGACAAAGATAAGCAAGAATTATGATGATTGGACTTCAACTAAGTTGAATGCACCTGAGCCTATTACTCCTGAACCAGTTGTTCCCGAATCAGTCTCAACACCAACTACAAAGAAGAGGGGGGTTATTGCATTAAATGATGAAGTGATGAAGAAGCTAAGAAGTGTCTAAAGGAGAAAGGTATTAGAGCTGAAGATGTGAAGAATCTACCTCCTATAGAGGAATTATGTAAGCCAATTCCCCACTCATCTACTATTGAGGTACACTCTCTCCAACACTTTCATGAAGGTGATATTCCTTATGGTAAGCCTCCTGATCAATGTTTAGAGGAACTTGACACTTTTATTGTTAAGCAACTGTATTTCAATAAACAAGTTCAGAATCATCTATTGGAAAACTATAGAGCTATTCATGAGTTGAAAGATATTGTGGAAAGAACTTCCAATGATATTAAAATGCTTTGTAAACACTTTCAAATGGTTCAAACCCAACTTGATCAACTTGCTAAGGTACAAAAGAATATGCTAGTTAATGCTTCAGAAGATAAACATGCTTATGGAATTAGAATTAGGAGTGGTATAGCTAATCAAGATCCTTTATCTTCTGAAGGACACCCTAAAATAATAGAGCAGGATTCTCAACAAGGTGAGGATAGTGGTAGCCCTCATAAGAGAAAGAAAAAGAAACACAAGATAGTTGAGGAACCACTTGAACCTGCTGTAGAACCTAATAGTATATCTGTCTCTGATGCTGAAACTGAGAGTGTTAATGATAAAAATGAGTCTCCTGATAAGGAGGAAGGTGAGGAAGAACCTGAGAAGCACACGAAGAACACTAGGTACACAAAAGAAGATTTTATTGCTAATAAACATGGTAAAGAGAGAACCTTGGGTGCAGAAACCTATGCCTTTTCCAGGTAAGAAACACAAGTCAAAGGAGGAAGAACACTACAACAAGTTTTTTGAGTGGATGAAACCTTTATTCTTGCAAATTCCTTTGACTAATGCTATTAAGTTTCCTCCTTATTCAAAGTATATGAAGGATATTGTCTCTAATAAAAGGAAGATTCCTAATGAGGAGATTTCTACTCTACTTGCTAATTATTACTTCAATGGTAAGGTTCCAAAGAAACTTAGTGATCCAGGTATACCAACTATTCCTTGCTCCATTAAGAATAATTATATTAGAACTGTTTTATGTGATTTGGGAGCTGGAGTTAGTGTTATGCTTTTTTCTCTCTACAAGAGACTGCAGATAGAAAAGTTGATACCAACTGATATATCTTTGCAAATGGCTGATAAGTCAACTACTATTCCTGTTGGTATATGTGAGGATGTTCCTGTTCAAGTTGCTCATAATTGCATGGTCTTAACTAATTTTGTTGTGCTTTAAATGCCTGAAGATGATAATATGTCTATTATTCTTGGGAGACCTTTTCTTAATACTGCAGGTGCTGTCATTGATTGTAATCAAGGAAAAGTAACATTCAATATTAATGACAAAGAGCACACTGTCTATTTCCCCAAGAAGGTTGTTAAGAGCTATTGCCTGAATTCCATTGAAAATATTGAGAGCATCAAGGTTGGAGAAATATATTGTCCCATTCCACAAGAAAATTTTGAAACTATTATGATTGGGACCATTGCTATCAAGTATGAGGTAACATAATCACCTTATGGAATGCAAAGTTTTGTTTCATATAATATTGTTTTGGTAACAAGACTTGATCAACCTTGTTAACAAAAGGATTTTAATGAACAAAATAATGTTTCCACTGTGGTTATACTTGCTTTCTTTTTCCTTTCTCCTCCTAGTCTTTGCTTTAGTTTTAGTTTTGCTAGTTGTTTGCTTGTTTGAGTTTCTTAGAGATCCTGTAGTTTGGCTTTTGGTTTGCTTTTGCTTCTTCTGAAAAAAACTGTTTCTGCGAGAAAATCAATTTTCATACCCTGAAAATTGGCCAAAAATAAAGTTTCCCAAAAAATCCCAGAAAATTCGAAATAAATTTTTCCTCGAAAAAAGGGGCAGAGTGGCACCTGAGATGACCTAGGGGGCCACCCCAGGCCACCAGACCCCTGGTAGGCGCGACCTACCAGGTGGCTGCGCCTGGGGGGTTTGGCCCACCTGGGCCCCTCCAGGTTGCCTCCTCAAAGCCACCTTCTTTATCTCTCCTGAAAAACACCAGAAAACTTGCTCAAGCTCGAGTTCTTGCTGTTCTTGCTCGCGATTTTCGATCTCCTTGCTCAGCCCCTCTTTGCTGCTGATTTTTAGAGAGATTGTTCCTTGGTATGTGCCTCCTCCACTTGTCCAATTAGATTTGTGATTAGTAGATTGTATCTTGAGTATTTTGCTGCTATAGGTGACAGGTTGTTTGAGCTTGCATGATTTTTCTATGCTTAGAAACTTTGTTTTGATGCATGTGTAGTCCTCTAGCAAGTTCCTATAGTAGTTGCTCATCATTTATCAACTTAGAAATCACTTGGTTTGATGGTTGTTTAAAAATTTCAGACTAGGGAAGTCATGGACCACCACACCTTTGGCGACATTTTTGAGAGTGATGCACCTAGAAGGGCAAGTCTTCCAAGGTCATCTACCAGTACTAGACCCTCATACAATAAGGATCTCATCACTCCGTGATTTGTTGATGAGGGAGATGAAGGGGATGCGCACCCCTCCACCTTTCCTTGTCAAACTTTCTTGCGAGCTGCTGGTATTCTTAATGATTTCATGACTTTGGTGCAGAGATCTGGACTAAAAAGTTACATGCAGGATGAGAGTGCACAATATGCTTTGCTTACTAAAACATGGAGAGTTTCTCCTTTACCAATAGTATGTTCAATCCTTCTGTGTCTTTCAGAATTTATGGTAGGGCTCATTCTATGACATTGAAGAAATTTTTCAAGGCCTTGGGACTTGGTACAACAGGGTCATCAAAGAAGATTCAAGATCTACCCGCTGATTTGTTAGAGTTTTAACGATGAATAACCAATGATGATGACTGTAGAGCTCAGCGAGGGAAGATAAAGAACATTCAACTTCTAGCCATCAGGTATTTTGCCTACTATCTTGCCACCAGTGTTCTTGGTAGGGAGAACACTAGTAATATTTCCAACTATCAATTGGCCTTCTTAGCTGCTGCGCTCAACAATGAGGACAAGTATAATCTTGGTTCTCTCATTGCTCGTCGTCTAGCTGCTAAGGGACCCATTTATGGGGGGGATATTTCTACTCGTGTTGCTGCTGCCTTGGACATTGTTGTTGATCCTCATGATACAGTTTTGGCTCCTCAGAGGCTCGATCTTGCTTCCATGAAGGCACACCACTTTATCACCACTAGCTCTACTATTGATAACCTGGTTTATAGAATTTTGTTTATTGACGGGGAAGAGAGAGATCCCTCTACCCCAAACCACTTTGCTCAGTATTTCTCAGGGACCTTGGTCACGCTCGAAGGCGGAGATGGATGACGAGTTGCGCTCTCTGAAATTTCCATGGGCACTATCAGGAGGAAGCACCATCATACGACCCCCTGCATACACAGGGGAGACCTCGAGCTCCTACCAGGATGAGGGAGCTTCCTCAACATACTACGGAGGTGCATCTACTTGGGCACCATGGGATTGAGCCCCACTTAGGCCAAAAGCCTAAGCTTTGGGGGAGGTATACTGACGTCACACTCATCTCTATATCATGTTCGGTCGGTTCTTTGTATATCCATTGTTTTTGCTTTCTTTTTGGTTTTTGTTGCTTCTTTCTAAAAACCCAAAAATACCAAAAATATTTTCGTTGTTTCTCTTGGTCTGTTTCTTTGTTTCTTTGCTTTGGTTTGCCTTAAAATAAAAATCCAAAAAGATTTTGCTTTGTTTGGTTTGCTTTGTTTTTGTTTGGTTTTTCTTTGTTTGCTTGTTTCTAAAAAATCAAAAACACCAAAAATATTTGTTGTTCTTCTTTGGTTTTGTGAGTTCTTTGCAGGGTTCAGCCATCCTCAATGGATTTTGGTTTCATGTGAATTATTCAAGTCACACAATTCAAGGGCAATAATGAAGATTAAGACAACTCGAGGTGTGGTAAGAGGCTGGTAATGAACTCTATTTGTTTCATTTTTGTACATATACTCATCATTGTGAGCATGCTTAGCCTGTTTGTGTAAGGTGTATGTCATTATGGATGCTTAGTAGTTCTTGCTTGTCTATGATTAGCTCCAGCTTGCTAATAGTTTGTAGCATGTCATATGAATGTTTGCTTGCATTATTTTATTCATACTTTGGTATGACACTGTGGTATACTCCTCTGATTTTTCATGTGAATCGACTTGGAACATGCTCACGCATGCATAGTCAGTAAGCCTCGATGATTTATTTTTCCTCAGAGTTCTTGTATCACTTTCATGCCATAGTTAGTCATGTTTTGTTGCAAGCATGATTATGACAGTTATTGCTCTCTCATTTGTCGCTCCCTCTTTATTGCTAGCCTTCACTTGCACTGTGTATGTGCTCTACCTATGCTTCCAACTCCCCAAAACAATATTGCCAGCTGTGTCCACCATACCTACCTATTAGCATCATTTTCTATTTCAGTGCATATTCCATATGCCGTGTTTTCTTCCAAAATAAAATGTTTGTCTGTTTTGAGAAAGTTAGTTACTAAAGCTCTCACGAACTTGATGGCACACTTCATTCCTTGCGCTTAATAATTCGGAACCATTGTGACTATTCCATGAAATTTATATGCTTGCTAATTATATACTGGGAGTCAGCAGAACCGTGCTATCACGGGGAACGCTTTCAACACTTTTTGGATATCTCATCTAGTTGATTCCCTGCTCTTTTGTTTACGGATGTCGACGATGTGAAATAAAAGGGGAGGTTGTGAGTTCATGGAGTTTATACATTGTGTTAGAGAAACGCCTGGGCCTCTAGCCTAAGCCATGCCTAATCATGGTGGAAACTTGCAGCATCACTATAATGAGCATCTATGAAGCGTCCTCAATAAAAAGCTATGCATATGGTAAATAAAAATATTGTTGAGATGCTCATTGTCTGCTTGCCTTGTCATTTTGGTTATGGGAAAGCTCCTATACCATGTGCAAGGGGTACCCCATTGGCGGTTGTCAATGATATGCATGTATTTACAATGACAAGAACTTTCAGGTGACCAAAGTTGAGTAGCATGCGAAGTGACCCTCATACTCAAGGGACTCGGGATTTCCAGTCTATGGTCTCTCAAGCATATAATTCAGAGTGGACCTCATTTTCACCTTAACCACATGAAGATGCCTATGATAGGGGCAATGAGACCTCAAAGCTAACGAGTACCTTTCTTTCAGCATTGGGAAGCCTTTCAAACCTTCACAAAACCGTTTTCACAACCTTGTTGAGTAACCACTTATTCTATGAGCACCTTCTAGAGAGCATAGTTGTCATTCTTGTGTTTGTTCCAAAACTTGGTTAATTATGTCATGACTTTGATGCTTGTATCTCTGATATCTTTATCTCTAGTATTCATGTGAACTTCAGAGGTGCCTTAGCATTTATATTGTGCTCTTCAAACAAAGGAAAGCGAGACACCACTCTATCCTACCTTATTATGAGAATTGCAATGTTGCTTATGTTTATGTTTCATGCTACTTATTATTATTGAGTTGGTTTCTCTTCATAGCTTGCAATGACTATTGGGTAGACTTAGTTGCATACTCTTTATTATGAATTGTCTAAACATCTACTCCTGTGCTAAGAATATTTAAATCATTTGAAGCAAAGTGTTCGTGAAAGTTCTTTTATCGCACTCAGTTTTCAACTCAATTACTTGAGGACAAGCAATAAGCTAAGCTTGGGGGAGTTGATATGTCCAAAACATATCTACTTTCTCGAACACTTTGCTATTTCACCGAAAGATCCACAGAGCCAGAAGAAGACACAGAGGGGAGGCCTGGGGGGGCCCAGAACCACCCAAGGCGCGGGCCCACCTGACCCCGCGCCTGGAGGGGGTTTGGCCACCCCAGGCAGCTCCTTGGCCTCCCTCTGCGCCTATAAGTTGCCTTTCGACCTAAAAACATAGGGGGTTCGACAGTTTTCCAGAAAGATTTCCGCTCCGCCGCCGCCACCAGAAACCAAGATTCGAATCCAGAAACTCCGTTTTGGCACCCTACCGGGATGGGGAATTTGGAGAGGATCATCGCCATCGTCATCACCAACGCATCTCCATCAACCACCGATATTTCCCTCATCCATGAGTGAGTAATCTCCCGCTATAGTCTTGGGGATGGTAGGGATTGGATGAGTTCTATCATGTAATCGAATAAGATCTGTTAGGGCATAGTTCCTAGTATCTCTATTAGTGCTATTTGACTTTGTTGCAACTTGTTGTGCTTAATGCTTGTCACTAGGGCCCGAGTGCCATGATCTCAGATCTGAACTTATTATTGAATCATTATGATAGTATTGTTTAGGATCTTATCTGCAAGTTGTGTACACATATCATTGTCCGGATCCAAAGGCCCCAAAGTGACAATAATTGGGACAACCGGAGGGGATGGCTATGGTGTGAGGATCACATGTGCTCACGGAGTGTCAATGCTTTTCTCCGGTGCTCTATTAAAAGGAGCACCTTAATTTCCAGTAGTTCCCTAGAGGCCCCGCTGCCACGGGCTGGCTGGACAGAAGATGTTGTCCAAGTTCTCATTGCGAGCACGTATGACTATATTTGCAGCACATGCCTAGGATTGTTTAGTACTTGGGTGATTGTTATTATTTATCCGCAATGCCCTAGATCTTGAAGTTACATGTTTAGACTCGTCCATGCAACGCCCGTTCAGCCATCCCTATGCCTACCGCACTCGAATCCTACTGTTACCGTTACTGTTACTATTGCTCATGTTTCACTGTTGTTGTTGTTGTTGTTGTTGTTTCTTTGCTATTGCTACTACAAACTGTTGCTACTGATAAACTTCTATGAGCAAGAAATATTTCCAGGTGCATCTGAACTGACAACTCAGTTGTTAAGGCTTGCAAGTATTCTTTGGCTCCCCTTGTGCCGAATCAATAAATTGGGTAATACTACCCGCGAAGACTGTTGCGATCCCCTATACTTGTGGGTCATCAATGATCTGATCGATCCGAGGAAGAGGAAAGTGGTCCTTGGGGCAGTGTTTGTTGAGTGACGTGAGGTCCACGCACATCTGCAGGATGTCCGTGTCCTTTTTGGGGACCAGTACAGTATTGGCCAGCCACTCGCTCTCCTTGATTTCTCGGATGAAGTTGGCATCAACCAGTCTATTGACTTTGATTCCAACTGCTTCGTCTCGTGGTTGGACAGTCGCCGGATCGATTGCTTGACTGGCCTTGCATCGGGGAACACATTGAGTGTGTGCTCGACGAATTCCCTGGGAACTCCTGGCATGTCCGCAGGACACCAGGCGAAGATTTCCTAGTGCTCACGGAGGAATTCGACGAGCGCGCTTTTCTATGCGGGGCTGAGGTCGTTGGCAATCAGCGCCGTCTTTGAGGCATCCATTGGCTGGACCTGCACTTTTTTCATGTTGACTGTAGAGTCGAATGACATATCGGATGTGTTTTGCCTGGCGACTGGGGGTGCCCCGTTGTCTGTCACCTCTCGGGGCCTTGTGAGCTCCTCATGCATGCCGAACAACAGGGAGATTCTGTTGAAATCTCTATCGCAGTGGTCCGATCGGGTGAAGCTTCCTTGGACTGTGATGATGCCCCTGGGCCCTGGAATCTTGAGCAGCAGGTACGCGTAGTGCGGTACTGCCAGGAATCTTGCGAACGCCACGCGCCCGAGGATGGCGTGGTACTGTGATGGCCAATCCACCACTTCGAACTCCAGCCGCTCGCATAGGAGTTTTCGGGCTTGCTGAAGATGACGTCGAGCCATATCTTTCCTTGGGGATAAATTCCCTTCCCTGGGACTATGTCGTGGAACGTCGTGTCAGATTGTTCCATGCTGCATAGCGGGATCCGCATCGCCGCGAGGGTGCTAGCGAACATTAGTTTGATGCCGCTGTCGCCGTCCATGAAGACGCGGCTCATCTCGAATCCTCCGATCTGCGCCTCGAGCACCAGGGCAGCATGACCTGGGCGAGGGATCTGGCGAGGGTGATCCGAGAGTTTGAATGTGATGCATGACCCCGAACCACTGAGGTACTCAGGGATAGCAGGTGGAGCGGTCACAGCCAGGCTGACTTGTCGGGTGATCTTCTTTTGCACCCTGTTGGTAGGGCGTCCCTTCTGGATCATCAGGGCCCCATTTGGTGGTGGGTATCCTCCTGTACCATTGTTTGGTGCAGGTGCGATTGCTGGATTCGACGGTCCCACGGGTGGTGGTGGAGGAGCTCCGTGGGCGATGTCACCTGGTGCAGGTGCGGGTCCGAACCCGGGATTCACGATCTGGCGTCGCATGTGGGTGAGACCCTTGCTGTGTTTCTGGAACTCGCGGCAGTCCTTGAGCATGTGGCTGGACTTATTTTTGTCATCCCTCTTGTAGATGTAGAAGTGGATGGTGCAGGGACCAGACAACTTGTCATATGCCGAGGGTTCGTCGTCACGGCCGCGACGCTGCCATGTTTGTGTTGGGCGTCCTCCGTCGCGGAAGTTTCCTCTGCGGTATCCTCCACTGTTGTGGTTTCCATCGTTGGGTCGATCGGCGTAGCCAGCCGCAACCATGTCGACTCTGTCGCCGTTGTCGTAGACGCGCGATCTTCGCTTGCTGCTGCGTTCGCTCCTGCGGCCGTAGTCGTCCTCGTCATCCGAATGCATTCGGTGGAGGGAATCTTCGCCATCCGTCCACCTGTTGGCGATTGATGCATGCACCCAATGTTGACGTGGGACACTTCGTTGGAACCCCAAGAGGAAGGTGTGATGAGCACAGCAGGAAGTTTCCCTCAGTAGAGACCGAGGTTATCGAACCAGAAGGATGAAGGAAACATCACACAGGTGTTGCAAACAACGTGGAGACCTGCACAACACAAACTCAAGACTTTTTCCCAACGAATCAATGAGGTTGTCAAGCTCACCGGTTTGTTGTAACAAAGGATTAACTGTATGGTGTGGAAGGTAATGGTGTTTTGTAGCAAGTAAACAATAACAGTGGAAGATGTATCAATGGTAAAGATTGGACTGTGGTCCATGGTTCACTAGAGGTGCTCTCCTTAGATAAACAACATGGCATGAAGGGTAAACAAATTACAGCAGGGCAATTGACAGGAACTAAGCAAGGAATAACAATGCAATACTAGTCAGAAAGATCCTATGAGATTCGATTGGGAAATACAAAAATATACATAGACCGCCATCCAACTGCATCTATGACTAGAAGTCCACCTTCAGGTTATCATCCGAACCCCCTCTAGTATTAAGTTGCAAGCGAAAGACAACTGCTTTGAGCAAAGTGTGTAAGGTAAACAATCCACTTGTTCCATGAACAAGAGACCGTTGTTTTCTCCCTAGTGGCAACAACACATCTACAACCGAAGAAATTTCTGTCACTTCCCTTGGAAACTAGAGGCATGAACCCACTATCGAGCATAAATACCCCCTCTTGGAGTCACTAGAAACTACTCAGCCAAGATACCTACTAACAACGGAGAGCATGCAAGATCACAAACAACATAGACATGATAGAATCATAAAGACAAAACCATTAACCAAACTGACATAATAATCTCAATATCCATCGGATCCCCGCAAACACAACATGCATGATTACAAATAGACTAGATCTTGATCATGACCGGAGCTCACAAGATCTATACATGAAAGCACAAGGAGGAGATACAACCATCTAGCTACTACATGGACCCATAGTCCAAGGTGGAACTACTCACACATCATACCGGAGAGAAGGCCTCTGGGATGATCTCCCCTCCGACAGGGTGCCGGGAAGAACTTCAGATCCCCCCGATCTAGGGACGATGGTGGTGGCGGATACAGACGGTTTCATGGAGTTTTGATTGGGTACTTAGGGTTTCTGCACCGAGGGCTTCTTATAGGTGAAGAGGCGAGGTCGGGAGGCGATCAGGGGGGCCACACCCTGCCCAGGCGCAGGCCCACCCTTGGCCACGCCTAGGGGGGTTTTGCCACCCTGGTTCGCGTCTCCATCTCGTCTTCTGGATTCGTGTCCCCTACGGTAAAATATTGACTTTGGCTTTTGTCCCGTCCAATTCCGAGAATATTTATTTTCTGCCTTTCTGCAACCAAAAACGGAAGAAAACGGGCAACTGGCATTGTGGCAACTTGTTAATAGGTTAGTTCCAGAAAAGATATAAACACACCTCAAAGTGTAGACAAAGAAAAGCAAAGTAGATACAAAACAAGCATGGAGCATCAAAAACTATAGATACGTTTCCGACGTTTCAAGCATCCCCAAGCTTAACTCTTGCTTGTCCTCGAGTAGGTAAGTGATAAAAATAATAATTTTTGAGGTGACATGCACCATCAAAACCAAGATCAAACCATTTGCAAGCATTAAAAGCTGGGATCAAAGAACTCTAAACATGTGCATGAAAGATGGAGTTCTAACAATAGGACATAGTAACTATGCATGCAACATGAAAGGCTACAAACAAAGATCATGAATAACATGCATTGAAAAACGTTTGTTTGATTCACATACAGAAAACATGGCATAGTGGCAATCAGCTTGTCCCACATAGAGTAGCAAATATATGCATAGGACACCTTCAAATTTCATAAGGGTGACTAGAAACAAGTAGCACAAGAACAAGTCATATCACAATATGCATCAATCAGTAAGTTTTGGGACACTTCACACAGAATGACAACTATGCTCTCTTAATGGTGCCTAAAGGTAGAAGGTGGAGACTCAAATAATGGTGGAAGAAAGGCCCTTCACAAAGGGAAGCAGGGATTTCAAGTTTCAAAAAGAGCTTCCAAAAATTATAGTACTTGTTAGCTTTCAGCCCTCATTGCCGTTATCATAAGTATCTTGAAGTGATTAAGGTTAAAGTGAACAAACTATGGAGTATATGCTTGAAAAAGTATAAGTTGGCAATCTCAAGTCTCTTGAATACGAGGGCCACACCTCATGCTACTCAACTTCAAGCACCTGTAAGTTCTTTTCATTGTAAGTACATGCATATCATAGAGAATCGCCAACGGGGTACCCCTTGCACATGGTACAGGAGCTATCCCATAACCAAAATGACAAGGCAAGCAGACACAGCGATCTTTTTATTTACTATGTGCATAGCTTTTTATTGAGGATGCTTCATAGATAGCTCACTATGGTGATGCTGCAAGTTTCCACCATGATTAGGCATGGCTTAGGCTAGCGGCCCAGGCGTTTCTCTAACACAAAATACAAACTCCATGTACTTACAAGTTCCCTCTTTATTTCACACCAGTGACATCCATAGACAAAAGAGCATGATATCAACTGAGTACAAAGTACAAGTGCAATGTTGAAAACGTTCCCCGTGACAGCACGGTTCTGCTAATTCCAACGTATAAGTGCAAGCATATACAACATAGATGACACAATGGTTCAAGTTTATTAGGGGCAAAGAATATAAAGTGTGCCATCAAGTTCGTGAGAGCTTTAATCACTAAGTTTTCACATAACAAAGAGACTTTTTAACTGGAAGATAGCTGAAAACAAGAATATACTTGGAATGGTGTAACACACCATGAATAGGAATTTATAGTGTACACTTTGGAATAACTTGGTTTCTTGGGAGTTGGAAGCATGAGTAGAGACTACTCATACAGGTGGAGGCTAGCAAAAGACTGGGAGCAACCAACTAAGAGAGCAATAATGGCCATAATCATGTAGAGCAACAAAGCATTACTAATCAAAGCATAGAGTGGTACTACAAGTCAAGGACTAAATGATCATAGAGGCTATGGACTTGTCATAGCCATAACATGGTGTGAGCACGTGGCAAGTCAACCCAAACAAAGCATCAAAGGAGAATACCACAATACTATGCTTTTGCATGCTAAAACAGCGCATAATTTCTTCAAGGCACACTAAGCAATCCCAATTGTTTGGAACAAGATATGCTACAGCAATAATCACTAAGCATAAGGTCAAAACAACACCTAGCATGTCATGCTAAAGTCTAAGTCACAGTCAATGCAAGCTCCTCTTGCACTTATCAAGCAAGAACTTCCTATTCCTTTCCAACACCAAGCAACTTATTTGCAAAACAACACAACGAGAATGGGAGTCCAAACTACTTTATTCAAGAAAACTAAACAACCTAAGCAAACCAAACAAAAACTAAGACGCTCCAAGAACAACACAACTATGCATGAAACAATAAAAATGAAGTGTCTAGACAGACCTGAGCTTTTTATTGATGAAGGAGGGGATGCCTTGGGCATCCCCAAGCTTTGATGCTTTTACCTCTTGGATATTTCTTGGGGTGACACCGGGGTGGCATCCCCAAGCTTGAGCGTTTGTCCATTCTTCATCTCATTACATCATTCTCTCTCTACACCTGAATTTTTTTTCTTCATACAAAACTTCACACAATCTTCATTAGCAACATTAGTTTATTCAAAAGATATTAGACCTCTGGAAAAGATTTAGAACAACAAAACTTTTCACTAAAAACACAAGCTATTGTAGCAACTCCTTCAAAAATCTCAATTCCCCAAAAGAGAACTCAAAAAGAAGCAAATGCAAATAATGGCAGAAATCTGTCAAAACAGACCAGCAGGTAGAAACCGATTTTTTCTAACATCTTTCTTTGATCAAATAAAAAAGTGTTTAACTAATTAAAGTTAGCTAACATACTGGTGGGTTTATTCGTAAATTTTCAGATCAATCCGAATTACAGAGACTCCTCACGATTTTTTTTGGTGGAGGACTGAAATATGTTTCGGGACAGCAACTCCCCAAATCTTACTTCCCTCTCATTAGAGGTCATTATTGGCACAAAAAGAAAACAAAAAAGGATAAGGAGTGTTCATTACTGAAGTAATAATTTCCAAGACTCAAGAAAACTCTTGGGTTATCTCCCAACAAGTACTTTTCTTTAACGCCTTTAAGTTAGGCACAAGAAGCAAGAAGAATCAAGTGTTTTCAAATGAAGAAGCATTAACATCAATACTTGCAAAGTTTTCAACTTTTAAAGGTATCTCATCCAAATGGGTTTTGGAGGATCCCTTCTAATCTCTCTTTGGTTTACTACTTTCATCAAAAAGATCTTCAGGAGCAATCCAATCAAAATTCTTTTCAAAGGCTTCATGCATTCCAACAAGCTTAAAGGGTATGGGTATCTTAAATTCTTCTATAGGCTTAGTTTTACCAAAAATATCCACAACATCTACACTTGAGCCTAGCATATTGAAACGCTCAAATACCTTTTTGGCTTCCCTAGCAACATCATGGAATTCTTTTAATAAAGTTTCAAGGATGAATTCTCTCTTTTCAGCATTCTCTTCTTCTTTTAGTTTTAGGAACAAGAATTGTATGTAGGGGTTAAGGCTAACAAACCTATCCTCCAACATATGAACTAAAGAAGATGCAGCAATCTCATAACTAGGAGCAAGTTCTGCTATAGATCTATCCTCAATATCCTCATGCTTGCTAACATGATTAAAGAATTCTTCAATATTATCTTTCCCAATTATGGAGCCACTACCTATTGCAAGATCTTTTAGAGCGAACTTGGGGAACAACATGGTGAGCTAGAGCAAGCTGGCAACTAGAGTAGGAACTAATTTTTTTGTGTTTTTGAATAAAGCAAGCAAACCAAACTAGACTAATTTTTTTTGGGTTTTTGAAAAGAGGCAAACAAAACCAAGCAAAAGAATTTAAGCAAAATAAAAACAAAGTAAAGAGAAAGGAAGTGAAGGACTCCCCTTGTGAATACGTCCTTAGCCTCCCCGGCAAAGGCGCCAGAAATCTTTGATGCGTGCACCCAATGTTGATGTGGGACACTTCGTTGGAACCCCAAGAGCAAGGTGTGATGAGCACAGCAGCAAGTTTCCCTCAGTAGAGACCGAGGTTATCGAACCAGAAGGAGGAAGGAAACATCACACAGGTGTTGCAAACAACATGGAGACCTACACAACACAAACTCAAGACTTTATCCCAACGAATCAGTGAGGTTGTCAAGCTCACCGGTTTGCTGTAACAAAGGATTAACTGTATGGTGTGGAAGGTAATGGTGGTTTGTAGCAAGTAAACAGTAACAGTGGAAGATGTACCAATGGTAAAGATTGGACCGGGGTCCATGGTTCACTAGAGGTGCTCTCCTTCGATAAACAACATGGCATGAAGGGTAAACAAATTACAGCAGGGCAATTGACAGGAACTAAGCAAGGCATAACAATGCAATACTAGTCAGAAATATCCTATGAGATTTGATTGGGCAATACAAAAATATACATAGACCGCCATCCAACTTCATCTATGACTAGAAGTCCACCTTCAGGTTATCATCTGAACCCCCTCTAGTATTAAGTTGCAAGCAACAGACAACTGCTTTAAGCAAAGTGTGTAAGGTAAACAATCCACTTGTTCCATGAACAAGAGACCGTTGTTTTCTCCCTAGTGGAAACAACACATCTACAACCGAAGAGATTTTTGTCACTTCCCTTAGAAACTAGAGGCATGAACCCACTATCGAGCATAAATACCCCCTCTTGGAGTCACTAGCAACTACTCGACCAAGATAGCTACTAACAACGGAGAGCATGCAAGATCACAAACAACACAGACATGATAGAATCATAAAGACAAAACCATTAACCAAACTGACATAATAATCTCAATATCCATCGGATCCCCGCAAACACAACATGCATGATTACAAATATATTAGATCTTTATTATGAACAGAGCTCACAAGATCTATACATGAAAGCACAAGGAGGAGATACAACCATCTAGCTACTACATGGACCCATAGTCCAAGGTGGAACTACTCACGCATCATACCGAAGAGAAGGCCTCTGGGATGATCTCCCCTCCGGCAGGGTGCCGGAAAGAACTTCAGATCCCCCGATCTAGAGACGATGGTGGCGGCGGGTACAGACGGTTTCGTGGAGTTTTTATTGGGTACTTAGGGTTTATGCACCGGGGGCTTCTTATAGGTGAAGAGGCAAGGTCGGGAGGCGATCAGGGGGGCACACCCTGCCCAGGAGCGGTACCACCCCTGGCCGTGCCTAGGGGGGTTTGGCCGCCCTGGTTCGCGTCTCCTTCTCGTCTTCTGGATTCGTGTGCCCCATGGTATAATATTGACTTTGGCTTTTGTCGCGTCCAATTCCGAGAATATTGATTTTCTGCCTTTCTGTAACCAAAAACAGAAGAAAACAGGCAACTAGCACCGTGGCAACTTGTTAATAGGTTAGTTCTAGAAAAGATATAAAAACACCTCAAAGTGTAGACAAAGCAAAGCAAAGTAGATACAAAACAAACATGGAGCATCAAAAATTATAGATACTTTTCTGACGTATCAGCGATGTCCATGAGGTGGTCGAGCGTCTTGGGCTTGACGCCCCCAAGTTCTTACTTGAAGTCCGGGCGCTTGAAATCATCCTTGAAGGCATCGATCGTCCTTTCCTCGGATATGTGTGCGGCGGAGTTCTTGATATGGGACTAGCGTAGGATGTACGAGCAAATGGATTCGCCCGTACGTTGAGTGCGGGCCCGCAGTTCCTCGATCGAGGCTAGCCTTTTGCTGGTGCCCTTGAAGTTTTGGATGAAACTATACGCCATCTCTTCCCAGCTTCGGATGGAGCCGAAGGACAGGCTGCTGAGCCAGATTCGAGTTGCGCCTGTCAGCTGCAGCTGAAGGCATTGTAGCGCGGTGTTTATGTTACCGTCGTGCAGCTTGACTGACGAGAGGTGATCGCTGAGCCAGGCCTTCGGGTCCTGTGTGCCGTCGAACTTTGGAGTGTCCGAAGGAAGCTTGAAATTTTTTGGCATCCGTGTGTGCCGAACATATCTACTAAAGCATCGAGCTCTGCATAGCTCTCCGTCATCATCCTCGTCGGATTCGGTTGAGAACGCGCGTTTGGCACGAGCCTTGTCAACCTTGTGCTGGGCGAGGTCATTTCGAGCGTTGTAGTCGCTGCTGCGATGCCTTGGGCTCTTGCGACGTTGAGGTAGATCGTGCTCAACCTCGTCGGATGAGGGTGTGGGGCTGCGGTTGAATCTGACTGCAGCCTTTTTCTTCGGCTCCGCAGGAGCTTCATCATGGAGCGCAGCTCCGACGAGTCCGAGTCCGGCTAGCGCGGACTTGTGTATGGCACTCTTCGGGTCCCCCACCGGAGGTGGATGGGACGCGGGGTACGTGGTGGATGCCATGATCACAGCCTGCGGCGTCTTCGGTATGACGTTGCCGTTGACGTCCATCTCCATGAAGGACGTGTTGAGGGTTTTGGTGACCTCACGTCGTGCGGCGAGGTCCATGTGCTCTATGCGAGAGCGATGCTTGTTGGCGTGGTTGCCGTGCAAACTGGAGCCACCAGCGGCGGAGAGCGCAGCTCACCGCGCTCTAGACTCCGAAGCTGCCTGCTTGCATTTGTCGAGTTCCTCCTGCAGTATTACCTGTCGGTTATGCTCACCGATGAGGAGGAGGTGGTAAGCCATCAGTAGATCCCATGAAGAATTCATAGGTAGAATCATGTTGCCTGCCACGGCTTCGCGTGTCTGGCGTCATCCGTCGTTGTTGAGATTGATCCTCTGGTAGGCGTCAGCGTCGCCTTCGTTGGGCTGGAGGGGAGGGTTTCCTCCGTTCCCTCTATTTCCAACCTGCAGGTTCGGCGGTGGATTGGGTGGTGGGTTGGGCGCGGTCGAACTTGGTGGAAGTTCCGATTCACCCCGGATAACCACGGCGCATTGGTAGTGCCTGCGGATTGGGTCGCTGCTGCCGCAACTTTCGGATCCGGAACCGTAGGTTCCTTCGTCTGATGGAGGGTCGCACAGATCTGAGTTGCAGCTGCTGCTGTCATAGGACTCATCTGTCAGCGTCGACGTGTGTAGCACGCCCATGGGCGGGACCCACAAAGCGGGGCTGATGGATGGCGGTGGCACCCGCTCTAGGAGGCGGAGGGTGTCGGTCTGTCCCACCTAGAAGCAGAAGCTCCCGGACAGAATCTCGAGCCCATCGCCTACGGGCTCGAAATCCTTTATGGTGGCTGGCGAGTGGGCGGTGAAGTCGAAGGTGCCGAATAGGAGATGGCTCTCCGTCGCCGATGAGTTGTAGATCGCTTCGGATGGGACCGTCATGATCGCACAATCAGCGCCCCCGATTCCTACAGACGGCGCCAATTGACGAGGTTTCGACTCATCAATGCCCATTGTTATGGACTTGGGTTTTGGAGAAGATGGGGATGCTGGAGATCGCGGAACGGTTAGCAAACAAGCAACACGGGGACATGAAGTTTACCCAGGTTCAGGCCCCCGGAGGGAAAACCCTACTCCTGCTTGTCTGCTCTTGATTACGGCGAAACCGAAGATTATAGGGGTGCGCAGATGCAATCTGGCATGAGGTGCGTATGAGGTGAGTATTGTCCTCCTCGCCGTGCCCTTCTAGCCTTTATATAGATAGGTAGGTCTCGGGTGTAGGTCGAATCGGTTACAGATTAGGGTTTTCCCCTTTGATCTATTCTAGTCTTGTTCTCCAAGGATCCGAAGGCGTCATAGGCTTGGGCCATCCGAAATCTCCACAGGCCGTGTATCTTGTCGTGGGCCTTCCCTTGGGCTGGACTAGGTATGCTAACGTTGTGTACCCGTAGGGTATAACCATGTCAAATATAGCAACCACCACGATACAACCATGACAGTCTCAAAACGAAAGAAAATGGAGTGGCCAACATCTAACTCTACTTTGTCTCAGATTAGTTTTACTAATTTGGAATGCCATGTATCTCGCTTTGTCTCAGATTAGTTTTGCTAATTTGGAATGTCATGTACTCCCTCCGTTCAGAAACATAAAATGTTTTAGCTTTGTGAATTGGATGTATTTAGACATATTTTAGTATATACATTCGTAGAGGTTAGAAGTAAACCTATACGTTTAGATACATTCATTCATTTCATAAAGCTAAAATATCTTATATCTCTGAACGGAGGGAGTATCTGTTAGTGGTGGTGAGATCGACATTTAGCAGGACTTGAGGTGTGAAAAGTATCTTATTATTTCTAAACGTAATGATAGCAAAAGAGTTCAACAAGTTTTCCCAACTCTACTTGCCAAACAAACGTACGATCAAGGCTAAAGCATCAAGCTCGAAATGCTTTGGTCAAGCATAAGTGGCCTTTGCAGATTTTATGTTTGATCCAATGCCGGATTCGCTTTCATAGCTTTCAGAGAAAGCATAACGACTAGAAAAGACACAAATGTCACGCCATCGCTTGGACACCATCATCACAAGCACCTTCATACAAATTGAAGATGAGAACCATAATCATGATCACACATATCCAAAATAGCACACGAGTCGTGATAGACGCCTATTGACAGTTGACACCATTCGCTAAGCCAAAGTGCATATCATTATGGTACTACTACAGTATATACAATGGTATAATCTGGTACATGTACATGATTCGGCAGTGCACAAACATAAGAGCCTGAAGAAACCAAATACGAGGCACGTCCAGTGATCTTGGCTGTGCCTCCACCACAGGAAGGTTGATCACAAGAAAGGTGGATTGCTAAGTCACAAACGGGAAAAGCAAGGCAGACAACATGATTCATGATCCAAAGCCTCTTCCACGATCGAACCACACCCTGCACGGAAAGCCACCGTGGAGCAAATACCATAGTACCAGAGGTGAAGCATCAGAATCCCACACAGCATAACCTTTTGGAGCCTGCTAAAAGAAGCAAAAGAAGGATACCTTCCTTGCCTTCCACACCCATACAAAGCCAATCCAGTAACAATGATGATAACAGCTTTGCCTTAAGGCCGCGCGCACGTGCTGCCTTGAGATTTTGGACTTTTTATCACCACCATATCATTGGTCACTTCTAACTATCCGAGCAGTCCACGCCGAGTTTCTTTGCCTCCATCTTGAGGAACTTCAGGTATCTGACAGCTTCCTGCAGGACAGCAGGAGTATCCAGTTGGTCCTGGTCTGCACCGGGGATTACTCCCCTCAGAACTGTGATTATCTTCCTCATACTCTCAGGAGTAACACCTTCCATGGATCCACTGAGGATGTTACCCTTTTCAGAAGAATACCGCATTTTCGTAGAGTTGAGTGGTGAAGGTGAATAAAGTGAACCACTCTCCAAGGGGCAAGGAGTACGCCCTGTACTCACAACATCATCTTCATCACTTTCTTCATCAGAGCTCAGCAGAGCATCAATTTCCTGTGTGTCCTCTTTGAAAGACGATGAACCTTCTTCCACGTTGCCATTGCCTTGGCTGGAACTTCTGTAGACGGCTTCATCATATGAACATAAAACATATATGTTTGTCGAGTTGAGCTTGTTCACCGAGGCCGGATGATACATGATGCGTCCTCTGTCCTCATCGCGATCAAATATGATGAAGTTTCTGGGGATTACCTTGGAAGGTTGAAACTCAAATCCAGCAACTGGGGTTTGGAGTTGAGGAATTGTCATGCTGGCAGGGACACCAAAGGCAGGCGAAACAGGAACCTCAGAGTTGCAGTGACCACCCAAATGTCCATTTGGCATACAACCTTTTGCTTCATCTCCATAAGCCAAGGAGGGGTTACCAGTGAAAACTGTCGGATCCCTCTGCATGAGTAAATGGTAGCTACAGGACAATGATGCACTTAACTACAGGCTTCTATCCGATTTGATGAAGTAGCTAAGTACACTGCACCAACACGATGAGACTTGTACAATATTTTTGCAGCTCGCAGCGATGAGAAAGCTTAATATGTACTACCACAAGCTGATCATCATCACGTCTGCACTGGTTTTCTTGTTGCAACTTTATAACAAAGGAAACCTAGAATAGCATATATGAGAACTCAACGCGTGACCCGTGGTTAGACTACGTGACAGGCTTAAGCAATTGACGGAAGTACTCAGCCTGTAGTTTAGAAGAAATTGTGAGAATACAAACAACATGGGTAACAGAATAGGTGAAAGAAGATGCGTGAAACTGAACACAAAGATAATTTGAAAATGTAGTTGTAAGCTGGACTCATACTACTACAAGTATGCATCTAAATTATGAAATGATCTGATCCGAGGTTGATTACAAAGTTAGCTAAATATTTTGCTTTTATCGGGTATAATGTTGCATTTCAAGAAGAAGGAAATAAGAAGTATTGATTAAAGACGTTTTCTTGCATTATCTAGGATATCACGGTTTTGATCACAGGATCAGAACTAAAAGTTGATTCATTGGCCTTGCATATTTTATAAATACATTCCAAAATTAAAATAGTTTAGTTGCTAATTCCATAATTAGAATATCACCATTAGCATTCCTTTTATTACTGAAGAAGGTTCTAAATTTCAGAATGAATTGCCATGAACTTAGCTACGAAAAAACACCCCTGATTATATTTCTCATGCCTTTTTATCTATACAACTATATTTCGTATAAAAAAGGTTATTATTTGGGAGAATAAACAAATAACCCACCTGGCACACTTGCATGAACTGATAAAAAGCAAAGATCCTCACACTCATTACTATTGTTCCCACTTCCTTCACAACTCGGAATCTCTTTAATTCCGTCTTAACATACATTCTCAACCTTTTCACACCCAAGGAGTCAATAATAGAAAACCGCAAAAAGGGAAACAAGTCTTCTGCAAATTGTACAGCCTACCTGCAAGTGTGTAAAAGATCAGACTGCATCATACAGTAAAAAAAAAAATCATCAGATGGGAGTTTCGAATGTGCAGAGTGGCATACAAAATCACACGGAAGAACGCTGCAAGGTGAACACACTTCCGGCTACTGTAGTTCGTGGAGTACATGGGAATCCACGGCATACTGCTGCTCAATGCTAATTTTTTTAATATTCCTTCTGATCGCCGATCTGTTATCAACACTAAGAATTAGTGATATCAAATAAACAGGTAAGAGGTAGTTTTAGATAGAAATACGAGATCGTATAATAAGGCATAATCAAGTATAGCACCCCTAGAGGTGTTCGACTGTACACCCAGATGTGAATTAATTTCAGAAATTGCCCTTTCTGAATTTTCGAAATAATCAATCAGACTCCAAAGGGCATACTAATCTGTATTTACTCATCGAAAATCAAATCCCATCCACATAGGCCCCCCTAATCATACAAACTTCACAACTCTAACCATGTTGAAACCCCGATCTGTAACCGACAGAACGAGCACAAAAACAGTAGCAAGAACAGCAACAGCAACGACAGGTCCAAGAAGCCAAGTACGGGAAACGGAAAATTACGAACAAATCAAGGGCGATGGGGCGATCCTCGAGGAGGGTCTTCACGAGAAGGAGCTGAATTCTTCAGCGCGCAGCCCACAATCGAATATTACAAGGGTTCGTGAAGGAGAAGGAGGGGGTTTGGGGCGAAGAGTTTTTTTTTTCGAGGGCGTTTGGAGCGGAGAGTTGGAGACTGGGAAGGGAAGACCGTAGCAACGAAAAGGAAGCTCTAAGAGCATCTGGCTTTGTCGTCCGAAAATAAATATAAGTCACTTATTTTTCGAGCTCGGAGGGAGTAGTCTGAATAAACTTAGTAGTCAATTTAGATAATGATGTAAAAAGATTTTCTTTATATAATCTCAGTTTTTGAGTGGCTAGTTTAAATTTGATATTCTTATATATATTTTTTTAGAACAAGGTAGTCGATATCTGCCTCTCGATTAGATAGAATAGAGATGACACAATTTATAAGAAAAATAGGTCTAAAAACCATACAAACTATACATTGCCGCTTTATAAGGAAAACCGAGCCAAAAACCGCACTAGCGAGGAGACTCATTGCCCACACGACCCAGGTCCACCTAACGCAAGAGATACACACAACCGGCTTCGGGACCGCCGCCCCAACTTACACCACTCGGCACCAAAACCGCACACGAGCCGCAACGCCGCGCCACCCAGCCGTCTCGTAGCCCTAGCTACCGAGGCGACCGCCGGCAGACCTCGGACATCACGCCAAGCTCGGGACCGCCGCCCCGACGTAGCAACCAGATCCCCGACGTAGCAACCAGATCGACCTTCGCGTTACTTGAAGACGAACCAGTCGGGCCGACGAACTCGCTGCCCTCCACAGATCTCCAAGCCGCCACCCAAGCTCCATGTCAAGCCACAGCCAAGCCCCATAGTGACATGGTTATACCCTACGGGTACACGACATCAGCATACCTGGTCCAGCCCAAGGAAGGCCACAAAAATATACGCGGCCCATGAAGATTTTCGGGTGGCCCAAGACCATGACATCTTCGGATCCTTGGAGAGAAAGACTAGAATAGATAGAATATTCAAAGGGGCAAACCCTAAACTTGTAACCGACTCGATCTGTGCTCGGGACCTGCCTATCTCTATATAAAGGCTAGGAGGGCACGACGAGGAGGACGAATCTCACCTCACCGCATACACACCTCCACGTCAGATTGCATATGCGCACCCTTGTAACTTTCGGTTCCGCCGTAATCAAGAGCAGACAAGCAGGAGTAGGGTTTTCCCTCCGGGGGCCTGAACCTGGGTAAATCTCGTGTCCCCTGGTTGCTTGTGTGTTAACCGTTCCGCGATCTCCAGCACCCCCATCTTCTCCAAAACCCAAGCTCATAACAATGGGCATTGACGAGATTAAACCTCGTCAATTGGCGCCGTCTGTGGGAATTGGGGGCGCTGGTTGTGCGATCGTGACGGTCTCGACCAAAGCGATCTACAACTCCTCGGCGACGGAGAGCCATATCTTTGGCGCTTTCGACTTCAACGCCCACTCGCCAGCCATCATGAAGGACTTTGAGCCCGTAGGCGACGGGCTCAAGATCCTGTTCGGGAGCTTCTGCTTCCAGGTGGGACAGACCGACACTCTCCGCCTCCCAGAGCGGGTGCCACTGCCATCGATCAGGCCCGCCTCATGGGATCCGCATCCCAGCGCGCTACGCACGTCAACATCGACAGATGAGTCATACGACAGCAGCAGCTGCAACTCAGATCTATGCGATCCCCCGTCGAATGAAGGGACCTACGATTCCGAATCCAAAAAGTTGCGGCAGCAACGATCCAACCTACGGACGCTACCTATGCGTCGTGGTCATCCAAAGTGAAGTGGACCAACAATCACCAGGTTCGGGTGCCCACATACCGCCACCCAACTCGCAGGGTAGAAACGACAAAAACAGGAGGCAACCATCCCCCCGCCCAACGAGGACGAGACGGATGCCAATCGAGTAATCCACCTCAGCGAGGAAGGATGGAACCAGGAACGCGAAGCCGTGGTAGGCAACAAGATCCTGCCCGTGGGTGCCTCACGGGACCTACTGACGGCATACCACCTGCTCCTCATTGAAGAGCACAAAAACAGGTGAAGATGCAAGAAGTGCTCGATAAACGCAAGCAAGCGGCCTCGGAGTCTAGCGCGCGGCGAGCTGCGCTCTCCACCGTTGGCGGCTCTAGCTCGCACGGCAACAATGCCAACAAGCATCGCTCTCGCATAGAGAACATGGATCCCACTGCATGTCGCGAGGTGACTCGAACCCTCAACACGTCCTTCATGCAGATGGATGCCAACGGCAACGTCATCCCGAAGACGCCGCAAGCTGCGATCATGGCAGCCACCACATATCTCGCGTCCCATCCACCTCAGTTGGGGGAACCGAAGAGGGCCATGCACAAGTCCTCACTAGCCGGACTCGGACTCGTTGGAGCTGCCCTTCACGAGGAGGCTCCTGCGGAGCCAAAAAACAAAGCTATGGTCAGATTCAACCGCAGCCCTACACCCTCATCTGACGAGGACAAACACGACCTACAGTGAGGACGCAAGAGTCCACGACGTCGTAGCCGCGACTATGACGCTCAAAACGACCTCGCTCAACGCAAGGTCGACAAGGCACGCGCCAAACCCGTGTGCTCATCCGAATCCGAAGAGGATGACGACGAAGGAGAACTCTACGGAGTTCGATGCTTTAGCAGATCTGTTCGGCGGACACGGATGTCGAGAAACTTCAAGCTTCCTTCGGACACTCCGAAGTTCGACGACACGCAGGACCCTAAGGCGTGGCTCAGTGACCACCTGTCGTCCGTCAAGCTGCACGGCGGAAACAAAAACACCGTTCTACAATGCCTTCAGCTGCAGCTGACAGGTGCAGCCCGGATCTGGCTCAGCAGCTTGTAACATCCCAAAAATATTAAACATGGATCATCAAACTCTAATCATCAAAATTAGGGTTAACAAAAAACTTTTCCAACTAAAAATATGAAAGCATTCATATGTGTGTGTATTAAAATTTGGATTCTTTTGAATTGCCATGGTTATGTGTTTCTTTGCTTGTAAAATGATTCTTAGGTGAAATAAACATCATCTAAACAATCCCCAAACTTTTCCCAAAGACAAACAACTCAGAATAAACAAATGAAGTGAATGGTCACTTTGGCCAAATTAACTCTCATGCCTACTTTGGATATCCCTAACTTTCAGAACTTAACAGAAACATCTGTGGATCTTTGCACCCCTTGTTAGTACTCATAATAAGGTACCAAGGACCACTTTGTGATCATTCAAAAACATTAAAATGCTAAGTTTAAATGATAGTTTAAAATTGAATCTATCTCATATGGGAAGATCCCATTATTTCAAAAACCACTCAAACAAGTTCAATTTTAAAAACCCAAGCACCCACAGAATCCTCAACACATGCCTAGCACACCCACCAAAAATCTTTTCAAAATTCAAAACTCAAGTTCTTGCGGCCATTTCATCAAACAGGTTGCAGATTCAAAGCAAACAAATCACAAACACTATTTTGAGCAGTGTTTTGGCCAACCTTGTCCCCTCTCTAGCTCACAGCAAACATCTAGTAGATCATCTAGCTTAGTTATTAACCTCTAGCATCACTGTAAGCTTGCCAATGCCATCAATGGTGAGCAGGCCGAGCCTCACCATGTCACCCCAGTGTGGACAGCAAGCTAGAGGAAGAACTAGCTGTGCCAACCTTGTCTGGGAGGTAGCCCATGCCTCACCGCCCCCTCTCGACCAGCCCTAGCTCAAGAACAGAGACCAGAACCGCCAGGAACACCGCGCCCGCGCCGCTGTCGACCATGTCGACGCGCACCCCAGTGCACGCGCCATTCCCATGCAACCCGACCACCTCGAGCCCTTGCCACCCGCCAGCATGCACCCCACCGTCCCAGGAGACCACCAGACATGTTCGTTTCATCGCCCGTACCTCGTAGCCACCGCTCGCCATGGAGTTCGCCGCCTCTGCCTCGCAGAGCACCGCATGTTCCCGACCAATTGCCACCGCCCCTAAGCTCACATTCAAGTTCTAGAGTATCGCCAGGAGACCGCCCGTCGATCGCCAACTGCAACCATGCCTCTAGCCGCCCGTAGCCATGTCGCCACCGTCGCCTGCCCATCCCTCTCGGTCTCGCCGTTGATCCTATAAAAGGAGTCGCCCCCAGCCGATTGAAGCACACCATTTCACTCCCCTCACCTCACTGATCATTCCACCCTCTAGCCGAAGCACGAGGAGCAGCAGTTTGCCGGAATTGCGCCGAAGCAGGCCGCCTCTGGAGAAGAAGGTAGCCGTTGATTTTGGCCACCCCCGGAGCTGCCTCGACCATCCCTGAGCTCGATGTCGACCACTCGTTCTTTTGCCCTCCTCGCCGTCGTCGCTGGATCCCCGGTATGCTCCCTATGCACCCCCACTGAGCCGCTAGGGTTCGAGCTCGCCGGTGACATGTTCATCCTTGACGACGACCCTCAGCTGTTGATCTCACTTCTAATCCAACGAACCACACCGCCCCGTACCGCTTCGCGTGTTATGAGCCACTGACTGGTGGAACCCCCCTTTCAGCTGAGCCCCGTGCTGCGGAGTGACACTGGGCCGACCCATTAACCTTTCCCGCGCAGCCCAAGCGTTTGAATTTAGATTTTTCTATTTTAATTCAAACACAGTTCTGTACCTAGTTTCAAAAATCAACCCAGCTCGATTCAGTGAACCAAATTGCATGAAACCAATTTTGTTAGAAAGGTACTGAAATGCTTAATCTAAGCCCGTTGGATTCAAGTCATTTGGATCTGTAGATCACCCTTGGTAAAAATAACAAGTCATAAGCTTTTCTACATTCAAACATTTTTCAAATTTCAACCATAATAGCTTTTGAGTTGATTCCAACTCTCAAAAATCACATTTGATCATACCTTTCAGAATATATAAAAACATATTGGATTTACTTACAGAAATAATGTTCAAGTAATAAAAGAATGCCATATAAGCATTTCTAGTCACTTTAATTATTTAAAATAAAAATGTTAAACCTTATTAAATTGTGACACCACTTTAAATCACATTCCCATGTACTGAAATATGTGGTGATGACTTGTGTGAACATGATCCCATGTTTGAGTTGGAGAATATTAAATCTTAATTAGTTTTTCAATGAGTAGAAATTACTTTTCTCAAATTAAAATAAATAAGACAAATGCTTTATTATTGTAATGTTAGTGATGATACTAGATCATCTATAGAACACCTTTGTGTGATGATTGAAAATAGTTAAGTATTGTTTGGTGATTGTGTACCTCGTATTTATTTATAGACGCTAGTATCAACCAAGGATACGAGGAGGAAGGAGGATACTACGAAGAAGAAGTCGAGGAGAACTTCAACCACTCCTCTGCACAAGGCAAGCCAATACTTGCAAGCTATTAACTTAGAAAGCTTATACTGATACCTATGCAAGCAAATACTTGCTTGTTACCATGCCAACTATATGCCTTAAGCATATGTGATCATACCCACTTGATAAACCAATCCTAGTTTTACTTGCAAGCTTTCTACTTTATTTCTTTATCAAAGCTTTCTCTTAGAGTTTACTTAAGTGAATTGTAGATACTAGAAAGATAATGGAAGGTTGCATAAAGAGCATTAAATTTGGCCTAAGTTAGATAATCTTGATGTCATCCTAAGGCATGAGATTGAACTTAATTAATCCCCACTTGTTTACCACCCCTCATTAGTACTTACCCCACTTGTAGATGCTAGTGCTAAGCATAAAACTGGATCAAATTTAGATGGGAATACTTGGTGAAAATGGTTATGAAAACCTTGGAATGATGAGTCATTCTACTGAAATGTTTTGACATGTGTTTCCGAACACTCGATGATTTTGATGACAAAAATGTTGAGGCATGAGCCTTACCGTACAACCACAATACCCGAAAATTGGGTAGGGCTTGACTGGAAACTTATATACCTTAGTATGGGTTCCCTCACGGCCAAGGTCTGAGCTGAGGCTACCTTGTGAAGATTGTCCACCTGTGCAGTACCCAAGAAGACAGTTGGTCATGGTTGGGAGGCCAAACTCGCAGGAGAGGTGCCTATACTAGGGCGTGTATTCGAAAGGTTAGGATTGATTATCCGCATACTGAGTATGGTGAATTCAGGATTTGTTCCTGACGGATGTATCGAATGTTGTGGTGAATGTGTACAATCTCTGCAGAGTGTCAAACTATTCGAATAGCCGCGTCCGCGGTTATGGACAGTTGGAGTGGCCATACTGTTCCCCCGTCAGATGTTTTCAAAAGTACTTGTGAAATGAATTGAGACTTTGACTTGACCACAACAGAGTTGTGATATGAAATTCAAGTTCCCACTTAGGTGTTATAAAACTTCAACTAGTTTTTCTTGCTTCTGAACTTGGTAGAGGTAAATCTGGATTTTTGCAAAACAACCCTAGATCTTAGTGTCCTACTACAAAATACCCCCCTTAAGTTGTTAGTATTAGTTTGTGAGTACTTAAAGAGTACTCATGGCTTTGTCCCTGGCTATTCCCATGGCCAGACTATGAAGAAGAGTACCAGGAAGATGGACCGCAGGAAGGTTACGACAACTAGGATCATCTCCCATCGTTAGCATTGCCTGTGACCCCGAAGATGGAGCTTCGCCCACGCTATCCTTATTATTACGTTATTCCGCTGCTTGACTTGTATTAAGAACTGGATCATGAGATCCTTATTTGTGTAAGACCTTATGTATGGTTTGTAATGGATGATGTACTGTGATATCCAAATATGTTATGTCTCGCAAAAATGGTAATCCTGGGATTGCGATGTATGGCATGACAGGCATCTGGGATTAAAAATCCGGGTGTTGACACAGCTTATCCTCGGGATTCATACGAAGCTGGGAGGAACTGGCGTATAGTTTCATCCGAAACTTCAAGGGTACCAGCAAGAGGCCAGCCTCGATCGAAGAACTGCGAGCCTGCACTCAACGAACGGGCAAAACCATTCGCTCGTACATACTACGCTGGTCCAACATCAAGAACTCTGCGGCACACATCTCCGAGGAGAGAATAATCGACGCTTTCAAAGATGGCGTCAAACGTCAGGACTTCAAGGAAGAACTTGGGTGAGTCAAGCCCAAGACACTCGACCACCTCATGGACATCGCCAACAGGTGGGCATATGGCGAAGATTCCATCCACTGAGCACACTCGGATGAGGAAGATGATTACGGCCGCAGACATGAGCGCCATAGAAAGCGAACATCGCGCGTCTACAATGATCGCGACGGACCCGGCATGGTTGCGGCTGGGTACGCCGACCGCTGCAACGAAAACAACCGCAACAATGGTGGATACCACGGAAACAACTTCCGCGACGGAGGATGCCCAACGCAAGCGTGGCAACGCCGCGGCTGCGATGACGAACCCTCGGCATACGACAAGTTGTCCGGCCCATGCACTATTCACTTCTACATCGACAAGCAGGATGGCAAAAGAAGGCCAACCATATGCTCAAGGACTACCGCAAGTTCCATAAACTCAGTGAGAGTTTGGCCCAGATGAGGCAGCAAATCCCGAACCCTGGGTTCGGACACGCACCTGCACCAGGTGACATCACCCACGGAGATCCTCCACCACCACCCGTGGGACCTTAGAATCACCCGGTCGCACCCATGCAGAACAACGGCGTAAACGGATACCCCGCGCCGAAAGGGTCACTGATGATCCAAAAGGGGCGCCCAACAAACAGGGTGCAAAATAAGTTCACCCACCAGGTCAACTTGGCTATGACCACTCCACCAACTATCCCTGAGTAGCTCAGCGGTTCGGAGTCCTGCATCACATTCATCCGTTCAGATCACCCCCGCCAGATCCCTCGCCCAGGTCGTGCTGCCCTGGTACTCGAGGCACAGATCGGAGGGTTCGAGATGAGCCGCGTCTTCATGGACGGCGATAGCGGCATCAACCTGATGTTCGCCAACACCCTAGCAGCGATGCGGATTCCGCTGTGCAGCCTGGAACAATCCTATACAATGTTCCACAGCATCGTTCCAGGGGAGGGCATATTTCCCCTGTGCAAGATATGGCTCGACATCATCTTCGGCAAACCCGACAACTTTAGGTGTGAGCGACTCGAGTTCGAAGTGGTGGACTAGCCATCACAATACCACGTCATCCTCGGGCGCGTGGCATTCGCAAGGTTCCTGGCAGTACCGCACTATGCATACCTGCTACTCAAGATGCCAGGACCTAGAGGCGTCATCATGGCCCACGGGAGCTTCACCCGGTCCGACCACTGCAACAGGGATTTCAACAGAATCTCCCAGTCATTCGGTGTAACATCCCAGCATTAGAGCCTAGAAATAAGCTAAACCCAGATGGGTGCATTGCATTCATGCACAGAAAATCCGAATAATTTCCGCGCTTTTAAACAAAACTTGTCAAAGTGATTGAATCTTCTCTTAACTTGATGGAGTTTAAGTAGATCATCAAGTTGATTGCGATAAGTTTCAATATGACCTTTGCTAAAACCTTATTTGGGGTAAACATGATTTGATCTAAGGGTAGATCAGATATAATAACCGATTCTCCTAATACCTTGCATAATAATTAGTATCTGATCCTTAAGGGATCATACCATAACATTCAACACAACAAACCATAAGTGCCAAGTTAAGATTACAACTAAAGTAAAATAAATGTAATGACTAATCCTGACCTCTCTTATCCTTATCTATTCTTACTATGATTATCATAGTAATACCTAACTTTAACTCTTTAATGAGTTTGAGTTGGAAAGAGACTAAGTCAAGATCATTCACTATATATCTTTCTTTCCATATCAATTTTTATGGAACTTATTTTAATATCTGTTGTTGATCAGTGTTGAGTAATCCACCATTGATTCACAAATTCTTTAACTATCAATCCTTGATCTACTATTTATTGATCTTATCATAACATCTACTTAAATCTTTTAAAGAGGGCATAGTCCATGAATAACCTTAATCCAATATGAAATACTAAGAAGATAATTTCAATACAATTGAAAAGTAGTATTGATAAAGCCTTGCTTAGCCAACTAAGGACTTAAGCTATAATGATTAAAGGATTATATTGATCATGCCTTACTCACCAGGATGGTCTACCTATATCTAGTATAAAAGATATTAGTGCGCAGAACATGATTGAAACCCTAGTAGAGATAAGTTATCCTAGAGTAGTCATTACAAGCCACATAAATATAATGTAGGGTTGGAGTGTGAGTTATTGGAGTAAAGTAAATGTAGGATGATATTATTCAATTAAAGCTAGTTAAGCATAGAGTTATGGAAGAAGTGTTATTCATCTTAAAGGATAGTAAGCCTTAGAGAAAGGTAGTTGGATACATACATACATCTGATGAAGAAATATTAGTGATGGATGATTAAGGAAGATTATGAGTGGAGTTTGAAAGAACTACTTGTTGGATTGATGATTATCAACAGTAGAGTAGTGGGTATAACCAAGCAAAGATATGAGAAAACTATGAAATACTTTAGTACAGACTCATTGGATTCGTCCATGAGTATAGAAGAATAAAAGGTGAATAAGAACATTCTTGTGAAGTAAAGCTCATCATACTAACTATGATGATGGATAGGAAGAAGTATTATATCTAGGAAAGGAATTCTTTAATTAAAGTTCAAGGATGGTGAAGAATGGAAAAATAGACATTATTGTTAAACAACCAACTCTAAATCTTAAACCAAGTATAATGTCCATTCAGGGAATTGATTCATCATCTTATGTTAATATCATTTTATAGGAATATTTTCCTAATACAAATCACATAAGCACATCTCTGCCAATTCCAACCATCATAATTATATGTGCTTAGGAGTATATTTATCAATTCCTTTCTATAAAACATTCTAAATATAACTTTCTAGTCCTAAAGGTGATGTCATCAAATATCCCAAACAGAAAACACTATGCTTAGTTATTAAATCTTTACTCACATCCATAAAGGAATCTAAGTATATTAAAAACCCTAAACCCTAGGGTAAATATTCATAATTCAAAACCCTAAACTTCTTTGTTTATCATAATAGAATATATACATTGCCATTTTCCAAGTTAATGGAAGTAGTAATAACTATATTAATTTCTATTATATTTCATGCATCAAATAATGATATAGGATCATTATACATATAAAAAATTCTAGTCAAACTATGAGCCAACTAGAGTTAAGTTTTATAAACAAATAAGAATATATTATTAAATAAATCCATGATTAAAAGTGGAAATAAAATAATAAGAAAAGCTTCTACAAAATATTAAAAGGGGTTCATGTAGAGAAAATATAAGAAATATAAAAGCATTATAAAATAAAAGTTCATGTAGAGAAAATATAAGAAATATAAAACCATTATAAAATAAAAGTTCACAAATGATACTAAATATATTTTAGTATTACTACAATTATCCAGCAAATAATTCTACAAAGAAAGGTTCAGATTAAAGATAATATACAAATCTGAAAAGGAAAACAGAAAATAGAAAGATGGAAAACAAATAAAAAACAAGACCAGGCCGTGGCCCAACTCCTACCTGCTTACATGCTGCCCTGTGCAGCCCAGAAAGGCCCAATAACCAGCCAACTCGTTCTCGTCTCTGGCTGACAGGTGGGACCAAAGAGGTACTACGGGTTGAGAAAAAAGAAACGCTAGGGGGTTTTCCACAAAATCAACTTCATCGTCTACCTCGTCTACTGGAAGCAGCTCGCTGGCCGGAGCTCCGCCGTCGATCGATCGCCGCGCTACAATGTGTGCCGCCGTCCCTGGAGGGAGTAGATAAGATCGCCACGTCCTCCTCTCATACCTATATCATCTTATATCTTGCTCTCCAGAACCATTTTCCTTCCTCACCTGAAACCCTAGTTCGTCGGAGTTCGTCGTTCTAGCCAAATCCGACCACCCCTCTCCTTGTGGTAGCCACCCTTGGGTGCGTCGTTGTAACATCCCAAAAATCATGTTTTAAAAGCTTGCATGTCATTCATGCATCCATACTCATTTTAGGACCATTTCCTCAAAATCAGAAGCTTGCGATCTATCATTTTATGTAATCAAGGCATTAGCCTTATTGCTACCCTTGAGAATTGTAAACACTTGTCTTGATCAGTAGGGGTTTGATCCTATACTTGAGTGATAATTTCCAAAAATTTGGACAAAGTTTTCAAAACAAAATATAGATTTAAATCATGTTTATGTCTTTATTAAACAATGGTAAAGGTACTGTTTTCTTATAAACTCCAAAGGGCCAAAGTAAGTTTGGGATAATAGCATTGTTTTATACTTAAATATATGCAGGTTTCACTTTATAAAAATCCAGAAAGTGTTTGAATTCAAACACATTTGCTCATTTGAATTTGGTTCCTGGAAAATCAAACAGAAAATGAAAAAGATAAAAGAATTGGTAAAAGGCCAGCGCTGCTAAACTAGCCCAATACCAGAACCATCCCAAAAGCCCACCCGGGCCATTTCCCTCCCCCTCTCTCTCTCTCACCCGCGTCGAACCAACCCCCCAGACACTAACCAGTGGCCCCAACGCCATGTCGTCGTCGTCCTCCCCAGATCCCGCGTGATGAACACGTCGTCGCCGCCCGTTACCTCCCGGATTAAAATCGAATCAATTCCTTTGATTCCGCCAGTAATTCGCCCAGCCCTCACCTGCTACTTAAACCCCACACCGTCGCGATCATTTCCCCTCAAGCCCCACCCAGTAATCGCCACCAGGCTGCTCGGTTTCCTCCTCACACCGCCGCTGTCCCGACGAGCTCCGGCGACCAATTACGGTGAGGTCTGACCACCCGCTTGCCTCTGGTTTGCTTTGCCAAGTTCGCTGGCCTCTCGCGTGCACACTAATGCATTCGGTTTGTTCCCTGGCGCTCTGTAGGCTCGCCTCTGTCGACGAATTCGAGCACCCGACGCCAGGAGCATCTCCGACGAGGAATCTCCGATGGTCCCGCACGCCCGCGTCTCCACCGTGTCAATCATCGTCATTGTCGCGTCCCTACGATTCAGTAACAACCCACCCTACCCCCACATGCCCCTAGCGCTTCCAGTTCACCGCCGTCAGAAGCATCGCTGCCACTCTGGCCATTTGCGCCGCCGCTCGATGGTCAGAGCATCGAGGATCGTTAGATCCAGATCTAGAGGCTAGGATTAGATTAGAGGGTAAAGCGGTACGAGTAAATCTGGGACATGCATCATCACTTATATCCTACGGTTCGCAAGCGTGATCCACCCGAACCGGTATGCGCCAATCAGACGCTGCCGCGTGGCCTGTGTTTAGATTTAAAAATAGAATTTAGATCTATTAGATGTTAAAACTTGTAAAATTCATAACTTTTGACCCACACGTTAAAATTTTGCAAATTTTATATCATTGGAATCAGGAGAAAGAGTTCTATCCAACCATGCAATTTGTTTAATGAATTTCTTCTGTAAAATTGGTTATTTTTGCAGAGACATTTATAGGCTTATTTTGAGTATAGAAATTATTTGAAAAATGATTTAAATACTAAATAAAGTTTATTTAGTGTGTATTTGTCTTGTTTGTGATTCAGTACTGTATACTTGTCTTGTTTGGTGTAGGAAATCATCACATGGCATTTGCATGCATACATATATTTTTGCTTGTATATTTTGATATGTGAATTTGGTGCTATTATTTTATGTGTAGATTTTGGTGCTAATAGTGATTGTGGTTGTGAAGATTGTTGCTACTCCCCGAAATACCAAGGCAAGTGGTGCTTCATACTTATGTCCCAATATTTTTGCCTATGCATTAGAAATATTTTGTATAGGTCTTGCATGAATATTTTGCTAAGTATCTATATGCTATGCTTGGGAAATCCTAGTAGTTGTAGAAATGTTAGAATTTCCTTTAAGTTAAGATACTTGTTATTGCCATGCTTAGCCTAGCTAATAGCAACCAAGGGTGGAATATAATCATGCTATGGAAAATGTTGTTAAGTCTTTGACTTATGGTTTTGCTTAATAAAACAACTAAGTGAATGAAACACCTAGGTGGAATGGTAATTGCTTGGTGGTTTTTGGTTGAGTGGTTACACAAGACCCATTTCTATGGTTTACCTTGTGTATCTCACTTGTGGATTGCCACCCAGGAATAAAGGGATTTGATATGCCAAATGTTAAGAAGCTTCTAGTGCAGCCACATGGCACTATGGGCTCTGCCTGGATCATATAGGTTGCAATAACTTAGCCAAATGGACAGTTGGTGGTAGGGGAATGATAGGTTTGGAGCGCGTCCATTTTGGTCTAAGGGAAGGATTCTGAAAGGTCCTGTCTTGGTGAAAATCAAGTCTTGTGGGGAAAGTGCACAACCTCTGCAGATGGAATAAACTAAGTACTTAGCCGTGTCCCCGGTAATGGACAACTTGAGCATCAAGACATGGAAGCTATCAAGAATCTCCTCATCCCAATTTTCTAAGTTAAAACTTGTGGTTGAACAAGGGTGAAGGTTCACCAATTTCTATTGGTGGTTCCTTGGGAATGTTTTTACCAAACAAAAACTTAGTGTTTTCAACTGATAGGTAAAACCTATTTTGAGCAAAGCAAGCCTAAGCTACACTTAGCCAAATTCATGTAGTAACTAGATGTTAATATTCTACTAAGGTATCACTTGCCAATAATATTCCAATGTATTAACCCACTGTGGCTGTAACTTGTGATGTTGCAGGTTACTCTGATGATGAATAGGGGTTATGAGTCTACACTCAACATGCTTGCCTATGGCACATGAAGATGAAGACTTCTATTTATATATTGTTAAGTTAAACTCTTGTACTAGCCTATGGCTAAGGAGTTGTAAAATACTATGTTATCTCTGGAATGACGATGTAATAATGGCCTTTGTTTCTGTGTACTCCATCTTAAACTGTGGATGCTAGCATTGATCCAGGGACTAGCATTGCAATCACACAGATCTTTACCTTTATGAGGTGGGATCTTACAGATGGTATCAGAGCACTGTGTTGCCTGTAGGATTATGACCCTAGGATTGGATTAGAAACCACTGAGGAAAAAATTTCAACAATTTCCACACTTGTCTTTTTTCTTCTCGTAAACTTTTCTAATCTTCTTTCTCATCTCTATTTGTATATGAACTCCATCAACGAAGCCGTGAGGAAGGGACCGCTCATGACCATGACCTTGGAGTGTGAGACGGAATTCCCCAAGGCCCTCAAGGACCTCATGGTTGCCATGGGGATACATGGTGCAGCTGTGTACAAAGGTTTCCCCGTGATGGATGAAGGAGTGGAGTATTGGTGGGTGCAACTTCACTTGTACAAAAACAAGGAAGACAACCACAAGGAATCAGGATTCTGCATGGTCACCAACTCAGTAATGCACACCACATTCTTTGACTCTACAAGAGATGCAGCTTAGAAGGCCATCAAGGAGCTTGGTGATAGACTCAAGTGCAGAATGCTTAACACCCAAAATGACCTTAGGGAAGAAAAGAAGCATACCCAAGAGTTAGAGGCTACCAACCAATGTTTAAGAGAGGACATCATAGACTTAGCAATGGAGTCATGTGATCAGGATCGACAGATTGCCTCTAGGGATGCCCTATTAGCCAACTTGGCAAGTGAGATGGGATTGTAATGTACTTCGTTAGTTGGACCACCACACTTATCGTTTTATTTCCAAAAAATTTATCTAAGTTATGTTGAACCTTGGATGCTTGTAATGGATTTATGTATGCCATGACTTGTGTGATTGTTGCCAAAGATATGCTTGTGATACTTTGTCTTGTGATTTTTTTCTCTATTTATGTTGATTCTAACTTTTCTCTATCTTATAAAATAGATGCCTAATGTTACTATCAGCACGGCTGAAGAGTTCAAGGGAACTCGTTTTGGCACTCGTCTTATTGAGCTCACTAGCGTGCTCAACCTTCCGCTCCCTAGCATCATGACGCTTCCACTCACCAAGTTTGAGAGGAAGGACCTTTGGGGCTTCAAAGTTACTCAGCCAGGACGCCAGACTGAGCCAGCCACGGAGGCTATCACCTTCAAGCTAATGCATGACGACAAGGAGAGAGGCTTAGAGGTAGTCATGTAGGATTTACTTGAGCGTCTGGTAGGGAGGCACTCCAGAGAGCTTAGAGGTCTTTACTTTCACGCCTTCAGAAGACGCGACGAGGAGGGTGAGGCTATTGAGTTCGAGGATGTTGCTAGAGAGACGGCGGAGCCGATTCGCCTGTACCTTCAGGACCTAGAGGTTCTCATTAGGCACCTAGATACCGATAGTACCAACATCATGCTTATCAATGACGAGCTCCAGGTGCAGCTTCGTGAGAAGGACAAGCTCTTCGCGGAGCAAGACGAGATAGTCAAGGAAATGGAGGCCAAGTTTGAGAGCCAGGACAGGAAATTCAAGATCCAGGAGAAGAGAGTCCAAGACCGGAACAAGAAGATCCGGGAGATGAAGGAAGAGCTAGAGACAAGGACTTCGAGCTCGAGCATCAGCAGGGTGTGATTGAGAGACTTTGTTCACAGAAGAGGGCTCTTAAGGCCAAGATAGATGCCTTGACTACCAATGTCGAGGAATACAAGACCGCTATGGAGAATGCAGGTCTTACAGTTGTTGATGAGGAGGTTGATGCAGAGGAGTAGTGTTGACTACTCATTTATCTTGTATTTACCATGCTTATGATTATTGAGTCGCAATGACCATCCAACATGTGGTGGCTTGCTATGGTGTGTTTACTTCTTCAAACTTGTTGTTTATGTCGTTGAACCTTATGATTATTTTGATGCTTGTTTTCGTGATTGTCTATGTAATGTATTGTGCATGTTAAGCATCTATGGGTATCTCATTCTTATCCTTATGAAAACCACAGATGCCTCATCGACGTGCCAACCCCAACCCAAACAACAACAATGTCACCCCTGAGATGTAGCAGCTGATGACAGCACAGGCACATCTGATGCAGATGATGACCACTTTTATGCAGAATCAGAACAACAACAACAACAACAACACCAGCAACAGCAACAACACCAGCAACAGCAACAACAACAGCAACAGCAACAGCAACAGCAACAGCAACAGCAACAACAACAACAACAACAACAACAACAATAACAACAACAATCAGAACAATCCACCACGATTTGACATGCTCACCAGATTCCAAAGACTGAGGCCTGCAAAGTTCTCAGGAACTACTGATCCCATGGTGGCCAATGATTTTCTATGTCAGGTGAACAAGGATTTGGTAACTGTCGGCTGCACCGACGAGGAGAAAGTCAGGTTTGCAGCACACCTGTTGGAAGGACCAGCGGCTACATGGTGGGATAACTTCCAGATCACCACTCCCATTGAGGTTGTGACATGGGCTATCTTTGAAGATGGTTTTCGCACAACTCACATCTCATCCGGAGTGATGAGTTTGAAGAAGAAGGAGTTCCATAACCTGAAGCAGCGCCACCGCAGCGTGGCTGAATATATTGAGGAGTTCAACAATCTGGCGCGTTATGCACCGGATGAAGTTGATACTGATGCCAAGAGGAAAGAGAAGTTCCTCAAATGACTGAACGATGAACTGAATCTGCAGCTATCTGTTGCCTATGTCCCCACCTACCAATCCCTTTGTGACAAGGCTACCATCTTGGAGAACAAGATGAAACAGGTTGAAAGCAGAAAGAGGAAGCACAGCTCTGGCAAGCATAGCTCGAGATCGTCTCACAAGCGTTCCCATCATGATGATATTGGGAGTTCTGGATCCCACAAACACGGAAAGTACAACAACCACCACAGCCACAACCTCCATCATGACAACAAGCATCACCGTAGTCATGATAGTGACAAGTACAAGAACCACAAGGGTGGACACAAGAGTCACCACAGTGGAGGTGGAAGTGGAAGTGGCAGTCAGCCTGCAAAGAGAGATATCAGTCAGGTTGAATGTTTCAAGTGTAAGAAGCTGGGGCATTATGCAAATGGGTGCCCAGAGAAGAAAGTTGAAGGAGCCACCAATCCCAACGCTTTCTAGAAGGGACAAGTGAACCACATCAATGTGGAAGATATTTACGAGGAGTCTGATGCTATGGCTGGTAAGTTCAAACTCAATTCTATTCCAGCACTTGTTCTTTTTGATACTGGTGCATCACATTCATTCATATCAAAGGCATTTGTTGATAGAAATGGGTTTCCAACTGAAAATATTGGGTGTCCAATAAAAGTAAGTTCTCCCGGTGGAGATATGATAGTAAGTCTTGGATGCCGTGATCTAGTGATAGAATTTGGGAAGCATAAGTTTCCAGCGAGTCTGATAATCCTAGATTCCCAAGGACTGGATGTCATTCTGGGAATGGACTGGATGACAAAGTATGAAGGAGTACTAGATTGTGCCAATCGTACTATCGCACTCACAACCCCGGAAAAGAAACGAATAAGATTCAAGTCTAACTTTGAATCAAAAGGAAGTAAGCTAAATTCTCTTAAGGGGGTTAGCATAGACAGTGTGCCAATTGTGAGAGAATATCTGGATGTGTTTCCGGAAGAATTACGGGGAATGCCACCAGATAGAGATGTGGAATTTCTGATTGACTTGCTGCCAGGATCAGGACCAATAGCAAAGAGACCTTACAAGATGTTAGTTGATAATTTGAAAGAACTCAAGAAACAACTTGGAGAACAGTTAAAGAAAGGATTTATTCAACCAAGTTCTTCATCTTGGGGAGCACCAATCTTGTTTGTGGAAAAGAAAGATAGAAGTCAAAGGTTATGCATAGATTATCGTTCACTCAATGAGGTGACTATCAAGAACAAATATCCTTTGCCCAGAATCAATGACTTGTTTGATCAGCTAGAAGGAGCCTGTGTGTTCTCAAAGATTGATCTCCGGTCAGGTTATTTTTAGCTTAAGATAAGGGAACAAGACATACCTAAGATAGCTTTCACCACTAGGTATGGATTGTATGAGTACATCGTGATGCCATTTGGTTTGACCAATGCACCATCTTACTTCATGAATATGATGAACAAGGTGTTCATGGAGTTCCTTGACAAGTTTGTTGTCATTTTCATCGATGACATTTTGATTTACTCCAAGAGAAAAGAATAGCATGAAGGACATTTGCGTTTGATACTTGAGAAACTTAGAGAGCATAAGCTGTATGCCAAATTCAGCAAGTGTGAATTCTGGTTGAATGAAGTTGGATTTCTTGGACACGTTGTGTCGGGAGATGGTGTAGCAGTTGATCCCGCAAAAGTGTCAGCTGTAACTGAATGGGAATCTCCTAAGTCAGCAAAGGAAATTCGTAGTTTCCTTGGCTTGGCAGGATACTACAGAAGATTCATTGAGAATTTCTCCAAGGTAGCTAAGCCAATGACGGAGTTACTAAAGAAAGACAAGAAATTTGCTTGGACTGAAGGATGTGAACTCAGTTTCCAAGAATTGAAGAAGAGGCTAGTGACAGCACCAGTCCTATGTCTGCCAGATTTGGAGAAGGATTTCCAGGTTTATTGTGATGCATCTCATCATGGACTTGGTGCAGTTCTGATGCAAGAAGGGAAAGTTCTAGCTTATGCCTCGAGACAACTCAAAACTCATGAAGTAAATTATCCTACTCATGACTTAGAATTATCCTCTGTTGTCCATGCACTCAAAACATGGAGACATTATCTTTTGCGAAAGCGATGTGAAGTGTTCACAGATCACAAAAGTTTGAAGTATATCTTCACTCAGAAAGAAATCAACATGAGACAAAGAAGATGGCTAGAACTCATCAAGGACTATGACTTGAGTTTACAATACCACCCCGGTAAAGCAAATGTTGTAGCGGATGCACTAAGCCGTAAAGTATTTGTGAATGGCCTTACTAAGGGAGAGTTGTCAGCTGTGTCCCCAATTTAGAGACCTCAGATTGGAGATTGTGCCTGAAGGACATCTCATGTCATTGGATGTTCAACCCACCTTGTTGGACAAGATCAAGGAAGCCCAAAAGACAGACAAGGAAATCGAAGAGATTAAGGAAAAGATTGGCAAAGGAAAAGCCAAAGGATTCCATGAAGACAAACAAGGTACTTTATGGTATGGAAAACGTATCTGCGTTCTGCAAGATCCGGAGCTTCGAAAACTGATTCTATAGGAAGCCCACAACTCACCATATTCCATTCATCCGGGTAACACAAAAATGTACATGGATATGAAGGAAAAGTTTTGGTGGAATAATCTCAAGAAAGACATCGCCGAACATATTGCTTTGTGTGATGTATGTAGTAGAGTGAAAGCGGAACATCAGAAACCGGCCGGATTACTACAACCACTACCTATTCCTGATTGGAAGTGGGACAAGATTGGCATGGATTTCATTACCGGATTGCCAAGGACCAGGTCAGGAAATGATTCTATTTGGGTAGTAGTGGATCACCTCACTAAAGTGGCTCATTTCATATCCGTGAAGACAACCTATACAAGTGCTAAGTTGGCCAAGATCTATATGAACAGGATTGTATGTCTGCATGGAGTACCCAAGAGTATTGTGTCTGATAGGGGACCCAAATTCACTTCTCATTTTTGGAGGCAACTACATAAATCATTGGGATCGAGGTTGGAATTCAGCACTGCTTTTCATCCTTAGACTAATGAACAGACAGAAAGGACCAACCAAATTTTAGAGGATATGTTGAGGGCATGTGCCCTAGACTATGGAGCTAGTTGGGATGAAAGTCTGCCTTACACAGAATTCTCTTATAATAACAGCTATCAAGCTAGTATTGAGATGGCACCGTTTGAGTTTCTCTATGGGAGAAAGTGTACTACCCCATTGCTTTGGAATGGTGTGGGAGAAAGAAATTTGTTCGGACCAGAACTAATCAAAGAGGCTAAAGAGAAAGTCAAGCTAGTAAAGGACAGATTGAAGATAGCACAGTCCTGACAGAAGAGCTACGTAGATCCTAAGCGTAGAGAAGTCACCTATGAAGTGGGTGATAGAGCTTATATTAGAGTGTCACCACTTCGTGGAGTGAAGAGATTTGGAGTCAAAGGAAAATTGGCCCCAAGATACGTTGGACCATTCAAGATTCTGAGTCGTAAAGGAGAAGTAGCTTATGAGATTGAGTTGCCAGAATCATTGTCTGCCGTTCACAATGTGTTTCATGTGAGTCAGCTTAAGAAATGCCATCCAGAGATGGAAGAGACTTATTTGAAGGATACTATACCTTTGGAGGAGGTAAAATTGGAAAGTGATCTCACTTATGAGGAAAAACCTATCAAGATTCTTGAGACTGCAGAAAGAGTTACTCGGACAAAGACTATCAAATTCTGCAAAGTTCAGTGGAACCATCATTCCGAAGAAGAAGCAACATGGGAAAGAGAAGATGACCTTCGGAAAGACCACCCTCACCTAGTTTCTAGCCAATCCGAATCTCGAGGGCGAGATTCACCTTAAGGGGGTTAGATTTGTAACATCCAAAAAATCATGTTTTCAAAGTTTGCACATCATTCATGCATCCATACTCATTTTAGGACCATTTCCTCAAAATCAGAAGCTTGTGATCTATCATTTTATGTAATCAAGGCATTAGCCTTATTGCTACCCTTGAGAATTGTAAACACTCTCTTGATCAGTAGGGGTTTGATCCTAAACTTGAGTGATAATTTCCAAAAATTTGGACAAAGTTTTCAAAACAAAATATAGATTTAAATCATTTTTATGCCTTTATTAAACAATGGTAAAGGTACTGTTTTCCTACAAACTCCAAAGGTCCAAAGTAACTTTGGGAGAACAACATTGTTTTATACTTAAATATATGCAGGTTTCACTTTATAAAAATCCAGAAAGTGTTTGAATTCAAACACATTTGAAACTCATTTGAATTTGGTTCCTGGAAAATCAAACAGAAAATGAAAAATATAAAAGAATTGGTAAAAGGCCAGCGCTGCTAAACTAGCGCAATACCAGAACCGGCCCAAAATCCCACCCAGGCCATTTCCCTCCCCCTCTCTCTCTCACCCACGTCGAACCAACCCCCCAGACACTAACCAGTGGCCCCAACGCCACGTCGTCGTCCTCCTCCCTAGATCCCGCGCGATGAACACGTCGTCTCCACCCGTTACCCCGCGGATTAAAATCGAATCAATTCCTTTGATTCCGCAAGTAATTCCCCCAGCCCTCACCTGCTACTTAAACCCCACACCGTCGCGACCATTTCCCCTCAAGCCCCACCCAGTAATCTCCACCAGGCTGCTCGGTTTCCTCCTCGCATCGTCGCTGTCCCGACGAGCCCCGGTGACCAATTACGGTGAGGTATGACCACCCCCTCGCCTCTGGTTTGCTTTGCCAAGTTCGGTGGCCTCTCGTGCACATGCTAATGCATTCGGTTTGTTCCCTGGCGCTCTATAGGCTCGCCTCTATCGATGACTTCGAGCACCCGACGCCAGGAGCATCTCCGGCGAGGAATCTCCGACGGTCCCGCACGCCCGCGTCTCCACCGTGTCAATCATCGTCATCGCCGCGTCCCCATGATTCGGTAACGACCCACCCCACCCCCACATGCCCCCTAGCACTGCCTGTTCACCGCCGGTAGAAGCATCGCCGCCGGTCGATGTTAGAATTTCCTTTAAGTTAAGATACTTGTTATTGCCATGCTTAGCCTAGCTAATAGCAACCAAGGGTGGAATATAATCATGCTATGGAAAATGTTGTTAAGTCTTTGACTTATGGTTTTGCTTAATAAAACAACTAAGTGAATGAAACACCTGGGTGGAATAGTAATTGCTTGGTGGTTTTTGGTTTAGTGGTTACACAAGGCCCATTTCTATTGAGATGCCAAATGTTAAGAAGCTTCTAGTGCAGCCACATGGCATTATGGGCTCTGCCTGGATCATATAGGTTGCAATAACTTAGCCAAATGGACAGTTGGTGGTAGGGGAATGATAGGTTTGGAGCGCGTCCATTTTGGTCTAAGGGAAGGCTTCTAAAAGGTCCTGTCTTGGTGAAAATCAGGTCTTGTGGGGAAAGTGCACAACCTCTGCTGATGGAATAAACTAAGTACTTAGCCGTGTCCCCGGTAATTGACAACTTGAGCATCAAGACATGGAAGCTATCAAGATTCTCCTCATCCCAATTTTCTAAGTTAAAACTTGTGGTTGAAAAAGGGTGAAGGTTCACCAATTTCTATTGGTGGTTCCTTGGGAATGTTTTTACCAAACAAAAACTTAGTGTTTTCAACTGATAGGTAAAACCTATTTTGAGCAAATCAATCCTAAGCTACACTTAGCCAAATTCATGTAGTAACTAGATGTTAATATTCTACTAAGGTATCACTTGCCAATACTATTCCAATGTATTGACCCACTGTGGATGTAACTTGTGATGTTGCAGGTTACTCTGATGATGAATAGGGGTTATGAGTCTACACTCAACATGCTTGCCTGTGGCACATGAAGATGAAGACTTCTATTTATATATTGTTAAGTTAAACTCTTGTACTAGCCTATGGCTAAGGAGTTGTAAAAGACTATGTTATCTCTGGAATGACGATGTAATAATGACCTTTGTTTCTGTGTACTTCATCTTAAACTATGGATGCTAGCATTGATCCAGGGACTAGCAATGCAATCACATGGATCTTTACCTTTATGAGGTGGGATCTTACAGCCGTCGTGGACTTACTCACCTAGGACCAAGCACGAAAGCCCGCACGCCGAGAATCATGTGAAATCGAGCATTCCTTTCGTCGGCCGCCATGGCCATAATCGTTGATTCGCCGTCGTCACGCCTTTCCAAGCCGCCTCGACCTCTCTATCATCATCAGGGTAAGCTTACGCATCTCATGACCCCATTTTCGCTTGCTAATTCTCACCATAGGCTAGTTTCGTGAGCACCAATGTTGGCCGCCGCAGAAGCTCATCGCCGATACATTTCCAGTGACCATTAGGTAGCGGCGCCACCACCAATAGGTTCGCCTTGATCTCCTCTGTCCAACGCACCTAGCCACAGCCTCGTGCACGCACCAGATCGATCGATCGATCGATCGATCCTCAACCATTGAGGATCAATACAGGTGACGTCATGCCTACGTCAGGTTCGAACCACGTCAGCGAGTTTGACCAGTCTTTGCCTCGCGTGGCTAATGACATGACCTTGGGCCCATATGTCATTGTCTCCGGGTAGCAAAGCAGTCAGTAACAAATACATTTTCTAACCTGAAGAGCTCAGGTAGACATAGGCCCACTGGTCAGTGACTTAGGCTAGCTGTGGGTGCGGTGTAAAAAGTTATTTCCTGTTTAAGAAATAAATAAAATGTTATAAACTCAATTAATAATAATCCAGAAATCAAATAAATGATTAAATCTTGTTTAATTAATAACTTTTGATTTATAATTCAGAAAAATGTGTATAATATATGAAAATTTATAGAAAATTAAAATCTACAACTTAAAATTATTATCAAATATTATTATGATGATTATTTAAATAAATATTATTTAATAAAGGTTTCGTAAATAATAAAACTTTGATAATTCATATTTTAATAATATTAAATGTTAAAAATATAAATAAAATACCAATTTTTTAGAAAAATAAGAACTATAATTTAAAAATATAATCATGCATTATTATTTCACTTGTTTAAATATTTATTATTTATTAAGTATTCATAAAGTAATAAATAGTGTCAAAATCATATCTTATTATTTATAAATCACAAAAATAAATGTAATATATCAAAATAATCACAAAAAAAAATACCTACTTGTTAAAAATATAATATTTCACTTTTAAAGTAAATAAAAAAACTTAATACTCTAATAACTTGAATTTAAAGATATTTCCTCAATTAATAATTCATTTAAAGATAAATAAAATTTGCTAATAATTCTAAATATTAGCTAATTGAGTCAAATAAATAGTATTAGCTTTAAGTATTGATAGTATAAAGTCAAAATGGTTTAACACACTTTAAATACAATTTTATTAAATTATTCCTCAACCATTAATGTAGATTATTTTATAAAAGGATCCTTAGCCAATCTAAAATCTCTGAGAATAATTATAATGAGATAAAACCCAATCCTTTACTTTAACCACAAGTTTATAAACAAATCAAAACACTATAGTGAGTTCATAAGTAGTAAATAATATTGTTTACTTATTCACAATCCTTAACCACACCCTTGTAGGGAGATAAATCCCTTTAAACATTTATAAAATCAAGAAAACCACTACAGCAAGTAAAAATATAACCATTCTTAAGTAACCTTAAGAAAACTATATCAAGTACACCAGGTACAAAATTTATAAGCATTATACTTTCAAACTATCTTTGTTTTAAAGTTAACTTTACCCTACAAGAATCTAAATATAACACTATAAACATTGTTATATGTTTTATTGTTAACTTTGGTCTGAAATAGTTAAGTTCTAAAGCATCTCAAGCCCAAACTTTTAAAACAAGAACAAATAACATCGACCACCACTAACTAACCACAAAGATTGTTTAAACCTTACAAAAGGAATCTTTTCTTCAAAATTTATTCGTTTTGCCACTTTAAACCAGAACTCTTATATAAGCAATCTTGAGTAGCATTTCACATTCGTGTGTCCTATTGTTTTATGATATTGTAATGATATGATTGTTTCACACACACTCACAAGCCTTAATAAGAAACACGAGTATAAAACTCATCCAAAAGTACAACACATTTCAAATACATCATTTATATTGCTTCTTTAAACATTTGTCCTTACCGGACCAATGATGATGATTTCAGATTTTGGATCTTATACTGACTCGACGACCGTGAGTGCATAATCTTGCAATCACAAAAGGCAAGTTCACACTTACTCATGTCCTTTGTTTATTTTCCGTAAAGTATTTTACAAATCTAGTGTTGTCATCACCTGCATTTGAAAAAGGTCAGAAAACACTATTTTTGATAATAATGTGAACTATTGATTACTGATCCAGGGTGATCAGCTAATCTAGTAAATCTGACAGTTGGAATACCACTGTTCATCAAAGAGTTGATCTCTCATGGGTAAAGTAACGCACCTCTGTAGAGTGTAAGAACTATAACTTGTTACTCCCTGTTCCGGGAAGGAGCTGCGAACGCGGTGGGAAAGGAACTCCATGAATGTTCTGGTAAACCCGTGAAGGCTGACCGGACATAGCTTTTCAGAATAAAAGCAACCTTTGAAGAAATGTTTACGAAAACTTGCATGGCCTACGACCTATGGTATGTGGCTGTAGTTATAGTGCATCAAACACTCCTTTTCTAGTGAACTTGTTGAGTACACTCGTACTCAAAGTAGATTCTTAACCCTTGATAGATTCTGAAGCCAGTACAGACGACATCAACCTCAAGTGATGCTCCTGGAATCATCATCAAATGCTAAAGCTCTTCAACAAAGACAAGGAAGTCAAAATATACATCAATTCAACTAAAGACGAAGTTACTAATTAGATAGGAATATACTCTCTCTCTCTCTCTAATCAGAGAACCTAATTCTGTAGTGTGTTGCAATAGTAGCAATGCCAAACCTTTAGTTAAAATACTAGACTTAAAAGTATAATAGTCGATGCATTATTTATCTTTGATTCTTCTTTGTAAGAAGTTCTTTCTCTCTCTTTAACCTAGAGTGTTCTCTGGATCTTGTGTAAAGAGTGAGTTTTAACCTTTAGCCATGTATTGGACCTGCTATGTTTCTGTTGTGCCATTCTGAGGGATGTAATACTAGTGAACGGTGTTTCATTGGTGTTATGTCAATGACTATAGTATACTATATCATGCAGTTGTATGCTGGGTCACCGCAGTTGGTATCAGAGCATATGCTTTGACCTTAGGTTGGAAACCTAGTAAATGGGTAGAACCTATAGGACTTATATTTGCAAGAATAAGAGTTCTCTAGTGATATGAGGGATATTCACTTGAGAATAATCCTGTCATGTTGCTAGTGCGATAATTATTTAGTATGATTGCAAATCCGATCATTACCCAAGAGTTTTAACTCTATGTGACTGATGATAATTTCTTATCTACAGTTCCACATGGCACCTCGATATCCACCCCGAAATGTTCAAGTGATGAACATGACGTTGAATGACTACGGAGGGGATTGGACAGACAATCTCTGACAACTTCTATGGAGTTTGGATTGTGAATCAAGACTTTTGGTCAAGATTTACAGTTACTATGATGGGCAGGTATTAGCTAAATACCGTGTCATGATTATGTTACCCAAGAAGTTAGGACTTAAGGGAGAAATGCCATCAGGAGAGGCAAGGTGCATGGCATCTGCATATCAGAGTGCCGTAGCAGCAGCCATGACAATGATACGAGAACAAAAATCCCAAGCTCTAGAAGGTAGTACTCATACCATTATACCACATGAAACCGCAAACCCAAAGCATGAGTTAGATCACTCTACTCTAGTTCAAGCAGAACCTACTCTAGCTGTAGAGTATATGGATCGTTATCAGTCTTTACTAAACACTTATCATAACACTCACCAAGTCTTAGTTCAGGAACTAGATACGTTCATTGAGGATTTTACTGATCCTGATAAAGCAATGGCTCGTAGGAAGAAGTTAGATAAAGAAGCTAGGCATCCCAAATACATACCTTCAGGAGAATTATATGAGGAAACTGAGTTTGATGACCCAAACTCGGAAAATTATGCCTACTACCAAAATGACTTCAAGCCACCTGAAGACCTATGGACCAAATATAACTTTGAACAACAGCAATGGAATAAAGTTATTCCAAATAACCCTGAGCCAAACAAGTATGGATGGGAAGTAGAATCTCAAGGTGGAACCATACGAAATCATATACCTTGTGATACAGGTATTGAAGAAGAGATCAACTATAACCATAGAGAGCCTTATGGACCATATGGGGTAATACTAATCCAATCGACTTAGAAGAGTATTCCGATAGCTACTACACCAATATATATGACTGGATCCAAGAAAAGGCTAAGGAGCCAGCTTACTATGAGGAATCATTGCCGAAAAACCAGGAATATTTAGTAGAAGATTACGCCAACTCTAGTCATTTTACAATGACTAATCTTAGTCTCGGTACTTCTAATCAAGAATACACACCTCCTGGATGCTCTTATGCTCCAGAAGGCAGTCGTAGGACTTCACGTCATCATGGACGGAACTCCAGGAAGCACTAGAGGAAGATGGAAGTAAGAAAGGAACGACATCCCAAGGGGATGAGTGCTTGAATAATATACATATAGGGTAATACGTATTGTAGTTTGAAAGGTTAGCCGAAATAAGTGAGGATATACTCATAAGAACAAGAAGTTCTTGTAAGAAAGTTGTGTTAATAGGTGTGGAGCAAAACGTTGGGACATCTAGTACATTTGTAAATTATTTAAAATCTATGTATAATACATGGTATATGTTTTGTTGTTTATTTAATTTTGGATTTTATTGAATCTTCTTGATTGACTAGATCTATACATCAGAATAATTAGGTGTGTGTAACACCCCCGGTCACTCCGGACCGACGGTTGTCACTTCTGGCAGCTCAATAGGATCTCTAGACTAACCCCACAGAACAACACTAGTCTTTTATGCGCACTTTGTCCTCACTCATGCTCACCCGGTTACCCACTTCCCGGTCGGTCACCCATCCTAGAATTGATCTAGGCCAAGCACGCTTAACCTTAGAGTTATTTTTGAATGAGCTTCCGGAAAAGAAGTTGCAACTTGTTGGTTTGGGTTTCCTATCAATCCAATTGAGCCATGCGCCATGGTCTCACATACACCCACCCTTAGAAGATCGACGTCCTCGTCGATCAACCACAAGTCAGGAATGTCCTCTCTTGGCACACGTCTGTGCGTCTAGTGCCGGCACATGTGCCATGTCGTGTCCACTCCGGGCCACACGCGCCATGCACCACATGTCCGCCACTGACCGCACACGCCCGTTTAATCGTGAGGGTCCGCTCTGATACCAATTTGTAACACCCCCGGTCACTCCGGACCGACGGCTGTCACTTCTGGCAGCTCAATAGGATCTCTAGACTAACCCCACAGACCAGCACTAGCCTTTTATGCGCACTTTGTCCTCACTCGTGCGCACCCAGTTACCCACTTCCCGGTCGGTCACCCATCCTAGAATTGCTCTAGGCCAAGCACGCTTAACCTTAGAGTTCTTTTCGAATGAGGTTCCGGAAAAGAAGTTGCAACTTGTTGGTATGGGTTTCCTATCAATCCTATTGAGCCATGCGCCAGGGTCTCACATACTTTCAGAGGAGGCAGCCCGACCCGTAGTCCAGGCCACCTACTACCCCGGCTGGCCCAGCCCGTTTTGACCAAACCCTAGTTTCACCAAACCCTAACCCTGGGACACCTCTCTCCTCCATCCATCTGCCGCCGCCGCACTCAGCGCTGCACACCCCCTATGCTACAGTGCGCCTACGCACACCGTCCACCCCGCCCGCAACACGCACCCGACCCACCTACACAGCGCGACCACCACGCGGTCAACCACCCGCCCACTCATCTCCTGGCCCTAACTCAACCCCACGGTCTCGCTCGCATCGGCACCCTGCACGAGCCCCTTCCCCGCCTCCCTGCCGCAATCCACGCCCTCCTCTCCCGTACGCGTCTTCACTCCGCGCCAGCGGACGCCCTCCCCGCCGTCTGCCTGAGCCGTCCCCCTCCCCTTTGAGCTCCCCGTCGACCGTCTCGCCGTCGCGCGAACCGACTGCCTCTGCCCACCTCCCCGGCGCAGTAGCGCGCCCCGCGGTCGCCTTCCACCTCACCAGCCCTGTGGCCTCACCTCGAGCCCGCGACCTTCCACCGCCGCGCTGCCCTCTGCCTTGCCTGGACTCCGCCTCCCTAAGCACATGATGCCGCCTCGTCGTCGCCTTCCTCAAGATCGCCTCCGTTGGCCCCGTCCTCTCCATGCGCGGCAGTCCTCGCCGACCCCCGCTGCCCATCCTTCCTCTACAGCGCCTCCCGCAGTCCCTTGTTCCGGCCCGCGCCCGCCCGTGGAGCTCTGCCACCACCCCTGCTTCCAGCGAAGATCGTGTCGGCCTCTCATCCCCGATCCCGCCAGGCTCAGGCCAGATCTTCTGTCCGCCCCTAGGTTGGCCCCACCTCGATCCATGCCTTCTAGACGTGGGCACCATTAACTGCCAGCGTGCATGCTTCTGTAGTGTGCTCCTATGATATCTGGTGGTGTTAATGTGGTATGTGTATGCCGTTGTGTTTCAATGCCAGTGTTTGGACCGATGGTCTGGTGAGTTTGCCTCGTTTTGGCACTCATGTGAAGATGGTGCGGCGCAATCTCGACTATCGTCTGACAGACGCTGGCAATTGAAGGATGAACGAGTACCTCGATTCCGATGCCGAACCAAGTTATTCTGGAACCCGCACCCTTTGGATCGCCAAGACCTCCTTCCGGACCCGAAGACCGATCCCCCGAACCCTCGGAACCCCAAGTTCGACGAGTTTCGATGTGCGACCCCTATTTCTTCTGAGCCCCTATTTTTTTTATAAATTGCCATAATGAAATTGTCGCATATTAATTCATCCACACTCGCATACATGTTTATTTGTTTGGGGGTACTTTGTTGTTTCACCTAAATTAAATATGGAGACTATATACGAGATATTTGTGTCTTATCTCGGCTTCATTTAATTTGTGTAGCGAACCGTTGATACAATTTTCCTTGATAAGACAACATTTAAATTGCGGGTACCTAAACAACATGAATCTATTAATTAATTGTCGGGACCCCAGTTCCGCTTAATATGGCCTAATTGCATCGCATCTTTGTCATGCCATACATCATACTTGCATCATTCCCGATCTTTTGCAGTAGTATTAAATAGTGCATCCGGTGTTTCTTCTAGTGCCTTGCTTCTTCACGGATTAGGCCGATGAGTTGATGCGAGTATCGATCTGATCTTCGGATGAATCTTCGGCAATGTTTTTAGGCGAGCATTCTCCCCCTTTCTACCTATTTTACTTTATAGTCTTTATTTCCTCCTGTTGATCTACTGCTATCTGTGTTGCAATGCTCTACTTTTCGTACCCGTGATATACCTTGCAGCCTTATATTGCCTTGGACACATCCTATTACCTGTTGTTTGGTAGATATTTGGACTTGCGTGTCGTTGTAGAGGTCCCAACCTTTAATAAGGTAGAGATCCCTATGTTTACAATGCCAGTCCCTGGATCAATAGCTAGCATCCATAGTTAAGATGTAATATCAAGAAACAAAGGTCATAATACAACTTTTTAACCAGGAATAAAATAATTCATTACATCTTACATAGCTCATTTGGCTATCACATTACATTGCAGCAGGATATCTATAAGCATGGGGTCCTTCATCTTCAAAGTGCCACAGGCAAACATGTTGGTTGTAGTCTTGTAATCCTATTCAACGCACTTCACTAATATCAAACAAACCTGCAACATAATAAGTTGCAGCCACAAGGGTCAATACATTTGAATTGTATTGGAAAGTTTCACTACTATGTAGAAATATGAGGATCCTATCATTTACATGCATATTTGGCTAAGTAGGGTTTATGCTCTTTTGCAGAAAGCAATATAGTTTTATCCTATCTTTTCAAAATAGTTTTTGATCTTTGTCAAATCTTTTTGAACTTCTTGGAAAACTCCAAGTGCTTCTAATCCCTTGTTGTCACTTTCAAGTTTTACTTTTAGAAATTGGAATATCGAGATCTTCCATAGCTTCAGGCCTTAGTTGCTCAGTATTGTCCATAACCGGGGACACGGCTAAGTACTTAGATTTTTATCTTCTGCAGAAGTTGTACACTTTACCCACATGACACAATCTCATCTTGTTGCCACCAGTGGCCGCTGGATAAGTACTCACAAAGATGGAGTACTGGCAGATTGAGAATGTGACGTAGTCTTTCCATAGGAGTCCTCCCAATACACAATGCTGGCTTGTCTACCAGGCACCAATGTAGGGTTTCAAGTTCCCTCATTCTAGTTAACCTGAAGAGGCCAATGCATGGGTCTTCCACTATGTAGTTGACTAAGCCAGTGCCCATTTAGCATGTGGCTGTACACGGAAGCCACTGTACGAGAAACATGTTCAATCTCTAAGTCCCTGGGTGGTTTTCTTCTAGTGCACATACAAAAGAGGTTGCCATATAAACATGGTTCCTTTTGTTGCCACCTTGTCCAAAACTTGAGTATCCTTGTCCACCCAGGTGGTTCATTGAGTACTTGTTTTATTATATAAAACACAAGTCTTTTCAATACTTCATATGATCTCAACATGTATCCCTTCTCAATATATATAGCAGGGCTAAGCATATTACAACTACATTGTTTCACTAAGGAATATATAAGGGTATCCTAATAGGATTTAGCATAGCAAAATATAGTAGTCCTTATCATGCATGTTTCAAAAATCCACTAAGTGTAATGAAAAATAGTAGGACATGGATGATAGTGTCACTTGCCTTTTTGGTAGAGGATGTTGGTTCACTTTTTGATCTTGCTAATATCACACTCTTCTAACTTCACTACAAATCAATCAAGCAAACATAGATTCAACTAGCATTCCAACCAATATTCAAACAATTCATCACACATAAAATAATAGAAACAAAGTCATGCATGCAAGCATGCAAAAGATAATTTCATTTGAAAAAGTGGTTTCTACTAGGCTCTAAACATTGTAAGGTTCAAAGTGGTCATTTTCTAAAGTGGTAAAACCATTTGAAAAAGGGTTTTATCTATAAACCATTTCTTAAATCAAATCATTATTTCATGTGGTGGAAAATGCTTTTAGCAAAGCAGTATTCTTTTAAAGGGTTCACCAAATACATTTTAATTCTCAAAACTTGGTGTTTAGGGTCAGTAGGTTTGAATCTAATCATTTCCCATAGGTTTTACTCAAAAATCATTTCCATATCAAAATCAATGTTTTTATTTGACTAGAAATGAGCTAATTCAAGTATTTATTCCTAAACTTCACAAAATACATTTTTAAATCCATGAGTTGGTTCCTGGGGTCAGTAAGTTCACAACAAACCATTTTGCAAAGATTTCACATTAAAATCTTATCTAGAACAATTTTTATATTCAAAATAAGCCTACACAAGTTTCTGCTAAAACAAACATTTTACCAGAAGCTTTTTACTAAACAAAGTGGATGGTTGGCTAGGGCTTGTTTTTCTGAATCCATTGATATAAAATTTGCAAATTTTGGACGTGTAGATGTAAAGTTATGCAATTTACAAGTTTGCATTTAAATCAGATTCTAAATTCTGTTTAAAATAGAACCAGTGCCACGCGACGTGTTTCTACTGGCCGGTACCGTTTCGTGCGGATCGGCCTCTGCGAACCGTAGGATCTAACTTAAAACGAACGACGCTGATCAACTCGTACCTCTTCATCTAGTTCTAATCTCAGCCATCAGATCGTGATCTAACGGACACAGACATGTGGTCAAACTCTGGCGGCGCTGCGCGGGGGCAGACGGCGGCGCACGCTCTGGCGGCGAGCTTGTCGACGATGCAGGGAGTGGGAAGAGGGGGAAGGGGCTCACCGTGCTCGCAGGGAGATGGTGAAGCTCAACGCGTGGTCGGCTTGGCAAGGGGCGCACCAGAGAGGCGATGATTGCTCGCCAGAGTTGGTGACGGCGTCAGGCGGCTCTGGAGGTCGTCGAGGGTGACGTTGCAGTTCACCGTAAGGTCAAATAAGGACACAGTCAGATGCGTAGTGATCTGGGGAAGGTGGGAGCCTCAATATGAGGGCTCGGGGTGGTCTGGCTTACCAGGAAGACTTTGCCGGAGCGATGGCAGACGGCGGTGGCGAGTCGAGGTCGACGAAGCCGAGCTTCCAGAGTGCGCGAGAGCTAGCTGAGGCTATGGGCAGACGCGCAAGGGGATGGAGAGCATGCTAGGGTGCAGTGGGGGCGAGGGGCGGCGAGGTGTGGACGGAATCGTTCGGAGACGCTCGCCGGAGTAGTGGCGGTGCAAGGGGAATTCGGGGTAGCCTATGGGCAGAGGAAAGGAGCTGCTTGGGGGGAAAGAGAGGGAAGGCACATGCGATTAAATTGGCGTGGTTACTGGGAGGAGTCAAGGCCGCTATCAATGCGTAATCAACACCGTGGTTACTCGACTGCAACGGCAGGGGCGACGGGGTCGTGGTGAAGACGATGAACAGGAGTGTGGGGCTATGCTGTCAGCGAGGGAGAGAGATAGGGAGAGGGGGCCACTTGTCTGTGACTCTGCGGGTGGGTTTGCGCGTAGAAAAACGTTTCGCTGAGGGCGAGCTGGTGGGCTGCATTGCTGGGCTGTTGGCCATATGGGTTGGGTTGTGTTTGATTTAGTTTTTTATACTGATTGCCTTTTTCTTTTTCTATTTGATTTTCTGTTTTGAAATTCAATCAAACAATTCAAACAACAAATGGAATCAAACTACCACCAAACTTTGCATTATTTTTAGTGTTTAACAACATAATTCAAAGTAAAAAATTTAAAATAATATTTTTATTCTTTTTAGGATCCATTAATAATTAAATAACTAGACCTTAGTCATTAATTCAAATAGGTTTTGTTTTATTTAAAATCTCCATTTGAAATCTAAATAATATCAAAACCATTTCAGTAGGTTTTATTTGAAAATACAAAACACTTGGAAAACTTGTTTAAAATAAAATATCAAGTTTTAGTGTTTATTTAAAATAGAAAAGCCTTTACTTTAAAATTGGGTATCAATAAACCCTCATCATTTATTTAAATAAACCTTTACTCCTTTAATCAAAACAAAATATTTTATTTCCTAAAGCTTTGCCAAGATTTAATTTGGCTCTATAAAATAGTCCTTATTTATATTTCTACCTTTTCATTTGAAAACCAAATCTTTTTATTAAAAGATCCAAAAATAGTAATTTCACTTATTTAAAATTTTCTTTATTAATTGTTTATCTTTTCAAATCCCTTTAGGATTTGTTTGATCAAAAATAGGTTTGAAGGTTTCCAATTGGAATCAAAAGTTTCTTCTCACCCTGAAAATCAACAAAATTTTATTTTATTCATTTATTTTTCACATAACAAGATTTGGAAAATCTTGGGATGTGACAGGCTACCACCCTTAAAATAAATCTCGTCCCGAGATTTGGGAAGGCTAGGGTTACAAGTAGGCTCAAAGCATATAGGGTACTACCACCCTTAAAATTTTTCCAACTAAATTACATTTTGGCCTGCTTGGGGTCTTGGGGGAAACTTCTCTGGGCAAACATCTGCATAGTGTCCTTTGTTTCCACACTTGAAACATGTGACAAGGCTGAGATCCTTCATAGGCTTGTTTATCTTGTGCTTCATATTTTCTGGACAGTTGCTTGCATAATGTCCTTGGTTACCACAGTTGTAACATGTGATAAGATTGAGTTCATCACATATCTTCAGTTGAAAAGTTGCTACATAATGGCCTAGCTCTTTGCAGTTGTTGCACCATACTTGGCCAATCTCCTTATACTTATTCTTCTCTGGACATTCACTGGCATATTGTCCCATTTCTTTACAATGATTACATTGCACATGGATTTTGTCCTTCTTTTTCTTGGGTTTCTCCAAAACTAGGAGTGCTTCTAGTTCATGATCTTCATATGCTATCTCATAGGTAGGAATGTCTACTGGTTTCTTTGACCTTCTATTGCTCCATGGATAATTCATATGCCTCTTCTTTGGTCCTTTAAATTGGGTCATATTGCATGGGGGTACAAGTGGAGATTTTCCTTTGTCCTCATCCTTCTTGGTAGACTTGGCTTGATAGTCTGCAATGAGTTGTTGCACTCCACCTTGTTTTCTTCGAGTCCAGGAATTCTCGTGGTGGGGTTTTCCGTCGTACCTTCAGGGTTTCGCTTCCTCCTTTGATAACGATGTTCTACCATCTGGTCTTCATGCTATCTGAGGAATCCGTCTTCTGTGTTACCATTCTTTGTTCCTTGTTTGTGCCTTCCGGTGTTTTCCGACGCGACGACATCATCTACGCCAGATCCGATGCAGAGTCTGCATCACTCCTTTGTTTCCGAACCTCGCTTGTCGAGATCTTTAGTCTGAATTCCGAGAGTTGATTGCATAATCCGCCTATTCGCGTGCCGGGTAATGGTTTGAGTGCGGGATGGAGTAGCTACCATACCACTACTCTTATCATTCGCTCTTGTACATTGAATTGGTGAATAAATGTGATTTCACTCTTTCCATCGAAGCTAGAGGTGGTTTTATTTGTTGATACCTCTACCTTCGACCTTTTGTTCCGGAGTGTTCTCTCAACGATCACGGACAACGACCTCTTGTTAGTGGTGTCGCGAGGATCTACACGAAGCGAGAAGACGCAGATCGCCGACCTTCCTTCCGGTACCATGAGGCTGATCTCGAGGGCGAGATCCATTGTTAGTGGTGTCGAATTGTGGCATCCCGCAAAACCACTACTAGAAAATCGCGTTGAATTTGTGCATTGCATCGTCATCATCATGCATTGTTTGTCTAAAACTATTTTCGCAAAGCCTGTTTTTGTTTTCTAAAACGCCCCGTCTTGTTTTCAAATTCAAACCCGGGACTCCGGATTATTTTGTTTTGTCCGTTATCGGGTTGCAAAGGCCCCGTTATAAATAAATAAAACATTTAATTATTTTTAGTGGGGGCAGTCGAACGGGCCGATTCGACCAGAACGACCACCCCCAAAATAAAACGGTCCACCCCAAAATCCCTAGTCTACCCAACCTAATCTACCCACACCCCCTCCACCTCACCCCAGCCACTCGCGGCTCGCCACCTCATCCCAACTCTCTCCCTCACCCAATCCCCATCTGCCACCTCAGCCCACCCCACTCACACACACACACCTACCCGCCACTCCCCCACCCCCTGCCACCAGGCCCCACGCCCCCGACCCCACCCAGTTTCCACCTGCCCGCGTCCACCCTGTCCCCCGGGCCCACCACTCCTCTCTCCTCCCCCCACGCGCCTTCTCTCCCTCCCCCGCGTCTCCCCCAGGCGCCGAGGCCGCCTCCTCCCCTCGGCAAGCTCCCCGCCGGCGCGCCCCAACCTCCGGCCGCCGCTCCACCCTCCCTCTCCCCCGTCCGGCCACCGCCCCTCCTCCCTTTCCCTCTCTGCTCCGCTCGCCGCTCGAGCTCGCCCCAGTGCCGCCCTCCACCGAGCTCCGGCTCGCGCCTCCCTCTCCCTCCGCTCACCGCCCTCTGCCCCTCACCCCCTCGTCGGCGCGCCCCGCCGCCTCCGGCTCCCCTCCTCTGGCCTCCTCTCCACCCGCCGGCGAGCTCCGCCTCGCCGTTCGCCCTCGCCCCGAGCTCCGTTGACCCCGTCCGCCGCCTTCCTCCTCGTCGTCTCCAGCACCTCCCCGAGCCTCCTCCGCGAGCTGCTGCCTCCGCCCCCGCTCGCCCCGCCACCTCGCCGGACCCTCCCGCCTCGCCCCTCCGCCACGTCCTCTGCTCCCCGCCGGCCAGGCGCCCGTCTCCCCTCCGCACCGAGCTCCGCCGCGGCCTCCTCCTTCCGCTCTGCCTCGCCCCTGCCTCCGCCCCGCCATGCTCGCCGGCCCCCTCCTTCCTTCGACCTCGCCGCCGGCCGCGAGCTCCCTGGCCGTCCCCTCTCTGCCACCGCAGCGCCGTCGCCCTCCCTCGCATCCCCGTCCTCGCCGCCACCGGGCTCCGGCCGCGCCGCCGCGGGACCCCGCCGACCGTCTGCAAGCCCGGCTCCGCACCCCCCGTCGTCGCCGCCGCCACCCCCTGCGAGAACCACCGCCGCCAGCGGGCCCTCCACCGTCTCCTTCTCCCGCGGGCGGTTCCTCGTCGACCCGCCGCCTGTGCCCTGTCTCGCCGAAGCCGGCCGTCCTGCGCCGTCGCCGTGCGTGGCCGCGAGACCCCCCCCTCCGCCGCGCGTTCGAGACCACCCCTCAACAAGAACGGCCACGTGTACAAGTGACCGCCAAGATCGACACCGTACCCAAGTGGCGCCCTATTCCAAGATCTTCGTCATGGACCCTGATGGTCGAGATTGGACCGAACCCTCGGACGCCAAGATTGCCACGAGAACGCTCCCGAACGCTAACACCGACTCGATGGCGCGGGCCCGACAAGACCCTCGCAACGGCAAGATCGACCCCGTGGGACCCGACAAGATCTGCACGACGACAAGAACGACAGCGACCAGGAGAATCCGATGCGCCCCCGGCGCCGAACCAAGTCCTGCTTCCCGGATGCCGAGGTCACCGACACAGAACAACAAGATCTACTTTGCGGACAACGTGCGACAAGATCTACCCAGTAATTCGAGAACGATCCCGGAGTCCGAGAACGCTTCCGTCGAACCCTGAACCCTGAGACCGACCCCGAACCTCGGAACCTCAAGTTCGTCGAGACCCCCTAATGTGTGAACCTTTTCCCGAGCCCCTATTTTATAAATGCTAAATATAAAACCTGTTGCATAATAATCATTCATCTCGCATGCACATTTCTGTGGTTTGGGGGCCTTACGCCGATTCAGCTTATAATTAAATATGGGGCCCATATGCGGGCAAATCTAGTCTCATATTGACCTCATTTAAATTTTTTGTAGCGAACCGGTGATATATTCTGCCTTGTTAAACGACATTTAAATTGCGGGGTACCTAAACAACTTGAACCGTTTAATTAATTGTCGGACCCCGGTTCCGCTTAATCTTGCCTAATTGCATCGCATCGTTGCCATGTCATACATCATACATGCATCATGCCCGATCTTTTGCCGTAGTATTAAATATTGCATCCGTGTTTCTTCTAGTGTTTTGCTTCTTCGCGGATAAGGCCGTTGAGTTGATGTGAGCTTCGACCCGATCTTTGGCTGAACCTTCGGCAATGTTTTCAGGCGAGCATCTCCCCCTTTCTACCTATCTTACTTTTATAGTATTTATTCCCTCCTGTTGATCTATTGCTATCTTTGTTGCGTTGCTCTAGTTTTCGTACCCGTGATATCCCTCGCAGCCCTATATTGCCATGGCCACCTCCTATTACCTGTTGTTTGGTAGATAGTTGGACTTGCGTGTCGTAGTCGCTTGCTCAAGTGCTGTGGCGTGTCGCCATGTACCACAGTTGTTGGAGTATTGCCGCATGTTTGATGTTGGAGATGATCTTGGCTTTACTTATCGTTCACTTTAATTCCTGTTTAACAACTAAAATTGAAGTAAGTAAGCAGAGGCATCGGTGGGTGATAGATAACATTTGGTTTCCGACCGCCCACTTGTGTCCCGTAGGACCCCGAGTGCTTGATACCTGTTCCTTGATTTATCGCGCTATACACATATGGGGAATTATGGGCCCCCCTTAGCCAGAGCTTGATTCAGTCTTATTTCTTGGGGCCATAAACTAGTTTGAGGTTTTATTTATGATCCTGTACTTATGCCATGCTACTACTTTATTTACGATTGTGCGAGGAGCACACTGTACTGTTTAGGATCGGGACACGATTCCGCGGTGTCGACAAGCTCAGTTTTGGGTTCCCAGTCGTTCACAGCCGTCCACCCAAACCTCGGGTCCGTCTCGGAGCTAGCTTACTTCGTTGCGGGTGTACTCCAAGGGGTGGCCCCCTGAAATATTTCTGAATCCTGTGATTGCTTTGTCGTGAAAGCCTCGTTGGGTTTTGATTTGGTTTTTCCGAGGTCGATCGTGTGTGTGTTGCTATTGGTGCACCCCGGCCGGGTAAAACTTTCTGAAAGCCGTGTCCGCGGTTATGGACGACTTGTAGCACAGTATCTCGATCATAGACAACTATAACTAAAGTAGTGCTATAAATTTGACTTTATAATGACTAGTAATCAGCTTCACTATAATGGAATGGCTAACTAAAACTGCCCACAATTGCTTGTTTGGTTTGTCGCTTGCGACAATTGTATCTGACTAGTAAGTATTGCAACTACAACGGAATGGCTGAATAAAAGTACCAACAACTGCTGGGTTTTGGGGATATCTCATGCTATTTGTATCGGACTAGTAAGTGTTGCAACTATCACGGAATGGTTAACTAAAAGGGCCCACTGCTTATTTTATCAGGACGGCTATCTAAACCTGACTAGTAATTGCTGCAACGATAACTGAATAAGTAAAACTGCCAATTGTGTGAGTTCCTCGGTTGACTCTCTCGGTTGGTATCGAGGGGGAATACCAGGATGGGTTTGTTTGGTGTTAGTATCAGGTTGGTGCCGAATAGGTCTTTCTTCCCTCTCTCTGATTGCCGCCAGTTGAATCGAGTCTCTATAGGGTGTTTAGTGCATGCTGCGCTGCCGCTCAGTCCACCATACCTATGTAGGCGAGGACCGCCGAATTCTAGCCTCGCCGTGTACTGGCCTCAGTACTGACGCTCCTCTTTTTCCTTTGCCCTTTGTCGGCACCCCCTTTGTTTAAGCAGGTTTGAGATCGACGTCGTTAGCAGGGTTACCCTTCCGGCTTGGCCTGGGCAGGGTTATGGACGCCATTGGTTATTCTTCAGGGCTCTTAGCCCCATTTGCATCTTGTCCGTAGTCGGACGCCCTATCGGTTTAAAGGTGATTTGGATCTTTGTATTGTATATCTGTATTCTTGACTCGTCGAGTCGCTGTTGTATATATCTGTTCTATGGGTCCCATCGAGGAATGTTGTGTAATGTTATTACTTCGTTTTCCACCCGCACGAAAGTGCCTGGTGGGCACCTTTGAATCGTTTCTATGCGGGTTTGGCGGGAATCGCTGAAACTTGCATAGGTCCGATTCTGAGGGTGTTATAGAGTGGTATCAGAGCTCAGCAGTTGCGATACCCCACAAGTCCAGCATGTAGGATAACCTAGCTAACGGCCGAAGTAGAGTGTCAAAACTATTTTTGAAAAATCGGTTGGATAGTTCTGATTAGGTCTGATTTTACTTCTTACCCCTCTGCTATTCTCCTCTTATCTCGACGTGTTTTGAACCTGCTCTCTTATCTTTTCTTCGAGTCCAGGAATTCTCGTGGTGGGGTTTTCCGTCGTACCTTCAGGGTTTCGCTTCCTCCTTTGATAACGATGTTCTACCATCTGGTCTTCATGCTATCTGAGGAATCCGTCTTCTGTGTTACCATTCTTTGTTCCTTGTTTGTGCCTTCCGGTGTTTTCCGACGCGACGACATCATCTACGCCAGATCCGATGCAGAGTCTGCATCACTCCTTTGTTTCCGAACCTCGCTTGTCGAGATCTTCAGTCTGAATTCCGAGAGTTGATTGCATAATCCGCCTATTCGCGTGCCGGGTAATGGTTTGAGTGCGGGTGAAGTAGCTACCATACCACTACTCTTATCATTCGCTCTTGTACATTGAATTGGTGAATAAATGTGATTTCACTCTTTCCATCGAAGCTAGAGGTGGTTTTATTTGTTGATACCTCTACCTTCGACCTTTTGTTCCGGAGTGTTCTCTCGACGATCACGGACAAAGTCCTCTTGTTAGTGGTGTCGCGAGGATCTACACGAAGCGAGAAGACGCAGATCGCCGACCTTCCTTCCGGTACCATGAGGCGGATCTCGAGGGCGAGATCCATTGTTAGTGGTGTCGAATTGTGGCATCCCGCAAAACCACTACTAGAAAATCGCGTTGAATTTGTGCATTGCATCGTCATCATCATGCATTGTTTGTCTAAAACTATTTTCGCAAAGCCTGTTTTTGTTTTCTAAAACGCCCCGTCTTGTTTTCAAATTCAAACCCGGGACTCCGGATTATTTTGTTTTGTCCGTTATCGGGTTGCAAAGGCCCCGTTATAAATAAATAAAACATTTAATTATTTTTAGTGGGGGCAGTCGAACGGGCCGATTCGACCCGAACGACCACCCCCAAAATAAAACGGTCCACCCCAAAATCCCTAGTCTACCCAACCTAATCTACCCACACCCCTCCACCTCACCCCAGCCACTCGCGGCTCGCCACCTCATCCCAACTCTCTCCCTCACCCAATCCCCATCTGCCACCTCAGCCCACCCCACTCACACACACACACCTACCCGCCACTCCCCCACCCCCTGCCACCGGGCCCCACGCCCCCGACCCCACCCAGTTTCCACCTGCCCGCGTCCACCCTGTCCCCCGGGCCCACCACTCCTCTCTCCTCCCCCCACGCGCCTCTCTCCCTCCCCCGCGTCTCCCCCAGGCGCCGAGGCCGCCTCCTCCCCTCGGCAAGCTCCCCGCCGGCGCGCCCCAACCTCCGGCCGCCGCTCCACCCTCCCTCTCCCCCGTTCGGCCACCGCCCCTCCTCCCTTTCCCTCTCTGCTCCGCTCGCCGCTCGAGCTCGCCCCAGTGCCGCCCTCCACCGAGCTCCGGCTCGCGCCTCCCTCTCCCTCCGCTCGCCGCCCTCTACCCCTCACCCCCTCGTCGGCGCGCCCCGCCGCCTCCGGCTCCCCTCCTCCGGCCTCCTCTCCACCCGCCGTCGAGCTCCGCCTCGCCGTTCACCCTCGCCCCGAGCTCCGTCGACCCCGTCCGCCGCCTTCCTCCTCGTCGTCTCCAGCACCTCCCCGAGCCTCCTCCGCGAGCTGCTGCCTCTGCCCCCGCTCGCCCCGCCACCTCGCCGGACCCTCCCGCCTCGCCGCTCCGGCGGGTCCTCTGCTCCCCGCCGGCCAGGCGCCCGTCTCCCCTCCGTACCGAGCTCCGCCGCGGCCTCCTCCTTCCGCTCTGCCTCGCCCCTACCTCTGCCCCTCCATGCTCGCCGGCCCCCTCCTTCCTTCGACCTCGCCGCCGGCCGCGAGCTCCCTGGCCGTCCCCTCTCTGCCACCGCAGCGCCGTCGCCCTCCCTCGCGTCCCCGTCCTCGCCGCCACCGGGCTCCGGCCGCGCCGCCGCGGGACCCCGCCGACCGTCTGCAAGCCCGGCTCCGCACCCCCCGTCGTCGCCGCCGCCACCCCCTGCGAGAACCACCGCCGCCAGCGGGCCCTCCACTTTCTCCTTCTCCCGCGGGCGGTTCCTCGTCGACCCGCCGCCTATGCCCTGTCTCGCCGAAGCCGGCCGTCCTGCGCCGTCGCCGTGCGTGGCCGCGAGACCCCCCCCCCCTCCGCCGCGCGTTAGAGACCACCCCTCAACAAGAACGGCCACGTGTACAAGTGACCGCCAAGATCGACACCGAACCCAAGTGGCGCCCTATTCCAAGATCTTCGTCATGGACCCTGATGGTCGAGATTGGACTGAACCCTCGGATGCCAAGATTGCCACGAGAACGCTCCCGAACGCTAACACCGACTCGATGGCGCGGGCCCGACAAGACCCTCGCAACGGCAAGATCGACCCCGTGGGACCCGACAAGATCTGCACGACGACAAGAACGACAGCGACCAGGAGAATCCGATGCGCCCCCGGCGCCGAACCAAGTCCTGCTTCCCGGATGCCGAGGTCACCGACACAGAACAACAAGATCTACTTCGCGGACAACGTGCGACAAGATCTACCCAGTAATCCGAGAACGATCCCGAAGTCCGAGAACGCTTCCGTCGAACCCTGAACCCTGAGACCGACCCCGAACCTCGGAACCTCAAGTTCGTCGAGACCCCCTAATGTGTGAACCTTTTCCCGAGCCCCTATTTTATAAATTCTAAATATAAAACCTGTTGCATAATAATCATTCATCTCGCATGCACATTTCTGTGGTTTGGGGGCCTTACGCCGATTCACCTTATAATTAAATATGGGGCCCATATGCGGGCAAATCTAGTCTCATATTGACCTCATTTAAATTTTGTGTAGCGAACCGGTGATATATTCTGCCTTGCTAAACGACATTTAAATTGCGGGGTACCTAAACAACTTGAACCGTTTAATTAATTGTCGGACCCCGGTTCCGCTTAATCTTGCCTAATTGCATCGCATCGTTGCCATGTCATACATCATACATGCATCATGCCCGATCTTTTGCCGTAGTATTAAATATTGCATCCGTGTTTCTTCTAGTGTTTTGATTCTTCGTGGATAAGGCCGTTGAGTTGATGTGAGCTTCGACCCGATCTTCGGCTGAACCTTCGGAAATGTTTTCAGGCGAGCATCTCCCCCTTTCTACCTATCTTACTTTTATAGTATTTATTCCCTCCTGTTGATCTATTGCTATCTGTGTTGCGTTGCTCTAGTTTTCGTACCCGTGATATCCCTCGCAGCCCTATATTGCCATGGCCACCTCCTATTACCTGTTGTTTGGTAGATAGTTGGACTTGCGCGTCGTAGTCGCTTGCTCAAGTGCTGTGGTGAGTCACCATGTACCACAGTTGTTCGAGTATTGCCGCATGTTTGATGTTGGAGATGATCTCGGCTTTACTTATCGTTCACTTTAATTCATGTTTAACAACTAAAATTGATGTAAGTAAGCAGAGGCATCGGTGGGTGATAGATAACATTTGGTTTCCGACCGCCCACTTGTGTCCCGTAGGACCCCGAGTGCTTGATACCTGTTCCTTGATTTATCGCGCTATCCACATATGGGGAATTATGGGCCCCCCTTAGCCAGAGCTTAATTCAGTCTTATTTCTTGGGGCCACAAACTAGTTTGAGGTTTTATTTATGATCCTGTACTTATGCCATGCTACTGCTTTATTTACGATTGTGCGAGGAGCACACTGTACTGTTTAGGATCGGGACACGATTCCGCGGTGTCGACAAGCTCAGTTTTGGGTTCCCAGTCGTTCACAGCCGTCCACCCAAACCTCGGGTCCGTCTCGGAGCTAGCTTACTTCGTTGCGGGTGTACTCCAAGGGGTGGCCCCCTGAAATATTTCTGAATCCTGTGATTGCTTTGTCGTGAAAGCCTCGTGGGGTTTTGATTTGGTTTTTCCGAGGTCGATCGTGTGTGTGTTGCTATTGGTGCACCCCGGCCGGGTAAAACTTTCTGAAAGCCGTGTCCGCGGTTATGGACGACTTGGAGCACAGTATCTCGATCATAGACAACTATAACTAAAGTAGTGCTATAAATTTGACTTTATAATGACTAGTAATCAGCTTCACTATAATGGAATGGCTAACTAAAACTGCCCACAATTGCTTGTTTGGTTTGTCGCTTGCGACAATTGTATCTGACTAGTAAGTATTGCAACTACAACGGAATGGCTGAATAAAAGTACCAACAACTGCTGGGTTTTGGGGATATCTCATGCTATTTGTATCGGACTAGTAAGTGTTGCAACTATAACGGAATGGTTAACTAAAAGGGCCCACTGCTTATTTTATCAGGACGGCTATCTAAACCTGACTAGTAATTGCTGCAACGATAACTGAATAAGTAAAACTGCCAATCGTGTGAGTTTCTCGGTTGACTCTCTCGGTTGGTATCGAGGGGGAATACCAGGATGGGTTTGTTTGGTGTTAGTATCAGGTTGGTGCCGAATAGGTCTTTCTTCCCTCTCTCTGATTGCCGCCAGTTGAATCGAGTCTCTATAGGGTGTTTAGTGCATGCTGCGCTGCCGCTCAGTCCACCATACCTATGTAGGCGAGGACCGCCGAATTCTAGACTCGCCGTGTACTGGCCTCAGTACTGACGCTCCTCTTTTTCCTTTGCCCTTTGTCGGCACCCCTTTTGTTTAAGCAGGTTTGAGATCTACGTCGTTAGCAGGGTTACCCTTCCGGCTTGGCCTGGGCAGGGTTATGGACGCCATTGGTTATTCTTCAGGGCTCTTAGCCCCATTTGCATCTTGTCCGTAGTCGGACGCCCTATCGGTTTAAAGGTGATTTGGATCTTTGTATTTTATATCTGTATTCTTGACTCGTCGAGTCGCTGTTGTATATATCTGTTCTGTGGGTCCCATCGAGGACTGTTGTGTAATGTTATTACTTCGTTTTCCACCCGCACGAAAGTGCCTGGTGGGCACCTTTGAATCGTTTCTATGCGGGTTTGGCGGGAATCGCTGAAACTTGCATAGGTCCGATTCTGAGGGTGTTACAGCTTGGGTTTCCAAAAACTTTTGCATGGTTGGATCTTCCCCACTGGTGTTGGCTATGAATTGAGCTGTCACTTGGTTCAACTGGTTTTGGGTTGCTATAAGTTCTCTCATGTTGTCTTCTTGGTTGTTGTTGGTGTCATCAACCTTGATGTTGGAGTCTCTTGGAGTAGTCATCTGTTTGGGTTGAATTGAGATTAGAATAGCAAGATATTTCTAAGGAATCAATTCTAATCACACACATCACAATTCACACAAGCAAGGTGCAAGCAATCACATACAAATACTCAAACAACAAGTTTCAAGCATATTTTTAGGCAACCAAAAATATTTTTGTTACACCACATAAGTTGGTGGGTTTGTCTTAAACTAAATATGGTGGTCTATCTATATGGTTCACTTGTGGTCTTTCCATCCTTCTTGGTTGATTCCCCTTGAACAAGATGTTTGTATCCTTAGAGAATTTCTTGCACCTTGGTCTCAAACTTCAAGGTGATGATGGCTCCTTCTAAGTTGTGTTTGCTTAGTCTCCAAATCTTGAGCAAGGTTTCTTGTCTCACTTGTCCTTAGTGATATCCAAGGTTGAAGTCCTTGGTGAAAATGCTGAAGATGTTGAAGTCATTAGAGTTGGAGATGTTGAAGTCATTAGAGTTGATGAAGTCCTTTGCACGTGGTGAAGTCTTTGGCCAGGGAAAATCTTTATCCATCAAGTTGAAATAGAAGAGATGTAGAATCAAAACCAAAATGGTTGAGGAAAGAGTTTACAAGATTGTTTGTAAATAAGTTTTGGAACAAATACAACTCCTATTTTTCTAAGGGTTTTTTGTCCAATCCTAAGGTTACAATCCTACAGGAAACACAATGCTCTGATACGATCTGTAGAGGTCCCAACCTTTAATAAGGTAGAGATCCCTGTGTTTACAATGCCAGTCCCTGGATCAATAGCTATCATCCACAATTAACATGTAATATCAAGAAACAAAGGTCATAATATAACTTTCTAACCAGGAATAATATAATTCATTACATCTTACATAGCTCATTTGGCTATCACATTACATTGCAGTAGAATATCTATAAGCATGGGGTCCTTCATCTTCAAAGTGCCACAGGCAAACATGTTGGTTGTAGTCTTGTAATCCTATTCAACACACTTCACTAATATCAAACAAACCTGCAACATAATAAGTTGCAGCCACAAGGGTCAATACATTTGAATTGCATTGGCAAGTTTCACTACTATGTAGAAATATGTGGATCCTATCATTTACATGCTTATTTGGCTAAGTAGGGTTTAGGCTCTTTTGCAGAAAGCAATATAGTTTTATCCTATCAAAATAGTTTTTGATCTTTGTCAAATCTTTTTGAACTTCTTGGAAAACTCCAAGTGCTTCTAATCCCTTGTTGTCACTTTCAAGTTTTACTTTTAGAAATTGGAATGTCGAGATCTTCCATAGCTTCAGGCCTTAGTTGCTCATTATTGTCCATAACCGGGGACACGGCTAAGTACTTAGATTTTTATCTTCTGCAGAAGTTGTACACTTTACCCACATGACACAATCTCATCTTGTTGCCACCAGTGGCCGCTGGATAAGTACTCCCCAAGATGGAGTACTGGCAGATTGAGAATGTGACGAAGTGTTTCCATAGGAGTCCTCCCAATACACAATGCTGGCTTGTCTACCAGGCACCAATGTAGGGTTTCAAGTTCCCTCATTCTAGTTAACCTGAAGAGGCCAATGCATGGGTCTTCCACTATGTAGTTGACTAAGCCAGTGCCCATTTAGCATGTGGCTGTACACGGAAGCCACTGTACGAGAAACATGTTCAATCTCTAAGTCCCTGGGTGGTTTTCTTCTAGTGCACATACAAAAGAGGTTGCCATATAAACATGGTTCCTTTTGTTGCCACCTTGTCCAAAACTTGAGTATCCTTGTCCACCCAGGTGGTTCATTGAGTACTTGTTTTATTATATAAAACACAAGTCTTTTCAATACTTCATATGACCTCAACATGTATCCCTTCTCAATATATATAGCAGGGCTAAGCATATTACAACTACATTGTTTTCACTAAGGAATATATAAGGGTATCCTAATAGGATTTAGCATAGCAAAATATAGTAGTCCTTATCATGCATGTTTCAAAAATCCACTAAGTGTAATGAAAAATAGTAGGACATGGATGATAGTGTCACTTGCCTTTTTGGTAGAGGATGTTGGTTCACTTTTTGATCTTTCTAATATCACACTCTTCTAACTTCACTACAAATCAATCAAGCAAACATAGATTCAACTAGCATTCCAACCAATATTCAAACAATTCATCACACATAAAATAATAGAAACAAAGTCATGCATGCAAGCATGCAAAAGATAATTTCATTTGCAAAAGTGGTTTCTACTATGCTCTAAACATTGTAAGGTTCAAAGTGGTCATTTTCTAAAGTGGTAAAACCATTTGTAAAAGGGTTTTATCTAAAACCATTTCTTAAATCAAATCATTATTTCATGTGGTGGAAAATGCTTTTAGCAAAGAAATATTCTTTTAAAGGGTTCACCAAATACATTTTAATTCTCAAAACTTGGTGTTTAGGGTCAGTAGGTTTGAATCTAATCATTTCCCAAAGGTTTTACTCAAAAATCATTTCCATATCAAAATCAATGTTTTTATTTGACTAGAAATGTGCTAATTCAAGTATTTATTCCTAAACTTCACAAAATACATTTTTAAATCCATGAGTTGGTTCCTGGGGTCAGTAAGTTCACAACAAACCATTTTGCAAATATTTCACATTAAAATCTTATCTAGAACAATTTTTATATTCAAAATAAGCCTACACAAGTTTCTGCTAAAACAAACATTTTACCAGAAGATTTTTACTAAACAAAGTGCATGGTTGGCTAGGGCTTGTTTTTCTGAATCCATTGATATAAAATTTGCAAATTTTGGACGTGTATATTTAAAGTTATGCAATTTACAAGTTTGCATTTAAATCAGATTCTAAATTCTGTTTTAAATAGAACCAGTGCCACGCGACGTGTTTCTACTGGCCGGTACCGTTTCGTGCGGATCGGCCTCTGCGAACCGTAGGATCTAACTTAAAACAAACGACGCTGATCAACTCGTACCTCTTCATCTAGTTCTAATCTCAGCCATCAGATCGTGATCTAACGGACACAGACACGTGGTCAAACTCTGGCGGCGCTGCGCGGGGGCAGACGGCGGCGCACGCTCTGGCGGCGAGCTTGCCGACGATGCAGGGAGCGGGGAAGAGGGGGAAGGGGCTCACCGTGCTCGCAGGGAGATGGTGAAGCTCAACGCGTGGTCGGCTTGGCAAGGGGCGCACCAGAGAGGCGATGATTGCTCGCCGGAGTTGGTGACGGCGTCAGGCGGCTCTGGAGGTCGTCGAGGGCGACGCTGCAATTCACCCCAAGGTCAAATAAGGACACAGTCAGATGCGTAGTGATTTGGGGAAGGTGGGAGCATCAATATGAGGGCTCAGGGTGGTCTGGCTTACCAGGAAGACTCTGCCGGAGCGATGGCAGACGGCGGTGGCGAGTCGAGGTCGACGAAGCCGAGCTTCCAGAGTGCGCGGGAGCTAGCTGAGGCTATGGGCAGACGCGCAAGGGGCTGGAGAGCATGCTAGGGTGCAGTGGGGGCGAGGGGCGGCGAGGTGTGGACGGAATCGTTCGGAGACGCTCGCCGGAGCAGTGGCGGTGCAAGGGGAATTCGGGGCAGCCTATGGGCACAGGGAAGGAGCTGCTTGGGGGGAAAGAGAGGGAAGGCACGGGCGATTAAATTGAAGTGGTTACTGGGAGGATTCAAGGCCGCTATCAACGCATAATCAACGCCGGAGTTACTTGACTGCAACGGCAGGGGCGACGGGGTCGTGGTGAAGACGATGAACAGGAGTGTGGGGCTGTGCTGTCAACGAGGGAGAGAGATAGGGAGAGGGGGCCACCTGTCTGTGACTCTGCGGGTGGGTTTGCGCGTAGAAAAACGTTTCGCTGAGGGCGAGCTGGTGGGCTGCATTGCTGGGTTGTTGGGCCAGATGGGTTGGGCTGTGTTTGATTTATTTTTTATACTAATTGCCTTTTTCTTTTTCTATTTGATTTTCTGTTTTGAAATTCAATCAAACAATTCAAACAACAAATGGAATCAAACTACCACCAAACTTTGCATTATTTTTAGTGTTTAACAACATAATTCAAAGTCAAAAAATAAAATAATATTTTTATTCTTTTTAGGATCCATTAATAATTAAATAACTAGACCTTAGTCATTAATTCAAATAGGTTTTGTTTTATTTAAAATCTCCATTTGAAATCTAAATAATATCAAAACCATTTCACTAGGTTTTATTTGAAAATACAAAACACTTGGAAAACTTGTTTAAAATAAAATATCAAGTTTTAGTGTTTATTTAAAATAGAAAAGCCTTTACTTTAAAATTGGGTATCAATAAAACCTCATCATTTATTTAAATAAACCTTTACTCCTTTAATCAAAACAAAATATTTTATTTCCAAAAGCTTGGCCAAGATTTAATTTGGCTCTATAAAAATAGTCCTTATTTATATTTCTACCTTTTCATTTGAAAACCAAATCTTTTTATTAAAAGATCCAAAAATAGTAATTTCACTTATTTAAAATTTTCTTTATTAATTGTTTATCTTTTCAAATCCCTTTAGGATTTGTTTGATCAAAAACAGGTTTGAAGGTTTCCAATTGGAATCAATAGTTTCTTCTCACCCTGAAAATCAAAAAAAAATATTTTATTCATTTATTTTTCACATAACAAGATTTGGAAAATCTTGGGATGTGACAGTCGTAGTCGCTTGCTCAAGTGCGGTTGCGTGTCGTCAAATACCATAGTTGTTAGAGTAATGCTGCATGTTTAATGTTGGAGATGATCATGTCTTTAATTATCGTTTACTAACTAAAATTGAAGTAGGTAAATAATGCAGAGGCACAGGTGGGCAATAGATGTTATTTGGTTTTTAACCGTCCACTTGTGTCCCGTAGGACCCCGGGTCCTTGATACCTGTTCTTTGAATATTCGCACTATCCGCATGTGGGACCATGAAGTTTGTGGGGTAGATTTGTGGGGTGTCCCCTGGAATTTATATGAATCTTGCAATTGCTCTGTCGTGATGCCTCGTTGGGTTTTCATTTGGTTTTTTCCGAGGTTGATCGTGCGTGTGTTGGTATTGTGCCCCCTGCAGGGTAAAACTTTCTAAAAGCCGTGTCCACGGTTATGGACGACTTGGAGCACAGTATCTCGATCATAGACAACTATAACTAAAGTAGTGCTATAAATTTGACTTTATAATGACTAGTAATCAGCCTCACTATAATGGAATGGCTAAATAAAAGTGCCAACAACTGCTGGATTTGGGTTCTCACCTATTACAATTGTATCTGACTAGTAAGTATCCCAACTACAACGGAATGGTTAACTAAAAGTGCCCACTCTTTATTACATTAGGATGACTCATGCTATCTATATCTGACTAGTAATTGCTGCAACTTTAATGGAATGATAAAACTGCCAACTGTGTGAGTTCCTCGGTTGACTTCCTCGTTTGGTCTCGAGGGGGAAATACCAGGATGGGTATGCTTGGTGATAGTTTCAGGTTGGATCCGAATAGGTATTTCTTATCCCTATCTGATAGCCTCCAGTTGTATTGAGTCTCTATAGGTTGTTTGGTGCATGTTGCACTGCCGCTTCAGTCCACCATACCTATGTAGGCAATGACCGCCGAATTATAGTTTCACCATGTACTAGCCTTAGTACTGACCGCTCTATTTTTCCTTCGCCCTTTGTCGGCACCCCTTTTGTTAAGCAGGTTTTGAGATCGACGTCGTTAGCAGGGTTACCCTTCCGGCTTGGCCTGGGCAGGGTTATGGACTCCATTGGTTATTCTTTAGGGCTCTTAGCTCAATTTGCATCTTGTCCGTACTCGGATGCTGTATCGTTTTCAAGGTGATTTGGATCTTTGTACTGTATATCTGTATTCTTGACTCTTTGAGTCATTGTTATATATATATATATCTGTTCTATGGGTTCCATCGTGAACTATTGTGTAATGGTATTACTTCGTTTTCCACCCACACGCAAGTGCCTGGTGGGCGCCTTTGAATTGTTTCAATGAGAGTTTGGCGGGAATCGCTAAATCTTGCATAGGGACGATCCGAGGGTGTTACAGAGTGGTGTCAGAACTCAGCAGTTATGATACCCCACTGGTCCAGCCTGTAGGATAACCTAGCTAATGGACATTGTAGAGTGTCAAAACTAATTTGGAAAATCGGTTGGATAGATCTGATTAGGTTTGCTTTTACTCCTTATCCCTCTGCTTTTATCCTCTTTCCTTTGCGTGATTTGAATATTCTCTCTTATCTTTTCTTCGAGTCCAGGAATTCTCGTGGTTGGGTTTCTGTCGTACCTTTAGGGTTTTGCTTCCATCCTCTGGTAACGGTGCTTCAACATTTGGTCTTCATGCTATCTGAGGGACCTTTCCTCTGTTGTACCTTTCAGAGGACCGAAAAATCCACTAAATTTTTTTGTTGTATCTTCCGATGTTTTCTTGTGCGACGACATCATCTGCACCAGATCCGATAAAGAGCCTACTTTATCCTTTTGTTTCTGAATCTCAATTGATAAGATCTCTAGTCTGAATTCTGAGAGTTGGTTGCATAATTCTCCGTTCTTATGCAGAGTATTGCTTTGGGTGCGCGATGGACTGATCACCATCCGACTACTCTTATCATTTGCTCTTGTACATTGAATGGTGGATCGGTGCAATTATACTCCTTCCATGGAAGTTAGAGGTGGTCTTACCCTTTTGAGACCTTTAGCTTCGTCTTTGTTGTCCGGAGCATTCTCTCGACGAACATGACCAACGACCCTTGTTGGTGGTGTCGCCGATTTCAAAACGGAGAAGTAATCTTTGTTAGTGGTGTCGCAAAGATCTACACGAAGCGAGAAGATTCAGACCGTCGGCCATCTTCCCCGTACCATGAGGCGGATCTCGAGGGTGAGATCCATTGTTAGTAGTGTCGAATTGTAGCACCCCGGGTAAAACCACTATTAGAAAATCGATGTTTGTATTTGTGCATCATCCTTCCTGCATCATCATGTCATCATGCATAAATTTCGCATAAAACTATTCTTGAAAAGCACTATTTTATTTTCTACAAATAGCCCCTCTCTCTATTTTAAATGACAAACAACGGGCTTGTCCGGAGTATTTTATTTGTCTAAAAACCTATTTAAAAATGTTTTATTTTAAAAATAAATAAATAAAACAAAAACCTATTTTTTTAGGGGAGGCAGCCCGGCCCGTAGGCCAGGCCACCTACTACCCCGGCTGGCCCAGCCTATTTTGACCAAACCCTAGTTTCACCAAACCCTAACCCTGGGAAACCTCTCTTCTCCATCAATATGTCGCCGCCGCACTCAGCGCTGCACACCCCCTATGCTACAGTGCGCCTACACACACCGCCCACCCCGCCCGCAACACGAACTCGACCCACCTACACAGCGCAACCACCACACGGTCAACAACCCGCCCACGCATCTCCTGGCCCCAACTCAACCCCACGGTCTCGCTCGCATCAGCCATCCTGCACGAGCCCCTTCCTTGCCTCCCTGCCGCAATCCACGCCCTCCTCTCCCGTACGTGTCTTCACTCCACCACCAGCAGACGCCCTCCCCCGCCGTCTGCCTGAGCCGTCCCCCTCCGCTTCGAGCTCCCCATCGACCGCCTAACCGCCGCGCGACCCAACTTCCTCTGCCCGCCACCCCGGCGCAGCAGCGCGCCCCGCGGTCGCCTTCCACCTCACCAGCCCTGTGGTCTCACCTCGAGCCCGCGAACTTCCACCGCCGCGCTGCCCTCTGCCTCGCCTGGACTCCGCCTCCCCGAGCACATGATGCCGCCTTGTCGTCGCCTTCCTCAAGATCGCCTCTGTCGACCCCGTCCTCTCCACGCGCGGCCATCCTCGCCGACCCCCGCTGCCCACCCTTCCTCTACAGCGCCGTCTGTGTTCCCTTGTTCCGGCCCGCGCCCGCCTGTGGAGCTCTGCCACCACCGCCGCTTCCAGCGAAAATCGCGTCGGCCTCTCATCCCCGGTCCCGCCAGGCTCATGTCAGATCTTCTGTCCACCCCTAGGTTGGCCCCACCTCGATCCATGCCTTCCAGACGTGGGCGCCGTTAACTGCCAGTGCGCATGCTTCTGTAGTGTGCTCCTATGATATCTGGTGGTGTTAATGTGGTTTGTGTATGTTGTTGTGTTTCAATGCCAGTGTTTGGACCGATGGTCTGGTGAGGTTGCCTCGTTTTGGCACTCATGTGAAGATGGTGCGGCGCAATGTCGACTATCGTCTGACAGACCCTAGCGATTGAAGGATGAACGAGTACCTCGACTCCGATGCCTAACCAAGTTCTTCCGGAACCAGCACCCTTTGGATCGCCAAGACCTCCTTCCGGACCCGAAGACCGATCCCCCGAACCCTCGGAACCCCAAGTTCGACGAGTTTCGATGTGCGACCCCTATTTCTTCCGAGCCCCTATTTTTTTATAAATTGCCATAATAAACTTGTCGCATATTAATTCATCCACACTCGCATACATATTTATTTGTTTCGGGGTACTTTGTCGTTTCACCTAAATTAAATATGGAGACTATATGCGAGATATTTGTGTCTTATCTCGGCTTCATTTAATTTGTGTAGCGAACCGTTGATACAATTTGCCTTGATAAGACAACATTTAAATTGCGGGTACCTAAAAAACATGAACCTATTAATTAATTACCCTGGTTCCGCTTAATATGGCCTAATTGCATCGCATCGTTGTCATGCCATACATCATACTTGCATCATGCGCAATCTTTTGTCGTAGTATTAAATAGTGCATCCGGTGTTTCTGCTAGTGCCTTGCTTCTTCACAGATTAGGCCGATGAGTTGATGCGAGTATCGACCCGATCTTCGAATGAATCTTCGGCAATGTTTTCAAGCGAGCATTCTCCCCCTTTCTACCTATTTTACTTTATACTCTTTATTTCCTCCTGTTGATCTATTGCTATCTGTGTTGCGATGCTCTAGTTTTCGTACCCGTGATATCCCTTGCAGCCTTATATTGCCTTGGACACATCCTATTACCTGTTGTTTGGTAGATAGTTGGACTTGCATGTCATAGTCGCTTGCTCAAGTGTGGTTGCGTGTCGTCAAATACCATAGTTGTTGGAGTAATGCCGCATGTTTAATGTTGGAGATGATCATGGCTTTAATTATCGTTTAATAACTAAAATTGAAGTAGGTAAATAATGCAGAGGCACAAGTGGGCAATAGATGTTATTTGGTTTTTAACCGTCCACTTGTGTCCCGTAGGATCCCGAGTACTTGATACCTGTTCTTTGAATATTCGCACTATCCACATGTGGGACCATGAATCCCCCTACCCAGAGCTTGAGTCATATATTATTTCTTGGGGCCACAAACTAGTTTGGGGATTTATTACTATCATGTACTTATGCCATGCTTTACTGCATTATTTACGATTGCGCGTGGAGCGCCTGTACTGTTTAGGTAAGCGGAGTGTTTTCGCGGTATCGACAAGCCCAGTCACACTTTCGGGTTCCCAGTCGTTTACAGCCATTGACGCAAACCTCTGGGACCGTTCCGGAGCCGGCCAACTTCGTCGCGGGTAGCTTTGTGGAGTGGCCACCTGGAATTTATATGAATCTTGCAATTGCTCTGTCGTGATGCCTCGTTGGGTTTTCATTTGGTTTTTTTCGAGGTTGATCGTGCGTGTGTTGCTATTTGTGCCCCCCCCCTGCAGGGTAAAACTTTCTGAAAGCCGTGTCCGCGGTTATGGACGACTTGGAGCACAGTATCTCGATCATAGACAACTATAACTAAAGTAGTGCTATAAATTTGACTTTATAATGACTAGTAATCAACCTCACTATAATGGAATGGCTAAATAAAAGTGCTAACAACTACAGGATTTGGGTTCTCACCTGTTACAATTGTATCTGACTAGTAAGTATCCCAACTACAACGGAATGGTTAACTAAAAGTGCCTAGTGCTTATTACATCAGGATGACTCATGCTATCTATATCTGACTAGTAATTGCTGCAACTTTAATGGAATGATAAAACTGCCAACTGTGTGAGTTCCTCGGTTGACTTCCTCGTTTGGTCTCGAGGGGGAAATACCAGGATGGGTATGCTTGGTGATAGTTTTAGGTTGGATCCGAATAGGTATTTCTTATCCCTATCTGATAGCCACCAGCTGTATTGAGTCTCTATAGGTTGTTTACTGCGTGCTGCGCTGCCACTTCAGTCCACCATACCTATGTAGGCGAGGACCGTCGAATTCTAGTCTCGCCGTGTACTGGCCTCAGTACTGACCGCTCTCTTTTTCCTTCGCCCTTTGGCGGCACCCCTTTTGTTAAGCAGGTTTTGAGATCAACGTCGTTAGCAGGGTTACCCTTCCGGCTTGGCCTGGGCAGGGTTATAGACGCCATTGGTTATTCTTTAGGGATCTTAGCTCAATTTTCATCTTGTCCGTACTCGGACGTTGTATCGTTTTCAAGTTGATTTGGATCTTTGTACTGTATATATGTATTCTTGACTCTTTGAGTTGTTGTTATATATATATATATATATATATATATATATGTGCTATGGGTTCCATCATGAACTATTGTGTAATGGTATTACTTCGTTTTCCACCCGCACGCAAGTGCTTGATGGGCTCCTTTGAATCGTTTATATGCGAGTTTGGCGGGAATCGCTAAAACTTGCATAGGGACGATCCGAGGGTGTTACAGTGTGCAAATGCATGATGTAACACCCAGTTATGACTTGATTTATAGATCTAGATAGAAACGGGAATTCGTGTAAGGGAGTGACGAGTTTCAAAGATCAAAAGGAAGACTTACTTGAAGGATGAAGCAAGATATAAGGAATATTAACACCATTTGGAGGATAGATCAAATATAGATTATTCTTAGTCAGGTTCAACAAGGAAGTATAGTGTCAAAGATGTATGGAGCAACAAAAAGTAATAAACTTAAAGCTCATTCAAAGTAGGTAAGTGCTAAGAAGTTAACGAAGTAGTGGTACCAAGTTCATGGGAGTATCATGAATTAGTACAAAGATGAAGTTGTGGAGCAAAATGGTATTCAAGCTTTGATAATTCAGAGAGAATGCCAGTAGTAGGTCAGAAAATGTAAGGTAATACCTACCACCTAGAATGATCCGTCATTGTTACTTAATCCATAGTCGGTATTCCGATCCACAGTTGGTATCTTGTTCGCAGCCGGTGTTGGTTGAGATAGTTAACCAAATCATCATAATGGTTGCATAAAGAGCATAAAATTTGGCCTAAGTTAAATAAGACCTAAGGAAGTATAAAAATTTAAGGAGATCGTGTTTCAATATGCTTCGCCAAGTCAGAGTTATCCAAGCGAAAATGACCAGTAGTAAGTAAGACATATAATGCTGAAAGATTTGTTTCGGAGATCTATAATTGTGTGGATACACCGTACAATTTTTCATCAGACCTTAATTAGGTAAAGTATAAATTAAACAGAGACCAACATTCTAGTTATTAAGCCAATAAATACCTTATAGACAATTTAAATACTATTAGTAAAACCTAAGGGGGAGAGTAGACATTATGAATGAAAGTTGAAAAGATATTATAGGTAATAATGAAATATTATCTAAAACTTAAAAAAGTATAAGTTTGAAGGTGATAAAAGGGTAATCCTAACCGACTAATTCTAGAATAAACAACTCTTAAGTGATCCCTAGGAGGTAATAAAGCACATCCAATTGGGCATGTGTAGAGAATAAGAAATTCCAATGGGTATGGACTAAATGAGTTCAAAACCAATCTTGGAAGGAGTACCAGTATCAACACTACTATGACAAGAATAGAAATATAGTTTTCTAACAACAAACACAGGTATATAGAACTTAAAACTTGTTTTAGTGAGACCCTCTAGACTGTATTTAACATAGTAATAAAGTTTGATGATTAAATAAAAAGAATTGGATTAGGATATCTAACCAAGTCATAGAATACTACAAAAAAATACATTTAAGGTCATCATGGAGTGGATAAATGTAGCAACCATTACAAGTTAATTCCTTACTCCGAAACGTGAGAGTTTGCGAACTTTGAGGACGAAGTTTATTTTAAGGGGGAGAGTCTGTAACATCCCAGCATTAGAGCCTATAAATAAGCTGAACCTAGATGTGTGCATTGCATTCATGCATAGAAAATCCGAATAATTTTCGCGCTTTTAAACAAAACTTGCCAAAGTGATTGAATCTTCTCTTAACTTGATGGAATTGAAGTAGATCAACAAGTTGACTGCGATAAGTTTCAATATGACCTTTGCTAAAACCTTATTTGGGGTAAACATGATTTGATCTAAGGGTAGATCAGATATAATAACTGATTCTCCTAATACCTTGCATAAATAATTAGTATCTGATCCTTAAGGGACCATACCATAACATTCAGCACAACAAACCATAAGTGCCAAGTTAAGATTACAACTAAAGTAAAATAAATGTAATGACTAATCCTGACATCTCTTATCCTTATCTATTCTTACTATGAGTATCATAGTAATACCTAACTTTAACTATTTAATGAGTTTGAGTTGGAAAGAGACTAAGTCAAGATCATTCACTATATATCTTTATTTCCATATCAATTTGTTATGGGGTAACCCTGGGGTTGGCCCGATCTTTCACGAATTTCACGAGAAATGAGGGTAAAGCGGTGGTCGGGGGATGAAATCGAGGGAGGAGATGAAAACCACGAACACACGCACACCAAAACACGATACACGCCTACCTCTCACGCCGGTGGCAGCCGGTCCAACATAATCTCTAGGATCGGTGTTGGGCGAAGCTCGCTCTCCACGCCAACAACGGGGGATGAGGTGCTTGGTGAGATCTTGACGACTTGGGGGCGAGAAACCGAGAACCCAAGGCATTGTACAACTTGAACGCACTAGGCAAGATCCAAGAGGGGGGTGGATAATCCGGTGCTCCTTGGTAGGAGCATGAGACCAATAGATATAAGTCCTCAAAGGGTTTCCTTAATATCTATTATTATCCAAGTCTAGGGTTTACAATGGAGGGTGGGGGCTATATATAGTCCAGCCACAAAACAGGGGTAGTTTCAGAACAAAAAGGTAAATTATAGGAAAGGTTACAAGGCACAGGGCCGAACTCAGGCGTTCCTGATCAGTCAGGACCGGTAGTACCGGTCCGGCAACCGGTAGTACCGGTCGCAACCGGTAGTACCGCTCCGGGAGCGGTAGTACCGCTTGAGGGCCTGGAGCTTCCGTCGGAGGCGTCAGTGGCGAGCGGTAGGAGGGAGCGGTAGTACCGCTGTCCGGTAGTACCGGTTGCGGGACCGGTAGTACCGCTTGCATATGGGGCGTGGAGCGGTGCTTCCTGGAGCGTCCGGTAGCTGGGGCCGGTAGGGCCGCTTGGAGCGGTAGTACCGGTCGGCTCAACCGGTAGTACCGCTTGCGTCTGGCAGCGACTGGTTGCTTCCCCTCCGTTCCTTGGGTCCTTCTCTTCGTACCTGATGATGCACAGTATATGCGTATGAAGTAGCAAGCCATCCAAGGGTGTGTCGAAGTCACACAAGGAGAGGAGCGAGTTCACCTTAGCTTGAAGGAGTTTGGCTCGGGCGCGAGTCATGGGTCCACTTGGGGAGCTCGTGGGAGTAGATGTAGTAGCGGTCGTAGGACGGGCTGCATCAGCTCCCCCCCCTTGGGAAAGAGTCGTCCTCGACTCTTCAACCGTCTCAACTTCATCTTCTCCATGGTAGGGTGAGAGGTCCTTGACATTGAATGTCGAGCTCACAAGATACTTTGATGTTGGGATATCGATGACATAAGCGTTGCTGTTGATTCTCTTGAGCACTTTGAATGGTCCATCACCTCTTGGCTTTAGCTTGGAGTCGCGTTCCTTGGGGAAGCGGTCTTTACTCAAGTGTATCCACACAAGGTCGCCCTCTTCGAAAATTATCTCTTTCTTGTTCTTGTTTAGCCTTGATGCTTGGCGAAGGACTTGTTGCTCGATAGTAGCTCGTGTGTCATCATGGAGTTTCTTCATTGTGTGGGCGCGCTTGACAACGTCCATATTGGCACGTTCATGAAGTGGTAGTGGGAGGATATCGAGCGCGGTGAGAGGCTCGAAGCCGTAGACGATCATGAACGGGCTCCTCATGGTGGTGGAGTGCTTGGCGCGGTTGTAGGCGAACTCGGCGTGTGGAATGCATTCCTCCCAGTCTTTAAGGTTCTTCTTTATCAACACCCGGAGGAGTGTGCCGAGACTTCGATTGACGACCTCGGTTTGTCCATCGGTTTGAGGATGCGAGGCGGACGAGAAGAGGAGCTTGATGCCGAGCTTGGCCATGAGGGTCTTCCAAAAGTAGCTCATGAATTTTACGTCGCGGTCGGAGACGATTGTTCTTGGCACACCGTGTAGCCGAATTATTTCCCTAAAAAACAAATTTGCTACATGTGAAGCATCATCGGTCTTATGGCACGGAATGAAATGTGCCATTTTTGAAAGCGATCCACTACTACAAATATGGAATCATGACCATGTTTAGATCTAGGCAAGCCTAACACAAAGTCCATGCTAATGTCCGACCAAGGTGCATGAGGAATAGGCAATGGCATATAAAGACCAAAGGGGTTGGACTTAGACTTAGCTTGGATACATGTAGTGCATCGTTGAACGTGGCGCTCCACATCGCGCTTCATCTTTGGCCAAAAGTAGTGAGTGGAGAGCAAGTCATATGTCTTGTCACGGCCAAAGTGACCCATAAGGCCTCCACCATGGGACTCTTGAAGAAGCAAAAGTTGGAGAGACAATTTCGGAATGCAAAGCTTGTTTTGTTTGAAAAGAAAACCCTTATGCAAATAGAAATCATCAATCCCTTTGTATATTGAACATTGTGCAAATATTGGTCCAAAGAAAGAGTCGGACGCGTACAAAGATTTGATGTCATCAAGACCCAAGACATTGACTTCGAGTCGTGTAAGAAGGCTTGTGTTTTTGCGAGACAAGGCGTCCGCTACCACATTTTCTTTGCCCTTCTTGTATTTGACAATGTAAGGAAAAGACTCCATGAACTCAACCCATTTTGCGTGCCTTTTACTCAAGTTGGCTTGGCCCTTAAGATACTTCAATGACTCATGGTCGGAATGGTAAATTCTTTGGGCCAAAGATAGTGTTGCCACACTTGAAGGACTCGAACCAAGGCAAAAAGTTCTTTGTCATAAATGGGATAATTGAGGCGTGCGCCATCAAGTTTCTCACTATGGTAAGCAATAGGACGCCCATTTTTCATAAGGACGCCACCAATGCCAATACCACTAGCGTCACATTCAATCTCAAAGGTTTTTGTGAAATCCGGCAATGCAAGAAGTGGTGCTTCGATGAGCCTCTTTTTGAGCTCATCAAAAGCCTTTTGTTGTGCTTTTCCCCAAACGAACGTGACATTTTTCTTAGTCAATTCGTTGAGGGGGCAAGCAATTGTAGAAAAATCTTTCACAAAGCGACAGTAAAAGCCAGCCAACCCATGAAAACTACGAAGTTCACTAACATTTGTTGGGATGGGCCAATCTCGTATGTCCTTGACTTTTGAGACATCCACTTCTATGCCATTAGAAGACACAACAAAACCAAGGAAAATCAGCTTGTCTCTTGCAAAAGTGCACTTTGGGAGATTAGCATAAAGCTTTTCATGACGAAGGATTTGAAGGACCTCCTTAACATGAGTAGCATGCTCCTCTAGTGACTTGCTATAGACAAGAATGTCATCAAAGTAAACAACTACACTCTTCCCAATTAGAGATCTCAAAATATGGTTCATGAGGCGCATGAAGGTAGATGGGGCGTTAGATAAGCCAAAAGGCATAACGAACCATTCATAGAGACCAAGCTTGGTCTTGAAGGCGGTTTTCCACTCATCACCTTCAGCCATGCGAATTTGATGGTAACCACTACGAAGATCAATTTTTGAAAATATAGTGGCTCCACATAACTCATCAAGCATGTCATCAAGACGCGGTATAGGATGTCGATAATGCACGGTGATAGCATTGATTGGACGGCAGTCCATGCATAACCGCAACGTATCATCCGTTTTTGGGACTAGGATCACGGGTACCGCGCTTGGGCTAGTGCTTACTTGGATCAAACCTTTGGAGACGAGTTGGTTGATTTGACATTCGATCTCCTTCGTCTCTTCCGGGTTCGTGCGATACGCGGCGCGGTTTGGAAGTGGTGCGCCGGGTATGAGGTCGATGCGGTGCTCGATTCCACGAAGAGGAGGAAGGCCATGAGGAAGCTCTTCGGGGAATACATCTTGGAATTCCTGCAAAATAGCCATCAAAGAAGGAGGAACATTTGTCAAGTCGTTAGTTCCTTGCGCTAGTCCCTTGCATACAAGGACATAGTGCAAGATGGATGGGTTGTTCCGCACTTCTCTCATCTCACTTTTGGTGGCAAGAAGAACACTCTTAGTTTTTCCACTCGAGTTTGGCTTGTAGCTCTCACTCACTATGGTGTGGTTCTCTCGCTCACCACTCTTCTCACAAGGTGTTTTTGCGTGTTGCGCCCTTGCTAAAGCCTTTGCATTGTCCGCAATTATTTGGCTAGGAGTCATTGGTTGCAACACACAAGTTTTATCAAGCCATTTGAAGGTGTAAGTATTTGAGTGACCATTATGCAAAGAACGCTTGTCATATTGCCACGGTCTTCCGAGCAACATGTGACAAACCGTCATTGGGACCACGTCACATTCCACCGTGTCCTTGTAGTGCCCAATGGAGAACGTCACCGAGACGGTGTGCTTGATCTTGACGGATCCTTGGTCACTTAGCCATTGAATATGGTATGGGTGTCTATGCGGATGAAGGGTGAGGTTGAGTTTCTCACACAATTCCGTGCTTGCAAGGTTGTGGCAACTCCCTCCATCGATGACAACTTTGATGGACTTCCCATTGATGCCGACACGAGTTTGGAAGATGTTCGAGCGTTGGTCTTCATTCTCGTTGACTTGGGTAGTCAAGACCCTTGTGACCACAAGCGATGGACTTGCGTCATGCTCACACACAAGAAGTTCTTGGTCCTCTTCCAAATGTTGCCTTGCCATGGCTTACTTGACTCTTGCATCAAACTCTTCTTCGCTCAAGTATTCTTCATCGCCGTTGTCATGATGAACAAAACTTTCTTGTTCCCACATGCATTCGACTTGTGCCCTTTGCCTCCACACTTGTAGCATTCACCGGTGAATGGATGATCATCCCTCGTGTGTTTGCCACTTGGGGGCTGTTTTCCTTGAGGGAGAGTTGGCTTGAAGGGAAGCTTGGTGGTACTTGAGGAGCTTCCACTTGGTGTTGTTGGAGTAGTGGTTGACGCTTGCTTGTAGGTGAAGTACGTCTTTGGCTTGTTGTACTTGATGTCCTATTGCACTTGGCGCTCGGCCTTGGATGCGATGTGCACAAGCTCAACCATGTTGTTGTACTTTTGGAAATCGGTGATGCGCTTGATGGGATGGTTCAAGCCATTGAGGAAATGTGCCATTGTTTGCTCATATCGCTCTTCAATGTTGGCACGGATCATGTTGAGCTCCATTTGCTTGAAGTACTCTTCCACGGTCTTTGTCCCTTGACTAAGCGTTTGAAGCTTGTTGAAGAGGTCACGCATGTAGTGTGAAGGAACAAAGCGGGATCTCATATGAGCCTTCATATCTTGCCAAGTTTCGATTGGAGGCTCTTCTTTTGCTTCGCGAGCGAGTTGGACTTGTTCCCACCAAAGGTTGGCATACTCATCAAACTCGAGGGATGCCATGGCCATCATCTTCTCATTGCTATAGTTGTGCATGCGGAAGATCTTGTCGACCTTGAGTTCCCAAGAGAGATATTCTTCGGGCTCATTGGAACCGGTGAACTTGGGCATGGTGAATTTGAGCTTGCCGAAAGTTTCTTCTCCATTGCGGTTCCGGTTGCGGCGGTTGCCATGATTTGGGCGGTCATCATCATCATCCGAGCTCTCATGTCTTGCTTGGTGATTGTTGTGTTGCTCTTGCGGTTGTTGAGGTGCCGCGTTTGGTGGTGGAACTTGTTGTTGCCGACGAGCTTGGGGAGCTTTCTCATTTTGTTGATGCGGTTGAGGACGAGGAGGAGGTTGATGGTCCTCACGACGAGCTTGGGGAGCTTGCTCTTGTTCGTGTCGTGGTTGATGTCGAGGAGCATTGTCTTGCGCCCTGTGGCGAGGAGGACGTCGAGCCGCATGCGCAATGGGCTGCTCTTCTTCTTCTTGGTGTAGAGGAGGCTCGTCATGACCATCATGTTGCCGACGTGGACGCTCATGTCGATGATGACGCCTTGGAGGATCTTCGAGTGCTTCACGTCGACGGTGATCTTGTTCGTCCTCTTCGGATGCTTCACTTGTTGTTGAAGGGGCATGTCGACGTCGATGGCCTTGGTGGTCCATGCGAGGTTGCTCATGTTGAATCACAAGTGCCCTTGGTTGTGGCCGGTTAGCTTCCTGTCTTGGAGGTCTTGCGGAGAGGTCACCATCATAGCTTGAAGTTGCGGCGTGACGCGGAGATGGTACCGCTTGCGAAGAGCTCATGGATTAAAGAACGGGTCCATCCGGATGCCTTGAAGCGTGACGGCGGGGTGCACTTGATTCACTTGAGGAGTGCCGAGATGAGCTTGATTTGCGCGAGCGTGGCCTTGCGAGTCCATCAACGAGGCATTGTAGTTTCTCATCTGTTGAGGCGAGTGCACGACCAAGAGCATCATTTTGATGACCGAGGTTGTGTTGCATGGCATGCATTTGGCCACGGACTTCTTCGAAGCGGTTGTCGATGTTCTTGAATTCCACACGGGCCTCGCTAAATTGTTCATCTTGGCGCCGCTCAAGAGCTTCACAACGGTAGTTGAATTCTCCTCGGACCTTCCAATGGTCCCATCTTGTCATGAATTGTGTGTCATCCTCCGGAGGTTGTGGTGGTTGGGATGGCTCTCCATGCCTGTCCATGATGCAAAGCCAACAAGGGTTGTATATGGAGAGAAAGGGTGGGGAGAGTTAGCCTTTTACCTCACCTTGGAGATTATATCAAACCAATTGCCACACAAATGATCGAAAAGCGTGCAAAGTGAAATGGGCAAGAAACTCACACACAAAGATGCTACAACTCACAAAAGCTTTTGGTGGAAGGTTAGGGTTGTGGAAAACCAAACGAAACGATCCAAGCAAAAGGTTATTGTCCTACGTGGTAAAGAACCAAAGATCAAAAGCAAAAGGATACGATCTACAAAAACACGGAAAACACACACGTGGAGAAAAACGGGGTTAGCACGACTATGAAAATGAACACAAAAGGTCCTAACGAAGACTACGCTCGGTTGTCGTGCCAACTCAAGGAGAGACCACAACTCGTTTGCCAAAAGAGGATAAGCAATAGATTTGTGCACTTGCCTCGGTGCGCTCTTTCTTCTCTCTTGTTGGCTTACAAGCTTGGTATTCTCTTTGTATTGGGAGACTATGTATCTTTCTATTCTATCTTTTTCTTTTCCTTTTTTTTGATTATTTTTCTTTTTCTCCCTTGCTATGCTACTATGTTAGCTTTTGTATTTGGCCTCACACTCTCACTTTCCGAAGGCAAGTGCACAATGCTTAGACAAACACAAAATGAGTTGCTCTCATAGGATAGATACACACAAAGGAAGATATGGGGCTGTCAAAGTGGTGCAAGTTATACCTTTGGTATTGCTGAGGACTTGCAACCGTTGGTGGGGGGATGATGTTCGAGTGTCGCGGTGTCGTTGAGCGCGTGGTGACTTTGATGCGGAAGCTGTTGTGAAAATGGCGACAAACACGCGGAACACGAACAAGCGAGGTGGAAGAATTCAGCAAACGAAATTGAGGTGTCAACGGGCGAGGAAGAACGGTCAGAGGCGAGCGGTAGTACCGCTTGCAACAACCGGTAGTACCGGTGAGCGGTAGTACCGCTTGTACTACCGGTAGTACCGGTTACTTGCGGTAGTACCGCTTGCACGGCCGGTAGTACCGCTTGGCACAGAACTGGAATGATATGATCTTGCCAAAAACCTCAAATTCGTGGGAAATCTGACCGAAAGGCTGGGCTAGAAACAACAGGGGCTATAGATCGACTCCCAAAGCAACAGATCTATGGACCAAAACCACGAAAAACTCACCAAATCCAGAGATCGATCCGAAGGCAAATTGGGGCTCTTTTTGGTGGGATTTTCGATTTTTAAGGGGATAAAAGAAAAATTGGGGGAAAATTCGTGATCAACCGTGCTCTTGATACCAATATGTTATGGGGTACCCCTGGGGTTGGCCCGATCTTTCACGAATTCCACGAGAAACGAGGGGAAAGCGGTGGTCGGGGGATGAAATCGAGGGAGGAGATGAAAACCACGAACACACGCACACCAAAACACGGTACACGCATACCTCTCACGCCGGTGGCAACCGGTCCAACATAATCTCTAGGATCGGTGTTGGGCGAAGCTCGCTCTCCACACCAACAACGGGGGATGAGGTGCTTGGTGAGATCTTGACGACTTGGGGGCGAGAAACCGAGAACCCAAGGCCTTGTACAACTTGAACGCACTAGGCAAGATCCAAGAGGGGGGTGGATAATCCGGTGCTCCTTGGTAGGAGCATGAGACCAATAGATATAAGTCCTCAAAGGGTTTCCTTAATATCTATTATTATCCAAGTCTAGGGTTTACAATGGAGGGTGGGGGCTATATATAGTCCAGCCACAAAACAGGGGTAGTTTCGGAACGAAAAGGTAAATTATAGGAAAGGTTACAAGGCACAGGGCCGAACTCAGGTGTTCCTGATCAGTCAGGACTGGTAGTACCGGTCCAGCAACCGGTAGTACCGGTCGCAACCGGTAGTACCGCTCCAGGAGCGGTAGTACTGCTTGAGGGCCTGGAGATTCCGTCGGAGGCGTCAGTGGCGAGCGGTAGGAGGGAGCGGTAGTAGCGCTGTCCGGTAGTACCGGTTGCGGCACCGGTAGTACCGCTTGCGTCTGGGGCGTGGAGCGGTGCTTCCTGGAGCGTCCGGTAGCTGGGGCCGGTAGGGCCGCTTGGAGCGGTAGTACCGGTCGGCTCAACCGGTAGTACCGCTTGCGTCTGGCAGTGACTGGTTGCTTCCCTTCCGTTCCTTGGGTCCTTCTCTTCGTACCTGATGATGCACAGTATATGTGTATGAAGTAGCAAGCCATCCAAGGGTGTGTCGAAGTCACACAAGGAGAGGAGCGAGTTCACCTTAGCTTGAAGGAGTTTGGCTCGGGCGCGAGTCATGGGTCCACTTGGGGAGCTCGTGGGAGTAGATGTAGTAGCGGTCATAGGACGGGCTGCATCACAATTTTTATGGAACTTATTTTAATATTTGTTGTTCATCAGTGTTGAGTAATCCACAATTGATTCACAAATTCTTTAACTATCAATCCTTGATCTACTATTTCTTGATCTTATCATAACATCTACTTAAATCTTTTAAAGAGGGCATATTCCATGAATAATCTTAATCCAATATGAAATACTAAGAAGATAATTTCAATACAATTGAAAAGTAGTATTGATAAAGCCTTGCTTAGCCATCTAAGGACTTAAGCTATAAATGATTAAAGGATTATATTGATCATGCCTTACTCACCAGGATGGTCTACCTATATCTAGTATAAAAGATATTGGTGGGTAGAACATGATTGAAACCCTAGTAGAGATAAGTTATCCTAGAGTAGTCATTACAAGCCACATAAATATAATGTAGGGTTGGAGTGTGAGTTCTTGGAGTAAAGTAAATGTAGGATGCTATTATTCAATTAAAGTTAGTTTAGCATAGAGTTATGGAAGAAGTGTTATTCATCTTAAAGGATAGTAAGCCTTAGAGAAAGGTAGTTGGATACATACATCTGATGAAGAAATATTAGTGATGGATGATTAAGGAAGATTATGAGTGGAGTTTGAAAGAACTACTTGTTGGATTGATGATTATCAACAGTAGAGTAGTGGGTATAACCAAGCAAAGATATGAGAAAACTATGAAATACTTTAGTATCAAACTCATTGGATTCATCCATGAGTTTAGAAGAATAAAAGGTGAATAAGAACATTCTTGTGAAGTAAAGCTCATCATACTAACTATGATGATGGATAGTAAGAAGTATTATATCTAGGAAAGGAATTCTTTAATTAAAGGTCAAGGATGGTGAAGAATGGAACAATAGACATTCTTGTTAAACAACCAACTCTAAATCTTAAACCAAGTATAATTTCCATTCAGGGAATTGATTCATCATCTTATGTTAATATCATTTTATAGGAATATTTTCCTATAACAAATCACATAAGCACATCTCTGCCAATTCCAACCATCATAATTATATGTGCTTAGGAGTATCTTTATCAATTCCTTTCTATAAAACATTGTAAATATAACTTTCTAGTCCTAAAGGTGATGTCATCAAATATCCCAAACAGAAAACAATATGCTTAGTTATTAAATCTTTACTCACATCCATAAAGGAATCTAAGTATATTAAAAACCCTAAACCCTAGGGTAAATATTCATAATTCAAAACCCTAAACTTCTTTGTTTATCATAATAGAATATATACATTGCCATTTTCCAAGTTAATGGAAGTAGTAATAACTATATTAATTTCTTTTATATTTCATGCATCAAATAATGATATAGGATCATTATACATATAAAAAATTCTAGTCAAACTATGAGCCAACTAGAGTTAAGTTTTATAAACAAATAAGAATATATTATTTAATTAATCCATGATTAAAAGTGGAAATAAAAATAATAAGAAAAGCTTCTACAAAATATTAAAAGGGGTTCATGTAGAGAAAATATAAGAAATATAAAAACATTATAAAATAAAAGTTCACAAATGATACTAAATATATTTAAGTATTACTACAATTATCCAGCAAATAATTCTACAAAGAAAAGTTCAAATTAAAGATAATATACAAATCTGAAAAGGAAAACAGAAAATAGAAAGATGGAAAACAAATAAAAAACAAGACCTGGTCGTGGCCCAACTCCTACCTGCTTACCTGCTGCCATGTGCAGCCCACAAAGGCCCAATAACTAGCCAGCTCGTTCTCTTCTCTGGCTGACAGGTGGGACCGAAGAGGGACTGCGGGTTGATAAAAAAGAAACGCCAGGGGGTTTTCCGCAAAATCAACTTCGTTGACTACCTCGCCTACTGGAAGCAACTCGCTGGTCGGAGCTCCGCAGTCGATCGATTGCCGTGCTACGATGCGTGCCGCCGTCCCTAGAGGGAGTAGATAAGATCACCGCATCCTCCTCTATCCTCTCATACCTATCTCAACTTCTATCTCGCTCTCCAGAACCATTTTCCTTCCTCACCCGAAACCCTAGTTCGTCCGAGTTCGTCGTTCCAGCCAAATCCGACCACCCCTCGCCTTGTAGTAGCCACCGTTGGACGTGCCGTCGTGGACTTACTCACCTAGGACCAAGCACGGAAGCCGGCACACCGGGAATCATGTGAAATCGAGCATTACTTTCGTTGGCCGCCGTGGCCATAATCCTCGATTCACCGTCGTCACGCCTTTCCAAGCCTCCTCGACCTCTCTATCGTCATCAGGGTAAGCTTACGCATCTCTTGACCCCATTTTCGCTTGCTAATTCTCACCGTAGGCCTAGTTTCGTTGAGCACCGCCGTTGGTCGCCGCAGAATCTCGTTACCGATGCATTTTCGGTGACCATTAGGTAGCGGCGCCAACACCAATAGGTTCGCCTTGATCTCCTCTGTCCAACGCACCTAGCCACAGCCCCGCGCGCGCACCAGATCGATCGATCGATCCTCAACCAGTGATGATCAACCCAGGTGATGTCATGCCTACGTCAGGATCAAACCACGTCAGCGAGTTTGACCAGTCTTTGCCTCGCGTGGATGATGACATGGCCTTGGGCCCATATGTCATTGTCTGGGGGTAGCAAACCAGTTAGTAACAAATACATTTTCTAACCTGAAGAGCTGAGGTGGACATAGGCCCACTGGTCAGTGAATTAGGCTAGCTATGGGTGCGGTATAAAAAGTTATTTCCTGTTTAAGAAATAAATAAAATGTTATAAACTCAATTAATAATATTCCAAAAATCAAATAAATGATTAAATCTTGTTTAATTAATAACTTTTGATTTATAATTCAGAAAATGTGTATAATATATGAAAATTTGTAGAAAAATAAAATCTACAACTTAAAATTATTATCAAATATTATTATGATGATTATTTAAATAAATATTATTTAATAAACGTTTCATAAGTAATAAAACTTTGATAATTCATATTTTAGTAATATTAAATATTAAAAATATAAATAAAATACCAATTTTTTTAGAAAAATAAGAACTATAATCATGCATTATTATTTCACTTAATTAAATATTTATTATTTATTAAGTATTTATAAAGTAATAAATAGTGTCAAAATCATATCTTATTATTTATAAATCACAAAAATAAATGTAATATATTAAAATAATCACAAAAATAATACCTACTTGTTAAAAATATAATATTTCACTTTTAAAGTAAATAAAAAAACTTAATACTCTAATAACTTGAATTTAAAGCTATTTCCTCAATTAATAATTCATTTAAAGATAAATAAAATTTGCTAATAATTCTAAATATTAGCTAATTGAGTCAAATAAATAATATTAGCTTTAAGTATTGATAGTATAAAGTCAAAATGGTTTAACACACTTTAAATACAATTTTATTAAATTATTCCTCAACCATTAATGTAGATTATTTTATAAAAGAATCCTTATCCAATCTAAAATCTCTGAGAATAATTATAATGAGATAAAACCCAATCCTTTACTTTAACAACAAGTTTATAAACAAATCAAAACACTATAGTGAGTTCATAAGTAGTAAATAATATTGTTTACTTATTCACAAACCTTAACCACACCCTTGTAGGGAGATAAATCCCTTTAAACATTTATAAAATCAAGAAAACCACTACAGCAAGTAAAAATATAACCATTCTTAAGTAACCTTAAGACAACTTTATCAAGTACACCAGGTACAAAAGTTATAAGCATTATACTTTCAAACTATCTTTGTTTTAAAGTTAACTTTACCCTACACGAATCTAAATATAACACTATAAACATTGTTATATGTTTTATAGTTAACTTTGGTCTGAAATAGTTAAGTTCTAAAGCATCTCAAGACCAAACTATTCAAGCAAGCACGAATAACATCGACCACCACTAACTAACCACAAAGATTGTTTAAACCTTAGAAAAGGAATCTTTTCTTCAAAAGTTATTCGTTTTGCCACTTCAAACCAGAACTCTTATATAAGAAATCTTGAGTAGCATTTCACATTTGTGTGTCCTATTGTTTTATGATATTGTAATGATATGATTGTTTTACACACACTCACAAGCCTTAATAAGAAACAAGAGTATAAAACTCATCCAAAAGTACAACACATTTCAAATACATCATTTCTAGTATCCAAACCCTAGAACAACGTTATCCCCGGGATTCACGTTTATAACGTGCATCACACTATTTATGCATAAGAGCATATTGCTTCTTTAAACATTAGTCCTTACCGAACCAATGATGATAATTTAAATTTTGGATCTTATACTAACTCGACAACCGTGAGTGCATAATCTTGCAATCACAAAAGGCAAGTTCACACTTGCTCATGTCCTTTGTTTATTTTCCGTAAAGTATTTTACAAATGCAGTGTTTTCATCACCTGCATTTGAAAAAGGTCAAAAAACACTATTTTCGATAATAATGTGAACTATTGGTTACTGATCCAGGGTGATCAGCTAATCTAGTAACTCTGACAGTTGGAATACCACTGTTCAGAACTATATCACCTAGGACTTAACAACCATTGTCGCCAGTGATTCTTGCGCCTTATATTACGCGTTAACCATGAGATCTGGAATGGGACGGAGAAGTCAGATGTATCTTCTTCCTCTCGCATGAAGCCGGATGTGCAGGTCGTGGCTGTTATCCTCGTAGCGTGCATATTAATTGGTAATTCGTAGAGGATATGCATCATATGGGTGGGAACCCTCAACGTTCCACGATAGTTCCGGCATCTAACAGTTTGTACAAACCATTGCCGTAATCCAATATGTGGGCATGGTGTACACCAAGGAGGCATGCGAGGTCACGAAGGGGGAAGTGATTGGCTTGGATCATCTTCTGGGCCCCACATCATGGAATTGTGGACAAGAATAAGCTGCACGGTTGTGAAACAAAGAGTTGATCTCTCATGGGTAAAGTAACGCACCTCTGCGGAGTGTAAGAACTGTAACTTGTTACTCACTGTTTTGGGAAGGAGCTGCGAACGCGGTGGGAAAGGAACTCCGTGAAAGTTCTGGTAAACCCGTGAAGGCTGACGGACATAGCTTTTCAGAATAAAAGCAACCTTTGAAGAAATGTTTACGAAAACTTGCATGGCCTACGACCTATGGTTTGTGGTTGTAGTTATAGTGCATCAAACACTCCTTTTCTAGTGAACTTGTTGAGTATGCTCGTACTCAAAGTAGATTCTTAACCCTTGCTAGATTCTGAAGCCAGTACAAATGACATCAACCTCAAGTGATGCTCCTGGAATCATCATCAAATGCTAAAGCTCTTCAACAAAGACAAGGGAGTCGAAATATACATCAACTCAAGTGAACACGAAGTTACAAATTAGATAGTAATATACTCTCTCTCTAATCAGAGAACCTAATTTTGTAGTGCGTTGCAATAGTAGCAATGCCAAACCTTTAGTTAAAATACTAGACTTAAAAGTATAATAATCGGTGCATTATTTATCTTTGATTCTTCTTTGTAAGAAGTTCTTTCTCTCTCTTTAACCTAGAGTGTTCTCTGGATCTTGTGTAAAGAGTGAGTTGTAACCTTTAGCCATGTATTGGAACAGCTGTGTTTTTGTTGTGCCATTCTGAGGGATGTAATACTAGTGAACGGTGTTTCATTGGTGTTATGTCAACGACTATAGTATACTACATCATGCAGTGGTATGCTGGGTCACCGCATTCGGCATGTAGGAGGAGCTCACAAGGCTTCGAGAGGTGACAGACAATGGGGCACCCCAGTCTCAAGGCAAAACGCACTTGATATGTCGTTCGACTCAACAGTCAACAGGAAGAAGGTGGGGGTCCACCCGACGGACGCCTCCAAGACGGTGCTGATCGCCAACGACCTCAGCCCCGCATAGGAAAGCGTGCTCGTCGAATTCCTCCATGAGCGTTGGGAAATCTTCGCCTGGTGTCCTGCAGACATGCCAGGAGTTCCCAGGGAATTCGCCGAGCACGCACTCAATGTGTTCCCAGATGCCAAGCCCGTCAAACAATCCATCCGACGAATGTCCGAGCCACAGGCCAAAGCCATCGGAGTCAAAGTTAATAGACTTCTCGACGCTGATTTCATCAGGGATATCAAGGAAAGCGAGTGGTTGTCCAACACTATGATGGTGCCTAAAAAGGACACGGACATCCTACGGATGTGCGTGGACTTCACATCGCTGAACAAGCATTGCCCGAAGGATCACTTCCCTCTCCCTTAGATTGATCAGATCATTGATTCGACTGGATGATGCGAGAAACTCTCCTTCCTTGACGCCTACTCAGGCTACAATCAGATTCAACTGAAGGTTGAAGATCAGGAGAAAATGGCGTTCATCACGCCGTTTGGAGTATTCTGCTACAACACAATGCCCATCGGGCTAAAGAACACAGGTGCCACGTACCAGCAGTGCATGCAGGCATGCTTGAAGAGCCAGATCAGTCGCAACATACAGGTCTATGTCGACGACATAGTAGTCAAGACAAGGGATGCCAAGACATTGATCGACGATCTCCGCGAGACGTTCGACAACCTTGATCACTACAAGATCAAGCTAAACCCAGAAAAGTGCGCATTCGGCGTCCCATCTTGCCAACTGCTTGGCTACTTCATCTCCCAGCGAGGAATTGAGGCGAACCCGAAGAAAATCTGGGCCATACTGGCTATGGAGAAACCGAAGAACCTCAAAGGTGTCCAGCAACTCTCCGGGCGCATCGCGGCGTTGAGCAGATTCATCATCCGCATGGGTGAGAAGGCTCTGCCTTTCTACCAGCTGCTACGCAAAGCAGAAAAATTCAAGTGGACACCTGAAGCCGACGACGCATTCGAAGATCTGAAGCGGCTGCTCTCCACCTCTCCCGTCCTAGTCACACCAAAGGAACGCGGGGCCCTACTGCTATACATAGCAGCCACACATCAAGCGGTAAGCACCGTGCTCGTGGTCTAACGACCTGAAGATGGCAAGACCCATGGGGTCCAACGCCCTATCTACTACCTCAGCGAGGTATTGACGCCAACAAAACAGATGTACCCTCACTACCATAAACTCGCCTACGGCGTGTTCATGATGGCTCGTCGGCTGAGCAACTACTTCCAGGAGCATAAGGTGATGGTCGTCAACGAGGCACCTCTGAACAACATCCTGAACAACCCGGAAGCCACAGGACGCATAGCCCTGTGGGGCATCGAGCTGTCCCCTCTAGACATAGTCTATGACAAGCGCCATGCGATCAAGTCTCAGGTCCTGCGGGCTTACTCATCCACTGGATGGAGCTGCAGCTACCGGACACCCCGGATATGACACAATCATGGGCAATGCACTTCGACGGCTCCAAGCGCGAGGCTGGAGCAGGAGATGGGGTCATAATGACATCCCCGCAGGGCGACAAGATGAAGTACGTCCTACGGATGAAATTTCGGGCCTCCAACAACGAAGTAAAATACGAGGCCCTCATCCATGGCATGAAGATGGCCAAGATCTGCGGCGCAATGCGCCTCGTCATCTACGGTGACTCGAACCTCGTCGTCCAGCAGACAATGAACGAGTGCGACGCACACGCCTCCAACATGATCACATACCGCGCGCTCTACAACTCACTCGAAGGAGACTTTGACGGCTGCGAGCTTCGGCACGTTGGCAAAGAAAGCAACAAGGAAGCCGATAGACTCGCCAACATTGGCTCCACCTGCGCGCGGGTGCCACCAGGTGTGTTCCTCGAAAAAATCTGCGTGCCATCCATCAAAAGGAAATTCCCCAAGGGATCACCCGAAGAGGCAGAACACTCGGGGGCTGCACTACCCGAAGGACAGGAAGGACCCGAAAAACTCGACACGGAGGTCGTGTTGGTCAACCTGATGCAGGTCATGGCAATCGAGGAAACATGGACACATTCGTACCTTCGGTACCTGATAAAAAGGGAACTGCCTGATGACCCGATAGATGCCCGACGCATATCTCGCCGGTCCAAGGCCTTCACCATCATCAATGGCGAGTTGTACAAGTGTAGTATTTCGGGTGTACTCCAAAGGTGCGTCACCATCGGTGACGGCAAAACCATCCTCCAAGACATCCACAAAGGCATCTGCGGCCATCATGCGGACAACCGCGCCCTCGTCGCCAAAGCTCTACGAGCTGGGTTCTACTGGCCAACGGCCATGAACGATGCCAAGGACATCGTCCGAAGGTGCAACGGCTGCCAGAGGTTCGCAGATAAACCACACGCACCAGGATCAGAGCTCAGGTCCATACCTTTGGTTTCGCCCTTCGCCCAATGGGGCCTCGACATGATCGTAAAACTGCCCAAGCCCTCGAAAGGAGGCCACGTCTACCTCCTGGTCGCAGTCGACAACTTTACCAAGTGGATCGAAGCCATGACCGTTACCAACCAAAAGGGTAAAACGACCGTGAAGTTCTTCGAATCCATAGTCTACAGGTTCGGGGGGCCGCACAGCATCATCACGGACAACGGGTCGAACTTCATGTCCAAAGAGTTCTAGGACTTCTGCGAAGGCCTAGGGATCAACATATCATATGCCTCCGTGGCGCACCCGAAAACCAACAGGAAGGTCGAAAAGGCCAATGGCCTCGTAGGAGGTGGCATCAAGAAATGCCTACTCAGCCCACTCGAACGGCTTGTGGGATCCGGGGCAAAAGAGCTATCCTCCGTCCTCTGGAGCTTGCGCACAACGCCAAAAATCTCAACGGGCTACACGCCCTTCTTCATGGTGCACGGAGCCGAATCCGTGTTACCTGCATAAGTACGCCATAAGGCCCCACGGGTCATCGCCTACAGCAAAGCCGAATCGACGGCCGCAAGACATCGTCAACACACTCGACGAGGCACGCGACATCGTTGCAGCTCGCTCGGCAGTCTACCAGCAGAGCCTCCGTAACTACCACAGCCATCGGCTGCGCCCAAGGTCCTTTGTCTAAGGAGACCTCGTCTTACGACTCAAGCAAGAGCGGCCGAAGAAGCTCGAGTCACCCTGGGAAGGACCATACATCATCACCGAAGTCATCCCAGGTGGCACCTACTACCTCAAACACGTGGAGTCTGGAGTCGTATACTCCAACCCGTGGAACGTCGCACAATTGAAACGCTTCTACCCCTAGCTATCCCCCTTTACTTTCAATAAGGCTACTCAGCCGAACAATGTACCTCCTCATTACGATATGAATAAAGCTAAGTGTCTCGCCTGAAATTTATCTTTTCCTCGCATTCCTTTATGCTATAACACATTCGGGGGCTCCCCCTCACCTCACTACTTAGTCGACTGAGGATAACGCATGTACACCTGAGTAGTTGATCACGTCAGGCTAACGAAAAGGGCATGCATATAACCAAGCACCACGTGCTAATACAATTAACCTCTACAATAAAGGGCATAACACGCCCAGTCGAAATACATACAAGTTTTACATCTATCCTTTTTACAGTACCTACCTACGCTGAAGGATCACCTGCGCACGATGCTCAAAAAGATCTGCAATCTCTTTGGCATACTGCCTAACAGCCGCGTAGTACGGGCGCATGTCCCATAGGCCACCATATGGACGGGGAGGCGGTCCAACCGCCATAGCCGCAAGATTAACATCAGAGCAATGCAGCCACACGAGGGAAAGAGCGGCCTTCACGCTCGCAACCAACTGGTGCCGCACCAACTCCCTGACGTGACGCACGTCTCGAAACTTCGCCAACAAATCCCAGAGAGCCGATGGCGCTTCATCAAGGGGAAACATGACGTGCAGAATCGACACCAGAGAAGTCTTCACTTGCCTCATCACCCGTGAAATCTAGTGAGCGCGGTCCTGCACAGTCGCGAGGACCGTGGCCCTGTCACGATCCATCCAGAAAAAGCCTCCGGCTTCCATATCCTGCTGGGTCAAGCAATTGATCCGAACTGCCATGCGCTCCTTCTCCTCCCTTGGAACAAGGTTGGCACCTATAGTAAAAACAAAGTAGGATGACTCGCAAACCAGACGCATCTGAAAACGAGCAGCATCTTGAAGAAACTTATACTACAGCTGCTCGGCCAATTGCCGAAGCTCCCCCATCAGGTATTCCTCTCTGGAGGTAGCTCACTCCGCTTTCGATTTCCATACATCCGCATGGCCTTGGATGCCAAGTATCTCCTTCTCAAGACTACAGACTCGGTCACGAAGAAAAACAAGCTACGATGCATCATCCAAGGATGGTCGCGGTTGTGGAGCAGACGAAGTATCAACGGGGTCCTCACCCGAAGGTCCCTAAAGGAAAACAGACAAGAGTATGAACAACGGATTACTAAGCAACAACTCGAAGGATCATTTATATACAATAAAAGGCCACTGCGTGGCACATGGAAATTTTTCGTCAAAAGATTACAACAAAAGAAGAAAACAACTATCCTACAACCACAGCTACGAAGCCTAAGCAGACGCATCCTGAGTGGCCTTGGAGCCAGATTGCCTGCTCTTGACCTCCTCCTGCTGCTTTGCCGCGTACTCCGCCAGCAGGTCAATGAGCTTCGGCCCATAGCGCTTATAGCGAGAAGCGTAGAGAGCGAAGGCTACCTCGGAACCGTGGCGAGCCGTGGGCATCTGAGAGGTGACCCAAGGAAGATCCAGATCTGCACCAGACGCCATGGTCATGGCCAATCCCATGGAAGCGCCGATGCCCTTCTGCTTGGGCTTGTAGGCCGCAGGCTCATCCGCTGACAGCGCCTCCGCCAAAGTGTCTACATCCTCAAGGGCAACGCCCTTGGGAACGAGCTCCTTGTAGAAGCGCCCGAGGATCTCCTTGGCCTTGGCAAGGGAGCCATCGGCAGTACTGCAGCGGTCTTCGACAGTCGCGACGGCATCGTCCAGAGCACTCCCGTTATCCAAGGCGCTGTGATTGAACTCAATGCCCGAGGCATCTGGAGCAAAAGGCAACAAAGGAATCGAATAAGGGAAGGGAGATAAAGCAGCCGAAATAGAAACAAAAGGCAAAAGCACTCACCCGAAATAGCCTTGGCAGCAACCATCAGCTTCTCGGCTACCTCCTTCTCGTGTGAAGCCGCATCAGTGGTGAGCTTCTCCTAGCGATCCATAGCTTCCTGCTGAAGGCGCTCCTTGGCCGCGGCTGCGTCAGCTAGCTCCTGCTCGAGGCACTCATTCGCCCCAACGGCATCCTTGGTTTTCTTCTCCGCTCGCTCAAGGCTCTTTTTGAGAGCATCAAGCTCGCGGAGAGCAGTATTATTCTCATCTACAAAATCAACAAGAACACACATGAGTCGCACAAGCTAGCAAGCAGACGAAAAAAGAACAGGATTAATTTAGTATGTACCTTGAATCTGCCACATGCTGGCCTCCAACGCCAGGAGCTGCTGCACAAGCAGGTTCGAACCTTGCACAAAGGGATGCGAGAAAAAACAAAGTATCAGAAAAAAGGGCTTGGGGGCTGCACCCAAGAAACGTGCAGGACACGAAACACATGAAAAATGCTCGGGGGCTCCCTCTGAGACACGCAGAAAGGAAACAAATATCAGCAGAAAATAAGGCTAGTGGGCTCCCCCTACAGCAAGAAGATGAAACAACTTACATGTTTAGATTGAGACTCCGAAGGTCCCGACGCAGTCTTCTGGGAGACGATCACTCGAGCCTCCTGCGGAGAGGGGTTCGGAGCAGCGCCCCCAGAGGTGGTCACCGTCTGAGAGGGAGGAGGCGTCACCTTCGACTCACCCACGGCTTCCTGAGTGGCCTCACTAAAAGAGCCCTCGGAGGAGTGGCTGCAAGAAAATCACCAATCATAAGAAAGAAGACATGAAGACAAGAAAAGTAGCAAAAGGCATTCGAAGATGCTTATGAGTCCATGTCGCTCAAATCAAAAACGGGCAGTGCCCTCTTCCCCTTCTTCTCTTCCTTCTTCCTCTTGGCCGGCGGCTGCGGTGCTACAGCCCGCATAGGAACGGCCGGGATGGGAGATGAAGAAGCACCGTCACCTCCAGTGTGGCAGACAAGGAACGGCGGGTCCCTAGGCGTTGGCGGAGTCGAGGCATCCAAAGATTCGCTCGAGCTCCGTGCCCGCTTTCGGGTCTGTCCCTCGCTCGCCTTGGGGGCTTCCTTAGTTGGCGACTGCGCCAGCGGAAGCTCGGACTCGGAGTCCACAACTTCGCTGTCGGGCGCAATCGGAAACCTTTCGGGTAGCGGAGGCACCATGCCAACCACCTTGAGCTCCTGCACAATGAAGACATCAAGGATAAGTACAAGCAATCGCAAGGAAACGCACTCGAAAATAATGCGCTACGCGCACGTCGCAAATCTACACCTGCGGAACTGGTCTCGCGACACTGAACGGGGGCATCAGCGACTTCCCCGGAAGGTCCTCGTCGGATTTTTACTTCAGCAGGGTCCGAAGAACTCTGTCGAGGTCCCCCTTGGAAAGCTCCTCGGCAGAAACTCTCGTCGGGTCGTGGCGGCCATAATAAAGGATCATCGGATGCGCCCTTGCTTGGATCGGCTGCACCCGACGTTTGAGGAAGGTGCGGATGATGACCACACCGTTCACCTCTTTCTTCGCAACCACCTGGAGGGCCTCCACCCGACGGTAGAGCTCCTCTACCGCCTCCACCTCGCCCTCCAGGATATGATTCTTCCAGGATCTCTTCTTCAAGATCTCCTGGGTGGAGTCGAAAGGCGCAAGGCCGAAACTTTGCCCGCCCACTGTGGAGTCGCGGATATAAAACCACTTCCTCCGCCAGTATTGGACGGACTCAGACATGGAAAAGGAGAAGAAAAGAACAATATATCTAAGAGAAATAACGCAGCCGCCGATCGGATAAACTCCGTCGGAGCCGGATTGCCTCTTCACGGAATAAAGCTTCCGAAAGAGGCCAAAGTGCGGATCGATACCGAGCCAGCACTCGCAGAAAGCAACGAAGAAGGCGATGTGGAGAAGAGAATTGGGTGAGAGATGATGGAGTTGAATGCCATAGAAGAACAAAAACCCACAAAGAAAGTCATGGACTGGGAAATAGAGGCCACGAAGAACGAAAGCGACGAACATCACCTGAAACCCTGCGGGTGGATGGGGAATTACCTCATCGCCTGGATCTTGACGGCCTCCTTGTCATGCGGGATTAAACCCTTCTCATTAAGCTTGTACAAGTCGCCCTCGCGCGTCTCCGTGCGCCGCCACCCACCTTAGGTGACACGACCGGCGGTGGAGCCCTTCTTGCCGCCGGTAGCAGCACTGGTGCCTGCTACAGTGGAGCCCTTCTTCGATTTCCCCATCGCGGCGCATCGACGGTGGCGGTGTGAGCGCAAGAATGAGGAAGGAAAAGATCGGAGAACGTCCAGCGCACGACAAGAAAAGCTCTAAAAAATGGAAGAAGTGGAAAGCAAATGACTAAGGTGAAAACAAACTATAGTTTTCCCCACAGTTATAAGGATGAAGACGAAGAATGGGAACCGTTCATCTGGAAGCCCTAGCGCCAGGATCAGATCCAACCGTCCACGTGTCAACACAGTAGCGAACCGTCGCTCGCATGCCGTCCACTACGCACGGAAACCGAGGAGACGCCGTAATTATCATCACGTCGCGTATGACCAGTCAACTCCAGGTCAGAAAGTGGGACCCAGGTCCGTTCGGTCACGTCACCTCTGGCGCCGCAGGCGGTTGAGGTCACGATCGTCAGCACTGACGTCATCATACACCACTGGCAATAGTTAGAAATCTTCGGCTAAAAGTACTCACTCGAATCTACGATTTGAGAAACTACTCGGGGGCTACTCCTATCTGGAGCACTGGCCGCGCACCTGTGGCATGATTAAGGTACTAAACCAACATTGATTCTTCGAGTCCTATGTCGAGTCTACGACTCCACTACGGATTCGAGGGCTACTCCCATAGGGAGGATTGATTCAAGCATCCAAAAAAATTATGTCCTACGGACCTGAAGTCAACAATGGCTGAAATAAAGTCTCTGCTCGAGTCTGTGACTCGAACAGACACTCGGGGGCTACTCCCATAGGGAGCGCTGGTCGTGCACCCTATGAATTCTTCGACTGCGATCCTTCGGGTCAAAATGCAAAAAAAAATTAGCAACTTTGCCCCAACCAACGCTAAGTGAGCAAAATCCTCATTGGCCACCCGAAGCGCCTCCGCGGTGATAAAATTTCGGATGTTGTGTCTGCGACGCAAAGATAAGACCTACAGATAACATCTGATGGCCTGGTAACGCACCCGACTGCGCTCTGCTAGTAAAAATCCGTGCCAGCAGGCGTGATGAAAATCCCGACGGACGCGTTGGGTACATCATTCGAAAACTACTAGTATTCGACTCTGGTAAGACCTCAGCGGCCTGACTCGAATTACGCCAGCATATGTTCCGGATTCGAGTATAGGGACTCGAGTCTGAAGAAGATCGTGTTGTTTTGTCCTAAGACAGTTAACTGACCCTGATCCGTCAGGAGAGTCAGGCACACGCATCAACAATCCCTACACACTAAAATCATTCTTTTATTTGATGAACAGAAACAACTGAACCCGAAAGATTGAAGAGTCCTCAGTCGAATCTGCGATTCGACTGAACACTCGGGGGATACTGACATGGTTATACCCTATGGGTACACGACATCAGCATACCTGGTCCAGCCCAAGGAAGACCCACAAGAATATACGCAGCCCATGAAGATTTTCAGGTGGCCCAAACCCATGACATCTTTGGATCCTTGGAGAGGAAGACTAGAATAGATAGAATATTCAAAGGGGCAAACCCTAAACTTGTAACCGACTCGATCTGTGCCCGGGACCTACCTATCTCTATATAAAGGCTAGGAGGGCACGACGAGGAGGACGCATCTCACCTCACCGCATACACACTTTCACGCCAGATTGCATCTGCGCACCCTTGTAACTTTCGGTTCCGCCGTAATCAAGAGCAGACAAGCAGGAGTAGGGTTTTCCCTCCGGGGGCCCGAACCTGGGTAAATCTCGTGTCCCCTAGTTGCTTGTTTGTTAACCATTCCGCGATCTCCAGCAACCCCATCTTCTCCAAAACCCAAGCTCATAACAATGGGCATTGACGAAATTAAACCTCGTCACATAGGACCATCGATGCATACAGGTTCGAGGCCGCCGCCTCGACACCCAACAACCGTTCGGGGTCGCTACCCTAGGATCCACCTCCCCAAACGACATAGCCATCCCACCAAACCATCGCGAAGCCATCGCACCACGTGGACCAATAACTCCAAGGCGACGCCTTCAACAAGGAAGTGACGCGTCCTACACCATTGCCCGCTCCGAGGGAGCTTAGGTTTTCACCTGGAGATCTTGGAACCACTCGCGTCGGTCGAGATCGATACTCTACAATGGCGCCAACAAGAAGCAGAACGACGCCCAAGGCACCGTCGTCGCCGGCACGGACCGAAGTCAATGTGAGGCTTTCACCTGGAGATCAACCCGACTGCAAAGCTCCGAGAGCAGCGAGATGGTAGGCTGACACCGCCGTGGACCACCAAGCTCCACCGCATGTTGCAGCTGCCATGGCACCTCACACCACAATAATTGCCACTCGCAGCCACCTCTCCGGGGCCGCCACCCTGGCTTCCTCGCTCCCAAAGCATATAGAGCCGAAGAAGGAGTAGCAGCAAAGAGCCCCCGTCCTCCTGCAGCCAGCAGCCCGCATCCCCAGCACCTCCGCGCCCATGACATCCTTGTAGGCAATGCCCTCTTTTCGAACGAGCCAACCTGACTGCGCCAAGAGACGGCCCTCGCGACTCCTTGCACCTTCAGCCGCCGACGGATCCGCAACACCTCTTGCACCTTGCCGCCGCCCGCAGCCCTCCCCGCCTAGATCGGGCCCGGGACGGCCCTCACAACCAGCCGTCCCTGCCGCCGTGCTGTGCCCCCCACCCCCACCGCGGTGCCCCTCTACACCCTCTCCCTTGCCGCCTGCAAAGACGCGCCACTACAGTGCCTCTCTGTCGTCCCCCTGAAGAACTGCGCCGCCAAGATCCCCTGGAGGCGAGCGTGAGGCCTCCATTGCCAGGGAAAAGGGCCGCAGCCCCGCCGCCGCCGTCCGCCGTGCCGGCTTTGCCGACGCCGGCCTCCTCCGGCAGCGGCGAGGGAAGAGGTGCGGGAGTGGTTTTGGCCTTGGCCGAGATTTCTTCTTCCGCCGGTGTCGCCCAGACAACTAGATTCCAATGACTATATTTTCAACGATTATATTCTAGACCTATATATATATTCCCAACTATCATTTTCTTGACGTTATGTTGTTGCGAGGTCTGATGTAAATGGTATTTTTTTTATTAATAATATTTTTTTTATCGAAAACTGATATTATATATATATATGTGACCCTCAGTGCAAAACAAAACGTGGAACTATATTTCTATACAGAGGGAGTATATACCATAAAGTCTATATCTAGACATGAAATATCCATGTATCTGACATCCTCTCTTGGAATTTTTCTCTTCGGAGGAGATGTATGGTCATGGATAACCGTCAGGTGCTATATTCTATAGGTGCTACACACATGATGATGACGTTGTATGGCGTCATTCGACAGCAGGCCTAAGAAGGTCACTGTTTTAATTTTCGTAAAGATGGATTGACAGAAGACAGCCGCAACAGCTGTACGAGCGTGCACTGAGAATTAGCTGGTCCGATTTGTGTAATTTTGGTGAGGCCTCTCGTTTTAGTTTTAGATGACGTGGTATGTGAGAGATTAGGGAAACTGGTCCTGACATGGTCACCCCCTAATCAAGTTTGTATTGCCACAATTATTGTTAGTGAGGTGGCTCGGGTCTTTCTACCTGTACGTAAGGCCTTGTTGAATATTTTTAATAAATAGGTTATGTGCATCACTTTGAGGTTGAGTGGTTGGCTTTGGGGAACAGTCAGGCTAAACAAAATGATTCGGGCTTTTTAGAGGAGAGGAGCTCAATTGCCAGTAATTAAAAAATTATTGAAGTATGATTCAAATTTATTAAAAAGGATAAATTTTAATGAGCTGAGCGAGCCCCATATCATGCCCAATGGGGACGCCGGGGGTGCGGAAAAGGGGTTATGTCACCGGTTGGGATAGATTGTATCTGTGAAATCTTCAACATTGTGTAAACACTTCTTGTATTTTGTTGGCTAGCGTCCGTATTTTTTCCTCTCTTTGTTAGAGAGTTTTTTCACATTAAATAGTATCTCTCTTGTTGTGATTTTATTTTTGTTCTTTTTTATTTGTTTGTCATATTTATAACACAAATGACCAAAGTGGATCTTCACCCTTCCCCCGGTCCCTTAGAGCATCTCCACTCATGTTTCTAGGATGCCGAACTCAGGGCGATTTTTTGGTTCGGACGCCGAAAATTGGCCCAGTCGCATTCCTGGAATCTTGTTTTTGCCTGGATTTGGACCAACTTTGGTCCGGACTTCCCAGGCTATTCCCAGGATCCCAGCAATGCCCTATGAACGCTGGACGAAGCGAATTAGGCGGAAAAAAAGCCGGCGAGTGGACCCACCCAGTCAACTATATTCGTCCATATTTATCCAAAGTTCGCCCAAAGTTCGCCCATATTCGCTCATATTCGACCATATTCGGCATATCCGCCTAAAGTTTATCCATATTCGCCCAAAGTTCACCATATTCGTCCACCCAAAGTTCGCCCATATTTGCCCAAAGCTGCTTATATTCACCCAAAACCGCTTATATTCGTCATATTTGCCCAAAGTTTACCCATATTCGTCCAAACGAATTTTGTTGAATTTTGTTCAAACCGAAAACTCGGCCTGGAAACGCGAGTGAGGAGTTGGCCGTTTCCAGGCTGAAAAACTAGTTTCGGAAACGCGAGTGAGAAGTTGGCCGTTTTCAGGCTGAAAACTAGTTTCGTCTCGACCAAAATACGTTCAGATTTTGGCCTGAAAACGCCTAACCCATGTAGATGCTCTTATGCTTTTCTTCCGAGTGTTATTGCTTTTACCCGTGGAGTATTACTTTTCATTGCGTTTGCAACTTTCGCCTCCTTTGTTGGGTGGTGTTTCACGGGGTGAATTATTTTCTGAAACAAGGACAGGGTGAAATTATGAGCTTCACACGCGGGTCATGATGAATAATATTGTACTCTTTTCGTCTTGAAATAAATATTATAAATTTATTAAAGGTTGAATAAAACAATATTTAGTATATAGATTCATTTAAATTTTAATAAATTTGAAATATCTATTTTAAGACGAAAAAGTACCATGTAAATTCATAGCGCGGAACCATTACTTGTATGGTTTAAAACGAACGTGAGCATATGTAGATACCAGGCTGTCACGCGGGAGTAGAGCAAATGCATAGATATGCATCCATCCGGATCACAATGTTGATAGGAAAACCGTGTAGTAAGTATTAGAGCATCTTCACTAGCCTATTTAGGACGTCGATTCGGACATCGAAAATCGGTCAAGTCGTGTATTTAGGAAAAAAATTATCGTATTTGGGCGAACTTTAGTCCGGACTTCACACGCAGTATCCAGGTTCCCGGATACGCCCTGAAAACGCAGGACACAGTGAAAATGGACGTGGGCCAACTCTGTCGGCGAGAGAAGGCTGAACTCCCGCCACTTCGCCGAGCTCCCGCCTTTTTCTTTCTCCCCTCCCGCCTTTCTTCCCCATTCCCCTCCCGCCACTCCGCCGAGCCCCCGCCCACCATGCCACCCAAGAGCTTCGTCCAACCCAGATCGATCCTCGGCGAGGATCCGGCGGAGAAAAAAGCGAGGAAGCCGAGAGCGCGGCCGAAGAAGCCAGAGGGCATGTCCTCCGCCGATTGGGAGAAGAAGGAGCAGGCCAGGAAGATCTCGTCGGAGGATCGGAAGGGCAGAAAAGAGAGGGCGAAGCTCCGGCAAGAACAAGAGAAGGCGGCGGCGGAAGAGCAGGCGATCGTGAGGGCGAAACAGGCGGCGGCGACGAGGTCGGCGTTGATGGTGGCGCCGTACCCACCCTACTAGGGAAGCCAGGCAAGCGTCGACTCGCCTGCCGGATTCTCGCCGATCTCTTCGGCCGGCTTCCAGGAGAGCCAGGCGACTGCTCGGCAGAGATACTCCTCGTCCCCCGAGTTTGACGACGGGTTCAATCCCAACGTGGTCTTCCCCTGGCCAGCGTCGCGCCCTCCTTCGGCCTTCAACGTGGACACCAACATCCCCTACTCCGCCTCTCCGACGTACGCAGGCCCGACGCTGCGCCGCAGTCCACTGCCTTTCGGCGCAAGCTCAACGCAAGCAACCTACGGCGAGGCCGACACTCGCAACATGTTCGGTGGAATGCCGGTCTCCCTGCCGGTTGGTATATCGGCCGAGACGTACATGGAGGACATGATCGCAACAGGCTCGGCCTCCAACCACCCCTACTTCTTCACGGAAGAATAGACCCGGGCCAACGCCAAGCACGGCATCGAGTCTCAGGATTTCGCCGACATCGACACCGAGGAGATACAGGCCGAGCCGACACAGGCAGAGGATGCCGAGGGTGAAGCCGTGCTGCTGGCGAAAGGAAAGAAGGGGAAGAAGAAGCTGGAGACTTCGGCGAATGCTCGGATCAAGTGGACCGTAGCCGAGGACACCTGTCTCGCCGAAGCTTGAAAAATGGTGAGTATGGATCCGATCACCGGTGCCAACCAGAATTCCGACAACTATTAGAGATGCGTAAAGCTAGTGTTCGATAAGCGTAGCATTTGCGACCCGAAGTATCGCAAAATTCACATGGAGCGTGGGGAGAAGGCTATTACCAACCATTGGACGATCATCTAGACTGCGTGCAGCAAGTGGCAAGCTGCGTGGAAGAGGTGGAACGCACACAAGCCAGTGGGGAAAACATGGACAAAAAGGTATTCGCGAACACTAGCTTTGTCGTGCACTCGCTTCCATTTTGACACACTTGACACACTTCCATTTTACAGCTTCGTCGTGCACTCGCTTTGTTACTAGAGGACATAAAGACGGAGTTCAAGTTTCATCACGTGTTCGAGGAGATCGAGAGCTGTGAAAAATGGTGTGACACTCGCCTGAGCCTCTCCAAGACCAAGGACGACGTCTACAACCCGGAGGCCCCTCCAGCTGCTGTCGGCGAAGGAAGGCCAGAGATCGTCCAAAAGAAGGCGAAGATGCTCAAAGCTGCCGGTTCTCCCGCCGAGCGTCTCTAGGCTTCGATCGAGAAATGCATCATCGACACGAGGGCGCACGCCGAGAAGAGGGCCGAGAAGACCGACGAGCGGTGGAAGCAGCTGATCGAGACCCAAGGGGAAAAGGTGGCCCTCCTCAAGGCCAACTACGCCGAGAAGAAGGCCAACTACGCCGCCAAGAAGCGGAACACGGATCTGAAGTTCTTGATTGGCGGTGAGGACACGTCGAACATGAGCTCGTCGGTCAAGGCCTGGTACATGGCGCAACGGCAGGCCATCCTCCAGCGCGAGATCACGCCTTCCCCTTCCTCTGCGCCGAACGCCCCCACGCCGAGCTCTGCTTCCACCTCCTCCAACCAGTCGGCGTCCGCAGACGAGACGGCCGATGCCGCCGCATCGACCACGCCGCAACAGCCCATCCCGACGACTGAGAGATGGCCGAGTCATTTTTTCTATTCTATAATAATCTGTGGCCAAACTTATGGACGTTAATTCTGTCAAACACCTCGTGGGCGAGCTCTCGCCGGCAGGAACGATAAAAATTTAAATATGTCGCCGTTTTCTGTTCGCCTGGAATCTCGGCCTAGGTACGCGAGCGGAAAACTCGACGGATCAAGACCAAAAACTTGTTTGGTCCGACCAAAAAAAGTGCAGATTTCGGTCTAGACTCACTTAACGAGTGGAGATGGTCTAAACACCCTCGTTGGTATCCAGCTAAATGTCTCAGCTGTTTCTGGGAGGCAGAGCTTTCCTCTCCGAGAGCGACATGGTACCTAACCGTGTTGACTCCCTGCTGAGCCTAGCTAGTAGCTTCTCCACCTCGCCGGCCGTCGGCTGCAAGCTAGTGCACGAGATTGCTATCGGCAACAGGAATGCATCATGACTTGCGCGTCCCCACACCAAGAAAAACGGAACATACCTCTTGTGGCGGCATGGCAGGTCGATCAGTAGCGGTGACACGCTAGACAGAATTCAGAGGCATCCATCGATGATCTAACACTCTGGAGTTTCTTTATCCTCCGGCTGTTCCTGGATGATGATTAGCTTTGGACCGGACGGGTGGTCACAATTAACAGCCGCATTATTGGCTGTCTGATCGTGGAATGAGTCTGCTTAATCTTTTACCGTCGACGTTGAGGGATTATCCCAGCCATTCGCCTCACAATTCTATGGTCTATGGACTAGAGTGCTTACCAAATCTGGCAATTTAAATAAAACTAACCTCAAAATTAAACAAATTTAAATAATAAACCTCCTTGCAAACAATTTTACACAATCTAACCATTTTCTGCAACTTCCGCCCGCACGACGCCGTACACATGGCTGCAACTCCACCCCGCATGACGCTGCACACCTGCCATGCTGGCGCGGCGGAACCCGGCGATGCAGCCCTGCCACGCTGGCGCGCACGTGCGACGCCAGCCTATACGGCGCCGCAGCCACTGCTGCATCGCCAGACCATGCGGCGCTGCAGCCTCTGCCACGCTGGTGTCATGGGCCCCCGTCACGCAAGTGTGGCACCACTCAGAACGGCGTCGCACGTGTGCTTGCCGCGCCGCGATGGCTGGCGCCGCACAGCCACCAGCACTTAGTCGTGCGGCCCCGCCGAACCCGACCCAACCCACCACTTAGCCACCGGACCGCGAACTCCGGCGCCCAGCTGCGGCTCACCAGCGCCTCATACTCGCGCCCGAAGACGGTGCTGAGACATAGCCGTCGAGGAGCTCTGCGATGAGGACCGCGTAGGGGACCCTGGAACCAGCAGCGGACACGAGGCGGAGGGCTTCCTGCGTGACGCCAAGCAACACGGTGTCGACGGAGATGACCTTGCCTTCGAGTGCCGCAGCGGGATGTTCTGCGCAAACACCGCGACCTGTCGAATGTCGAGCAACGGCAGCAGCATCACAATTAGTCAAAAAATCACTTGATTCTCAAGCCTCGCTTGTAAATCAAAATCGATTCAAAATGGTTCCGGACTGGACGAGCAATGGTGGTACGAGAAAATACGTACTAGATCGAAATTCTTAGTTGAGTTTATACTGATGGTACGGGAGAGGACTGGATCGAGTGAGCGACAGAGGAGTAGGTGACCGAGTGACTAAAGTGGCGTGTTGTGCTCGTATCTGAATCCTACCATATCGCGGCGCTAGACCTCGAGACCAGCGAGGGCGGCGGCGAGGTGAAGGCAGATGTTTTGTGTTGAGTTGTTTGGCGATATATTTTTCAGAAGTATTCCAGATAGCCTTGTTCAGACAATTCAGATGTTATCTATGTACTGTGTGCATTTGATAATCATTATTTGAGTGCAAACTTGTATCCTTTGTTCAGGCGCAGTCTTTTCATATGGTGACCAAATTATCGGAGGCTCTAACTGAGTCAAAAGAAATACTAGAAATGTGTTTGAAGAAATCTTTGCTTGCCATTCCAATTTCCTACAAAACCATTTTTACTTTCGAACTACTGCCATTTTTACAGATTATCCGTCGAACACTACTTCTCTTTAATCTTTGTCATAATGTATACACCAGTAGCACTCAATTTGGTAGAAGAAACAGTTGCAGGTTCAAGTAAAACAAAAGTTTTCATGGTCACATAGGAGCCTTTGGGTTGTTGACATTGATCAGGGATTCTGAGAGGAGTAGGTGACTGACTAAAGTGGTGTGCTGTGCTGGTATCTGAATCTTACCACATCGCGGCGCTGGACCCCGAGGCCGGCAAGGGCGGCGGCGACGCAAAGGCAGCATGCCCGGGTCTCCCTCCACGTCTGCGGCGGCACATTGCCGGTGGCGGTGACGATGGCGGAATGGTCCGGGTAGACAAGCGCGGACCGCTCGAGGAAGGAGATGGCGCGTGAGCGGCGCGTGGTTGGCGGCACAGAGGACGGCGCCCTCCATCTCCGAGACGGCGAGCTGCTAGAGAGACGATGACGGCGAGCTAGGACTAGGATGCGCAGGAAACAGGATCAAGCGAGAAAACGCAGAGTGCTGGTGATCGTGCGGTGCGGCAAGCACGCGTGCGACGCCGTTTGGAGTGGCGCCACACTTGCGCGGCGGGGGCCCATGGCACCAGCGTGGCAGAGGTTGCATCGCCGCCTGGCCTGACGATGCAGCGGTGGTTGCGGCACCGTATAGGCTGGCGCCGCACGTGCGCGCCCGCGTGGCAGGGCTGCATCGCCGGGTCCCGTCGTGCCAGCGTGACAGGTGTGCAACGCCGTGCGGGGTGGAGTTGCAGCCATGTGTGCGGCGCCGCGAGGGCCGGAGTTGCAGAAAAGGATTAGACTGTGTGAAATTGTTTGCGAGAAGGTTTACTATTTAAATTTGTGACTTTTGGGTTATTTTTATTTAAATTTCCACCAAATCTAGCTAAATAAAAAGCAATTTGTCGGCCTTTTTCTTTGGCGACTTTCACTTTTTACCGTCCTTTCGGTGATAATATATTTTGTCACTTAAAATTCCTATATAAGGGGACAATTTTTTTTCCGTGAAATACAAACATTATTAGAACTTAAATATATTACACTAATAGTTTTAATTTACATACAAGAAAGTAGAAACATAATTAAAACAAACCCGCATCTGGTGGCCGACATGGCGATGGTGGCGGAGGCGGCTGCGACACCTAGTCATCGACCTTCGTCGTCCTCCGGCGGCGTCTACTCATCCTCGTCCCTTGTGAGGTCGATGAGTGGCGTCGTGCTAGGAGGAAGAGGTGAAGGCGATAGGAGGCGTGGGTAGTCCCGCTCCGCGATGTGGTCCATGACGGAGGCCAGTGTGCGGCCCGGCATGCTCCATCAGAACCTACAGCCTTCATTGGCGTTGTCCGCCGGCAGGGTACAACCACCGTAGTACCAGGCGAGCTTCCTCCCCCCAACGCTTGCATAAGAACTCGACCCATATGGGTAGGTTGTCGGGATCCCAGTCCGGATTTGACCATTGCGAACCGCTCCAACCACTCGTGTTGGATGGCCGCATGCAGCTCATCACCGCACAACACTGGTGGAATCGGGATGCCACCTATGCTTAGCGCCCACCCACTGGGGCGGACGCAGTCCGAAGGCGTCGGATAGTTCGCCTCATACAAGTGCGCTCCTCCCACTCATGAAGCCAGCGCCGCCCGGAGTACATGACGGTGGACGTGTGGTTTGTTGGGCGCGGGGAAGGGGGATGTTGGGAGAAGATGGGGAGAAGATGGCCACGGGGCCGTGTTTAAAAAGGCGAGGGCATTGGCTGCCGACGCAGAGGTCGATCTCTAGCATTGATGTCGAGCGGCCATCCCAGGCATTCAACGGCGCGTGCAGCGAGGGGTCAGGCGGCGCGGACGGCCTAGGAGTCAGCCTACTCCATTGATTGTGTTTGGATAGGAGGCTAGTGGCAGTTGGGTCACTGCCAGGTGGGCCTCTGAAGGACGTAAGAAGACGATGGAGGACACGTGCGGCATACACATACATCTACGGCGACACATTCCCATCGCATTTTTGGGCAAGGAATGGGTTAGCCCGGACAAGCATGGTTGTCTGGGTCAAGCCACGGGTTTTCATTGTCCGGGCGTCCGCGTGAACCGATTCCGTCTGTGGTTGAATAGGTCGGCCCCTGTAACACCCTCAAAATCGGGCCTATGCAAGTTTTAGCAAAATTCGCCAAACCCGCATAGAAACGATTCAAAGATGCCCACCAGGCACTTTCGTGCGGGTGGAAAACGAAGTAATAACATTACACAACAGTCCTCGATGGGACCCACAGATCAGATATATATAAGAGCGACTCAAAGAGTCAAGAATACAGATATAATATACAAAGATCCAAATCACCTTGAAAACGATATAGCGTCCAGCTACGGACAAGATGCAAATGGGGCTAAGAGCCCTGAAGAATAACCAATGGTGTCCATAACCCTGCCCAGGCCAAGCCGGAAGGGTAACCCTGCTAACGGCGTCGATCTCAAAACCTGCTTAAACAAAAGGGGTGCCAACAAAGGGCAAAGGAAAAAGAAGGAGTGTCAGTACTGAGGCCAGTGCACGGCGAGTCTAGAATTCGGCGGTCCTCGCCTACATAGGTATGGTGGACTGAGCGGCAGCGGCAGCATGCACTAAACAACCTATAGAGACTCGATACAACTGGCGGATATCAGAGAGGGATAAGAATGACCTAACCGGATCCAACCTGAAGCTATCACCAAACAAACCCATCCTGGTGTTTCCCCCTCGAGACCAAACGAGGAAGTCAACCGAGGAACTCACACAGTTGGCAGTTTTATTTATTCAGTTATCGTTGCAGCGATTACTAGTCAGATGTAGATAATCATCCTGATAAAGTAGGCAGTGGGCACTTTTAGTTGACCATTCCGTTGTAGTCACAACAATTACTAATCAGATACAGATAGCATGAGATAAACCCAAAACCCAACAGTTGTTGGTACTTTTATTCAGCCATCCCGTTGTAGTTGCAATACTTACTAGTCAGGTACAGTGGTCGCAAGCGACAATCCAAAACAAGCAATTGTGGGCAGTATTAATTAGACATTCCGTTATAGTGAAGCTGATTACTAGTCATTATAAAGTCAAATTTATAACAGTAAACTTTAGTTATGCTTGTCTATGGTCGAGATACTGTGCTCCAAGTCGTCCATAACCGCGGACACGGCTTTCAGAAAGTTTTAACCCGGCCGGGGTGCACAAATAGCAACACACACACGATCAACCTCGGAAAAACCAAATCAAAACCCAACGAGGTCTCACGATAGAGCAATCACAAGATTCAGAAATATTTCAGGGGGCCACCCCTTAAGTAGATCCCGCAACGGAGTAAGCAAGCTCCGAGACGGCCTCAGGGTCTGCGACAATGGCTGTAAACGACTGGGAACCCAAAAGTGTGGCTGGGCTTGTCGATACCGCGTAAACATTCCGCTTCCAAAACAGTACAGTGTGCAGTACCTCGCACAATCGTAAATAAAGCAGTAAAGCATGGCATAAGTACAGGACAGTAATAAAACCTCAAACTAGTTGTGGCCCCAAGAAATAAGACGGAATCAAGCTCTGGCTAAGGGGGGCCCATACTCCCCATATGTGGATAGCGCGATAAATCAAGGAACAGGTATCAAGTACTCGGGGTCTTACGGGACACAAGTGGGCGTTCGGAAACCAAATATTATCTATCACCCACCGATACCTCTGCTTATTTCAATTTTAGTTGTTAAACAGGAATTAAAGTGAACAATAAGTAAAGCTATGATCAGCTCCAACAACATCATGCGGCAATACATCAACAACTGTGGCACTTGACGACACACAACAGCACTAGAGCAAGCGACTACGACGCGCAAGTCCAACTATCTACCAAACAATCGGTAATAGGATGTGTCCGAGGCAATATAAGGCTGCAGGGGATATCACGGGTACGAAAACTAGAGCAACGCAACACAGATAGCAATAGATCAACAGGAGGGAATAAAGACTATAAAATAAGATAGGTAGAAAGAGGGAGATGCTCGCCTGAAAACATTGTCGAAGGGTTCAACCGAAGATCGGGGCGAAGCTCACATCAACTCAACGGCCTTATCCGCGAAGAAGCAAAACACTAGAAGAAACACCGGATGCACTATTCAATACACGGCAGAAGATCGGCATGATGCATGTATGATGTATGACATGGCAAAGGTGCGATGCGATTAGGTCAAATTAAGCAGAACCGGGGTCCCGACAATTAATTAGGTGGTTCAAGTTGTTTAGAAACCCCGCATTTTAAATGTTGTTTTAGCATGGCAAAAGATAGTACCGGGTTCGCTACACCATTTTAAATGAGGCCAATAAGAGACTAGATTTGCCCGCATATGGGCCCCATATTTAATTATTAGGTGAATCGGCATAATGCCCCCAAACCACAGGCAAGGATGCATGCATGAACAATTTAATATGCGACAAGTTGTATTTTGTTATAAAATAGGGTTCGGAAAAAGGTTCACACATTTAGGGTTCGGCGATCTTGGGGTTCCGGGGTCCGGGGTCGGTCTCAGGGTCCAGGGTCTAGGGTTCGACGGCCTCGGCGGGAACGTTCTCGGACTCCGGGGGTTAGGGTCTTGTCGCATCCGGGAAGCCGAACTTGGTTAGGTGCCGGGGCACGTCGGATTCTTCCGGGCCGAAGCACTTGTCGCGTCGGGGTCTCGGTGTCCGGGGTGAAGCACTCGGCGTCCTCGAAGAAATACTCGTCGCACCCGTGTCGGCGAACTTAGCGTTCAGGGGGAAGTCCTCGGGGTTCCGCGAGGGTTCTTGTTGTTCCGCTTCGAGAAGATCTTGTCGGTGGTCTCTGGTTTGCGCAACTTCCACTGGTCCACGAAGAAGATCATGTCGTTCCCTTCCGTGTAGAAGTCCTTGTAGTTGTCCCTTCGGGTGTCCCCGGTCCAATGTAGGGAACTCCCGGTTACCTCGGCGGAGTTCTCGGTTCAGCGAGGTCGGCCTGCACGTCAGCGGCGGAGGGACACGGTCGCGCTGGAGACTGGCGATGGCCCGCGGAGGGGGTTGTTGGCGGCGCCGGGTCGGGGACGGGTCGGGGCTGCGCGCACGGGGCGGCCCAGGCGTCGCGGGCGGGGTGGAGCAGGCGGGCCGGCGGGCCTGGCCGGAGCGGGCGTCGCTGGGGGAGGTGGGGCCCGGCCTGCAGGGTGGGTCCCAGGGGCGGACCAGGGGGCGCGGGCAGGGCTGGTGGCGGTTGGGGCCGGCGCGGCGGTCGCAGGGGCGGCTCCGGCGACGGAGAGGCGAGCTGGGGCGAGGGGCGACGACGGCCTGGCGCGAGGCGGTGGCGGCGCAGCTCGAGGAGGGGGCCACCGAAGAGAGGGAGGGAGAGGCGCGGCGGCACGCGCACGGGAGGGCGTGGCCGGCGGGAGGCGCGGCCGGGCGCGCCGGCGCGGGACGGCGGAGGAGCAGAGCGAGGCGAGGGAGGCGGGGAGCGCGCGCGCGGTGGCTCGGGGCTTGTCGGGCGGGGAAGCTGCGGGGCGGCGCGCGGAGGTAGACGGCCGGAGGTCGCTGGCGGGAGGACGGAACGGCGCAGAGGGGCGGCGGAGCTGGCAAGGGGCGGCGGAGCCGGTGAGGCGAGCGCGGGCGGAGGAGATGGGGTGTGGGAGGCGCGCAGCGGCGGTTGCTGCGGGCCTGCAGAGGCGAGGGAGAGGAGAGCGGGGCGCACGCGGGCGGTTGGCGGAGCGGCGGGTTGCCGGGGAGAGAGAGGGGCAGAGGAGGGAGAACGGGAGGAGGAAGGCGAGCGCGCGGGGTTGGGGGAAGCTTCGCGTGGGCGCGTGCGTGCGTGGGGGTCGCGGGTGGGTCCCGGCGGGGCAGGGGAAGGTTGACTGGGGGAGGTGGGATCGGACTGAGGGGTGGCCGGGGGTGGACCTGGTCCAGGCTGTCCAGGTGGGTCGGTTGGTAGGGGCCCACGCGGGGTGGGGCCCGGTGGCAGGGAGAGAGGAGGTGGGGCGTTTGGCGCGTGTGTGAACGCAGGGGGTGGGGTAGCTGTGGCCGGCTGGGTGGGGGTTAGGTGGGCCGGGGCCACGTGGCTGAGAGGAGAGAGAGGGTGGGTGAGGGTGGACTGGGTGAGAAAAGGGGAGAGGTGGGATGGTGGATTGCTGAGGTGGCAGGTGGGTATGTTTGAGGTGAGAGGGGGAGGTGGCAGCCTGGGATTGGTGGGTAGGAATAGATTGGGTGGGAATAGGATTTAGAGGGAGCTGTTTTCAAAAGTGTGTTTGTTTGGTCGCGTTAAATTAAAATAAGGCCATTTTGCAAACGGTTTTTAGACAAATAAAATCTCCGATGCGATCGGGGTTTTGTGTTTGAAAATAATAGGGGTTTTGTACAATTCAAAACTAGGCTTTTCAAATAATGCAGTCGAACAATGCATGAAGATGACGATGCAATGCACAAATTCAACGCGATTTTCTAGTAGTGGTTTTGCGGGATGCCACAATTCGACACCACTAACAATGGATCTCGCCCTCGAGATCCGCCTCATGGTACCGGAAGGAAGGTCGGAGTTCTCCGTCTTCTTGCGTTGCGTAGATCCTTGCGACACCACTAACGAGGGTTTCTTCTTCATCTGGAAATCGGCGACACCACCAACAAAGGGTCGTTGTTCCTGATCGTCGAGAGAACACTCCGGAGAAACAAAGGACGAAGATAGAGGCATCAAACGATAAAGCCACCTCTAACTTCCATTAGAAGAGGGAAAAGTTACATCGATCCACCAGTTCGATGTACAGAGCGAACAGTAAGAGTCGGGTAGGGTGATCAGTCCATCCCGGACCCAACTATCAACTCTATACATGGGTAGGAGAATCAGGCAACTCAACTCTCGAGATTTAGACTGAAGATCTTCATAGGTGGTATCCGGAACAAAGGGATGCTACCAGCAGAAATCGTATGAAAAACACAATGATTAGGTTTCGCGGTGGTTCCATTGGCATGAACAACACATGCTCAAGGTCGACTCCAACTTCACCAAAGCTCGTCCTTCTCATATGTTTTTCAACGACACTGATATCCAGCAAGGAACACATATGGATAAGGAGCTCAAGAACAAAAGATCGGATGAAGGGTACAACAGACAAGTTGCAGATTGATGATCGTAGCGCCACCGTTACAAAAGGAAGAAAGCGAAACCCTGAAGGTACGACGGAAACCCAACCACGAGAAATCCTGGACTCGAAGAAAAAGAAGAGAGCGGATTCAAAACACGTAGAGGTAAGAGGAGAACAGCAGAGGGGTAAGGAGTAAAACCAGACCTAGTCAGAACTATCCAACCGATTTTTCGAAAATAGTTTTGACACTCCACTTCGGCCGTTAGCTAGGTTATCCTACAGGCTGGACTTGTGGGGTATCGCAACTGCTGAGCTCTGATACCACTCTGTAACACCCTCAAAATCGGGCCTATGCAAGTTTTAGCAAAATTCACCAAACCCGCATAGAAACGATTCAAAGATGCCCACCAGGCACTTTCGTGCGGGTGGAAAACGAAGTAATAACATTACACAACAGTCCTCGATGGGACCCACAGATCAGATATATATAAGAGCGACTCAAAGAGTCAAGAATACAGATATAATATACAAAGATCCAAATCACCTTGAAAACGATATAGCGTCCAGCTACGGACAAGATGCAAATGGGGCTAAGAGCCCTGAAGAATAACCAATGGTGTCCATAACCCTGCCCAGGCCAAGCCGGAAGGGTAACCCTGCTAACGGCGTCGATCTCAAAACCTGCTTAAACAAAAGGGGTGCCGACAAAGGGCAAAGGAAAAAGAAGGAGCGTCAGTACTGAGGCCAGTGCACGGCGAGTCTAGAATTCGGCGGTCCTCGCCTACATAGGTATGGTGGACTGAGCGGCAGCGGCAGCATGCACTAAACAACCTATAGAGACTCGATACAACTGGGGGATATCAGAGAGGGATAAGAATGACCTAACCGGATCCAACCTGAAGCTATCACCAAACAAACCCATCCTGGTGTTTCCCCCTCGAGACCAAACGAGGAAGTCAACCAAGGAACTCACACAGTTGGCAGTTTTATTTATTCAGTTATCGTTGCAGCGATTACTAGTCAGATGTAGATAATCATCCTGATAAAGTAGGCAGTGGGCACTTTTAGTTGACCATTCCGTTGTAGTCACAACAATTACTAATCAGATACAGATAGCATGAGATAAACCCAAAACCCAGCAGTTGTTGGTACTTTTATTCAGCCATCCCGTTGTAGTTGCAATACTTACTAGTCAGGTACAGTGGTCGCAAGCGACAATCCAAAACAAGCAATTGTGGGCAGTATTAATTAGACATTCCGTTATAGTGAAGCTGATTACTAGTCATTATAAAGTCAAATTTATAACAGTAAACTTTAGTTATGCTTGTCTATGGTCGAGATACTGTGCTCCAAGTCGTCCATAACCGCGGACACGGCTTTCAGAAAGTTTTAACCCGGCCGGGGTGCACAAATAGCAACACACACACGATCAACCTCGGAAAAACCAAATCAAAACCCAACGAGGTCCAACGACAGAGCAATCACAAGATTCAGAAATATTTCAGGGGGCCACCCCTTAAGTAGATCCCGCAACGGAGTAAGCAAGCTCCGAGACGGCCTCAAGGTCTGCGACAATGGCTGTAAACGACTGGGAACCCGAAAGTGTGGCTGGGCTTGTCGATACCGCGTAAACATTCCGCTTCCAAAACAGTATAGTGTGCAGTACCTCGCACAATCGTAAATAAAGCAGTAAAGCATGGCATAAGTACATGATAGTAATAAAACCTCAAACTAGTTGTGGCCCCAAGAAATAAGACGGAATCAAGCTCTGGCTAAGGGGGGCCCATACTCCCCATATGTGGATAGCGCGATAAATCAAGGAACAGGTATCAAGTACTCGGGGTCTTACGGGACACAAGTGGGCGTTCGGAAACCAAATATTATCTATCACCCACCGATGCCTCTGCTTATTTCAATTTTAGTTGTTAAACAGGAATTAAAGTGAACAATAAGTAAAGCTATGATCAGCTCCAACAACATCATGCGGCAATACATCAACAACTGTGGCACTTGACGACACACAACAGCACTAGAGCAAGCGACTACGACGCGCAAGTCCAACTATCTACCAAACAATCGGTAATAGGATGTGTCCGAGGCAATATAAGGCTGCAGGGGATATCACGGGTACGAAAACTAGAGCAACGCAACACAGATAGCAATAGATCAACAGGAGGGAATAAAGACTATAAAATAAGATAGGTAGAAAGAGGGAGATGCTCGCCTGAAAACATTGTCGAAGGGTTCAACCGAAGATCGGGGCGAAGCTCACATCAACTCAACGGCCTTATCCGCGAAGAAGCAAAACACTAGAAGAAACACCGGATGCACTATTCAATACACGGCAGAAGATCGGCATGATGCATGTATGATGTATGACATGGCAAAGGTGCGATGCGATTAGGTCAAATTAAGCAGAACCGGGGTCCCGACAATTAATTAGGTGGTTCAAGCTGTTTAGAAACCCCGCATTTTAAATGTTGTTTTAGCATGGCAAAAGATAGTACCGGGTTCGCTACACCATTTTAAATGAGGCCAATAAGAGACTAGATTTGCCCGCATATGGGCCCCATATTTAATTATTAGGTGAATCGGCATAATGCCCCCAAACCACAGGCAAGGATGCATGCATGAACAATTTAATATGCGACAAGTTGTATTTTGTTATAAAATAGGGTTCGGAAAAAGGTTCACACATTTAGGGTTCGGCGATCTTGGGGTTCCGGGGTCCGGGGTCGGTCTCAGGGTCCAGGGTCTAGGGTTCGACGGCCTCGGCGGGAACGTTCTCGGACTCCGGGGGTTAGGGTCTTGTCGCATCCGGGAAGCCGAACTTGGTTAGGTGCCGGGGCGCGTCGGATTCTTCCGGGCCGAAGCACTTGTCGCGTCGGGGTCTCGGTGTCCGGGGTGAAGCACTCGGCGTCCTCGAAGAAATACTCGTCGCACCCGTGTCGGCGAACTTAGCGTTCAGGGGGAAGTCCTCGGGGTTCCGCGAGGGTTCTTGTTGTTCCGCTTCGAGAAGATCTTGTCGGTGGTCTCTGGTTTGCGCAACTTCCACTGGTCCACGAAGAAGATCATGTCGTTCCCTTCCGTGTAGAAGTCCTTGTAGTTGTCCCTTCGGGTGTCCCCGGTCCAATGTAGGGAACTCCCGGTTACCTCGGCGGAGTTCTCGGTTCAGCGAGGTCGGCCTGCACGTCAGCGGCGGAGGGACACGGTCGCGCTGGAGACTGGCGATGGCCCGCAGAGGGGGCTGTTGGCGGCGCCGGGTCAGGGACGGGTCGGGGCTGCGCGCACGGGGCGGCCCAGGCGTCGCGGGCGGGGTGGAGCAGGCGGGCCGGCGGGCCTGGCCGGAGCGGGCGTCGCTGGGGGAGGTGGGGCCCGGCCTGCAGGGTGGTCCCAGGGGCGGACCAGGGGGCGCGGGCAGGGCTGGTGGCGGTTGGGGCCGGCGCGGCGGTCGCAGGGGCGGCTCCGGCGACGGAGAGGCGAGCTGGGGCGAGGGGCGACGACGGCCTGGCGCGAGGCGGGGGCGGCGCAGCTCGAGGAGGGGGCCACCAGAGAGAGGGAGGGAGAGGCGCGGCGGCGCGCGCACGGGAGGGCGTGGCCGGCGGGAGGCGCGGCCGGGCGCGCCGGCGCGGGACGGCGGAGGAGCAGAGCGAGGCGAGGGAGGCGGGGAGCGCGCGCGCGGTGGCTCGGGGCTTGTCGGGCGGGGAAGCTGCGGGGCGGCGCGCGGAGGTAGACGGCCGGAGGTCGCTGGCGGGAGGACGGAACGGCGCAGAGGGGCGGCAGAGCTGGCAAGGGGCGGCGGAGCCGGTGAGGCGAGCGCGGGCGGAGGAGATGGGGTGTGGGAGGCGCGCAGCGGCTGTTGCTGCGGGCCTGCAGAGGCGAGGGAGAGGAGAGCGGGGCGCACGCGGGCGGTTGGCGGAGCGGCGGGTTGCCGGGGAGAGAGAGGGGCAGAGGAGGGAGAACGGGAGGAGGAAGGCGAGCGCGCGGGGTTGGGGGAAGCTTCGCGTGGGCGCGTGCGTGCGTGGGGGTCCCGGCGGGGCAGGGGAAGGTTGACTGGGGGAGGTGGGATCGGACTGAGGGGTGGCCGGGGGTGGACCTGGTCCAGGCTGTCCAGGTGGGTCGGTTGGTAGGGGCCCACGCGGGGTGGGGCCCGGTGGCAGGGAGAGAGGAGGTGGGGCGTTTGGCGCGTGTGTGAACGCAGGGGGTGGGGTAGCTGTGGCCGGCTGGGTGGGGGTTAGGTGGGCCGGGGCCACGTGGCTGAGAGGAGAGAGAGGGTGGGTGAGGGTGGACTGGGTGAGAAAAAGGGGAGAGGTGGGATGGTGGATTGCTGATGTGGCAGGTGGGTATGTTTGAGGTGAGAGGGGGAGGTGGCAGCCTGGGATTGGTGGGTAGGAATAGATTGGGTGGGAATAGGATTTAGAGGGAGCTGTTTTCAAAAGTGTGTTTGTTTGGTCGCGTTAAATTAAAATAAGGCCATTTTGCAAACGGTTTTTAGACAAATAAAATCTCCGATGCGATCGGGGTTTTGTGTTTGAAAATAATAGGGGTTTTGTACAATTCAAAACTAGGCTTTTCAAATAATGCAGTCGAACAATGCATGAAGATGACGATGCAATGCACAAATTCAACGCGATTTTCTAGTAGTGGTTTTGCGGGATGCCACAATTCGACACCACTAACAATGGATCTCGCCCTCGAGATCCGCCTCATGGTACCGGAAGGAAGGTCGGAGTTCTCCGTCTTCTTGCGTTGCGTAGATCCTTGCGACACCACTAACGAGGGTTTCTTCTTCATCTGGAAATCGGCGACACCACCAACAAAGGGTCGTTGTTCCTGATCGTCGAGAGAACACTCCGGAGAAACAAAGGACGAAGATAGAGGCATCAAACGATAAAGCCACCTCTAACTTCCATTAGAAGAGGGAAAAGTTACATCGATCCACCAGTTCGATGTACAGAGCGAACAGTAAGAGTCGGGTAGGGTGATCAGTCCATCCCGGACCCAACTATCAACTCTATACATGGGTAGGAGTATCAGGCAACTCAACTCTCGAGATTTAGACTGAAGATCTTCATAGGTGGTATCCGGAACAAAGGGATGCTACCAGCAGAAATCGTATGAAAAACACAATGATTAGGTTTCGCGGTGGTTCCATTGGCATGAACAACACATGCTCAAGGTCGACTCCAACTTCACCAAAGCTCGTCCTTCTCATATGTTTTTCAACGACACTGATATCCAGCAAGGAACACATATGGATAAGGAGCTCAAGAACAAAAGATCGGATGAAGGGTACAACGGACAAGTTGCAGATTGATGATCGTAGCGCCACCGTTACAAAAGGAAGAAAGCGAAACCCTGAAGGTACGACGGAAACCCAACCACGAGAAATCCTGGACTCGAAGAAAAAGAAGAGAGCGGATTCAAAACACGTAGAGGTAAGAGGAGAACAGCAGAGGGGTAAGGAGTAAAACCAGACCTAGTCAGAACTATCCAACCGATTTTTCGAAAATAGTTTTGACACTCCACTTCGGCCGTTAGCTAGGTTATCCTACAGGCTGGACTTGTGGGGTATCGCAACTGCTGAGCTCTGATACCACTCTGTAACACCCTCAAAATCGGGCCTATGCAAGTTTTAGCAAAATTCGCCAAACCCGCATAGAAACGATTCAAAGATGCCCACCAGGCACTTTCGTGCGGGTGGAAAACGAAGTAATAACATTACACAACAGTCCTCGATGGGACCCACAGATCAGATATATATAAGAGCGACTCAAAGAGTCAAGAATACAGATATAATATACAAAGATCCAAATCACCTTGAAAACGATATAGCGTCCAGCTACGGACAAGATGCAAATGGGGCTAAGAGCCCTGAAGAATAACCAATGGTGTCCATAACCCTGCCCAGGCCAAGCCGGAAGGGTAACCCTGCTAACGGCGTCGATCTCAAAACCTGCTTAAACAAAAGGGGTGCCGACAAAGGGCAAAGGAAAAAGAAGGAGCGTCAGTACTGAGGCCAGTGCACGGCGAGTCTAGAATTCGGCGGTCCTCGCCTACATAGGTATGGTGGACTGAGCGGCAGCGGCAGCATGCACTAAACAACCTATAGAGACTCGATACAACTGGGGGATATCAGAGAGGGATAAGAATGACCTAACCGGATCCAACCTGAAGCTATCACCAAACAAACCCATCCTGGTGTTTCCCCCTCGAGACCAAACGAGGAAGTCAACCAAGGAACTCACACAGTTGGCAGTTTTATTTATTCAGTTATCGTTGCAGCGATTACTAGTCAGATGTAGATAATCATCCTGATAAAGTAGGCAGTGGGCACTTTTAGTTGACCATTCCGTTGTAGTCACAACAATTACTAATCAGATACAGATAGCATGAGATAAACCCAAAACCCAGCAGTTGTTGGTACTTTTATTCAGCCATCCCGTTGTAGTTGCAATACTTACTAGTCAGGTACAGTGGTCGCAAGCGACAATCCAAAACAAGCAATTGTGGGCAGTATTAATTAGACATTCCGTTATAGTGAAGCTGATTACTAGTCATTATAAAGTCAAATTTATAACAGTAAACTTTAGTTATGCTTGTCTATGGTCGAGATACTGTGCTCCAAGTCGTCCATAACCGCGGACACGGCTTTCAGAAAGTTTTAACCCGGCCGGGGTGCACAAATAGCAACACACACACGATCAACCTCGGAAAAACCAAATCAAAACCCAACGAGGTCTCACGACAGAGCAATCACAAGATTCAGAAATATTTCAGGGGGCCACCCCTTAAGTAGATCCCGCAACGGAGTAAGCAAGCTCCGAGACGGCCTCAAGGTCTGCGACAATGGCTGTAAACGACTGGGAACCCGAAAGTGTGGCTGGGCTTGTCGATACCGCGTAAACATTCCGCTTCCAAAACAGTATAGTGTGCAGTACCTCGCACAATCGTAAATAAAGCAGTAAAGCATGGCATAAGTACATGATAGTAATAAAACCTCAAACTAGTTGTGGCCCCAAGAAATAAGACGGAATCAAGCTCTGGCTAAGGGGGGCCCATACTCCCCATATGTGGATAGCGCGATAAATCAAGGAACAGGTATCAAGTACTCGGGGTCTTACGGGACACAAGTGGGCGTTCGGAAACCAAATATTATCTATCACCCACCGATGCCTCTGCTTATTTCAATTTTAGTTGTTAAACAGGAATTAAAGTGAACAATAAGTAAAGCTATGATCAGCTCCAACAACATCATGCGGCAATACATCAACAACTGTGGCACTTGACGACACACAACAGCACTAGAGCAAGCGACTACGACGCGCAAGTCCAACTATCTACCAAACAATCGGTAATAGGATGTGTCCGAGGCAATATAAGGCTGCAGGGGATATCACGGGTACGAAAACTAGAGCAACGCAACACAGATAGCAATAGATCAACAGGAGGGAATAAAGACTATAAAATAAGATAGGTAGAAAGAGGGAGATGCTCGCCTGAAAACATTGTCGAAGGGTTCAACCGAAGATCGGGGCGAAGCTCACATCAACTCAACGGCCTTATCCGCGAAGAAGCAAAACACTAGAAGAAACACCGGATGCACTATTCAATACACGGCAGAAGATCGGCATGATGCATGTATGATGTATGACATGGCAAAGGTGCGATGCGATTAGGTCAAATTAAGCAGAACCGGGGTCCCGACAATTAATTAGGTGGTTCAAGCTGTTTAGAAACCCCGCATTTTAAATGTTGTTTTAGCATGGCAAAAGATAGTACCGGGTTCGCTACACCATTTTAAATGAGGCCAATAAGAGACTAGATTTGCCCGCATATGGGCCCCATATTTAATTATTAGGTGAATCGGCATAATGCCCCCAAACCACAGGCAAGGATGCATGCATGAACAATTTAATATGCGACAAGTTGTATTTTGTTATAAAATAGGGTTCGGAAAAAGGTTCACACATTTAGGGTTCGGCGATCTTGGGGTTCCGGGGTCCGGGGTCGGTCTCAGGGTCCAGGGTCTAGGGTTCGACGGCCTCGGCGGGAACGTTCTCGGACTCCGGGGGTTAGGGTCTTGTCGCATCCGGGAAGCCGAACTTGGTTAGGTGCCGGGGCGCGTCGGATTCTTCCGGGCCGAAGCACTTGTCGCGTCGGGGTCTCGGTGTCCGGGGTGAAGCACTCGGCGTCCTCGAAGAAATACTCGTCGCACCCGTGTCGGCGAACTTAGCGTTCAGGGGGAAGTCCTCGGGGTTCCGCGAGGGTTCTTGTTGTTCCGCTTCGAGAAGATCTTGTCGGTGGTCTCTGGTTTGCGCAACTTCCACTGGTCCACGAAGAAGATCATGTCGTTCCCTTCCGTGTAGAAGTCCTTGTAGTTGTCCCTTCGGGTGTCCCCGGTCCAATGTAGGGAACTCCCGGTTACCTCGGCGGAGTTCTCGGTTCAGCGAGGTCGGCCTGCACGTCAGCGGCGGAGGGACACGGTCGCGCTGGAGACTGGCGATGGCCCGCAGAGGGGGCTGTTGGCGGCGCCGGGTCGGGGACGGGTCGGGGCTGCGCGCACGGGGCGGCCCAGGCGTCGCGGGCGGGGTGGAGCAGGCGGGCCGGCGGGCCTGGCCGGAGCGGGCGTCGCTGGGGGAGGTGGGGCCCGGCCTGCAGGGTGGGTCCCAGGGGCGGACCAGGGGGCGCGGGGCAGGGCTGGTGGCGGTTGGGGCCGGCGCGGCGGTCGCAGGGGCGGCTCCGGCGACGGAGAGGCGAGCTGGGGCGAGGGGCGACGACGGCCTGGCGCGAGGCGGGGGCGGCGCAGCTCGAGGAGGGGGCCACCAGAGAGAGGGAGGGAGAGGCGCGGCGGCGCGCGCACGGGAGGGCGTGGCCGGCGGGAGGCGCGGCCGGGCGCGCCGGCGCGGGACGGCGGAGGAGCAGAGCGAGGCGAGGGAGGCGGGGAGCGCGCGCGCGGTGGCTCGGGGCTTGTCGGGCGGGGAAGCTGCGGGGCGGCGCGCGGAGGTAGACGGCCGGAGGTCGCTGGCGGGAGGACGGAACGGCGCAGAGGGGCGGCAGAGCTGGCAAGGGGCGGCGGAGCCGGTGAGGCGAGCGCGGGCGGAGGAGATGGGGTGTGGGAGGCGCGCAGCGGCGGTTGCTGCGGGCCTGCAGAGGCGAGGGAGAGGAGAGCGGGGCGCACGCGGGCGGTTGGCGGAGCGGCGGGTTGCCGGGGAGAGAGAGGGGCAGAGGAGGGAGAACGGGAGGAGGAAGGCGAGCGCGCGGGGTTGGGGGAAGCTTCGCGTGGGCGCGTGCGTGCGTGGGGGTCGCGGGTGGGTCCCGGCGGGGCAGGGGAAGGTTGACTGGGGGAGGTGGGATCGGACTGAGGGGTGGCCGGGGGTGGACCTGGTCCAGGCTGTCCAGGTGGGTCGGTTGGTAGGGGCCCACGCGGGGTGGGGCCCGGTGGCAGGGAGAGAGGAGGTGGGGCGTTTGGCGCGTGTGTGAACACAGGGGGTGGGGTAGCTGTGGCCGGCTGGGTGGGGGTTAGGTGTGCCGGGGCCACGTGGCTGAGAGGAGAGAGAGGGTGGGTGAGGGTGGACTGGGTGAGAAAAGGGGAGAGGTGGGATGGTGGATTGCTGAGGTGGCAGGTGGGTATGTTTGAGGTGAGAGGGGGAGGTGGCAGCCTGGGATTGGTGGGTAGGAATAGATTGGGTGGGAATAGGATTTAGAGGGAGCTGTTTTCAAAAGTGTGTTTGTTTGGTCGCGTTAAATTAAAATAAGGCCATTTTGCAAACGGTTTTTAGACAAATAAAATCTCCGATGCGATCGGGGTTTTGTGTTTGAAAATAATAGGGGTTTTGTACAATTCAAAACTAGGCTTTTCAAATAATGCAGTCGAACAATGCATGAAGATGACGATGCAATGCACAAATTCAACGCGATTTTCTAGTAGTGGTTTTGCGGGATGCCACAGCCCCATAGAGAATACCTAAATGAACTAGTTAGGTTATCGCCCCTTTTTCTTCTTGTGTGGCCATCACCGTCTGCTCTATACCAAACCGACGTGCACACGGAACATGAGACCATGTCTTCATTACCTCTCGCTCTTGTGATTCTATACGAGGGCGAACAAGTATTTTTGAGGAAATTCTCTTGTGCCTGTAGAATTATAAGATTTACAAAATATGATGGATGTATTATTGAGCCTCGTATACAAGTATATATATATGCGCACATCGGATCATATTGGAGTACAAGTCAAGTTTAAACAATATAGAAAGATATAATACCTCTATCCTACACTACGATAACAAACATGTATGCCAATACTATAACACCCCCCTTAGTCATATCGTAGCGTCGTGAACAACTGAAACATCGCGAACGGTCAGAATGAATAGAAACTGAAGTAGAACCTAGTAGGATGACATCCCCCGACAGTCGCAATGGGAGCGTCGTGGAAAGTGTCGCGACGCAGATGCTTGGGCTGTAGAGGAAGCTAATGAGGTTCTCAAGCGAGGTGGTAGTCATTTGTGCCAATGTCGAGGTATGCCTTCTTGGTCGAGGTAGCCTAGCGATGGGTCGCCTTGGTTGATGTCGTCGTCGGGGTGCCGGTGTTTAGGTAGTTGCACATGAAGCCACATGCGCATAGTATGTCCGGAGAGAAGACAATCGTCGAGGATGTCGATGACGTAGGTGATGCAGTCCGAGCTATCCGAGGACAAGGTGTGGCAATAGTTTTGCTAGATCTAGACGCACAATGGGACAAAGACATGCTCTAGTTTGCCATAACCGAGTAAGCAAATATTAAATGGAGGGTGACGCGGTTGAAGAATTCGTAGAGTATGTAGTCTGCCAAAGAAGAGGTTGTCGAAGACGATAAAGAGGAGACGCCGATCTGAGCTTGATAGACCTAGGAACGGATCGGGAACGAAGGCACGTACCGATGTTGCTAGTACCCGGGCATGCGAGGGAAGGGAACATCATGACCTATCCGCTAGTGTTATAGGAACTAGAATAGGAAGCTTCATGAATGGTTGCAAGCAAGAGAGAGAGAGAGAGAGAGAGAGAGAGAGAGAGAGAGAGAGGTTAGTGCAGTACGTGATTGTCGGAGTAGCCGAAGTGGTCGGGAATGATACGATGCTGTCGACGAAGTCATGGTGGACGAAGATGGAGAAACCACCAACGGCCCGGAGCGGTCATGTTGGACGCCTAGACTGAGGCGATAGTGTAGTCGGCGGGGCTTGCAACAAGCTGAAGTGGCCATGCAGGTTACTTATGGAAGCACGACGACAGTGTTTGAAGTGGGCGAGGAAGAACCCGACGGCATGACAAAGATAATTTGTAGACAGTGGCAACTCGCGCCGTGGGAGGTGGCGCAATGGAGCCGAGTACGTTGGTGTGCGGGGGCAGTGAAGGTGACTGAGTGGAGCGCTACTGTGACCCAAGGGTGTGGCATCGTTGTACGGCGCTAGTCGATGCATCGGTTGGAGACCACCGGCGACGCACGCGCCAGAAAAATCGCGATGGAAGCCACTAGCATGGACCAAGGGCGGCTGCGGCCCGAAGGGGCGACATGGCGACCGTGTGATGCTCGATCAGTGGTAGACACGTGCTCGGGGACGTTCTTTTTGTAGATGGCGTGAGATCGGTTGATGAGTTTGACGGTGGCCCTATGATGACCCACAAGTATAGGGGATCGTAACAGTCTTCGCGGGTAGTATTACCCAATTTATTGATTCGACACAAGGGGAGTCAAAGAATACTTGCAAGCCTTAACAACTGAATTATTAGTTCAGCTGCACCTAGAAATAGTTCTTGCTCACAGAAGTTTATCAGTAGCAACAGTTTGTAGTAGCAACAACAACAGTGAAATAGGAGCAATAATAATAGTAACGGTAACAGTAAGATTCGAGTGCAGTAGGCATAGAGATGGATGGACGGGCGTTGCATGGACGAGTCTAAACATGTAACTTTAGGACCTAGGGCATTGCAGATAAATAATACTCCCTCCGTTCCAAAATAGATGTCTTAAATTTGTCAAAATTTGAATGAATTTAGACACTATTTAGTATATAGATTCATTCAAAATTTGAAAAATCCAAGACATCTATTCTTGGACGGAGGGAGTAACAAGCATCCAAGTACTAAACAATCCTAGGTATATGCTCCAAATATAGTCATACGTGCTCGCAATGAGAACTTGCACAACATCTTCTGTCCAGCCAGCCCGTGGCAGCGGGGCCTCTAGGGAACTACTGGTAATTAAGGTGCTCCTTTTAATAGAGCACCGGAGCAAAGCATTAACACTCCGTGAACACATGTGATCCTCACACCACAGTCACCCCCTCCGGTTGTCTCAATTATTGTCACTTTGAGGCCTTTGGATCCGGATAATGATATGTGTACACAACTTGCAGATAAGATCACAAACAATACTATCATAATGATTCAATAATAAGTTCAGATCTGAGATCATGGCACTCGGGCCCTAGTGACAAGCATTAAGCACAACAACTTACAACAAAGTGAAATAGAACTAATAGAGATACTAGGCACTATGCCCTAACAGATCTTATTCGATTACATGATAGAACTCATTCAATCCCTACCATCCCCAAGCCTACAACGAGGGATTACACACTCATGGATGAGGGAAACATCGGTGGTTGATGGAGATGCGTTGGTGATGACGATGGCAATGATCCTCTCCAAATTCCCTGTCCCGGTAGGGTGCTAGAACGGAGTTTCCGAATCCGAATCTTGATTTCTGGTGGCGGCGGCGGAGCGGAACTCTTTCTAGAAACTATCGAACTTCCCTCGGTTTTTAGGTCGAAAGGCAACTTATAGGCGCAGAGGGAGGCCGATGGGGTGCCTAGGGTGGCTGCAGCCCCTTCAGGCGTGGCCAGTGGTGGGCCCGCGCCTAGGGTGGGTGTGGGCCCCCCAGGCCTCCTCTTCGTCTCTTCTTCTGGCTCGGTGGATCTTCTGGTGAAATATAATTTTTGGCTTATTTTCCGGGATTTTTTCTGATAGTTCAGTTTCTACACAAAAACAAGACACCAAGGTAATTCTGCTGAAAACAGTGTCAGTCCGTGTTAGTTGTATCCAAATCACACAAGTTTAGAGAAGAAACAATAACAAAGTGTTCGAGAAATGTAACACTCTTAGAATCGGTCATATGCAAGTTTTAGCGATTCCCGCCAAACCCGCATAGAAACGATTCAAAGGTGCCCACCAGGCACTTTAGTGCGGGTGGAAAACGACATAACACCATTACACAATAGTCCACGATAGAACCCACAGAATAGATATATACAACAATGACTCAAAGAGTCAAGAATAAAGATATACAATACAAAGATCGAAATCACCTTGAAAACGATACAACGTCCGACTACGGACAAGATGCAAATGGGGCTAAGATCCCTGAAGAATAACCAATGGCGTCCATAACCCTGCCCAGGCCAAGCCGGAAGGGTAACCCTGCTAACGACGTTGATCTCAAAACCTGCTTAAACAAAAGGGATGCCGACAAAGGGCAAAAGGAAAAAAAGAGCGGTCAGTACTGAGGCCAGTACACGGCAAGACTAGAATTCGGCGGTCCTCGCCTACATAGGTAGGGTGGACTGAAGCGGCAGCGCAGCCAGCACTAAACAACCTATAGAGACTCAATATAACTGGCGGCTATCAGATAGGGATAAAAAAGACCTATTCGAATCCAACCTGAAACTATCACCAAGCATAACCATCCTGATATTTCCCCCTCAAGACCAAACGAGAAAGTCAACCGAGGAACTCACACAGTTGGCAGTTTTATTCATTCCGTTATAGTTGCGGCAATTACTAGCCAGATATAGATAGCATGAGTCATCCTGATATAATAAGCAGTGGACAGTTTTAGTTAACCATCCCGTTGTAGTTGCAATATTTACTAGTCAGATACAATGATAACATGTGACAATCCAAATCCAGCAGTTATTGGCACTTTTATTTAGCCATTCCATTACAGTGAAGCTGACTATTAGTCATTATAAAGTCAAATTTATAGCACTACTTTAGTTATAGTTGTCTATAATCGAGATACTGTGCTCCAAGTCGTCCATAACCGCGGACACGGTTTTCAGAAAGTTTTACCCTGCAGGGGGCACAAATAGCAACACACGCACGATCAACCTCGGTAAAAACCAAATAAAAACCCAACGAGGCATCACGACAGAACATTCGCAAGATTCATATTTGATTTCAGGGGCCACCCCACCAAGCTACCCGCGACGAAGTTGGCCGGCTCCGAGACAAACCCATAGGTTTGTGCCAATGGCTGTAAATGACTGGGAACCCAAAAGTGTGACTAGGCTTGTCGATACCGCGAAAACATTGCACATTTGTTCCTAAACAGTACAGGCGCTCCACGCGCAATCGTAAATAAAGCAGTAAAGCATGGCATAAGTACAGGATAGTAATAAAGCTCCAAACTACTTGTGGCCCTAAGGAATTAAATATGACTCAAGCTAGGGTTAGGGGGATTCATGGTCCCACATGCGGATAGTGCGAATTTTCAAAGAACAGGTATCAAGTACTCGCGGTCCTACGAGACACAAGTGGACGGTTAAAAACCAAATAACATCTATTGCCCACCTATGCCTCTGCATTATTTACCTACTTCGATTTTAGTTGTTAAACGGTAATTAAAGCCATGATCATCTCCAACATTAAACATGCGGCATTTCTCCAACAACTGTGGAACATTGACGGCACGAAGCAACACCTGTGCAAGCAACTACGACTCGCAAGGCTGACTATCAAAATAAAAGGTAATAGGATGTGTCCAAGGCAATATAATGGCTGCAAGGGATATCACGGGTATGAAAACTAGAGCATCGTAGCACAGATAACAATAGATTAACAGAAGAAAATAAATACTATAAAAGTAAGATAGGTAGAAAGGGGAGAATACTCGCCTAAAAACATTGACGAAGATTCATTGAAGATCGGGTTGACACTCGCATCAACTCATCGGCCTAATCCGTGAAGAAGCAAAGCACTAGAAGAAACACCGGATGCACTATTTAATACTACGGCAAAAGATCAGGCATGATGCACGTATGATGTATGACATGACAAAGATGCGTGATTAGATATTAAGCGGAACCAGGGTTCCGACAATTAAATATATAGTTCTAGTTGTTTAGATACCCGCAAGTTAAATGTTGTCTTAACAAGTCGAAACATGGCATTGGTTCGCTACACAAATTTAAATGGGGCATATATAAGACTAGATTTACCCGCATATGGCCTCTATATTTAATTATGAGGTGAATCAGCAAAAACCCCAAACCACATGATATGTATGTATATCATGTAAAGAGGAATGATTTAATGCAAGCAGAATAGATGGCATAGTAAGAAAAATATGGTTAGAGCAGGGTCTCACGGTTTGGATCAGCAAGGCGAAGGAACTTCGGACCGCAGAAGGAGTAACCAATGCCACGGGAAAAAAATGGCCGAGATATGATGACAAGTTGTTGGTGAAGATCTTGGTTTGAGATATGCACGGTCACGATAGTGTGCAAATGAACCATTGACGTGCATGATCTGACATGAGAATTTTCCCGAACACCTTGTGCGCGACTCAGAGACAGAGCATGTATATTATCGATATAGATATGCAAGATAGAGAACAAGATGCGCACGCGAGATGCAGCTGGCTGCTGCAACTGCGCGTGGAGACACGGTGTTCTCCAGGTCAAGGGGCGGCGACCCGGACTGGCCTGCTGTCGGTGGCCTCCTGCCCGCAGGACACCGAATACGGGCAGGTTTCTGGAGCTGATGGTACTGCTCGCTGGCGTTGGATCAAGACGGGCAGGCAGTCACGCGCGCGCACAAGCGCGAGCAGAGGGATAAAGCTGGGCAGCTGGTGGCGAGCCTGAAAGGTCCAAGAAGTAGAGAGATCCTACGATTTGATACAGGGACTGGAGTGGATTTGATTGATTGGATCAAAGATAGTAAGCAACGATGGAAAATCTGCTTGTGGTGCTTTGGTCTGGCTCATGAATGCGAAATGGTCAGGTGGCGGGCGCGTGCCTGGCGAGGTCGGCCGGCTCGATGAGCTGAGGCAAGCGGCGGCGTTCAGCAGGGAAAACAAAACGGAAAGAATAGAATAACTTAAGGCTGCATGTCAACAATGAATCATACTTGAAAGTGTAGTGAAGAGATGGAACGGGGAGACAGACTTGGATCCAAAGCTTTGGGAAGAAGAGAGGAACTCGCCTGCGGCCCGGGGAAAAGATTTGCCGAAATTTTGGATTGGATCTTAGATTTGGGAGCTAGGGTTTGGGAAGAAGGAGAGTGAATAAGAGGAATAGATTATTTATATAGTCCAATGTGGACTAGATAAGTCTGGTTTTGGGCCAAAACTTTAGACAAGCTTTTGGGCCTATTTTTATTTATAAAATAAAAAAAGCTTTCGCGGTTATCTAAGGACCGAGAAAAATATAGAAAATATTATTTGTTTTAATCAAAAAAATAAGAACGAGAGACGGGTTTAATAAAACCACATATATATTTAGTAAAACAAAATATTGTTTGTTAAAATAATTTTAGAACAATGATATGCTATATGATGAGATGATGATGCATAAAATACAATCAATAGGCATTTTTTTAGTAGTGGTTTTACCCGGGGTGCTACAAGAAAGTAGATACGTTTTGGACGTATCACCCTATACGGGCCATCGCATGGGAAACACATAGATCGGAGTCGATGGCGGCTTGTGAGTGAAGTCCTTGGACGTGACGATCAAGACGGACCGACAATAGAGACTTCACGGACGAGAGCAGCCGGCCGTGATGCATGAAGGCGTCCCTTGTGCGGCGCTTTCGGCCGTGTCATGCCGTTGGTGAACTCAAGACGGTTGATGCGAAGTCGATGCTAGCGAGTTGGCCTCGCAACCTACCGATGCAAGTGTAGCATTTGACCAAGTAGTTGTGGTAGCCGACATAGGGAAGTCGGCCAGTCCGGCGCCGGTGATTAAGTTGTGACAACCGGTAAGATGAGTCAACCGGTGCGGAGACGACGTTGATGTCGGATTAGAGGTGCGTTAGGAATATGGCAGTGGGTGACGTATTCTGATCTATGATCTTGAACCAAAAAAAGAAGAGTCGGACAAATGACTAGTGGAGCAAAAACCGATCTAGAGATCGTAAAAACACTCATTAGGACAATTGATCAAAGATCAATGGATGAACCTTGCTTCGAGTGATGCAGCCCTTAGCGGATATCATCGAGATAGATCCCCCCGGGACGATAAGGGGAAGCGTATTGACGACTATGGTTTGGATCGAGATTAGTCTAATATCGTATAAAATTATGATCTTGATGGAAATGAATGTATTATTGACCGTCATGAGAAAATATATATAAGTGTATAGAGGATAATTTGAAGTATAAGTTAAGTTAGAACTGTATGAAAACATAGTCCACCTCTATCATATTACTATCGTAACGTGAGATCCTAACACATGGCTATAGAGGATTGATAGTATACTCATACCAACAAGTTGTAACTTTTTTTACAAAAGCTCATTTGAAAAACTTTAAGGTTAAGCATGCTTGGCCTGGAGTAATTTGAGGATAGATGAATGACAGGGAAGTGCGTACCGAATGCGCACGAGTGAGGACAAAGTGCGAAAAAAAGACTGGTGTTGATCTGTGGGGTTAGTCTAGATATCCTATTAAGCTAAAAGGAGTGACAGCCGCTGGTCTAGAGAGGCTGAGGTGTTACAAATGGTACCAGAGCTGATCCTCACGATTACATGGACGTGTGCGGGTCAGTAGCGGACATGTAGAGCATGGCGCGTGTGGCCCGAAGTGGACATGGAGAGACACATGTGCCGACACTGGACGTACAGACGTGTGCCAAGAGGGGACGTTCCTGGCTTGTGGTTTTTCGACGAGGGCGTCGATCTTTTAAGAGTGGGTGTATGTGAGATCCTGACACATGGTTTAATAGGATTGATAGATACCCATACCAAGAAGTTGCAAATTTTTTTATAGAAACCCCATTTGAAAAGAATTTTAAGGTTAAGCGTGCTTGGCCGAGAGAAATTTGAGAATGAGTGACTGACCAGAAAGTGGGTACCGGGTACGTACGAGTGAGAACAAAGTGCACAAAAAACTAGTATTGGTCTGTGAGATTAGTCTAGAGATCTTATTGAGCTGCCAGGAGTGACAGCCGCTGGTCCGAAAATACCAAAGTGTTACACTTACGGAACAAACATGTATGGCTAATACTCTAACATTGACTTCTAGCGTTCATCATCGCGGTCATTCCCATCCAAGTCGAACCGTGCCCCATGCTGCCCTCTCCGTCTTTGTCACAATCTTGTTTTTTTTGCAAAATTCCATCGATCTACTAATAATTATCAACTGTGATACAAAAAGGCCTAAAAGTAACAAAAATTACAAATAGGTCGATGGACCACCTAGCGATGACTATAAAGACTAGCACGACCCGAAGGCGCGCCCCCGTCCTTGTCCCTCCATCACTAGAGCCGGGCAAAACTTGTCGTAGGAGAGCTTGTTGTAATAGACAAATGGAAATTCGTCATGTTAAGGCCCCAAAAAACCAGCGCACTAGAGCAGCAACTGTCGCCAATGATGACATCCGTAGATTGAAAGAGACTGGCCTAAAGTTGCACCAACTAAAACGAAAATTAATCAGATCCGAGGAGATCGACCGGACACACGACTCCAAGCATCCCCCGTCGGTGTTAGGCGCATCACTGGGGCGAAGATAGGACGAAGATGACTTTATTCTGACTTTAAGATATAGACAACGCCTCACCATTCAAAAGATGACAAAAAAGCAAGATAAACAAAGAACGAAAACCTTCCGCTAGCGAGAGCTATGGTCCACCACACCTCCAAAGCCCTAAGGCCACCAGAGGCGGAACGAACCGACGATGTCGTCGACAGAGGGAAGGAAACCCTAGATGGGTCTTGAGCATCCACCACCTCTTGCCTCGTGGGCAGGCACACGTAGCGTCTTGTTCGACCGTTATTCTTTAAGGTTGTCGTCAATCTATTGTGTAATCATGTTTTACAGTTACATGTTTTTGTTGGAGATATGCCCAAGAGGCAATAATAAAGTGGTTATTATCGTATCTTCATGCTTATGATAAATGTTTACATACCATGCTATAATTGTATTAATCGGAAACATTAATACTTGTGTGATTTGTAAACATAAAAGAGTCCCTAGTAAAGCCTCTTGTTAAACTAGCTTATTGGTTAATATATGATCATGGTTTCCTGATCATGAATATAGAGATGTTATTAACAATAGGGTCATATCATTAGGAGAATGATATGATGGACATACTCCTATAGTTAAGCGTAGCATAAAGATCAAGTCATTTAATATAGTTCATTTGCTATTAGCTTTCTGATACATAGTAACCTAATTCCTTCGACCATGATATCATGCTAATCACCATCACCGGAAGGATGCTTTGATGACATCAAACACCACACCGTAACTGGGTAACTATAAAGGTGGCATTAAGTGTTCGGAAAGTATGTGTTGAGACACATGGATCAAGAGTGGGATTTGTCCATCCATATGATAGATAGATATACTCTGGGCCCTCTCGGTGGAATGTCATCCAATTAGCTTGCAAGCACGTGACTGGCTCACAAGGGATCACATATCACGGGAACGAGAAAAGAGTACTTATTAGTAACGAGGTTGAACTAGGTATACAGAGATACCGACGATCAAAACCTCGGATAAGTAAACTATCGTGAGACAAAGGGAAATTGGTATCGTATGTAAGTGGTTCATTCGATCGCAAAGTAATCGTAGAAATATGTGGGAGACATATGAATTTCTAGATTCCTCTATTGGTTATTGATCGGAGAAGTGTCTCGATCATGTCCGCATAATTCACGAACCGTAGGGAGACACATTTAAGGATTCGATGTTGTTGAGTAGTTATGGAATGATGAGTAAGAGACCGAATGTTGTTAGGAGTCTCGGAAGGGATCCGGGATATCACGAGGAGATCCGGAATGGTCCGGATAATAAGATTCATATAAGGAAAGTCCTATTTCGTAGTTGGGAATGATTCCGGTGTTTTCATCGGGAATGTTCTAGAAGGGTCCGGAAGGTCCGGCACTCCGGAGTGAAAGGGTACATGAATTTGTCATGACAATATGGAATGGTTGCATCATGTACTAGGTCAATTGGCTGGGCAAAATAAAGGGAGAAATCAAATCCTAGTTTGAAATTCAAACGCCAATTTGAAAAAGTCAAACGACAAGTTTGCTTGGTGGAGGGAGAGTAGGAAACCTACTTGGGGAGGAAGTCTCCTCCCTCCACCCGTCGGCCAAGGAGGCCGACTTGGGGAAGGACTCCCTCCTCCCAAGCCGCACCCTCCCACCTATATAAGGAGGGGCAGGGCTGCCCCTCTCCCTCACACCCAAAACCCTAGCCCTCTCCTCTGAGTAGCCGGCGCCACCACCTCCTTGTGCTACCGCCGCCTAGAGCACCTACAGCTCGGCAAGTTGGGGTGTTCCCCAAACCCTAGCCGCCGGCTACACTCTCCCCTTGGTGCCCTCTAAACCCTAGATCACCAAGGCCTCTCTCATACTCCACCATACTCGCTCCGGCTTAAGGCGAAGCCCTGCGAGATCTCCCCTCTACTTCCGGTACCACGCCGTCATGCTGCCGAAATCATGAGGATAGTGCTACAACCTCCACTGCCTGCTGGAACAAGGGAGAGGAAGGTCTTCATCGAGTACCGAACGTGTGACCGACTGCGGAAGCGCTGCCGGAACGCAGTGCCGGAAGGATCGTCTACGCGATCTTGAGATCGGAAGTGTACGACTACATCATCCACGAGAATCTTCTCTCGTTAACCGCTTTGGATCTTCGAGGGTTAGTATTCTATCGACTCGTTTCTACAATCTAGTAGATAGATCTTGGCTTGATCATAGATTAGATCTTGATTGTGTGTTCATGCGGTAGAAATTTTTTGTTTTCCATGCTACGAACCCCTACAGTGGTATCAGAGTCGTGTCTATATGTAGATCTGTTGCACGAGTAGAACACAATGGTCATTATGGGCGTTGATGCTTTTGTTGTCGATTGCTTCTTGTGTACTTTGCATCTTGCAGGATGGTGGGATGAAGCGGCCCGGGCTAACCTTACATGACATCGTTCATGAGACTTGCTCCACGCTTGACATGCAACTTGTATTGCATAAGTGGCTTTGCGAGTGCCTGTTTCTCCCAACATAGTTAAGATTCAATTTACAACGGGTGATTGACAATACTAGTATCAACGTTGTGGTTCTTGTTCGAAAGTTAGAACGGCACTTATTGAAAGCCCCAAACCACGTAAAACATGCAAAGAAAATTAGAGGCGTCTAACTTTGTTTTGCAGGGGTGTGCTGGGATGTGATATGGCCATGATTGTGATTATATATGATGTATGCAATGTTCCTTATTGTAAGTTGGCAATTGGCAGGAGCCATATGGTTGTTTCCGTTTAGTCCTGCATGTCTATTATTCAAAGTAGTTGTAATAGTTGATGCTGGTGGAAGACAACCATGAAGCGGCGCCATTGACCTTGACGCCACACTGGTGATGATGGAGATCATGTTCGTGCTTGAAGATGGAGATCGGAAGAACAAGAAGAAAGGCCATATCATATCACATATTATGAATTGCATGTGATGTTAATCCTTTTATGCATCTTGTACTGCTTAGTTCACGACGGTAGCATTATAAGATGATCCCTCAAGCACACAATTTCAAGTTTTAAAGTGTTCATCCTTAGTAAGCACCGTTGCTAAAACTCGTTGTTTCGAAGCATCACGTGATGATCGGGTGTGTTAGATTCTGCGAGTGTATACAACGTGAGCAAGCCAGATTTGCTCATGCGGAAGCTAAGGTTTGATCTTGACGAGCCTAGCATGTACAGACATGGTCTCGAAACACGGATCACCGAAAAGTAAAGCATGAGTCATATAGTAGATATGATGAACATGTTGATTGTTCGCCATTGAAGCTACATCAACTCTCGTGATGATCGGTTTTGATGTGGTGGATTTGGTTCATGTGATCACTAAAACAATATGAGGGATATTGTTTTGAGTGGGAGTTCAATGACAATATGATTAAAAGTTGAACACTATTTATCATAAATTAAATCAAAGTGAATTTGCATAGTTTTTGTAGTCATTGGCATCCGTTTACCACCTTGCGCTTAGTTATAATTGAGATAATAGAACTATAGAATTCTGGTTAGTTACTTTACGAACTGGTATCGTATTGTTTTGAAGTGTTAATCTAAAGTTTAAAAGTCCCATTGCAAACTTTCAGTAAGTTTCGATTACTCTGTGAAGTTTAATAGTTGGTATTAAATCAAGAGTAACAATTCCACTGTTAGTATATAAGTATCATGTTTATCTCCATGATTCTTGATATTCGAAAGATAGTTTCAATATCAAGGTAATCTAGGAGTTGAAAGAGTTGTTTCAGAAACCATCATGTATGGAAGATATTGCGATATCTGAAATGATGTTTTGGTTACAACATGATAGAGTATAATATGGCAAAGTTTATGTTCTCATATTTGATGAGAATTTACAAAAGGTTGGAGACACTAGTTGTCTAATCCTCCAAAAGCTTTTGGAGAGCAACATTATACTCGCGATTCACCGTTATAAGCTAAAAGTAGCTTGATCATGGATAATTCCATGATAAGGGTGAATATTTGATGTCGGTAAAATATTTACTACACCAAGAGATTACTGAAGAAAGGAATTTGAAAGAACACCAAACATTTGATGATGGTGATCTACTTCAAAGTGCAAGTCCAAAGACATTGGTATTTAACTATACATGCTTTGGACTATGTGTCATATATATGGATCCACTATTGATGTTGATAGATTTTTTCAAACAGGAAAAGAAATACTAAAAGAGAATCTCATAAATATATGGCAGAAAAGAAAAGACTACAATTGTTCAGCTTAGGTATATAGAGGATATGCATGTTATGGTTGTATTCTTTGCTTGTTAAACAATGTAGTTCTTGAGTATTGGATACTGAATTTGTTGGTATGAATCGTTATACGAAACAACACAATTCATGAACTACAATGGCCTAAGTAACTAGCAAATGAATATGTGATGATGTTCATCGAGAACACATAAAGGGTTATTGTGTTGCTCGTTAAACATCAAGCTTGCCTTCAAGATTTGTTTTATCAGGTATTATGAGAACAAAAGGGTTGTTCAAATAATTGTCGTAATCCATAAAAGATGGATGATTTACAAATCTCGTTGGAGAAATCACATCCATAAAACTAATGCTAAAAATGTCGAAAGACAAATTGATTGAAAGATCACTTAGGAAGTGACATCGCCGTTTAAATTATATTGGAAAGAAAACATGAAGAAACTCCATGTGGATGGAATTTTGGAGTCTTTTGATTTTGATCAAATGACACTTGTGAAACTTTCCTAGAGATAATTAAAACTTCGCTCATAGGCCAAAAGGGAACGAATGACTAGCTTATTGGAACTTGTACATATTGTTGTATGAAGTCCATTATGTGTAGTCAAGAGCGATGGATTTCAACTTCATATGCTTTCCCCGAAAATTTGAGTGAATATATGAATATTTACTTAAAAAGGATGAAGTATGAAACATTTGAAAAGTTCAAAGACTTTCAAGATGAAGTGCAAAATCATTGTAACTAGAATATAAATAGTTTATGATAAGATCATAAAGGAAGATATTTGAGTTACAAGTTTATCATAATACCTAAGATTTAAGGAATCGTTCCGTGGATTTGCATTTCTCGAAACACCATAAGAGTATGGAGCGTTCGAGATATGTAATTAAACCTTTTTTGACATGGTAAGATCAAAGGTGTAATTCATAAAATGACCATTATATTTTAAAGATTAAAAGATTTAGAGACTACTGTTTTTCCACTGAAAAGAGCTCCATCATAATCTGTTGAAATGACACCATATAAAGTTATGGTTTGGTATTAAACCCAAGTTGTCCTTTCTTAAACATTGGTATGCTATGCATAAGAAATATGTTTGCAACCAAAGTCGGATGAACCTGTCTTTGTATGTTATTTCGAATAACTGTTAAATATTCCTCCATAAAATCAGAGACAAAAGTGTTTGTCGCTTAGAACGTCAAGTTTCTGAGAAGGAATTTTTCGTGAAAATATAAGTGGGAGGACAATAGAACTTTGATAAGGTTAAAAGAACCTTAGCTATATGTGCAAAGTTGCGCAACGCCGAAAAGTGTTCTGGAGGCAGCAACAATGCTCATGTCTCACGTGACTCAAAGGTTGTGGTTACGGAGGTCAAAGTTTCTATTGAACCAAGTAGGTTGGGTAAACAATCAAATACCAAGATTTGAGGGTTGAATCATTATTTGAGAATAATGAACGGACTACATGCAAAGAAGTGATGATGGGCCCTGACTCCATAAAATGGCTTGAAGCCATAAAATCCGTGATAGTTCCATACACGAGAAATCAAGCTTTGAACTTGAAAGGACCCTCAATAAAGGTGTAAGACCTTACATTTGTGTTTTGGATCTATAAAGAAATAGACATGGATGTTTCACATCTATGAAATAGTCGACATGTTGGGAAAGAGTTCACAACAATATTCAAAGGTTGACTATGACAAGATTTAATCTTTCATAGCGATATTTAGTCTAGACGGATTAATGTAGCAACCACTACATATAATTTTGTTATGTGGTAGTTGAATAAGCAAAACAAGTTCTTCTAATAGAATTGTTACCTAGGACATGTGCATAACATGGTCCATAGGGTTTTGTTAATTCAAAGGATGCTAAAAGCATATGCAAACTTCAATGGTTGAAGTAAGCATTGCGGAGTTGGAATCTTCACTATGATGAAACTATTAAAGGAGTTTAAATTCGTCGAAGACGATGAAGATGCTTGCATTTGCAAGAAATTAAGTGGGAGCGCTAAGACATGTTTCTAATACATTATGTGGAAGACATATTGTTGATTGGAAATGATGTATCTTTTATTAACACATATTAAGAATTTCATCCCGATGAAAGACTTAGGCAAAACACAAATATTTGGCATCAATAGACGCTAATATGGTTGTGCCGAAAGTACATAGATGATGTATTGAATGAGTTCAATACAGAAACTACAAGAAAGGTTCTTATCAAACAGAAAGGATTGAATGAGTTCAATATTGATGATATATTCAAGTGTATTGACACTTGGTAAGTGAAACAAAGATTCAAGTATAGATTGATACTTGATGTATGAAATCACAAAGAGTATTTATATCAATCATACTGTGATATGTACAAATCCAGATATGTCCTATGCTCTAAATGTTATAAGCATATACCAGAATGATTCATAAGATAATCATTGGATGATAGTAAGGATATTCTTATGATCTTTTGAAAGAACTAAGAGTATATTATTTTGTAGAAGTGGCAAATAGATGGTTAGTTCATTGTACAAATTAAGTACTACATTGATACTAGTTTTGTCACAAAGTACAAATTAAGTTTATCTCAATCTAAACTAAGGGCGGCACAATATAATGAAAAGTAAGTTCCATAATGTATTTGGATGAGTTCCAAAGTTAAGACATTGTGACAGATACTACAACAAAAGGCTAAGTATATGACTGCTATTATAGCAGCTAAAGAAGGCATTTGTGTCAAGTAGTTTGTTATCAAACTAGGTGTAGTTCACAACGGGATAATACTATGAAGATATATTGTACGACAATATTATCAACATGTTTTAACTCCAAAGAACTAAAGGTCTCACCAAAGGACCAAATTTATACAAAGCCATCTCATTAGAGAATGAGTGATGCATAGAGACGCAAAGACATGCAATTACACACGGACCTGAAAGTGTCAGATCTGGAGATCAGTTGACCACTAGCAATCGTGTACATACAACACCAGAAAGCCATAGGTGTTTGTGGCATCCCGCAAAACCACTACTAGAAAATCGCGTTGTTTTTGTGCATTGCATCATCATGACCGCATGCTCATGTCATCATGCCACATTGCATTTGAGCATCGTCATCATCTTGCATTTGCTTGCATAAACTATTTGCGGAAAACCTGTTTTTGTTTTCTAAACGGCCCGTCTTTATTCAAACGCAAAACCCCGGGTCTCCGGACTATTTTGTTTTGTCTGCTATCGGTTTGCAGAAGCCGTGTTTTAAACAAATAAAATATTAAATTATTTTTAGTGGGGCAGTCGAACGGGCCGATTCGACCCGAACGACCACCCCAGAAATAAAATCGGCCCACCCCAAAATCCCTAGTCTACCCAACCTATTCTACCCAGCCCCTCTCCACCTCACCCCCTCCAATCCCTGGTCGCCACCTCACTCCACCCCTCTCCCTTACCCAACCCCAGCCCGCCACCTCAGCAGCCCCTCTCTCCTCTCACCCCACTCCCCAATCCAACACACGCACACCACGCACGCACGCAGAGCACATCCTCCCACCGACACCCCAGGCCCCACCAGTCCCTCGGGATCCCGCACCCCCCACCTGGCGTGCCCTGGCCCACCCCTGGCCCCCGCAGACCCCGCCCCCGCCTACCTCTCTCTTCCCCCTCGCTCGCCTCCAACCTCCGCTCCAGGCGCCTCCGGCCGCGCCGGCCCCACCCTCTCCGTCCGCCGCCGCACGGCCACCCTCCGCGTGCGCCCGCCCCCGTCTCCTCCCTCCGGCGCCACCATCGACCTTCTCCTTCGGCTGCGCCGCCTCTCTCGCTTCCCCCGCCGCGCCGCCGCTCAAGCTCCCCTCCCCGCCTCCGACGAGCGCGCCGCCCCTCCGCTCCGCGGCCACCTCCGCGAGCCCCGGCCACCTCCGCGAGCCCCGGCCACCTCTTCCTCCTCCTCCCCGGTCTCCGTCGCGCCGCCGCTCAAGCTCCTCCCCCCGCGTCCCCGAGCCCCGGCCGCCGCCTCCGCTCCCCGGCGCCTCCCTCTTCTTCCCCGAGGTCGCCGCGTCGTCGACCTCCTCCGTCCGCCTCCGCCCGCGGCGCCTCGCCCGCCGCCGGCGCGTCCTCCCTCGCCAGCTCCGCCCCTCCTCGGGCCGTTTCCGCAGCCGCGGCCCCGCGCCGTCCTCTGCCCCCTCCCCGTCGGTCCCGGGTCGCGTCTGCGCCTCCCCGCGGCGCCGCCCCCGCCCGACGCCGGCCCCGCGTGGCTCCTCCCCGAACTCGCAGCCAACCCTCTGGCCTCCTGCGCGTCCCCGGCATCACCCGCGTCGACCCTCTCTGTCCGCAGGCGCGGCCTGCAGCAGCTCGTCGGCGTCCCCTCCCGCGGCCCATGCCTCGTCCTCCGGCGCGTCGGCCGCCCGCAACCTCCCCGAGTGCTGCCGTCCTCTGTGTCCCGGCGGCGCCAAGATCTTCGATGCGGAGACCCTCGTGTACCGGTACCGAAGTACGAGGTGGAACCCGAAGGTCGTCATCATGGATCCACAAGCCCTCCTTCATGGACATCCGGGACCCCGACCCACGGAACCCCGAAGACACAATTCCGAAGATCCGAAGATCGAACCTCGGAAAAACCCCCGGAGCGACGAGATCGCCACACGGACTTGAGTACCCCGAAGCCTTCGACACGGAGCACCGAGGATGCCTTCATGAACGCCAAGACACCCGTCGAACCCCGAAGGTGGACCCCGTGGACCGACATGATCGTCTTCACGGATACGACAAGTGCTTCCCTCGGACGCCAAAACCCGCACCGAAAGGACGCCAAGAACGCCACAAGTACGACAAGTTCTACTTCCGAACGACAAGATCGGCCGATCCGTGGGCCCGACAGGCTCGACCGCTTGGAACCAAGATCTCCGGCACGTCACGACAAGTTCTCCGTCTTGTATCCGCTCCAGCCGATCCCGTCGAACCCTGGACCCTGAGACCGAACCCCGAACCCCCGGAACCCCAAGTTCGTCGAGACCCTAATGTGTGAACCCCTTCCCGAAACCCTATTTTATAACATAATACAACTTATTGCATATTAAATTGTCATCCTCGCATGCATATCATTGGTTTGGGGGCATTATGCCGATTCACTTAATAATTAAATATGGGGCCCATATGCGGGCAAATCTAGTCTCATATTGGCCTCATTTAAATCTGTGCATCGAACCGGTGTTCACTTTTGCCATGTTAATACAACATTCAAATTGCGGGGTAGCTAAACAACATGAACCACCTAATTAATTGTCGGGACCCCGGTTCCACTTAATATTGACCTAAGTGCATCGCACCTTCACCGTGCCATGCATCATACATGCATCATGCCCGATCTTTTGCCGTAGTATTAAATATTGCATCCGGTGTTTCTTCTAGTGTTTTGCTTCTTCGCGGATAAGGCCGTTGAGTTGATGTGAGCTTCGCCCCGATCTCCGGATGAACCTTCGACAATGTTTTCAGGCGAGCATCTCCCCCTTTCTACCTATCTTACTTTTATAGTATTTATTCCCTCTTGTTGATCTTTTGCTATCCGCGTTGCGATGCTCTAGTTTTCGTACCCGTGATATCCCTTGCAGCCTTGTATTGCCTTGGACACATCCTATTACCTGTTGTTTGGTAGATAGTTGGACTTGCGCGTCGTAGTCGCTTGCTCAAGTGCTGTTGCGTGTCGCTAATCGCCACAGTTGTTGGAGTTTTGCCGCATGTTGATGTTGGAGATGATCATGGTTTTACTTATCGTACACTTTAATTACTGTTTAACAACTAAAATTGAAGTAAGTAAGCAGAGGCATCGGTGGGTGATAGATAATATTTGGTTTCCGACCGCCCACTTGTGTCCCGTAGGACCCCGAGTACTTGATACCTGTTCCTTGATTTATCGCGCTATCCACATACGGGGAATTATGGGACCCCCCTTAGCCAGAGCTTGATTCATTCTTATTTCTTGGGGCCACAAACTAGTTTGAGGTTTTATTTACGATCCTGTACTTATGCCATGCTTTACTGCTTTATTTACGATTGTGCGAGGAGCACACTGTACTGTTTAGGTAAGCGGAGTGTTTTCGCGGTATCGACAAGCCCCGTTTTGGGGTTCCCAGTCGTTTACAGCCATTGACGCAAACCTTGAGTCCGTCTCGGAGCTAGCTTACTTCGTTGCGGGTCTACTCAATGGGATGGCCCCCTGAAATATTTCTGAATCTTGTGATTGCTCTGTCGTGAAAGCCTCGTTGGGTTTTGATTTGGTTTTTCCGAGGTCGATCGTGTGTGTGTTGCTATTTGTGCACCCCGGCCGGGTTAAAAATTTCTGAAAGCCGTGTCCGCGGTTATGGACGACTTGGAGCACAGTATCTCGATCATAGACAACTATAACTAAAGTAGTGCTATAAATTTGACTTTATAATGACTAGTAATCAGCTTCACTATAATGGAATGGCTAATTAAAACTGCCAACAATTGCTTGTTTGGGTTGTCGCTTGCGACCATTGTACCTGACTAGTAAGTATTGCAACTACAACGGAATGGCTGAATAAAAGTACCAACAACTGCTGGGTTTTTGGGATATCTCATGCTATTTGTATCTGACTAGTAAGTGCCGCAACTACAACGGAATGGTTAACTAAAAGTGACCACTGCTTATTTTATCAGGATGACTATCTACACCTGACTAGTAATTACTGCAACGATAACCGAATAAGTAAAACTGCCAACTGTGTGAGTTCCTCGGTTAACTTCCTCGGTTGGTATCGAGGGGGAATACCAGGATGGGTTTGTTTGGTGTTGTATTCAGGTTGGATCCGAATAGGTCTCTCTTACCCCTCTCTGATAGCCGCCAGTTGTATCGAGTCTCTATAGGTTGTTTAGTGCATGCTGCCGCTGCCGCTTCAGTCCACCATACCTATGTAGGCGAGGACCGCCGAATTCTAGCCTCGCCGTGTACTGGCCTTAGTACTGACGCTCCTCTTTTTCCTTTGCCCTTTGTCGGCACCCCTTTTGTTTAAGCAGGTTTTGATATCGACGTCGTTAGCAGGGTTACCCTTCCGGCTTGGCCTGGGCAGGGTTATGGACGCCATTGGTTATTCTTCAGGGCTCTTAGCCCCATTTGCATCTTGTCCGTAGTCGGACGCTCTATCATTTTCAAGGTGATTTGGATCTTTATATATTATATCTGTATTCTTGACTCATTGAGTCGCTGTTATATATATATCTGTTCTGTGGGTCCCATCGAGGACTGTTGTGTAATGTTATTACTTCGTTTTCCACCCGCACGAAAGTGCCTGGTGGGCACCTTTGAATCGTTTCTATGCGAGTTTGGCGGGAATCGCTGAAACTTGCATAGGGTCGATTCTGAGGGTGTTACAGAGTGGTATCAGAGCTCAGCAGTTGCGATACCCCACAAGTCCAGCCTGTAGGATAACCTAGCTAACGGCCGAAGTAGAGTGTCAAAAACTATTTTGCAAAATCGGTTGGATAGATCTGGTTAGGTCTGCTTTTATTCCTTACCCCTCTGCTATTCTCCTCTTACCTCTACATGTTTTGAATCCGCTCTCGTCTTTTCTTCGAGTCCAGGATTTCTCGTGGTTGGGATTCCGTCGTACCTTCAGGGTTTCGCTTCCTTCTTTGATAACGGTGTTCTACCATCCGGTGTTCAAGCTGCCTGAGGAATCCGTCTACTGTGGTACCATTCTTTGTTCCTTGTTTGTGCCTTCCAGTGTTTTCCGACGCGACGACATCATCTACGCCAGATCCGATGCAGAGTCTGCATCACTCCTTCGTTTCGAACCTCGCTTGTCGAGATCTTCAGTCTGAATTCCGAGAGTTGGTTGCATAATCCGCCTATTCATGTGCAGAATAATGGTTTGAGTGCGGGATGGAGTAGCTACCATACCACTACTCTTATCATTCGCTCTTGTACATTGAATTGGTGAATTAATGTGATTTTACTACTTCCGTGAAAGTTAGAGGTGGCCTTACCTTTAACTTCGTCCGTTGTTTATCTGGAGTGCTCTCTTGACGAACAGGGTCAACGACCATTGTTGGTGGTGTCGCCGACTTCAAGACGAAGAAAGCACCATTGTTAGTGGTGTCGCGAGGATCTACACAGTGCGAGAAGATTCAGATCGCCGCCCTTCTTCTCGGTACCATGAGGCGGATCTCGAGGGCGAGATCCCTTGTTAGTGGTGTCGAATTGTGGCATCCCGCAAAACCACTACTAGAAAATCGCGTTGTTTTTGTGCATTGCATCATCATGACCGCATGCTCATGTCATCATGCCACATTGCATTTGAGCATCGTCATCATCTTGCATTTGCTTGCATAAAACTATTTGCGGAAAACCTGTTTTTGTTTTCTAAACGGCCCGTCTTTATTCAAACGCAAAACCCCGGGTCTCCGGACTATTTTGTTTTGTCTGCTATCGGTTTGCAGAAGCCGTGTTTTAAACAAATAAAATATTAAATTATTTTTAGTGGGGCAGTCGAACGGGCCGATTCGACCCGAACGACCACCCCAGAAATAAAATCGGCCCACCCCAAAATCCCTAGTCTACCCAACCTATTCTACCCAGCCCCTCTCCACCTCACCCCCTCCAATCCCTGGTCGCCACCTCACTCCACCCCTCTCCCTTACCCAACCCCAGCCCGCCACCTCAGCAGCCCCTCTCTCCTCTCACCCCACTCCCCAACCCAACACACGCACACCACGCACGCACGCAGAGCACATCCTCCCACCGACACCCCAGGCCCCACCAGTCCCTCGGGATCCCGCACCCCCCACCTGGCGCGCCCTGGCCCACTCCTGGCCCCCGCAGACCCCGCCCCCGCCCCCGCCTACCTCTCTCTTCCCCCCTCGCTCGCCTCCAACCTCCGCTCCAGGCGCCTCCGGCCGTGCCGGCCCCACCCTCTCCGTCCGCCGCCGCGCGGCCACCCTCCCCGTGCGCCCGCCCCCGTCTCCTCCCTCCGGCGCCACCATCGACCTCCCCCTTCGGCTGCGCCGCCTCTCTTGCTTCCCCCGCCGCGCCGCCACTCAAGCTACCCTCCCCGCCTCCGACGAGCGCGCCGCCCCTCCGCTCCGCGGCCACCTCCGCGAGCCCCGGCCACCTCTTCCTCCTCCTCCCCGGTCTCCGTCGCGCCGCCGCTCAAGCTCCTCCCCCCGCGTCCCCGAGCCCCAGCCGCCGCCTCCGCTCCCCGACGCCTCCCTCTTCTTCCCCGAGGTCACCGCGCCGTCGACCTCGTCCGTCTGCCTCCGCCCGCGGCGCCTCGCCCGCCGCCGGCGCGTCCTCCCTCGCCAGCTCCGCCCCTCCTCGGGCCGTTTCCGCAGCCGCGGCCCCGCGCCGTCCTCTGCCCCCTCCCCGTCGGCCCCGGGTCGCGTCCGCGCCTCCCCGCGGCGCCGCCCCCGCCCGAAGCCGGCCCCGCGTGGCTCCCCCCCGAACTCGCCGCCAACCCTCTGGCCTCCTGCGCGTCCCCGGCATCACCCGCGTCGACCCTCTCTGTCCGCAGGCACGGCCTGCAGCAGCTCGTCGGCGTCCCCTCCCGCGGCCCATGCCTCGTCCTCCGGCGCGTCGGCCGCCCGCAACCTCCCCGAGTGCTGCCGTCCTCTGTGTCCCGGCGGCGCCAAGATCTTCGATGCGGAGACCCTCGTGTATCGGTACCGAAGTACGAGGTGGAACCCGAAGGTCGTCATCATGGATCCACAAGCCCTCCTTCATGGACATCCGGGACCCCGACCCACGGAACCCCGAAGACACAATTCCGAAGATCCGAAGATCGAACCTCGGAAAAACCCCCGGAGCGACGAGATCGCCACACGGACTTGAGTACCCCAAAGCCTTCGACACGGAGCACCGAGGATGCCTTCATGAACGCCAAGACACCCGTCGAACCCCGAAGGTGGACCCCGTGGACCGACATGATTGTCTTCACGGATACGACAAGTGCTTCCCTCGGACGCCAAAACCCGCACCGAAAGGACGCCAAGAACGCCACAAGTACGACAAGTTCTACTTCCGAACGACAAGATCGGCCGATCCGTGGGCCCGACAGGCTCGACCGCTTGGAACCAAGATCTCCGGCACGTCACGACAAGTTCTCCGTCTTGTATCCGCTCCCGCCGATCCCGTCGAACCCTGGACCCTGAGACCGAACCCCGAACCCCCGGAACCCCAAGTTCGTCGAGACCCTAATGTGTGAACCCCTTCCCGAAACCCTATTTTATAACATAATACAACTTATTGCATATTAAATTGTCATCCTCGCATGCATATCATTGGTTTGGGGGCATTATGCCGATTCACTTAATAATTAAATATGGGGCCCATATGCGGGCAAATCTAGTCTCATATTGGCCTCATTTAAATCTGTGCATCGAACCGGTGTTCACTTTTGCCATGTTAATACAACATTCAAATTGCGGGGTAGCTAAACAACATGAACCACCTAATTAATTGTCGGGACCCCGGTTCCACTTAATATTGACCTAAGTGCATCGCACCTTCACTGTGCCATGCATCATACATGCATCATGCCCGATCTTTTGCCGTAGTATTAAATATTGCATCCGGTGTTTCTTCTAGTGTTTTGCTTCTTCGCGGATAAGGCCGTTGAGTTGATGTGAGCTTCGCCCCGATCTCCGGATGAACCTTCGACAATGTTATCAGGCGAGCATCTCCCCCTTTCTACCTATCTTACTTTTATAGTATTTATTCCCTCCTGTTGATCTTTTGCTATCCGCGTTGCGATGCTCTAGTTTTCGTACCCGTGATATCCCTTGCAGCCTTGTATTGCCTTGGACACATCCTATTACCTGTTGTTTGGTAGATAGTTGGACTTGCGCGTCGTAGTCGCTTGCTCAAGTGCTGTTGCGTGTCGCTAATCGCCACAGTTGTTGGAGTTTTGCCGCATGTTGATGTTGGAGATGATCATGGTTTTACTTATCGTACACTTTAATTACTGTTTAACAACTAAAATTGAAGTAAGTAAGCAGAGGCATCGGTGGGTGATAGATAATATTTGGTTTCCGACCGCCCACTTGTGTCCCGTAGGACCCCGAGTACTTGATACCTGTTCCTTGATTTATCGCGCTATCCACATACGGGGAATTATGGGACCCCCCTTAGCCAGAGCTTGATTCATTCTTATTTCTTGGGGCCACAAACTAGTTTGAGGTTTTATTTACGATCCTGTACTTATGCCATGCTTTACTGCTTTATTTACGATTGTGCGAGGAGCACACTGTACTGTTTAGGTAAGCGGAGTGTTTTCGCGGTATCGACAAGCCCCGTTTTGGGGTTCCCAGTCGTTTACAGCCATTGACGCAAACCTTGAGTCCGTCTCGGAGCTAGCTTACTTCGTTGCGGGTCTACTCAATGGGGTGGCCCCCTGAAATATTTCTGAATCTTGTGATTGCTCTGTCGTGAAAGCCTCGTTGGGTTTTTATTTGGTTTTTCCGAGGTCGATCGTGTGTGTGTTGCTATTTGTGCACCCCGGCCGGGTTAAAACTTTCTGAAAGCCGTGTCCGCGGTTATGGACGACTTGGAGCACAGTATCTCGATCATAGACAACTATAACTAAAGTAGTGCTATAAATTTGACTTTATAATGACTAGTAATCAGCTTCACTATAATGGAATGGCTAATTAAAACTGCCAACAATTGCTTGTTTGGGTTGTCGCTTGCGACCATTGTACCTGACTAGTAAGTATTGCAACTACAACGGAATGGCTGAATAAAAGTACCAACAACTGCTGGGTTTTTGGGATATCTCATGCTATTTGTGTCTGACTAGTAAGTGCTGCAACTACAACGGAATGGTTAACTAAAAGTGACCACTGCTTATTTTATCAGGATGACTATCTACACCTGACTAGTAATTACTGCAACGATAACCGAATAAGTAAAACTGCCAACTGTGTGAGTTCCTCGGTTAACTTCCTCGGTTGGTATCGAGGGGGAATACCAGGATGGGTTTGTTTGGTGTTGTATTCAGGTTGGATCCGAATAGGTCTCTCTTACCCCTCTCTGATAGCCGCCAGTTGTATCGAGTCTCTATAGGTTGTTTAGTGCATGCTGCCGCTGCCGCTTCAGTCCACCATACCTATGTAGGCGAGGACCGCCGAATTCTAGCCTCGCCGTGTACTGGCCTCAGTACTGACGCTCCTCTTTTTCCTTTGCCCTTTGTCGGCACCCCTTTTGTTTAAGCAGGTTTTGAGATCGACGTCGTTAGCAGGGTTACCCTTCCGGCTTGGCCTGGGTAGGGTTATGGACGCCATTGGTTATTCTTCAGGGCTCTTAGCCCCATTTGCATCTTGTCCGTAGTCGGACGCTCTATCATTTTCAAGGTGATTTGGATCTTTGTATATTATATCTGTATTCTTGACTCATTGAGTCGCTGTTATATATATCTGTTCTGTGGGTCCCATCGAGGACTGTTGTGTAATGTTATTACTTCATTTTCCACCCGCACGAAAGTGCCTGGTGGGCACCTTTGAATCTTTTCTATGCGAGTTTGGCGGGAATCGCTGAAACTTGCATAGGGTCGATTCTGAGGGTGTTACAGTGTTGAATACACAAAGGTTTGAAACTAGATTATTGACTCTAGTGCAAGTGGGAGACTGTTGGAGATATGTCCAAGAGGCAATAATAAAGTGGTTATTATCATATATTCATGTTTATGATAAATTTTTACATACCATGCTATAATTGTATTAATCGGAAACATTAATACTTGTGTGATTTGTAAACATAAAAGAGTCCCTAGTAAAGCCTCTTGTTAAATTAGCTTGTTGGTTAATATATGATCATGGTTTCCTAATCATGAACATAGAGATGTTATTAACAATAGGGTCATATCATTAGGAGAATTATATGATGGACATACTCATATAGTTAAGCATAGCATAAAGATCAAGTCATTTAATATAGTTCATTTGCTATAAGCTTTCTAATACATAGTAACCTAATTCCTTCGACCATGAGATCATGCTAATCACCATCACCGGAAGGATGCTTTGATGACATCAAACACCACACCATAACTGGGTGGCTATAAAGGTGGCATTGAGTGTTCGGAAAGTATGTGTTGAGGCACATGGATCAAGAGTGGGATTTGTCCATCCATATGACAGATAGATATACTCTGGGCCCTCTCGGTGGAATGTCATCCAATTAGCTTGCAAGCATGTGACTGGCTCATAAGGGATCACATATCACGGGAACGAGAAAATAGTACTTATCAGTAACGAGGTTGAACTAGGTATGCAGAGATACCGACGATCAAAACCTCGGATAAGTAAACTATCGTGAGACAAAAGGAATTTGGTATCGTATGTAAGTGGTTCATTCGATCACAAAGTAATCGTAGAAATATGTGGGAGCCATATGAATTTCCATATTCCTCTATTGGTTATTGATCGGAGAAGTGTCTTGATCATGTCCGCATAATTCACGAACCGTAGGAAGACACACTTAAGGATTCCATGTTGTTGAGTAGTTATGGAATGATGAGTAAGAGACCGAATGTTGTTTGGAGTTTCGGATGGGATCCGGGATATCACGAGGAGATCCGGAATGGTCCAGAGAATAAGATTCATATAAGGAAAGGCATGTTTCGGAGTTGGGGAATGATTCCGGTGTTTTCATTGGGAATGTTCTAGAAGGGTCCGGAAGGTCCGGCACTCTGGAGGGAAAGGGTACATGAATGTGTCATGAAAATATGGAATGGTTGCATCATGTACTAGGTCAATTGGCTGGGCAAAATAAAGGGAGAAATCAAATCCTAGTTTGAAAGTCAAACGCCAATTTGAAAAAGTCAAACGACAAGTTTGCTTGGTGGAGGGAGAGTAGGAAACCTACTTGGGGAGGAAGTCTCCTCCCTCCACCCGCCGGCCAAGGAGGCCGACTTGGGGGAGGACTCCCTCCTCCCAAGCCGCACCCTCCCACCTATATAAGGAGGGGCATGGCTGCCCCTCTCCCTCACACCCAAAACCCTAGCCCTCTCCTTGTGCTGCCACCGCCTAGGGCACCTCCAACTCGGCGAGTTGGGGTGTTCCCCAAACCCTAGCCGCCGGCTACACTCTCCCCTTGGTTCCCTCTAAACCCTAGATCACCAAGGCCTCTCTCATACTCCACCATACTCGCTCCGGCTTAAGGCGAAGCCCTGCGAGATCTCCCCTCTACTCTCGGTACCACGCCGTCATGCTGCCGGAATCGTGAGGAGAGTGCTACAACCTCCGCTGCCTGCTGGAACAAGGGAGAGGAAGGTCTTCATCGAGTACCGAACGTGTGACCGACTGCGGAAGCGCTGCCGAAACGCAGCGCCGGAAGGATCGTCTACGCGATCTTGAGATCGGAAGTGTACGACTACATCATCCACGAGAATCTGCTCTCGTTAACCGCTTTGGATCTTTGAGGGTTAGTATTCTATCGACTCGTTGCTACAATCTAGTAGATAGATCTTGGCTTGATCATAGATTAGATCTTGATTGTGTGTTCATGCGGTAGATTTTTTTTTGTTTTCCATGCTACGAAGCCCTACAGTTTTCCGATTACATATTTTTGTTTATCATGCTGAGAATGCATCTGCTACTCCCTCTGTCCGCAAAACAGTGTACTTCCAATTTTCTCGTAGGGTCAAACTATTTTAAACTTTGACACTTTTGCACAAAAATGAAAAAAAGTTATGATTCAAATAAATATATGATGAAAACATATTTCAACATCAATCTAATGATACTGATCTGGTGACATAATTTTTTGTGCCCATTTGCATAAATACACTTAAAGTTAAAAAAGTTTGACACTCCAAGAAAGCTAGAAGTACACTCATTTATGGATGGAGGGAGTATGTTTGAGTTTTATGTGACTGTAGTGTTTTAGTCATGCTTAGTATTCTAGGATTTATCATGAAACTGCACAATTATCCAAAAACACATTGGAGAACTTGTTATTTTTTCTGACCATTTAAAGAAGCTTCATCTTTCCATGTGGAAAAGACATGTTAAGACTATTATAGGACCGATGGAGTCTATTTGATTTAGTCACAACTCTCATACGAAAAGAGGTTGTGACCAACTTATCAAAAAAGGTTTCTTTCTCCTTTCAGTCTAGACTTTCGGGATAGAGTGAGCTCTCTTTTTAAAACCGAGTTGTATGTGCATGAACGTTCGAAAATAGACTAATTGCACGGCTAAATCTAAGTGTACGCTAACATATGGTATCAGAACCAGCATCACCATACCTTTTCAAAGGGCTTCTCATAGACATGGGATGTTAGGGCTACCGCAGGACGGTAAAACCTGATGTTTAGTCTTCCATCTTGTATAGGAAAAAATGCTACAACCAACTTATAAAAGAGATTTCTTTCTCTCTTCAGTTTAAACTTTTGGGATGGAGTGGCCTGTTCTTATAGTTGGCCTTGTGCACATAAACATCCGAACGCACACTAACTGTTGGACTAAACGTGAGTGATGCTGTGAACAAATCTTAAAAGACGGTACTAAGTGTGTCAGTGGGGTTGGTTAGGCTTGGTGTATTCAATTTTAACAAATTTTTAATTACGTCCGGTGGTGGGATAGATGTTTTTTTAAACATTATACTCCAGGAAAAGTGAATCCTCGTTCATTTTTTTTTTTTTTTAATCCTCGTTCATTTGGATAGGCATGACCGCATGAATGACTTCACCTTTTTTTTTTTTTGAGGTCTATCGATGATGACAATCCGCCCAAGTGGTCAATACGGCTAGGAGTCCAACAGTTAATGGTTCTGTTCGGGCAAAGCAAATATTGGTGGCCAGCATATTTTAATCTGCACCTGCTGCCGCCTGCCTGCCATACAATCCTGTCTTCATTCTATTTCTACCAACGACACTTTGCTTCGAGCGACTGAGGGAGCCAGAGGACGAAGCAATGGGAGGTGCTGCCGGTGCTGGGACGGCGTTACTCGGCGATGCTTCGCCGTGGACACTGCTCGGCGGCGCCGCGGCCGTTGCGGTGCTGTGCTGCGCACTGCAGATGTTGGAGTGGGCCTGGTGGGGCCCAAGGCGCATGGACAGGGTTCTGAGGGCCCAGGGCCTCAGGGGTACCAAGTACCGATTCCTCAAAGGCGATCTCAAGGAGGAACAGCGGCTCATGGTGGAGGCCCGGTCCAGGCCCGTGCCCATGGATCGGGCACACCACATAGTCCCGCGCGTAGCACCTCTCCTCCACCGTGTCATGAAGGAGCATGGTATGTACCTCAGTACCTGTGCCAGCTGCCACCTGCTTTCTGTAGATTCAAAGTACAAGAACAATCTTTCATCATAGTACTGTCCTGTCAGATAAGAATACTACGATGACTGAATTCCCAATAATTCTTGTACTCCCTCCGATCCGATAATAAGTGTTGCTGATTTAGTACAAAATTGTTGATTTTAGTATAAAATTATACTAAATCAATGATACTTATTATGGATCAGTGGGAGTAGAATGATTGAATACATGGTATAGACTGCTAGCTTGCATGCTCCTTCTGATGTTGAAATACCAGTGAACCACTTGCCCTTTTGTTTCAGTGTCCAGGGCAATTGTTCTTATCTGTTATTTAAAAGAAAGTGTTCTTATCTGTTATTTAAAATGCAGGTAAAGTTTCATTTACATGGTTTGGGCCATGCCCAAGAATTGCAATCGGTGATCCTGAGCTGGTTCGAGAAGTTCTGTCAAGTAAATTTGGACACTTTGAGAAAACAAAGCTAGTCCGGCTTTCACGGTTACTTGTTGGTGGGCTCGCAGTCCTTGACGGTGAAAAATGGGCTAAACATAGAAGGATTATGAATCCAGCCTTTCATGCTGAAAAGCTAAAGGTACGAGTAGTACTTTTTACAGCCAAAGTATTCATTTCTGTATTCAGGAACTCTTAGTTTGTCCCTACCTTATCAGTAAGATAGACTCAGTGTACAATGATAATCATGGCCTAGCGATTTATGCAAAGCTTAAATTAAAAAGAGGAATGTTCCCTTCTTAATACATGTGTTCTGTAATTTGAGTAGAAGTTATAAGACAGATCGAATTAACTTAGTAGTACTGAAGATCTATTGGGTTAATTTGATTTTTTTTGTTGGAAACCAAAATCCTTGATTCTCTGACCATTCTTTCCTCTTGGAATCGATTGTAGCGGATGTTGCCATCCTTCTCTGCATCGTGCAGTGAACTAATGGGCAGATGGGAGAATTCAGGCACTCTCTCTGTTGGAGCAATAGTAGAGGTTGATATTTGGTCAGAGTTCCAAGATTTATCAGGGGATGTCATTTCAAGAGCTGCATTTGGTGTGAGCAACCAAGAAGGCAAACGGATATTCCTCCTTCAAACCGAGCAAGCAGAACGCGTTGTTCAATCTTTCCGGACTAGTCACATCCCAGGCTTCTCGTATGATTCTTGCTTGAACAAACCACTTTTCAGTTTGTGTCCATTCTCTGTTCTCCAAAAAGAAAAAAACATCTCTATCCATTTTGATCCCGAGAGCTAACATAGATTCTTTCGCTCTTAATCAGTCTATTGCCAACAGAAAACAACAGGAGGATGAAGGCTATAAACATAGAGGTAAAAGAGATGCTAAGGGCCATAATAGAGAAGAGGCAGAGGTGTATGAGAAATGGAGGAACGAACAATGACGATCTGCTTGGCTTGCTATTGGAGGCGAATACGGACTACACCGATGCCGAGGGCAAACCCCGCAAGGGGATGACCATGGAAGATGTAATCGGTGAATGCAAGCTGTTTTACTTCGCCGGAATGGAGACTACCGCCGTACTGCTGACATGGACGGTGGTGGTACTAAGCATGCACCCGGAGTGGCAGGACCGTGCCAGGGAGGAGGTTCTGCGGGTCTTTGGGCAAAACAAACCCGATCTAAACGGTCTTAACCGCCTAAAAGTTGTGAGTACTTACTTACTATATAACTTGCCTATCTATTACACGAGTTGGACCTTTGCAAAAATAAGTTCTTTGGGTTTGATTCTGTCAATCTTGTGCTGGCTTGTGCCAGGTTTCGATGGTGTTCTTCGAGGTCCTGCGTCTGTACCCGCCGGTGGTGCGCATCAACCGCCGAACGTACAAGAAGATAGAGCTGGGAGGCGTCACGTACCCTCCGGAAGTGATGCTCACGCTGGACATCATGTCCATCCACCGTGACCCCGGCATCTGGGGAGACGACTCCCACGAGTTCAACCCGGGGAGGTTTGCGGAGGGCGTGAGCAAGGCGTGCAGCGACCCAGGGGCCTTCTTCCCCTTCAGCTCCGGGCCGAGGAACTGCATCGGCCAGAACTTTGCGCTGCTCGAGGCCAAGGTGGCCATCAGCATGATCCTACAGCGCTTCGCCTTCGAGCTCTCGCCGTCCTACGTGCACGCGCCATGTACCGTCCTTACGCTGCACCCGCAGCATGGTGTCCCCGTTAGGCTGCACAGGCTCTGAATTGAGCACGGTTATTATGCAGACGTTCTGTGGTGACAGCGTTATGAAATGAAAGGGGTTTCTTTGAATGACAGTTGCAGAGCTTGTAGTTAAACTGAAAGTGTATTTCAATTTGTTCACAACTTTCAAAAAAACATTATACAACGTGTAAACCCGGTGCTATGTTTATTCAGCTCAAAGCTTTAACTTTAATTTACACACAACATAGTGAGCACATTCACTACCCGACTCGAAGCATGGTCATATCTTCTTCAGCCTAATTTGAGCACCGTGCTGCGGGTGGAGGGTTATCACCGTGTACGGAGCATGGGTGTAGGACGGCGAGAGCTCGAACGAGAAGCGCTGGAGGATGGTGCTGAGAGCCATCTTGGCTTCCAGCAATGCAAAGTTCTGGCCGATGCAGATCCGAGGACCCCCTCCAAATGGGAAGAACGCTCCTGTATGCTTCGCTGCATTCGAGACGCCATCAGCAAACCTCTGAGGATTGAATTCGCTTGCATCTTTTCCCCAGATATTGGGATCATGGTGGATAAAGAGGATGGGCAACGTAAGGTTCACTCCTGCGGGATATTTGATGCCACCAAGCTCCATTGCCTTGTATGTTCTTCTCGTAATAAAGACTACTGGTGGGTACAACCTAAGAACCTCATATAGTATCATTGTAACCTGCAAAAAATACACAAGATAATGATCAATGCTCCAAACATTCTAAACATAAAACAAAATGTCCCCATGTTTTGCTCCAAATAAATTCCATTTAATGGCACAATAAGATATTTGTTAGTATTTGTTTTCACTCGCATGTTTATGCAGACATGCGGCATTTTTTAATGCTACGGAAATCTACATGTTAGTATATTCTTGGTCACTTCAATTGTCATTTTGATGAAGGGAGCATTGATTTTGCTTTTAATTTAGCCGGCAATCTGTGCAGTATGCAATAACAGAGAGTACCAATTTCACACTTACAATCTTCAGGCGACTCAAGTTGTCAAAATCTGGTGTGGTTCTTCCAAAATGGTGCAGCACCTCCTCTCTTGCCTGCTCTTGCCACTCTGGGTGCATGCTTAGCAGAATTAGTGTCCATGTGAGCAAGACTGATGTTGTCTCCATACCTGCAAAGTAAAATAGCTTGCATTCCTCGATTATATCTTCAGTACTCATTCCTAGATCCGCTTTCCCATTGGATTCCCGCGCATTTGACTCCAAAAGCAATCCTAGCAAGTCATCACTGCTAGCTTCACCATTTTTAATAGCTCTGTCTTTTTTTGCGATAATCCCTCGCAGAATTGAGCGGATCTCACGGTCAATTGCTCTCATCCTTCTGTTGTTTTTTGTAGGTAGGAACCTGCAAATATTCTGATATGTCACAACGGTGTGTTTACATTTGCTACTGTTTAAGTTTAACATGGAAAAGGTAGAAGGTTTTTTTTACATTAGTCTGGTGTTTTTTTCAATAAAGATTTTGCATTAACAAAAGGTCAAATATTTTATTTTCTGATTCCATTTGATCACCTCTACAAGTTAAAGTGCACGTGGCTTAACTACATAGTTTTTTGTCAAACACCAAAGATCATGTATGCACTGTACTGCTCCAACTGCTACAAGGGTATGAGTTTGTGATATAAAGGTTGAAACTTCTCTTATGAGAAAATCATGTGTGCTTGACGATCGCTGGAATGCGCAAGTCAAGAAGAATAGAACGTACCAATAGCCTGGGATAAAAAGTGTCTGAAAGCCCTGTATTAGGCGTTCGGCTAGCTCCCCTTGCAGCTGAAATATTTTCATCCCCTCCTGATAATTGCTACCAAATGCCGTTCGCGAGATGACATCTCCAGTAAGATTCTGGAACTCAGGCCAGATGTCAATCTCAGATAATCCTTCGGCGGACATCGAATTCTCCCATCTTGTAATCATTTCTTCGCAACAGGTAGAAAAGACTGGCAGCATCCTCTGCGAATGAACCATTTTTTCTATTAGTCTATCCAGAGAGTGCATTATCCTCCATTAGACATGGCGTGATTCAAAATGAGAAAATACTGAAAGTCACTATAAATTTCATTGAATAGTTACCTTTATCTTCTCATGGTGAAAAGCAGGATTCAGGATTCTCCGGTGCTTTGCCCATTTCTCGCCTTCATGATTTACAACCCCGTTGGCAAGCAGCTTCCCCATACGGCTAGGCTTTTGTTTGCCATAGTGTCCAAACTTGTTGGAAAGAACTTCTCTCACAAATTCCGGGTCAGGAATCAACACCCTCGGCGTTGGGCCAAACCAAGTGAATGATATTTTCCCTGTATTTGTACATCGAACTTTTTCTTACATGGTAATGGAAGTGCAGGCTATAATTCGTCTGTTCCCCCTCTCAACTACATGCCCATAAATATCCCACACGTGACATATTGTCTTCATTACCAAGCATGCTATGCATTACAAGTTCAGAGCATAACCCTCAAAAAAGAGGAAAAGTTTCAGAGAAGTTCAGACATTGATATGTTGTGGTGTCTAAGTCTGCAATCCAAGTTAACCTTCAAACTAATGCACGTTCTGAACTTACGATTGGATAAAGCTCCACGCAAGAATAGGTGCAAGTGATGCTCGCCGGCTACACGTTCTGGCGTCCAAAAAATGGGAAGGAAAATAGGAATTTCTCCAGAGTGAAACAATTACCGTTCTCCTTGATTGCTTTGTCGAACATGGGCTGCACGCGAGGGATGATTTCGTGGGAGCCGAGGGGTAGGGGCTTGGACCGGGCCTCTCTGTTGAGCCGGGCGTTCTCTGGCACGTCGCCGGTGAAGAGGCGGTACCGGGTGCCCCTGAGTCCCTGAGCCTGCAGGGCCCGACCCAGCCGCCGCGGGGTCCACCATGCCCACTCCAGAATCCAGGCGGCCATCCACAGCAGTGCCATGGCCGCCACCGCACCGGCTAGGCTCCAGGGAGAGGCCTCCCACAGCATCTGGAGAGCTCGGGTCGCCATCGGGGCGGTGAACTAGAGGAGAGCAGAGGCGTGGCTCAGCCTCTCAGGTTTTGTAGGAGTCGACGAGTCGTAGTGTATGGTCGTATCGCGGATTCGCAGAACGAGCTGCGTGGAGTTAAATTAAATGTAGGCCAGGTGGCCTGCCACGTATGCAACTTCTTGACCGATGTTTTGCTTCAAGATTTCAATACCCTCGCTCTTTTCTTCTTCTTTCTCTTTTTCTTTGCAGTGGACACTTATATTTGAGTCCATTCACACGTTTATGTTTGAGACGCATTTTCTCGGTCCCGAATTAGATGTTGCTGATTATGTCTAAATTCGTACATATGATAGTAAGTACTGTACAAAAGAGACATGTGTGCATCATGCTATTGAAATATGTTTTCAAAATTTGCTAAGAAAATAGTTGTGCAGTAAACAAAAAATATAAAGATATTACGGTATGAGCATATTTTTCAAAACTTTTGTGTAACATGTATATGAGCCATTTTTAATGCACAATCATGGTGAAACATAGAGATTCAAAATGTGAAGCTAAGAGAATCTCCAGCCCCCCAACCCACACACACACCCAAGAGCCCTCCAGGAGGGGTATTTTAGCGCCGACGAACCATTTTTTTCTCGTCCGCGCCCCATACGCCTAGTTTTCACTGGATTGGACCGAAAAATCATCTAACGAACCCAACGCAATGGGGGACGTGTGGGGTGCCGGATAAAGCGAAAAGGCATGTGGGCCATCTCTATCGGTGGCACAAACCGAGGTTCCCTCATTTTTTCCCCTCCTTTTTCTCCCCCATATGTTTTGGCTCGCTCACCATTCGCCCGCCATTTTGCCCGCCCAGATCCTCCCCACCATCCATGGTGCCGAAGAAGTTCACATGCCCTCAGTTCGACGCCGAAAAAGGGGGAAGCCAAAGCATAGGAAGAAGGAGCCGAAGAAGAGACCACCAGGCATGAGCAACACCGACTATGCAGCCGGCATGCAGCCGACATGCAGCATCGAGATGCGGTCACACAAGATCGCCGGAAGAGGGCCATGAAGTTCAAGGCCAAGCAGGTGGTGGAGGCGGCGCAGCTTCCCATGGAGAGAAACATTGCGTTGACGAATATGGTCATGGAGTGGCTTAGCCACGCCAACTAGTACGTTCCAGGTGGCGTGTGGAGCAACCAAGCAAGCGTCGCCTCTTTGTAGAGCTACTCGTCGTACTCTCTAGCGATGTTCCAAGAGAGCCATGGCCACAACACTCCGCTCATGAGGTTCTCGTCTCCATCCGCGTGCGTCGACGACGATCCGCTCGGTGACTTCAACCCCAACCCGTATGACTCACTATCTTACACAAGCTCACCGGTGATGCGCCACGTCCCTCTTCCCTTCATCCCAAACCAAGTCGACGGCTCATCGCACCAGTTCGGTGTTGCCATAGTTGACGCCCGCAACATGCTCGGCGGAATGACAGGCAACACCTACAGAGCCACCGCGTCCTCCCCCGGGTTCTTCACACAAGAGGACTCGCAGGATTCCGACGAGGAATCGTAGGATACAGACAAGGAATCGCAGGATCTCGATGAGGAAGATGAGCTAGAAGAAGAAGAGCTGGCGGTGTCCATGGAGAAGAAGAAGGGAAGGGCGGTGAAAACTCGCCAGCCAACCATGCCTCGAATCAAGTGGACCTCCAAATAATACAAGTGCCTCGCCTAAGCGTGGAAGAGATCAACAATGAGTGTGATGGCTTCGCCATGCAAGATGATGAGACTCCCGAGGATATGTATAGGTGGCTCAAGGTCCTTTGTTGGTCCATGAGGTACCTTGGAGCTACCTATGTGTATGGCAAGTTCATAAAGAGGAACTTTGTTCAAGCCCTCCTTCCATTTGAAGAACAAAAGCTCAAATCCATCAAGGTAAGAAGCAACTTCCACATCATAACATCCCAAGAAGTCTTGAGTGAAGTGATGGCCATGACCATTACCAATAAGAATGTGGAATCCGCTCGTGCACGTGCTTTTGAATCAAAAAAGGTGAATCTTGCCTTGAAGGCCAAGGTGGTGGAGGTTGATGAAGAAGATGACGCTAGTGAGTGGTCTCAAGAGGACCTCAAGTATGCTTTCAATGAACATCCCGCCTTTCCTCGAGAGCCTTTTGGAACAAACCAGGCATGAAGTCAAGGTCAAGGGACAAGTCAAGATTCAACTCAACAAACAAGGCCCTAAAGTGAGATCATGCTACAATTGCAATGACAAGAGTCACTTTGTGGCTAGTTGTCCCTTTGAGAACTGAGGATACAATGGTGGTCGCCTCATCCGCAAGATCAAGTCAAGGCCTCCTTATCCTTTGAACAAGAACTTCGCTGTCAAGAATGTTGTCAACAAGGAACGGGCTATGGTGGTTCATGAAGAGTACCTTTCGGGCATGGATGATGATGAAGTCCAAGGTGGTGAGATTGTGGGAGTCGCTGCTATTGCCACTACCTCTACTCCATGATTATCTCTCTTTAACTCTCCCAACGGAACGTCATCTCCTCCAACCAAAAGTCTCTCATGGACAAGGCCACCAAGGTAACACCCACTCCCAAAGCCATCTCTGATACGTCCAATTTGCATCACCTTTTTATATCACTAGTTGAATGCCCGTGCGTTGCTACGGGATAAATAAAAAATACACGCTGGTAAAAAAAAAGGCAGTTACACTTCTTACCCATGCAACAAGATATTTCCATGTGACAAAGAAAGTAGAAAAATCCCTCAAAAACAGCTGCATATAAAAGTCGTCTAGACATGAGTAGAATTCTACTATAGAAATTATAAGACTGACTATATCTCATGATTCTTTACAAATTTATTAGACATGCTAACAACTAAAGTAAATTTGTAAGATCCAAGTTATATATGGCATTCCGAGTCTTGAAGGTTTGTTTCTCACGCTACAACATGAATGTAGATTTCCCACACAAAAAACAAAGTAGTTTGCAAAATATATTGTATGACCTATTCTCCTGCTCTTTAAGATTCTTAATCGTGTGAATGAATAAAAATTCTCTGCCTAGTTCCTTTGCTTCCTCTTTATATTTGGTGGTATATGGTATGACCTAAAAGAACAATATGCAAAAATCAGTAGACACAGTCAAGTAAACAGTTAATTGCTGTACAAATCTCTCATTTCATGATATTTCAAGTGAGCCTAGGTGGCGTACATGCATACCAAGTAGTCAACCGGTCGATGCCAATGCTCAATAAAAGCACCAAACAAAAAATTCACTGGCTCTAATTCAGCACAAAAGTAATAGTCATTCTTCTTTTGGACAAGTGTTTTTCTGTAGTCTTCTATGAGCAAATTCAACTATACTATACCGAGACTATTCTCAAGTTGAGGGTATCTTGAAAGTGATCTAGATAATGAGCAAATTCAACTGTACTGTACCAAGAAACCAACCATTTATCTGTTTTAATCAATCTTTAGTCAAGGTTGCTCAGATCAAAGCTTTCTATGAAAGCCCCACAGAGGCAAAATAATCTCCATTGAATGACTGACTGTGATACAAACACCAGTTCTTGTGCCTGCATTGTCAAACCGGATGGTGAATACTGAATACAATATTTGATCTATCAACTATATCTTTGTCTTACTTATGCACTTCAAAATCAGTTTACCCGCGTAGAGTCCTGCAAATTTCAAACACATACGCAACAAACTACATAGATTCATATTTGTCCACCTCTTGCTAAACATACAGTACATGGTCAACCTTACCAGTAAACCATGGGAATAACAAAATAATGAACATTTGTTTACCATGATTTGACCGAACAGTGTAGATCGCCAACAGCTACGAAAGCATACCAGTAACATTGTCGATACAGATCATTAGATGGAACATGTTGGTAGATAAATACCAGAGCCCGATGCTTGAGTAATACATCATCACAATTGAATATATTTTTTTTCATAGAACTCTCATAAAGCATTCATTTTTGTGGGGTGCAATTAACATGGTTTAACAGCTCACAGATAATTCATACATGTCGATCAAATTATCTTGTTTCCCATTCCATGTATCTCCCAATACAATAAGTACAACACATAAGTAGTAGTACTTAACCAAAATTCTAATGCTTTTCTCTTTCTAGACAAACGGGAAGAGAGCATACATATAACTGTTTCAACTTATATCTATGCAAAACTTCTATCAGACTTACTCCCTTCGTCCTAAATTTAATTAAGTTTAGTTCTTTTAAATTCGCATGTATCTATATACTAAAACACGTCTAGATACATCCGAATTTAGACAATCTCAAGCCACTTTTTTTGGGACGGAGGAAGTATATGCTAACCCTTGTTATTGCCATTTTAAAAATGTACAACTGAACCTACTATGGTAGTACTCCAACACATGCCAGATGAGTTTTTTAGGGAATGTAAGGCGTTAGAAAGATATAAGAAATCAGAAGCAATATACACTTCCAGCACTCCTACAACCCCAACAAGTTCTATATTTGGTTCATGCACAAGCAGATGTATATTCACAATACAACTCCTAGGGAATGCAGTAGCGTTGTGTGGATTTAAGCTCATTTGGATGAACACCGATTACTCGTAAGATAACAGTGCCTAGAATTCAGATAAAACCAAATAAAATGCTTTAAAAAACAATAGTTTTGCTACCGACAAACTTGCTTCTCTTACTTCGCTGCAAGAATAAATTTAGCTAATTTTCTAGAGCGTTCAAAAACATTCTGTAATCTCCAACAATTGATGTTTAGAATTTATTTCAGTCTAACCAGTATGTGAAAAACATAATCCATGGCTTCCTGCAACACATGGATCAAACTAAACATCTACATGATCAAATCTGAGCAAGAAATTAAATAATCACAACAAGGAACCGATCAATTTATCCTATGGCACATGGCTGAATCCAACCCACTATAAGAAACAAAAACACATTTCATCAACTACACCACACCATCAAACCGATCCAAAAAAAAAAACCTAGGAAGTACCACAACTGCTACCTAGCGTGGTTTCTCCTGAAGATTCAACTAAGCGTTGAACATTCGGACATTCAATGGGAGCAGGGGTCACATAGAGGAGGACGCCCAGCACTTCAGGGTCGTCTGCAGAGTCAAGGCGGAGGCTCTCTGCTGTGAGACAGGTGGGATATATTTAATCAAACTATGCTACTCTGAGAGAAATCCGTAAAGACTTCTTCTAATTATTCTAGAAAAAGGATCCCACCTCACATATACTTTTTTTACCTCATTTTTATAATACAACAGGTTTAACACTTCAAGTCACCATTGTTCAAGTAAATACTGAGAACTCGTGTGATACCATTTAGACCACTCAAAAGCCATTCGTGGCACTCCTCCAATCTCAAACACAATGGTAACGAGACACCCACGAGGCTTCTTTTTAGTTCGTGCAACTACCAGATCAACAAGTTGTTCAAACCAGTAGTAATAATAAATTTATTACCACCCTGAGAATGACTCATGGTCTAAGCTTAGTCGTTGATCGGATAAACATAATAAAAACAAATCTCAGTCGGGAAAACTAAACCCCAAACCAAACCTCAAACCAAACCCAAAACCACCAATAATTTCTCATTCTAAGGAACACCTCCCCTGCATGGTCTAACCCGCGAAAGCCGGCCGATGTCCAGATCATCAGAAATTTTGTTAGCCTCCATTTCATATCAGAAAACCATAAAATTGAAACAGAAGTCAAACGGAGTATGGAACATGAATACCTTGATCATCATAAGGTCCAAAAACATGATCAAATTAAGCCATTCATCTCTTTCTCTGGGAACATACTAAAGGTCAGTCTCATGGGACAGATCGACCTCAACCACTGCTGAGCATGCACTGGATATCTCATCGGCACTTTGAGGCTAGCACTGGCAGAAGACCCTGATGTTTACCCTTAGCTCAATGAGCTCATCGTACAAGACGCCGCTATGCACACTCCTCCGTTTCTTGAGGCCATCAAACCTTGGTGCACACTCCTTGGCACACAGCCACAAGCTGATTATTACCTCCCCTACAAGCACAACAAAGATGACTAAATATCAATAATTCTGCAATGCAACGAAGCAAAATAGGCTTTTACATCCATCCTTATGTACATGCTTGTCTGTATACCTAGGAACTGGAGGGAAGCATCATGGTCCGGTCTTGCGATCCCTTTCACCGTAGCAAACGAATAAGCCAATCATCTGTTTGATATACGAACTCAAGAACAAAAATTCTAGACAGTATTAGCAAATGACAGAGTATTGATATGAATAGAAACTATGTCTTAAGAGATGAATAGGAGTTACGAAATGCATGAGATCTGGGTGAAAGAACCCAAAATTTGCACCTCCATGAAGCCGTAAAGAGCCTCACCCTCTCCTCATCCATCCGCTGCATGCATTAGCCATTGGCAACAACAATAAAAGATACCATTCCATAACCCAGTTGGCAAATCTGAAGGTGTACATGCTCAACAACAAAACAAGGTTGTTAAAGGAGGCATTTGCACATTTTACTGCCTTAAATTGTACCCAACCAGTGAGACTTCTAGTCTTACATATGATTATAACAACAGATTTGCCATCAGCTCTTACATTTTTTATAAGAATGACATAAAAAACGATCGATGAAATTTTAAAGTTGTAGAAATAAATTCATTTTCAATATTGTACATACAGGGAGGTCATGTTGACTCGTTGAGTTCAAGTCTGGTATAATGTATAGAAAATGGCAGATTAGTACAACTGATCTCCGATCTAAACTACCCCATGTTTTCTAACAAATTTTAGGAACCAGAACACATATATACTCATCTGTGTTTACCTAGATAGTCGTTGGGACCAGCGGCAGACGTTGATGGAGATGTCCACCAATGGCACTCTGCGAAGAGGCGGTGGGACGCGCGGTGATGACCAATCGGCAGCCACCGACCGCACCCTGCGTGGAGACGGCGTCGCCCACTGTGAAGGCCCAATGGTGGAGGATCCCTGTGACGGAGTGGGCGAGCAGGGGTAGCCGAGTTGCGTGCTGGCCTTAGGATACGAGAGGCGGGCATGAGCCTGGTCGTTTCCTCCCACCCGAGTCAGAGGCAGGGATCCAGGGCGGCAGGTGAAGGTGGGTGGATAGGGTGGCCATCAAAGTCGACTATCGAAGACGGCGTCGAGCTTGTCCGAGTTGCGCCAGCGAGCATGAGGCCGGAAGGGGCGCGACAGCGGCGCGGTCGATGCTCTTGGTGGTGTTGGTGCCATGCCTGTTCAAGAAAAAAGTAAATTCATATGAGTCATTAAAGTTGTAGTTAAACCGAGAAAGGCATCACAGAATCATAGAAAATTGAAGTATAATTTCCTAAATACACATCAAGCTAATCCTTAGTTACAACCATAGCAGCAACTATACAAATAGAAATCAAAATTTGACAGGACTCTAGAAAAAATGGTCACAAACTGCACACAGAAAATATGCTCAAGTTTATTTTTTTGACAAAAAGGCCGGTATCTCTGTCTGCGTTCGCTATTCTTAGAAGAATCTGAAAGAATTTGATTTATCAATACAACCTGAAGTCCATATTTAAATTTGATTCCCGAAGTTTGCAAGTTTCTTAGCAGTAATTTAATATGGTTGGTAACATGCATATCACCTCCCAGCAGGAATTCACCCTTTAATAGCACAAAACTGACAAACTTCCTGTGCATCTTTTGGTCACACTTAGATCAGCGAGACTGAAACTGGAGACATAGAGATAGCGATAGACCCATCCTTCTGGAAAAAAGATAAAAACGAACAGAGGAGTCTGAAGAAAAAACGAACAGGGTACCGTATGCCAGAAATTGATGATTGTGTCACCGGCAAAACTCACCGGAGGCACCTAAGGGCATGTGCATGACCAGGACGATGTGAAGGCTCATTCTGATTCCTCCCGTCAAAGCCCTTCCCTACGCCTTCTGCATCGATTCCTGGCCAAGATAGGTCGGGTTCGTCAGCGACTTGAAGGAGTCGATGGGTTGCACATTTTACTGCCTTAAATTGTACCCAACCAGTGAGACTGCTAGTCTTACATATGATTATAACAACAGATTTGCCATCAGCTCTTACATTTTTTTATAAGAATGACATAAAAAACGATCGATGAAATTTTAAAGTTGTAGAAATAAATTCATTTTCAATATTGTACATACAGGGAGGTCATGTTGACTCGTTGAGTTCAAGTCTGGTATAATGTATAGAAAATGGCAGATCAGTACAACTGATCTCCGATCTAAACTACCCCATGTTTCCTAACAAATTTTAGGAACCAGAACACATATATACTCATCTGTGTTTACCTAGATAGTCGTTGGGACCAGCGGGAGACGTTGATGGAGATGTCCACCAATGGCACTCTGCGAAGAGGCGGTGGGACGCGCGGTGATGACCAATCGGCAGCCACCGACCGCACCCTGCGTGGAGACGGCGTCGCCCACTGTGAAGGCCCAACGGTGGAGGATCCCTGTGACGGAGTGGGCGAGCAGGGGTAGCCGAGTTGCGTGCTGGCCTTAGGATACGAGAGGCGGGCATGAGCCTGGTTGTTTCCTCCCACCCGAGTCAGAGGCAGGGATCCAGGGCGGCAGGTGAAGGTGGGTGGATAGGGTGGCCATCAAAGTCGACTATCGAAGACGGCGTCGAGCTTGTCCGAGTTGCGCCAGCGAGCATGAGGCCGGAAGGGGCGCGACAGCGGCGCGGTCGATGCTCTTGGTGGTGTTGGTGCCATGCCTGTTCAAGAAAAAAGTAAATTCATATGAGTCATTAAAGTTGCAGTTAAACCGAAAAAGGCATCATAGAATCATAGAAAATTGAAGTATAATTTCCTGAATACACATCAAGCTAATCCTTAGTTACAACCATAGCAGCAACTATACAAATAGAAATCAAAATTTGACAGGACTCTAGAAAAAAATTGTCACAAACTGCACACAGAAAATATGTTCAAGTTTATTTTTTTGACAAAAAGGCCGGTATCTCTGTCTGCGTTCGCTATTCTTAGAAGAATCTGAAAGAATTTGATTTATCAATGCAACCTGAAGTCCATATTTAAATTTGATTCCCGAAGTTTGCAAGTTTCTTAGAAGTAATTTAATATGGTCGGTAACATGCATATCACCTCCCAGCAGGAATTCGCCCTTTAATAGCACAAAACTGACAAACTTCCTATGCATCTTTTGGTCACACTTAGATCAGCGAGACTGAAACTGGAGACATAGAGATAGCGATAGACCCATCCTTCTGGAAAAAAAGAGAAAAACGAACAGAGGAGTCTGAAGAAAAAATGAACAGGGTACCGTATGCCAGAAATTGATGATTGTGTCACCGGCAAAACTCACCGGAGGCACCTAAGGGCATGTGCATGACCAGGACGATGTGAAGGTTCATTCTGATTCCTCCCGTCAAAGCCCTTCCCTACGCCTTCTGCATCGATTCCTAGCCAAGATAGGTCGGGTTCGTCCGCGACTTGAAGGAGTCGATGGGGTTGCACATTTTACTGCCTTAAATTGTACCCAACCAGTGAGACTGCTAGTCTTACATATGATTATAACAACAGATTTGCCATCAGCTCTTACATTTTTTATAAGAATGACATAAAAAACGATCGATGAAATTTTAAAGTTGTAGAAATAAATTCATTTTCAATATTATACATACAGGGAGGTCATGTTGACTCGTTGAGTTCAAGTCTGGTATAATGTATAGAAAATGGCAGATCAGTACAACTGATCTCCGATCTAAACTACCCCATGTTTCCTAACAAATTTTAGGAACCAGAACACATATATACTCATCTGTGTTTACCTAGATAGTCGTTGGGACCAGCGGCTGTAACATCCTCAGAATCGGACCTATGCAAGTTTTAGCGAAATCCGCCAAACCCGCATAGAAACGATTCAAAGGTGCCCACCAGGCACTTTCGTGCGGGTGGAAAACGAAGTAATAACATTACACAACAGTCCTCGATGGGACCCACAGAACAGATATATATAACAGCGACTCAATGAGTCAAGAATACCGATATATAATACAAAGATCCAAATCACCTTGAAAACGATAGAGCGTCCAGCTACGGACAAGATGCAAATGGGGCTAAGAGCCCTGAAGAATAACCAATGGCGTCCATAACCCTGCCCAGGCCAAGCCGGAAGGGTAACCCTGCTAACGACGTCGATCTCAAAACCTGCTTAAACAAAAGGGGTGCCGACAAAGGGCAAAGGAAAAAGAGGAGCGTCAGTACTGAGGCCAGTACACGGCGAGTCTAGAATTCGGCGGTCCTCGCCTACATAGGTATGGTGGACTGAAGCGGCAGCGGCAGCATGCACTATACACCCTATAGAGACTCGATACAACTGGCGGCAATCAGAGAGGGGTGAGAAAGACCTACTCGGATCCAACCTGATACTATCATCAAATAAACCCATCCTGGCGTTTCCCCCTCGACACCGATCGAGGAAGTCAACCGAGGAACACACACAGTTGGCAGTTTTACTTATTCAGTTATAGTTGCGGCACTTTACTAGTCAGGTTTAGATAATCGTCCTGATAAAGTAGGCAGTGGGCACTTTTAGTTAACCATTCCGTTATAGTTACAACACTTACTAATCAGATACAGATAGCATGAGATAACCCAAAACCCAGCAGTTGTTGGTACTTTTATTCAGCCATTCCGTTGTAGTTGCAATACTTACTAGTCAGGTACAATGGTCGCAAGCGACAATTCAAACAAGCAATTGTGGGTAGCATTATTAGCCATTCCATTATAGTGAAGCTGATTACTAGTCATTATAAAGTCAAATTTATAGCAATAAACTTTAGTTATGCTTGTCTATGATCGAGATACTGTGCTCCAAGTCGTCCATATCCGCGGACACGGCTTTCAGAAAGTTTTACCCGGCCGGGGTGCACCAATAGCAACACACGCTCGATCAACCTCGGAAAAACCAAATCAAAACCCAACGAGGCTTTCACGACTGAACAATCACAGGATTCAGAAATATTTCAGGGGGCCACCCCTTAAAGTAGAACCCGCAACGAAGCCGGCCGGCTCCGAGACGGACTTAAGGTTGTGGGGACGGCTGTGAACGACTGGGAACCTGAAAGTGTGGCTGGGCTTGTCGACACCGCAAAATCGTGCCACGATCCTAAACAGTACAGTGTGCTCCTCGCACAAACGTAAATACAGAAGTAGCATGGCATAAGTACAGGATAGTAAATAAAACCTCAAACTAGTTTGTGGCCCCAAGAAATAAGACTGAATCAAGCTCTGGCTCAGGGGGGTCCCATATACCTCCCGGATGTGGATAGCGCGATAAATCAAGGAACAGGTATCAAGTACTCGGGGTCCTACGGGACACAAGTGGGCGTTCGGAAACCAAATATTATCTATCACCCACCGATGCCTCTTCTTACTTCAATTTTAGTTGTTAAACAGGAAATTAAAGTGAACAATAAGTAAAACTATTATCAGCTCCAACATCAACATGCGGCAATACATCAACAACTGTGGCACTGGACGACACGCAACAGCACTTGAGCAAGCGACTACGACGCGCAAGTCCAACTATCTACCAAACAACAAGTAATAGGATGTGTCCAAGGCAATATAAGGCTGCAAGGAATATCACAGGTACGGAATCTAAAGCATCGCAACACAGATAGCAATAGATCAACAGGAGGGAATAAAGACTATAAAAGTAAGATAGGTAGAAAGGGGGAGATGCTCGCCTGAAAACATTGCCGAAGGTTCATCCGAAGATCGGGGTGAAGCTCACATCAACTCAACGGCCTTATCCGCGAAGAACCAAAACACTAGAAGAAACACCGGGTGTAGTATTTAATACAACGGCAGAAGATCGGCATGCTTATGATGCATGGCATGGCAAAGTGCGGTGCAATTAGGTCATATTAAGCGGAACCAGGGTCCCGACAATTAATTAGGTGGTTCATGTTGTTTAGCTACCCCGCAATTTAAATGTTGTATTAACAAGGCAAGATGAGTTACCGGTTCACTACACAAGTTTAAATGAGGCCGATATGAGACTAGATTTGCCCGCATATGGGCCCCATATTTAATTATTAGGTGAATCGGCGTAAGGCCCCAAACCACATGACGATATGCATGCATGAACATTTCAATATGCAACAATTTATAATTATGGCATTTATAAAATAGGGTTCTCGGATAAGGGTCACACATTGAGGGGTCTCGACGGTCTTGGTGTTCCGGGGTTCGGGGTCGGTCTCAGGGTCCAGGGTTCGACGGAAGCGGGATCGTTCTCGGTAACGGGTAGATCTTGTCGCATCGGGGTCTCGGTGTCCGGGGTGAAGTGCTTATCGTCCCAAGGCGATCATGGAGTTCCGGGGGTGTTTCCCGCGTCCGTGATTGCAGATCTTGTCGGTTCCACCTCGAAGGCCTTGTTGTTCCGCGACGTAGATCTTGGGGGTCCACCGAGGGTTGCGAGTCCTCGACGACAACAGTCTCGTGGGCGAGCTTGGTCAGACGTCGGCACAAGGTACAGGGCTTCTCGGAAGATCTTGGCGTTACGGACTTGGTCCTCGTTTGGACGCTTCAACGAGTGATCCAGAGGCGAACTTGAACGGCTTCGGTGATTGCGCACTTGTTGGTGTCCTGGCCACCTGGAGACGGGGAGCGTCGAGACTTGGTCCGCCAAACACCACAGATGGAGCACCTAGACCTGCAGGTGGAGACATGCCGATGCGCAGCAAGGGTATCTCCCTGGCGGTCTTACGGTCGAACACCACCCGGGAACGCAGGACGGAGGGGGCTTCCACCATGGCACTGCCACGGACAGAGGCGAGGCGGGGAGGCTCGGGCCGACGAAGGGGCAGCTGCTGCGGTCGGTGGCGCTCGGCGCGTTGACGGCGAGGCGGAGGGACGGAGCTCGCCGGAGCTGGGGGAGAGGAGCGGCGAGGCTCGGGATAGGGAGGACGGCGGCTCGACGGGGACGGACACGGCCGGCAGAGGCTGCGACGCGGCGGCTGTGCCGGAGCCGAGCACGGCGGAGGCGGGGCCGCGGTGGTCGAGGACGTCGGCGGCGGGGAGGGGCTCGGCCGTGGGGCGCTAGAGGATGGCCGGACGCGGGGTCGCGCGGGCGCTCAGGCGAGCGGGGGCGCTGGCGACGGTGGGAGGTAGCAGGGGACGGGCACGGCGGCGCGGGGCCGGAGACGGCGGGGTCGCGCGGCCGTTGGAGCGGGGCGACGCACGGTCGACGGAGGCGGGGAAGATACGGGCCGGCGAGGTGGAGGAGCGGCCTCCGGCGAGCGGGGGCGGCCGGCGCTGCTGCAGAAGGGGCCGGACGCGGGCTCGGGGCGGGGGTGTCGCCGGAGGGAGAGGCGCGGTTGGGCGCAGCGGAGGAGGAGAGAGCGGGAGCGCGGGGGTTGAGAGGAAGAAGACGCGGGATGGGAGGCAGGTTCCAGGGGCTGCGTGGGTGGGGGCCACGCGGGGGCTGGCGTGTGGGGGGGCCACGCGGGGGCTGGCGTGTGTGTTGTGTGCTGCGCGCGTGTGTGCTGTTTGGTGTGTGTGGCAGGAGAGAGAGTGGGGGGAAGGGAGAGAGGGGTGAGCCAAGTGGCAGAGTTAGATTGGTTAGGGGGGAGGGTGAGAGTGAGGTGACACACACTGATTGGGTGGGATGAGGTGGAGGGAGGGTGTGGGTAGGGTTTTAGGTAGCTGTAGGATTTAGAGGGGCTGGTTTGGGGTGGACCGATTTAGTTTCTGGGGGTGGTCGTTCGGGTCGGTCGGCCCGTTCGACTGCCCCCACTAAAATAATTTAAATTTTATTTATTTTAAAACACGGCTTTCGCAACCCGATAGTCGACAACAAAATAATTCCGGAGAACCGGTGTTTGGCGTTTGAATAAAAGACGGGGCGTTTTTAGAAAACAAAAAACGGTTTGTGAAAATAGTTTTTATGCAAACAATGCATGATGATGACGATGCAATGCACAAATTCGACGCGATTTTCTAGTAGTGGTTTTGCGGGATGCCACAGCGGCAGACGTTGATGGAGATGTCCACCAATGTCACTCTGCGAAGAGGCGGTGGGACGCGTGGTGATGACCAATCGGCAGCCACCGACCGCACCCTGCGTGGAGACGGCGTCGCCCACTATGAAGGCCCAACGGTGGAGGATCCCTGTGACGGAGTGGGCGAGCAGGGGTAGCCGAGTTGCGTGCTGGCCTTAGGATACGAGAGGCGGGCATGAGCCTGGTCGCGTTTCCTCCCACCCGAGTCAGAGGCAGGGATCCAGGGAGGCAGGTGAAGGTGGGTGGATAGGGTGGCCATCAAAGTCGACTATCAAAGACGGCGTCGAGCTTGTCCGAGTTGCGCCAGCGAGCATGAGGCCGAAAGGGGCGCGACAGCGACGCGGTCGATGCTCTTGGTGGTGCTGGTGCCATGCCTGTTCAAGAAAAAAGTAAATTCATATGAGTCATTAAAGTTGCAGTTAAACCGAGAAAGGCATCACAGAATCATAGAAAATTGAAGTATAATTTCCTGAATACACATCAAGCTAATCCTTAGTTACAACCATAGCAGCAACTATACAAATAGAAATCAAAATTTGACAGGACTCTAGAAAAAAATGGTCACAAATTGCACACAGAAAATATGCTCAAGTTTATTTTTTTTTGACAAAAAGGCCGGTATCTCTGTCTGCGTTCGCTATTCTTAGAAGAATTTGAAAGAATTTGATTTATCAATGCAACCTGAAGTCCATATTTAAATTTGATTCCCGAATTTTGCAAGTTTCTTAGCAGTAGTTTAATAGAGAAAATTTGCTAGAGGACACTGTTATTTTCCGGCGTTTGCTAAAACACACCGTTGGAATGTGACTTTGCCCAGTACCATTATTATTTCGTGACAATTTGCTAGAACACACTGTACTGCCCAAAACGGAAAGTTTGACATTTTAGATTACCTTTTTACCTTGTTGCAAATATGTCTAGAATTTTAATTGAAATACACGAAAAAACTATCCAGCTTTTTCCCAATTCCCTCGTTGATTTTTTTCTTAACCACGATGCTGCCTGCTACAATGGATGGCGTCTTGGCCTGTATGTTCCAACTTGATATGAACTTACGTATAGTTTCTAATTCATGTTCGGTATATGCACATGCTGGATTTGGTGAATTTGAATTAGAGAAAAAAGTGTTCAAACCAGACATATGATGGTCATCCCAATAAAATTAGTCAAACTTTCCATTTGCGGCATGCAGTGTGTCTTGGCAAATGTGCCACGAAATTATAATGGTACTCAGCAAAGACACATTCCAGCGGTGTGTTTTGGCAAACGCCAAAAAATAACGGTGTCCTCTAGCAAATTTTCCCAATTTAATATGGTCGGTAACATGCATATCACCTCCCAGCAGGAATTTACCCTTTAATAGCACAAAACTGACAAACTTCCTGTGCATCTTTTGGTCACACTTAGATCAGCGAGACTGAAACTGGAGACATAGAGATAGCGATAGACCCATCCTTCTGGAAAAAAAGAGAAAAACGAACAAATGAGTCTGAAGAAAAAACAAACAGGGTACCGTACGCCAGAAATTGATGATTGTGTCACCGGCAAAACTCACCGGAGGCACCTAAGGGCATGTGCATGACCAGGACGATGTGAAGGTTCATTCTGATTCCTCCCGTCAAAGCCCTTCCCTACGCCTTCTGCATCGATTCCTGGCCAAGATAGGTCGGATTCGTCGGCGACTTGAAGGAGTCGATGGGGTTGGGTCCTGCTCGTGCGGGAGGAGGATAACGGCCGGCGGCAAAGCTCCACGCGGCAGGCGCTTGCGGTGGTCGGAGCCATAGAAGGGGCAAGGGCGTCGGGTAGAGCACAGGCAGGGGCGAGATGGGAGGCAAGCGTGGTGGCGGCGAGATGTTGGCGGAGGGGGTGTAGGGGCTTGGTACAGGAGAGTTGTTGTCGCCTTCTCTCCAGCGTCTTCGTCGTCGGGCGCGGGCGTGAGCAGCGGCGGGGTCTACGGAGGGATCCAGAGGAGAGGTTGCTGCGGTAGTCACGGGGAGATGGAGCGATTGTTTCGCGGTGAGATTTGGAAAGCGAGGCTGAGTCACGACCAAAGTAGTGCTGGTTTTATTGGGCCTGGCGGACAACCATGCGTGACGAAGCGCGACGACGTAGTGCGACCAGACAGAAAACGGAACATCAATGTAATTTTTAGATAGTAGAGATAATTTGGCTCTATTCATTGATATATTTCATATTAAGAGGTGTTACTTATGTATTTTCATCTGTTTTTGCATGTTGGATGATTCTTGGAGGATGAACTGCCGGAGACAGGATTCTGATGGAAAAAGAGGTGTTTCGATGCAATTTCGTGATGATCAGAAAAATACCAGGAAAATTACGAAAAATCATATTTTCCTAGAAGACGAAGGAAGCCAGAAGGGGAGGCGGAGATGGGCCACAGGGGCCCACACCCCCCAGGCGCGGGCCACCCCTAGGCCGCGCCTACAGGGGGTGTGGCCCACCGGGCCCACCTCTGGCTCCGCCCTCTCGCCTATATCTTCTCCTCAAAACCCTAATACACGGAGAGCGACCACAGAAAGATTCCGCCGCCTCTGCGGGGCGGAAAACACCGAGAGAGAAAGATCTCTCCGGCAGACAGATTTCTGCCAGAGAAATTCCTTCCTAGAGAGGGGAGATCATCGCCATCAACACTATCATCAAGCTAGACTTCATCGGGATCATCATCATCATCCACACCATCATCTCCACCAGCACCATCATCACCACTCCATCCCGCTGTAATAATTGTGTTGAATACTTGCATAGTTCTTAGGGGAAACTTTCCCGGTGTTGATTACTTTTGTAGTTGATACTTATGAGTGGAACCATTGGATTATTGTTTATGTTCAGATTTTTATCCATTACCATATCATCTTTGATCTTGATCCATATGATGTCTTGTGAGTAGTTCGTTTAGTTCTTAAGGACATGGGAGAAGTCATGTTGTTAGTAGTGGATTTGTGTTGAGATATTATTCAATGGTTTAGTATTGAAGTTGTGGTGCTATTATTCTAGTGGTATCATGTGAATGCCGACTACATGATACTTCACCATTTATGGGCCTAGGGGAATTCATTGTGTATTTGGCTACTAATTGTGGGGTTGCCAAAATGGCAGAAACCTGAACCCCCGTTAGGACACCATTGCACAAGGGAGCGTAGGATCTCAGAGTTTAAGGCTGTGGTTAGGTTTATATCTTAATTGTTTTCCTATAGTTGTGGATGCTTGCAGGGGGTTTAATCACAAGTATGTATTAGTCCAAGTAAGGTCGGTACATTAGAACAGGTTCACCCACACAACACTTACAACACCAAAGAGGACTACTCAGCTATATGAAGCAAAAACACTTGACAGAATTCCTATGTGTCCTCGAGAACGTTTGGTCCCTATAAGTATTTCCACCAGCTTGTCCTTTGCTAAGAAAGGATTGAGCCACTTGCTGCAATTGTTCGTTGTCCTTATTACTTGCACTTTATTTCTTTGCTTTATCAGAAAACCCCTAAAAATCCGTTTGCTAAGTATTTACAGAGATTTCCTGCTCCATACCACTAGTCAACATCTTCTGCTCCTTGTTGGGATCGACACTCCTATGTATCAAAAGTACTACGATACACCCCATATACTTGTGGGTCGTCAAGACTATTTTCTGGCGCCGTTTCCGGGGACTGAAGCGCTATTGAAGAGTGGAACTGGTAAAGGAAACTTCTACTGTGAGTATTGCTTTCTTATTTCTGTTTGTTACTTTCTTTCCAATATGGATAACCCACTTGGTTTTCTGTTTGGGAAAACTACTACCACAGTTAGGGTAGTAGATGAACCACCACCTGTTGAGATAGATACTTTTAAGATACCTACAAGTATTGTTGATCGTGTTATGGATAATTATTATTTAGGGGATGGAACTGTCCACCCTGGTGATCATTTGTTTTTTATCCATGAATTATGCGGGTTGTTTAAGTGTGCAGGTATCACAACTGAATAGGTGAAGAAAAAGTTACTCTCTATATCCTTGAAAGGGAGAGCTGAAGAATGGTATAAGCTGCTGAAGAATGAGCAATCCATGGAATGGGAGGAAATAGTACCTCTCTTTTATTCTAAATTTTATTCTCCAGTGAAATTCATAAGGATAGAAATCTGATATATAACTTTTGGCCTCGTGATGGAGAGAGTACAGCTCAAGCTTGGGGGAGATTGAAGTTACTAATGCTTAAATGTCCTATTCATGAACTCCCTAACAATATTATTATCAATTATTTTTATGCTAGGATTTCTCTTCATGATAAAGATTTACTAGTGTAGAGGTCCCAACCTTTAACAAGGTAGAGATCCCTGTGTTTACAATGCTAGTCCCTAGATCAATAGCTAGCATCCTAAGTTAAGATGTAATATCAAGAAACAAAGGTCATAGTACAACTTTATAACCAGGAATAAAATAATTCATTACATCTTACATAGCTCATTTGGCTATCTCATTACAATGCGGCAGAAATAACTATAGCATGGAGTCCTTCATCTTCAAAATGCCACATGCAATCATGTTGGTTGTAGTCTTGTAATCCTAATCAACACACTTCACTAACATCAAACAAACCTGCAACATAATAAATTACATCCACAAGGGTCAATACATTTGAATTGTATTGGCAAGCGATACTATGGTAGTATAGTGGAGTCTATCATCTATATGCATTTGGCTAGGTGGAGCTTAGGCTTGCTTTGCTCAAAATAGATTTTCCTTATCATTTGAAAACACTAAGTTTTTGCTTGATAAAATCACCCAAGGAATCACCAATAGAAATTGGTGAACCTTCACCCTTGTTCAATCACAAGTTTTTAACTTAGAAAATGCGATGAGGAGATTCTTGATAGCTTCCATGTCTTGATGCTCAAATTGTCCTTTGCCAGGGACATGGCTAAGTACTTAGATTTTACACTCTGCAGAGTTGGTGCACTTTCCCCAGAAGACTTGGTTTCGCCAAGACAAGATCTTTCAGAAGCCTTCCCTTAGACCAGAATGGACGCGTTCCAACCTATCATCCCATACCACCAACTATCCATTTGGATAAGTTATTGCAACCAATATGATCCAGGCAGAGCCCATAATGCCAAGTGGCTGCACTTGAAGCTTCTCAACATTTGACATCTCAAATCTCTTTGTTCCTGGGTGGCATTCCACAAGTGAGATACCAAGTTTTCCCCAGTATACTGGACTTGGTGATGCCCAAGTTTTCCCCAGCATACTGTACTTGCGTAACCACTCAACACAAACCATTATTTCCATTCCATCCAGGTGATTCATTCACTTAGTTGTTTTATTAAACAAAACTCAAGTCCTTGACTTAGAAATATTCCATAGCATGAATATAATCCACCCTTTTTTCCTACTAGCTAAGCTAAGCTAAGCATGATAGTGGTAGGAATCTTAACTTAGGAAAATTCAACTAAGGTTTCATCTACTAGGATTTCCCATGGCATAGTTTATACTTAGCAAAAATTCCATGCAAGTCCTACTTAGAAATATCACTAATGCATAGTGAAAATAATGGGACAAAAGTATGAAGCATCACTTGCCTTTTTGGTAGATAATTATAAGTTCACTCCTTGATCTTGCAATAGTCACACTCTTCAAATTCCACTACAATTCAATCAAGCAAGCAAATATTCAAACTACCATTCAAGCAATCATCACATAGAATAATAAAAACAAAGCAATGCATGCAAACATGCCAAAGATTGTTTTATTTGGAAAAGTGGTTTCTAATAGGCTATAAACATTATAAAACACCTATTGGTCATTTATAAAAGTGGTAAAGCCATTTGGAAACAAGTTAGTAAAATGGCTACTTTAAATCATTTTTGTTTTGTTAGAAATGATTTAAATCAAGGTAATAATTCCTAGTGTTTGACAAAGATATTATTACACACAAATGTTAATGTTTTAAGGTCAAGTGTTTAATATTAAAAACCATTTGCAAAAGGTTTTATCTATAAACCATTTTTATACCAATTCAATATTTTATGTTGTTGAAAATGCTTTTTAGCAAAGTAATAATTTATAGGGTTCATCAAATATATTTTTAAATCCTAAAACTTGGTGTTTAGGGTCAGGAAGTTTAAATCAAATCATTTTCCAAAGGTTTTACTCAAAAAGCATTTTTAACACATAAACCATATTTTTATTTAACTAGAAATGCTTCAATTTAAACATTTATTCTTTAACTTCACAAAATACAATTTTAAATCCATAAGTTGGTTTCTATAGTCAGTAGGTTCAAAACAATCCTTTTGCCAAATATTTTACTATAAAAATATTGCTGGAATAATTTTCATATTCAAAATATACCTACACAATTTTCTGCAAAAACAACTAAGTTTCCAGAAGCAATTCATTAAACAAAGTTCATGGTTGGATAGAGTTTGTTTTGATGATTCCATTGATATAAAATTTGCAAAATTTGGACATGTAGATTTAAAGTTATGAATTTTGCAAGTTTAAACATCTAATAGACAAGTTTCTGTTTTTAAAACAATTCACGGGACATGTGGCTGAATCTTATTCGCTGGTACCGTTTCGTTTGGATCGAGAGATACAGACCACATGATTAAAAGGAATCTGTGCGGCTTAGATCATCGCATACCCTTTCGCTTAAGTGAATCTAACACAATCGTTGGATTCGCATCTAACGGCTCATAGTGCAACAGCCACTAACTGGCAGTGCTGGCGACGAACGCGCGGCGGCGGCGCTTTGCCTACGGCGTTCCGGCGCAACCAAGAAGCAAGGGAGAAAGGGAAGGGGCTTACCGGGTTCGCCGTGGAGTGGGGATGCTAGAGGTGGTCGTAGGAGAGCAGGGGGCGCACGGGGTTGTCGTCAATCTCTCACCGGAGTTCGAGATGGCATCGGGCACGTCCTGTTGTTGACGGGGACGAAGCTGCAGACCACGAGAAGGCGATGTGGAAAGGGAGTTAGACTCGCGTGAAACCGGAGAACATCTGAGGGTCCTCGAGAGAAAGAGGGGGGGTCAGGGTTCACCTGGGGAGGTCGCCGGAGTTGGGGAGGTCCACGGTGGTGATCCGACTTCGAAGTTGCCGAGCCTCTGGTGCATGCGCGGGCAAGTGGGGGGGGGTACTGGGAGGTGCACAGGAGTCTGGGGAACGCGCTCGTGTGGTCGAGGGGGCGAGGGTTCACGGTGGCTGGCCGGAATTGGAGAAGAGGCTCGTCGGAGTCCGCGGCGGTGCGAGCCAGAATGGGATCAGGCTGGGGCAGAGAGAGTCGGGCGAGAGAGGGGAGAGGGAGAGGAGAGGCATGTGAGTTAACGGGCGTGATCGCGGGGAGGATTAGCCGCGACATTAACACGAATTTAAGCGGATTAAATTAGGCAGAAACGACGGAGGAGGAACTGGGGGCGGGGTCGTCGCGCGGGTGAGGAATATGACCTGACTGGTGGGGTATGCTTGATAGCGAGAGAGAGAGAGAGAGGCAGTGGGGACCAGCAGTCAGTGAGGGGGCGGGTCGGATCTGCGGTGTGAAACGTTTTCCTGCGGGGTGAGAGGGATGGGCTAGATGGGCCTGGACTGGGCTTGTTTGGCTGGGCTGGCTTCGATTCATTTTTTTGTACATAATGTTTTTCCTTTTTCCTTTTTCTATTTATCTGATTTGGTTTTTATTCAAACAATTCAAATACTATTTGAATTCAAACTTCTACCAAACTTTGTGTAGATTTTAATATTGTTATTTAACATATTCTAAAGTCAAATTTAGAATAATTCTTTTATTATTTTTAGAGTCTATTATTTATTTAAAAATAGACATTTGTCTTTATTTCAAAATAAGATTTAAATATGTTTTCAAACTCTATTTAAATTCTAAATTTTACCAAACCTTTTTCAGTATGTTTTATTTATAAAAATAATTCACTTTGAATTATTATTTAAAAATACTTATATTTAATTTGGGAAATGTCTTTACTTAAATAAAAATGGATATAATAATAAATCCTCATGATTTTATTTAAATAATCATTTACTCTTTTTATTTGACAAAAATATTTTATTTTATTTTCTTGGATAAGTTTTAATTTGGCTTTTAAATATTCCTTATTAATTATTTCTTTCTTTATTTCATAAAATCCATATCTTTTTATTTATAGATCCAAACTTGGTGATTCCAATTTGTAAAATCTTATTTAATATTTTCTTGTCCTTTTAAATCTCTTTAGGATTATTTGCTCACCATTTGGTATGGATTTTTAGATAGGTGCTTTATTAGCTTTGGAAATTCAATTTCCCGATCTTACTAAATTCATAAGATTTTATCTATGGTTTTGAAATGGAATGAAATCAATTTCTATGGTTTTATAATATTTCCATTTGTCATTCTTGATCATTTTTAAATGTTTTTTGACAATTTTTTTATATGGATCAAATCCATGGTCTTAGTGATATCTTTTGAAATGATTTTCCTCCATTAGGGTTTTAGAGTTTTGGTTTGTTTTCCAAGTGTTTAAATTTCAAGATGCATTTATGAAGAATGCATTTCACTTGATCTGAATTTAGTTGGATTCAAATTTTATTTGAAGTTTGTTCAAGATGGGTTTTAATGTTTCCATTTAGAAACGAAAAGTTTCTTTTCACCCTAAATTTTAAAAATTATTTATTTTGTTTGTTTATTTTTCACATTTCAAAATTTGGAAAATTGTGGGATGTGACAACTAGATGCTTATTGTGCTGGATCATTCACACGTATGAAGGAAGAAGCTAAATGTGATCTCCTAAACCGTATTCAAGAGAACATTGAAGCTTGGGAGAATGACAAAGGAAGAAAGTTAGGTATAAATTATAATTATGAATGCATAAAATCTTTTATGGGAACTGATGACTTCCGTGATATTAGTAATGAGTATGGTCTTGACTCCCAAAGTATTGACAATTGTTTTAAGGATTTTGCCTCTTACATAGAAATTCCTAAAAAGAAGTGGAATAAGTACCATGCACCTTATAAAGATGTTGTTAGTCATGTTCCTGTTAGAAGCACTAAAGTTTGTACTATTGATCATATTTTGCCTGAACCTTATGTTGAGAAAATACCTTTCCCAGCTAAGGTAAAGGAGTATTCTATGATGATTAGTGTGAATAACAAAGGTACAAAGAAAACTATGGAACCTGATGAGCCAATAAATATTGAACCTATGGCAGCTATTGTGAAAAATCTTGTCGCTAGAAATATAGAGGATGAGCACATTGTCTTCTGTGAAGACGCTTCTAATATTATCTCTCATCCTAGTAAAGCTATAAAATCTAGTGTCCCTGTGCTTTCGTTTAAAATTGGTGATCATTGCTATTATGGTTTATGTGATAGTGGTGCTAGTTCCAGTGTTATTCCTTATGAGCTTTATAGGGAAATTATGCATGAAATTTGTCCTTGTGAGCTTGAGGACATTGATGTGGTTATTCACCTTGCTAATAAGGAAACCATTTGCCCTATTGGTATTGTAAGAGATGTGGAAGTCATTTGCGGTAAGATTAAGTATCTTGCTATTTTTCTAGTGCTTAATTCAGCAGCTAGTAAAACTTGTCCTATCATTTTTGGTAGACCTTTCTTGAACACTTGTGGAGCTAATATAGATTGTAGGAAGGAGAAAGTTTTAACTAAGTTTGATGGAGATTCTTATGAGTTTAACTTTTCCAAATTTTCTAAAGCTCCTTGTGAAAATAGTTTGCCTAATGAAGATTTCAGGATGGAACAACTTGCTTCTATTGATCCAGTTTATGACCTTGGTCCTCTTTTTGGTGACTGTAAGTATGCTCATTCTGATGATAAAGTTGTTGAAAGTGACAGGTATATTGTCAACTTTATTCAAGGTTCTACTGAAAGTTATTTTGGGAGAGGTAAACATGGTTTTATGCATCTCAATAATCTTAAGTTTCCCTGTTTTATGTTGAAAGCTTTGAAGTTGCATTTGTTTTGTCTTCCTATGATGGTGGCTTTTTGTTTCAACAATTTGTTTTCTCATGATATCCCCATGCATAGGAAGTGGGTTAGACTCAAATGTGTTAGTTACTTGCTTCTTGATGCTCTCTTTCACTTCAGATATTCATCTCCTATGTGAGCATCTTTGAAACTTTCAAGCCTAACTTAAAGGCATTAAAGAAAAGTACTTCTTGGGAGATAACCCAATAGTTTGGTCGAGTCTTGGAAGTTATTACCTCAGTAATGACCGCTCCCTATACTTTTTGTTTTGGTTTTTGTGTCAAGATCAACTATGTTTGGGAAGTAGAGGAGTTGTGAAAAGTGGCTGTCCTCGGATAGAATTTTTGTGCTGCATTGTAAAAATTCGTGAAGGAGCTCAATACTTTGGATGGAGATGTATTTTTCTATGCTTCTTCTCCAAGTTGTTACCCAACTTTCATTAGTTTTGCACTTTTTGATTTGAGCAACATAAGCTTTTCGAAAAAATCAATCTTTACCTGCTGGTCTGTTTTGACAGATTTCTTCCATCATTTGCATTTGCCTCTTTTATTGATTCTGTTCCAGATTCTTTTGGGTTTTTGGAAAGGAGTTGCTACAGTAGCTTTTGTTTTGATGGATTTCAGTTGAATTGTGAACATAAAGGTTTATTGTTTTTTCTTACACTAATGTTGCCATTGAGGTTTGTGTAATGCCTTGTGAGAAAAGAAATTTCTAGGGGAAGGAGAAAAGGAATCTGCAGAGTTCGCCTTTGAATAGGTAAAAGTGGTGAAAACTAAAGGTTAGTGAAAGCCTAATCTTTTTATATTTTTGATGTTTTTATTACATACAGACGGTTACGAAACAAAAAAGAGGAGGAAACGGAGGCCAGGGTGGCCACACCCACCCAGGCGCGGGCCCCAGCTCGCCGCGCGTGGAGGGGTATGAGCCCCCTAAGCTCCGTCTCCGCCTCGTTTTCGCACCAGTACCTTCCTTATGCTTTGAAACTTCGTAATATATAACCCCCCGGGTCTCCCGAGGTTCGTATATCGTGTTCTCATCGTGTTTTCGTTTCGTTCTGTTTCTGTCAGGAAATCTTCTCAAGTTTAGAGCACCATGGTCTCCACCAACGACAAAGGCAAGAAGCCCGAGGAAGATGATCCTCAAAACCCCAAGGATGAGGAGATTTTTGTAGGATATGAAGAATACATGGAGGAGGACGAGCATCCGGACACCCACGCTACCGTCGCAAGCATTGGAGTGGTGGTAAATCCTACCAAGCTTAGGAGGACAGCACGGATGTCTAGAGGAGGAAAAACCCCGCGTCATATCCTCACTCCATGGTCACCTCCTTCACGTACCAAGAATCCCTTCTATACTCTTATACATGAGCAACAATACCAACAGGTGCCCAAAGGGAACTTGCCGGGATCTGTCTTGCTAACCATGCAGGGAAGGAACACACTAAGAAGGAAGAGTGGGGAAAGAATAGCAAGGACTGGGATTCTCGGTCCGATATGATCATGAACCACATTGAGCAAAATTCGGAGTTCATTCGTTCTCTGACCTTCGAGATTGAGGATTTGAGGAAACTGATTGAGGAGCTTATCAAGAGAGCACCACCACCACCGAAGGAGTAATTCGTCATCAGGTTTGGCATCCCCTTAAGCTTGGGGGAGTGCCGCGGTATCACATCATTATCTTTTACCTTTTTAGTAGATTCATATCTTTGGTAGAGAAGTTATCTTATAGGTTGGTTTGCATTGTGCAAGTATCTCTCCTTTAGTTGGATTATCTATGTATCCCTTGGTGTGAGTGCCTTTATTGAATATTAATGACAAGTTTCATCTTTTACTTTTTGCACTTCTTATTTAGTTTGCAATCTCTATTATATGATTGATCTTGTTGATTAGTATTGGTATCACTTTGGGAGCATCAAGTAGATCTAAATTGGTTTTGGCAAACCGAGCTGTGGTTAGTAGCAACACTTTTTGAGGTTTGAAAACAAAAGAGAAAAAGCTTACATGTATTTTGTATCATTTATTTTCTATCTTGATTGGCTCATAAGCTTATTATTATTTATTTAAGATCTTTTGTGTCTTCAAGGAAGATTGCATGTTTGGCTTTATCACTTGTAGGTTTGATTGTTTCCTTCAACTCTTTTGCTGGCTACCCAGCCTTGCTAGCCAAAAACCTGTTTTGAGATGGCTTAATTCTCATGCTTCCAACCCCTTTGAACCAAACCTGTGCCATTTGTGTCCACTATATCTACCTATTAGCATTATTGCTATTCTAAGCAAATTCTCAATATTCATCTATCTTTCAAATTAAAAATTATTTTGTTATGTGAAAACTAGTTAGTAAAGCTCTCACGAACTTGATGGCACACCTTATTTTATTGCCCCTAATAAACTTGAACCATTGTGTCATCGAATTTGTATATGCTTGCATCTATACGTTGGGATTAGCAGAACCGTGTTGTCACAGGGAACACTTTCAACACTTATGGATACATATCCAGTTGATATCATGCTCTTTTCTTTGCGGATGTCGTCGGTGTGAAATAAAAGGGGAGCTTGTAAGTCCATGGAGTTATGTATGTGTGTTAGAGAAACGCCTAGGCTGCTAGCCTTAGCCATGCCTAATCATGGTGGAAACTTGCAGCATAACCATAGGTGAGCAATCTGTGAAGCATCCTCAATAAAAACATATGCAAATAGCAAATAAAAAGATCGCTGAGATGCTCACTGTCTGCTTGCCTTGTTATTTTGATTATGGGATAGCTCCGGTTTCATTTGTAAGGGGTACCCCGTTGGCTGTTCTTTATGATACACATGTACTTACAATGACAAAAACTTACCGGTAACGAAAGTTGAGTAGCATGAGGAGCGTCCCTCGTACTCAAGGGACATGAGATTGCCAACTTATATTTCGTCAAGCAAATACTCCATCTGTAGAGATCCCACCCTTATAAAGGTAAGGATCCCTGTGTTTACAATGCTAGTCCCTGGATCAATAGCTAGCATCCACAGTTAAGATGTAATATCAAGAAACAAAGGTCATAATACAACTTTATAATCAGGAATAAAATAATTCATTACATCTTACATAGCTCATTTGGCTATCTCATTACAATGCAGTAGAAATAATTATAGCATGGAGTCCTTCATCTTCAAAGTGCCACAGGCAATCATGTTGGTTGTAGACTTGTAATCCTAATCAACACACCTCACTAACATCAAACAAACCTGCAACATAATAAGTTACAGCCACAAGGGTCAATACATTTGAATTGTATTGGCAAGTGATACTATGGTAGTATAGTGGAGTCTATCATCTATATGCATTTGGCTAGGTGGATCTTAGGCTTGCTTTGCTAAAAATAGATTTTCCTTATCATTTGAAAACACTAAGTTTTTGTTTGGCAAAAATTAACCCAAGGCATCTCCCAATAGAAATTGGTGATCCTTCAACCCTTGTTCAACCACAAGTTTTTAACTTAGAAATTGGGATGAGGAGATTCTTGATTGCTTCCATGTATTGATGCTCAAATTGTCCTTTCCCAGGGACATGGCTAAGTACTTAGATTTTACACTCTGCAGAGTTGGTGCACTTTCCTCACAAGACTAGGTTTCACCAAGACAAAATCTTTCAGAAGCCTTCCCTTAGACCAGAATGGACGCGTTCCAACCTATCATCCCCTACCACCAACTGTCCATTTGGCTAAGTTATTGCAACCGATATGATCCAGGCAGAGCCCATAATGCCAAGTGGCTTCACTTGAAGCTTCTCAACATTTGACATCTCAAATCTCTTTGTTTCTCGGTGGCATTCCACAAGTGAGATACCAAGTTTTCTCCAGTATACTGTACTTGGTGATGCCCAAGTTTTCCCCAGCATACTGGACTTGCGTAACCACTCACCACAAACCATTCTTTCCATTCCACCCAGGTGATTCATTCACTTAGTTGTTTTATTAAACAAAACTCAAGTCCTTGACTTAGAAATATTCCATAGCATGAATATAATCCACCCTTGTTTCCTACTAGCTAAGCGAAGCATGATAGTGGTAGGAATCTTAACTTAGGAAAATTCTACTAAGGTTTCATCTACTAGGATTTCCCATGGCATAGTTTATACTTAGCAAAAATTCCATGCAAGTCCTACTTAGAAATATCACTAATGCATAGTGAAAATAATGGGACAAAAGTATGAAGCATCACTTTCCTTTTTGGTAGATAATTATAAGTTCACTCCTTGATCTTGCAATAGTCACACTCTTCAAATTCCACTACAATTCAATCAAGCAAGCAAATATTCAAACTACCATTCAAGCAATCATCACATAGAATAATAAAAACAAAGCAATGCATGCAAACATGCCAAAGATTGTTTTATTTGGAAAAGTGGTTTATAATAGGCTATAAACATTATAAAACACCTATTGGTCATTTATAAAAGTGGTAAAGCCATTTGGAAACAAGTTAGTAAAATGGCTACTTTAAATCACTTTTGTTTTGTTAGAAATGATTTAAATCAAGGTAATAATTCCTAGTGTTTGACAAAGATATTATTACACACAAATGTTAGTGTTTTAAGGTCAAGTGTTTAATATTAAAAACCATTTGCAAAAGGTTTTATCTATAAACTATTTTTATACCAATTCAATATTTTATGTTGTTGAAAATACTTTTTAGCAAAGTAATAATTTATAGGGTTCATCAAATGTATTTTTAAATCCTAAAACTTTGTGTTTAGGTTCAGAGAGTTTAAATCAAATCATTTTCCAAAGGTTTTACCCAAAAAGCATTTTTAACACATAAACCATATTTTCATTTAACTAGAAATGCTTCAATTTAAAGATTTATTCTTTAACTCCACAAAATACAATTTTAAATCCATAAGTTGGTCTATATAGTCAGTAGGTTCAAAACAATCCTTTTGCCAAAGATTTTACCATAAAAATATTGCTAGAATAATTTTTATATTCAAAATATACCTGCACAAGTTTCTGTAAAAACAACTAAGTTTACAGAAGCAATTCATTAAACAAAGTGCATGGTTGGATAGATTTTGTTTTTATGATTCCATTGATATAAAATTTGCAAAATTTGGACGTGTAGATTTAAAGTTATGAATTTTGCAAGTTTAAACATCTAATAGACAAGTTTCTGTTTTTAAAACAATTCACGGGACACGTGGCTGAATTTTATTAGCTGGTACCGTTTCGTTTGGATCGAGCGATACCGACCGCAGGATTAAAAGGAATTTGTGCGGCTCAGATCATCGCATACCCATTCACTTAAGTGAATCTAACACAACCGTAGGATTCACATCTAATGGCTCATAGCGCAACGGTCACTAACTGGCGGTGCTGGCAACGAACGCGCGGCGGCGGCGCTCTGCCAGTGGCGTTCCGGCGCAACCAGGAAGCAAGGGAGAAATGGAAGGGGTTACCGGGTTTGCTGTGGAGTGGGGATGCTGGAGGTGGTCGTAGGAGAGCAGGGGGCGCACGGGGTCGTCGTTAATCTCTCGCCAGAGTTCGAGATGGCGTCGGGCATGTCCTGTTGTCGACGGGGACGGGGCTGCAGACCATGAGAAGGTGATTGAGAGGAGGCGTTAGACTCGCGTTAAACCGGAGAACATCTGAGGGTCCTCGAGAGAAAGAAGGGGGGATAAGGGTTCACCTGGGGAGGTCGCCGGAGTTAGGGAGGTCCACGGTGGTTCTCCGACTTCGAAGTTGCCGAGCCTCTGGTGCATGTGCGGGCAAGTGGGGGGTACTGGGGGGTGCGCAGGAGTCTGGGGAACACGCTCGTGTGGTCGAGGGGGCGAGGGGCGACGGTGGCTGGCCGGAATTGGAGAAGAGTCTCGTCGCAGTCCGCGGCAGTGCGAGCGAGAATGAGAGTAGCCTGGGGGCAGAGAGAGCCGGGCGAGAGAGGGGAAAGGGAGAGGAGAGGCAGGTGAGTTAACGGGCGTGATCACGGGGAGGATTAACCGCGGCATTAACACGAATTTAAGTGTATTAAATTAGGCCGAAACGGCGGAGGAGGAACTGGGGGTGGGGTCGTCGCGCGGGTGAGGAAGATGACCTGACTGGTGGGGTCTGCTTGACAGCGAGAGAGAGAGAGAGAGAGAGAGAGAGAGAGAGAGAGAGAGAGAGAGAGAGAGAGAGAGAGAGGCAGTGGGGACCAGCAGTCAGTGAGGGGCGGGTGATCTGTGCTGTGAAACGTTTTCCTGCGAGGTGAGAGGGATGGGCTAGCTGGGCCTGGACTGGGCTTGTTGGGCTCGATTCTTTTTTTTGTACAGAATGTTTTTCTTTTTCCTTTTCTATTTATCTGATTTGGTTTTTATTCAAACAATTCAAACACTATTTGAATTCAAATTTCTACCAAACTTTATGTAGATTTTAATACTGTTATTTAACATATTCTAAAGTCAAATTTAGAATATTTTTTTATTCTTTTTAGGGTCTATTATTTATTTTTAAAAATAGACATTTGTCTTTATTTCAAATAGGATTTAATATGTTTTAAAACTCTATTTGAAATCTAAATTTTTACCAAACCTTTTCAGTAGGTTTTATTAAAAATAAAACACTTTGAAATATAATTTAAAATACTTTATTATGTTTTAATGTTCATTTAAAATGGGAAAAAGTCTTTACCTAAATGAAATTGGATAATAATAAATCCTCACGATTTTAATTAAATAATCTTTTACTCTTTTTATTAAACCAAAAACATTTTATTTTATTTGTTTGGCTAAGTTTTAATTTGGCTCTTCTAAAATAGTCCTTATTTATTTATTTATTTATTTCTTCCTTTGCTTATAAAAACCATATCTTTTTATTTAAGGATCCAAAAATGGTGATTCCAACTTGTAAAATTTTATTTAATATTTGTTTATCATTTTAAATCTCTTTAGGATTATTTACTCACCATTTGGTATGGATTTTTAGATAGGTGCTTTATTAGCTTTGGAAATTTAATTTCCTTATCTTTTTAAATTCATAAGATTTTATCTATGGCTCTAAAATAAGTGAAACCAATTTCTATGGTTTCATAATATTTCTATTCATCCCTTTTCATAATTTATAAATGTTTGTTGATAAATATTTATATGGATCAAATCCATCATCTTAGGGATATCTTTGAAATGATTTTCCTCCATTAGGGTGTTAGAGTTTTGGTTTGTTTTCCAAGTGTTAAATTTCCAAGATGCATTTATGAAGAATGCATTTCACTTGATTTGAATCTTTGTTGGATTAAAATCTTATGCAAAGTTTGTTCAGGATGGGATTCTTAAGTTTCCAATTGGAATCAAAAAGTTTCTTTTCACCCTAATTTCAACAATTATTTATTTTGTTTATTTATTTTTCACATTTCAAAATTTGGAAAATTTTGGGATGTGACATGCTACCACCCTTAAAAGAAATCTCGTCCCGAGATTTGGGAAGGCTAGAGGTTACAAGTTGGATTCAAAACAACTAGGGTACTACCACCCTTAAAAATTTCCAACTAGATTACATCTTGGCTTTCTTGGGATCTCGATGATACTTCTCTAGGCATACATCTGCATAGTGTCCTTTGTTTCCACACTTGAAACATGTGACAAGGCTGAGATCCTTCATAGGCTTGTTTATCTTGTACTTCATCTTTTCTGGACAATTGCTTGCATAATGTCCTTGGTTACCACAATTGTAACATGTGACAAGATTGAGTTCTTCACGTATCTTCTGTGGACAAGTTGACACATAATGGACTAGCTCTTTGCAGTTGTTCCACCACACTTGGCTAATTTCCTTATACTTCTTTTCTTCTCTGGACATTCATTGGCATAGTGTCCCATCTCTTTGCAATTGCAACATTGCACTTGGCTTTTGTCCTTCTTCTTCTTGGGTTTCTCCAAAGCTAGGAGTTCTTATAGTTTGTGCTCTTCGTATCTCATCTCGAAGGTGGGAAAGTCTCCTGGTCTCCTTAATCGTTTCCTTGGATAATACATATGTTTCCTCTTTTGTCCATCAAGTTGAGTCATATTGCATGGAGGTGCAAGCTGAGATTTTCCTTTGTCTTCATCCTTCTTGGTAGAAGTTGTTCCCTCCTGGGGGTTTACTAACTATTGATGCACTCCACCTTGTTTCCTTTGTTGAACTATGGAATAGATGGGGCATTGGATAGGGACATGATTATTTCCTTCACATAGAAAACAAGTAGCTTGAGATGTGGGGCATTGATTAGTTGGATGTTTCTCTTCACAATTAGGGCATTGACCTTCATGCTCTTTGGAAGTGTGATCCATGTCTCCACAGATATTGCAAGCTAGAGTTCCTTCTATAATATCATTCTTGACATCATTATTGTCACCATCTCCTTGGGAAAGGCTGTCTTTCATGTTGATCATTTGAGTGGTCATCCCTTGCAACAATTGGGATTGAATTTTCAAAACTTTTGCATGGTTGGGTCTAACTCATTGTTGTTGGCTAAAAACTGAGTTGTCAACTGATTCAACTGGGTTTGGTTTGCTAGTAGTTGTTCTCTCATGTGCATCTCTTGGTTGTTGTTGTCACCATACTTGATGTTGGAGTTTCTTGGAGTATTTATCTGTTTGGGTTGGATTGGGATTAGAATAGGCAAAATATTTCTAAGGAAGAATTCTAATCACACACATCACAAGTCACACAAGCAATGCGCAAGCAATCACAAACAAACATTCCACTCAAACAACAAGTTTCAAGCACATTTTTAGGCAACAAAATATTTTTGCTACACCACATAAGTTGGTGGGTTTGATTTAAACTAAACATGATGGTCCAACTATATGGTTCACTTGAGATCTTTCCATTCTTCTTAGTTGGTTCTTCTTGAACAAGATCATTGTATCCTTGGAGAAATTCTTGCATCTTGGTCACAAAACTTCAAAGGTGATGATGATTCTTTCTAAGTTGTGTTTACTTAGTCTTCAAGTCTTGAGTAATGCTTCCTGTCTCACTTGTAGTCCTTAGTGATATCTAAGTTGAAGTCCTTGGTAAAAATAGAGTTGAAGTCTTTGATGATGTTGAAGTTGAAGTCATTTGAGTTGGTGAAGTCACATCAAGCGCCCCACCTAATCGGAATAATTTGGTGCGAGATCTAACCTTATCTATGCATCATTGCCATTGTCATCCTTCATATAGGTCAACGGGATGGCACCATAGTGCGGCCAGGACGGACGTGAGATCGAAGTGAAGCTAGCTATAATTTGCCGACAGGAGAAGGGCCACCTCGCCGGAGAACAAGAAGAAAGAGGAGGCAACGACACGGGCACGGGCACGGGGCTGGCTCGGGGTCCCATCTTGCAACACGAAACTGGATAAGTTGTGGGTCCAGCGCTCACGTGGATAGCGCTGATCTGGATAAGTGGATAGATGTGTCCACTGCGGGACCTGACTGAACGCGGTCCTACTTGTCAGTATGTAACAACAAGGCTATGAACAACGAGTTTCGGACATTGTGAGAGTTTTAAAAAAGAAGCTGAGCAAAAGTGAGAAAAGGTTAAACATCTCAAAAAAATGAGTACATCTAACCAACCAAAGCACGAAAATAGAAATCCATATAATCTAATACTCATATAATCTAATACTCTTGGTGAAGAGGGTCATTTATCAAATGGCGAAGACAATGTGTATTGGGATTTGGAGAGGAATGGCGTGTTCTCAACCAAGTATCTATATAAGTTTATTCTGAACTCGGGTTGTAGGGATCTCAATATGTTGGATCTATGGTCAACGAATTGCTATTTGAAGCAAAAAAAAAGACTTCATTTGGCTTTGTGTCACAGGGCACATTCAATCTGCCAATCAATTGGTTGCGAAAAAATGGCCAAGTTCTGAGTTATGTGTCTGTTGTGGGGTGGTAGAGAGCGTTGATCATATTTGTTCGATTGCCTTGTAGCTAGAAACGTTTGGTGTACTGTCAGATATTGCTTTGGAAATTGAAAATCCTGCATAAGATTAAAAAATTTATGTGGTTTTTAAATAATAGAGTTTTACTTATAAAGAATAATTTAATTAAAAGAAACTGGATATGATGTAGCAAGTGTTGTTTTTTGGTTCGGGAAACCGTAGAACATTTGTTCATATCCTGTCCTTTTGCTTGTCTTATATGGCGTATTGTCACTTTCTCTTTTGATATACCATCTCCAGCAAATATAATGAATATGTTTGAAAATTGGTTAAATGGTTTTGACCAAAAGTTAAAATAAAAAATTCAAATTAGTGTTTCATCCTTATGTTGGGCTATCTAGTGTTGGAGAAATGATATTATTTTTAACAATTCAAAAATTAATAATATTTTGTAGGTTACCCATATGGTAGCACACCGTGTGCGAGTATAGTTTTTTTTCCAACCACAAGACCAGCGGGATACATGGGTAAGCAACATTTTTAACTTGGATAAGAGGAGAGAGAGTATGGGTAAGGAAAATGTTGTTTGTTCCAGCAACTTACCCATTTTTTGACTAGAAAAAACACAACCGTGTTCATAGAATAAAAGCAACATTTGTGCCCTTCTTTTTTACGCCTAGGACCCTAAACAGAAAATGTGAAAAGCAATGAGATCCTTGAAATTGCTCCGGCCGGGGCTCCTTCCTCTGGCCTTGACGGGGCGCCCGATGCTAGGTCGTGTCTGCGGCCAAATTGAGTCCCGGAACGCCTCGACGGGACCTTGCGGTGAGGCCCGGTAGCAGAAATCGGCTGGAAATCAGCCGCGTGTGGGATCATGGCTGCAGCCTGAAATCGGCAGGGAACGGCCGCGTGCGGTCTAGGAGAAGGGTGGCAGGGGCTGGAGGTAGGGAAGACCGGGCATGGCGCGACGGCGACCGGAGTGGCGGCGGCGATCGACGGCGTGGTCAGGTCAGCACGGTCGGGACGGACGGAAACTTCCGCTCTAGCGGTTGGAGCCTCCCTCATGCATGCGGTTTGTGCTGACATGGCAATATTTGGGTAGAGATTGTCTCTTACTTAAATTTTATGTCCATCTATCCATATATTGGTAAGAGATGATAAAAAAATAGGTGATCATCCCAAATATTATGGTGAAACCACTTATGAATAAGCTGTTGAAGGTAAGTTTTTTTTTGCTAATCTTACCATAAATGCGTTTTTTGCACCTCTTAGAGATGCTCTTATGATGATTTGTGTTCTCACTTTATCAGACTGTTAGTCGCAGAGTGTGTTTGCCATTCCATTTCTCTAACGCGAGCCATCTCTGATCTCATTTTTTTTTCCCCTTTTTATGCAACTCCCTAGCTTTCAATATAAGCTGGGCCTTTTTTGGGGTCTTGCTTTTAAAAAATTAATTATTCTCAAGCTAACTTTAGCCCTGCAGATAATAGCTAGGTGACATCGCCTACGCCGAAGGATTGAATTTTCCATGTTTGAGCTTGATAATGACGGATGATAAGTAATTTAATGGGGATTGTATGGCGCTTGCTGTGACAGAGGATATGTATTTTAATTGAGCATTCTAGAAGCCAAAGCCATGTGGAAACAAGGGACATGGAGTGACTGCGTACATCAATCAAGCAATGGCCCTTGGGCGATCGTGGAAAAATGTTGTTTGCTCCTACAATTTGTCCATTTTTTTCTAGGAAAAACACAACCGTGTCCACAGAATAATAAAAACAACATTTGTACATTTCTTTTTTTTACGCTAGAACCCTAAATAGAACATGTGAAAAGCAATCGGATCCTCGAAATTGCTCTGGTCAGGGGCTCCTTCCTCTGGCCTTGATGGGGCACTGGTGAGATCGTCGTGGACAAGGGAGAGGGGCGGCGAGGTCAGGGTGACGGGGGAGCTACCCGTGGATGAAGGGGATGGCGGGAGAGGTCAGGGGCCCGAGAGTTGCCCTTTACTGTTGGCCAGGTCATGCGCGTCGATGCTAGGTCGTGTCCGCGACCAAATTGAGGCCCGGAACGACTTGGCGGGGCCTGGGGGGTGCCGGAGATGGAGGATCCTCGGCGGTGAGGCCCGGTAGCAGAAATCGGCTGGAAATCAGCCGCACGTGGGCTCGTGGCTGCAGCCTGAAATCGGCTGGGAACGGCCGCACACGGTCTATGAGAAGGGCAGCAGGGGCTTGACGAAGGTAGGAAAGACCGGGCATGGCGTGACGGCGACCGGTGCGGACATGGCAACATATGGGTAGAGATTCTCTTACCTAAATTTTGTGTTCATCTACCCATATATTGGTAAGAGGTGACAAAAAACGGGTGATCACCCAAAAAATTATGATAGCACCACTTATGGATAAAGTGTTGAAGTGAGTTTTTTTTTGGCTAATCTTACCAAAAAAGGGTTTTTGCGCCTCTTAGAGTTGCTCTTAATTATGATGATTTGTGTTCTCAGTTGATCAGACTGTTAGTCGTAGAGTGTGTTTGCCATTCCATTTCTGTAACGCGAGCCATCAGATCTCTCTCTTTTTTTTTTCCTTTTTATGCAACTCCCTAGCTTTCAATATAAGCTGGGCCTTTTTTGGGTCTTGCTTTAAAAAATTAATTATTCTCAAGCTAACTTTAGCCCTGCAGACAATAGCTAGGTGACATCGCCTACGCCGAAGGATTGAATTTTCCAAGTTTGAGCTTGAATATGACAGATGATAAGTACTAATTTAATAAGGACTGTATGGGTGCTTGTTGTGGCAGAGGATATGTGGTATTCAATTGAGCATTCTAGAAACCAAAGCCATGTGGAAACATGGGACAGAGGACCTTTGGGTGATCATGGAGAAAAACTTGCAATCGACCACACGATCCAGCCAATGGGCTCTGTACCCATTGCTCTCTCTCAGAATCATTTATTAATCGTCTTCTAGAGACAAAACCGATGATAGCGGCGTCCGCGTCAACTATGACAGCGAGGTTTAGGGCCCAAGCACCCTGTGTGGCTAGTTTGACATCAGTACACTCCTCTGGTTCATACGCTCGTCAATAGATCAATTCTTACAAAAGTTCGGTTAATTGGTCTTACAATTGCAGTCACGCATTACGTCACGGCAAGCGCCGAGCCAAAGGGAAGCTTCACTCCGGCCTCACACTTCTCACCACTGTTCATGCCTATAGAGACGCGATGACGGAAGCGCTTGCGTAAAGAGTCCTTGTCCTGATGCTCTCCTGAACCCTGATCGCACCTCCTCCCTTGACTTTTTTTTAGCTTCTCCCTTGACAGCTTAATTTGTGCACGGGGAGAAGCATGGCACAAGAGTCTGGTGCACGCCAACATGCATGTGGCATGGCCGAGGCATCGTCACCCAAGTTTTTTTTGTTCTTGTTCTGCCGAGTCGAGGCATCATCCAATCCAAGTACACCAACACTGAGGGTACCTGAATTGCTGTCAATTTTTGGCAACTAAATTTTAAACATGAAAGTGTGACAAGACCAAAACTCAAAATAATTCACGTGCATCACCAAAATTTGGAGACTATACACTGGACAGTATCGTATTGTCTTGGCCTAAATTTGGTTGCTAAGAACATATCCACCGGCACTCTCAAACCCGACCCCCAGCCGAGTTAGGGTGAAGGCCAAAAACTAAAAAAAAATCACGTGCATCACCAAATTTTGACAATGGACAACATCGTTTTATCTTGGCCTAGCAAACAGGTCTATGGACACCAAAATTTTACTCATATTTGATTTCACATTTCATCAAATTACATGAACATAGTTCATATGAAAGCAACATATCTCAAATTTTTGAATGTCTAAACATCGCACAACGCAGTAATAGTCCAAATTACAATAATTGTTCAAATCAAATTACAACATTTGTTCAAATCAAATGAATTAATGAATGGATAGGAAATTAAAAAAATAAAGGAAGAGAGATGGTCATCCATGCATCTGCCAATGGTGCTCAATGAGATCATGTTGAAGTGCAGTATGCGTGGAGGTGTTCTCTACCTCATGATACGTCTCAAGAAAAAAATGAGTGTATTTGGAATTCCTTTTTGGCCTCACTTTTCTACTAATATTGTCAAAGAAGAATTGCAAATTCAAGCCCTTCTCATTCTCGATGATCATGTTGTGGAGAATCACTCAAGTCATGCTATTGCTTAGGGATTTCTTGTCTCAAAAACAAGCATGACCTTAGGCAGTAGCAAGCCTAGCTTGCAACACCCCAAAAAATATATCGATCTTCTTGCAGCATGCCTCTTAAGCCGTAGATAAAATATTGGACCTATGCAAGAAATTGATGTCATTGAGGCAAACAAAAAAAGCCAAATCCACAAGTTCTCCGACGCCACGACCTCAAGCACAATGGTTAGATCACGAATTTTATCGCAATATTGTTCATGCCATGTCTTTGGGCAATTCGTTCACCTCTAATGCACAAAATTAATACTACCTAGCATGCCCGGCCAACCCCGTCTTCATTAATCTTCATGAGACTGTCGATCCGCGTTGATTCTTCTTCTTCATATCCTCGAGCTTCTTCATGATGAGGATGGATATTGTCTTCTCAATGTCGTCGTTAGATCACAATTCTTCAATGTACGAATCATCGGAAGATAATGAGTCTTTGCAAAAATCCTCGCTCGCACTCATTGAACCCATCTACAATTTATTGGTGGGACAAAACATCGACATTAGGCATGCAAGGTAAGGTAGGTGTGCTAAGATCCATGTGAAAAATCTCGATGGGTTCCCCCATCCACAACAACGGTGATTCCATCACCACCCAAGGCTAGGTTTTCTGCTTCGAAGACCTCGACTTCCTCGATGATGGCAATCGGCAAACTTATCCTCATCAACTTGGCTCCCAGCTAGCCAGGAAGGCCTTAATGCCTTCCTCCATGATTATCAATGCCTAGTTAGTGGAATTGACGGACATTTACCTCTTATACATATGAGAGTCAAATTTTCCTCTTATACATAGGCCTTGCCCCATCGAGTGCGGATCTTGGTTAGTTGGCATAATCGATTATCTCTCGCCCATCCTCGAGGATTGTTAGTCGGATGTTGAGGGGAGTTCGGCAAGCCATCACCCTTCACGCGAGGTTTTCATGGCTATACCCCGAAACCAGATGCATCTGTCACTAATAATCATCGCACCAACAACGATGTAACCCTTATGAGTACCCCCATCGCGGATCAGGATGCTAATAAGCTCGATGGGACTTGTCTCGCCCTCCAAGCTCAAATATTGCATGGTAGAGAAGATGCGAACGCTTGGACGATAACATGTGGAGTGCCAATGAGATGCAGACTTGCGCAGCTGTAGCTGCATAGATAAGGTCCGGGGTGAATAGAGGTGAGGTTTATGGCATCACAATATTCCATTCTCCAAGCCACAAGCTCAACGCTGCCTCATCAATGCCAAGAACATCACATTCCCCGAGAGTACTTTGGGGAACGAACAAGTGAAACAACTCAAGATTCTCCTGGAGAAGCCTGCCACCCAGGCGGCAACTGAGCCCTCACCGAATCTTGTTAACTAATCTCGATGTTGTTAGAGTGTTGTAATTGCTTGGTCCTTGATAGGCAAATCATGTGCCTACGACGATAGTGTTGGGGTTCCGGGCCAAAAAATCAAAATTTTACTATGACGGATCGCCCCGATGCCCAAGATCTTTCTACTAGTAATGCAGTAACGGCCGAGAGGTTTCAGATACATACCCTTGTAGTCTGAAAGCGGTTAACGTTCTAAGGGGAACGTGGTTGATGTAGTCGTGCTCGTATCCGACCTCAAGGTCGCAAAGCTCCTCGAAGATCACCCCTTGCTCCAATACCGTGCAGTAGTCCGGCTCACGAAATCCAAAGTTCCCCAAGTGTTGCACCTCGTGGCTTCATACACATACGGTGTACGACGAGAACCTCCGTCTCCTCGATCACGTCAGGAGTATGTTGCTGTAGTAGATCTCCGGCTATGAAATCCTTGCAACGCAATGGAGTGCTACAAATGCGTCGTCCCTTGCACGAACAGCCCTAGGTCATGCCAAATGGAGACAACTAGAGAGAGAGATTGGAGAGGAGGAGGAGTTCCCAACTCATGGGATCAATCATATTGGTGTGTTCTACAAAGGGGAGAGGGGGCCTCTTTATATAGGCAATCTAAGCGGCGGCCCAAAGGGGGAAGGAGGCGGCGGCCAAGGGTGGGTAGCCCTAGGGTGCCCAAAACCCTAAACCTAGCCGCCGACCAGGAAGGGGGACATCCCTAGAAGCCTAACCCTAGGTCCCAAGGCCCTTCTCCCTTCCGGTTTCCCTCATGGGCCCTTTTCCCTAGGAAACTTGGCCCATTAGTGGAATACCCTTTCACATTAGATTTTAATATTATATTGAATATTAATTACATTAATTAATATATAAATAAATATTACCAAATCTGATTCAACCCGAAACACCTTTCGGTTCCCCTTCTATATCCTCCGAACAGCTTCGGAACTTTCGGAATGATTCCGGTCCTCTCAGTAGAACTTTTTCGGTTTACTTTGTTTATCCAAACAACTTTGGATCTCTCTCCGTGGAACAATTCCATATTTCTCTTTCTCTACTATCATTACAATTTACGGAAAACCTCAAGATCATCGCACCCTTAAGTGTATCCCCTCACGTCTTGGGAACGACATAGACATGACCAAGACTCCTCTTGCATCAATGATCAACATCGGGACCGTGATGTCCATAATGATCCCTCTGCATTCCATATTGACGAAGTCGTTTGAAGTGTAAACATCGATTCCATTTCCCTTTGTTTCTTCGATACTACTTGTCCGAGATCCAATTGTTAGGTATCTACATACTTTGTTCAATCTCGTTACCAACAAGTATTGTTTACTTGTTACGGAGATATTACATTCCCGTGACCTAGTCACATGTTGAAACATTTATGGATGTAACCTCGCCAACTTGGCCTAACTATATCTTACCCGTCACTGGGTGAACACAATCCCGCTCTTGACGTGATCTCTTCAACATGTTCCTCTGGATGCCCAACAATACCTTTATGATCACCATTTCACTGAGTGGCGTTAAGTGCCAACGAAATAACCTCGGGATACAGTAATTTGATATGGTCTCACGGTCTAAGGAGAAGGATACTTTGTTTCTGACTATTGCAACGATGAACTTTCTGACTTGATCGTGGCGCAATCTTTGAGGAATGTCCATCACATCATTCACCAATGATATGACCTCATTGTCAACTAGTGCTATCACTTCATGATCAGGAAACCTTGATCATCATGTTGCCCAAGAAACTAGTATCAATAGAGGCTACTAGGTACTTATGTTTCATATAACACATGTATCAATGTTTCCACTTGATACAATTATAGCACAATATGAAACTATTACGAACTTATTGGGATATGACAATAATAAACCTTTTATTATTTTCCTCTAGGGCATATTCCCTTTAGTCTCCCACTTGCACTAGAGTATAAATAATCTAGCTGGCGTTTACTAATCATAAACCATATCCCATATGCATTTATTGATCATGCTGCTCATGAGAAACTTCACGTCCTTGTTCTGTTTTACTAGATCGGTGTGTCTTTTGCAAATCATCAATGTCTTCCTGCTTTTGACATTCCCTCCATTATCTCATAATGGATTGAAGTATTCGTTTTGGCGTGTGAGACTTTGTTTCTATTCGTTTACAATGATGGTCGTTGAATCAATTTAACCTTCACTATTTTCATGTGAACTCCGGAAACACACTTAGAGAAGTCGAACTTCTTTAGCCAAAATATACTTTTATCTTTATGTAGATCCTAGTGCATAACATGCAACTGTGTGCCTAACTTCTCTTTTTGCCATTTAAGAACAATTCTGTTCTTGCCATTTAAGAACAATCTTAACTCTGGTTAAGTGATTAACCCAGGAATCACCTCAAGACATGTTCTTCCAACCAGATCCTCGGGTCAAATTACGTCGAGTATACAATATGGTTCCATGGAAGAACCTATGACCGAGGAATAGGAGATGTCAACGCATATCTTTCTTTCTTTAAACTGTAGTTGTAATACTGAGTCTAACTCAATGCTTCATACAAGTAAGAACCACTTTCTTATCTTGTTCCATTCTGAACTCCTTCAGAATATTACCTAGGACATTCTAAACATCTTCAGAATCAAGTCCAGGAAGCATCCAACAATAATGTTTATTAAACTCACCAATTTATCTTGATAGGTTTCACTGTTTAATAACTTCTCCAACTTCATCCACATTTGCTAGCTAATATTATTAATACCAATCACATCATTCATATATGTCATCCACATATTTCAGAATGATGACACGCTCCCACTCAAATATGGCATACATATATGAGATCCAGGGATTTCACTTAGCTCCCACTCATAATATGTCTCCTACATATTGAGTCTTAGCCAAGCCATTAAGCTCCCCTCAAAAGAAATCCTCTAAACAATCTTGGACTTTCCAAAATTCTTTGATCATCATCAAATTGAGAATTCCAAATATGAGTTCCCAATATCCACATATTGCTGGGGTAAATCCAATAGACTCAGGCACCACTACATCTATAGTTAACTCCTTGAATTTGTCCAAACATGCTTTGTGACAATCGAGCTTTATGTCTTTACATTAACTTTCATTTCTTTCTTATGACTTTGCAGTCATTTCAGAAATATCAAGTAAACATCTTTACTTAATAAGATCAAGTAACATATTACTTTCCAATCTTAAATGTAACTTAATATAGGATTATATGACTCCTAGTCATTTCTCGCACTTAGGCCCATCACGCTTCTTTGTATTTTGTAGGTATGTCTTGTTCAAAACATGACAAGTGAATCAATATATAATTCCGCTGACTTGCAGAATATATTCTTGAATCCTACTTTCTTTTGTAAAAGTATTCGCCAAAACTTTATCATCATTATCATTAGTTTCTCCTCTATTTGTAGAGTTTGGTTTCACGAAACAAATTTCGTTGGGCCACTCAACAATCAGGAGATAAGGTCAAATACCTTATTTTGGACTTTTACTTTCTTCCACCTGCATCTTCATCAAGACATAAACTTAGGACAACAACAGGTTTTCCCTCTGTGGGACTTGTATTCATAGTTGCCTAAGAATACTCTACAAAGACTTGTTTATTCGCCATGATTTTGAATCATCGAAATCTCTAGAAACTCGAACATGCCATAACTCTTATGGTGTTGTTTCCACGAATCCTTAGATGTTCCTTTGTATTTCAAATGAGTGTTTGCTTATTTCTATCTTTAACTATAAACGATAACTATAACCCCGATAAGAGATAATATCAGACCATATGTATCTAATACAAAATGATTATGATATTTGGACATATCAACAACTTGAATTTGTCCGATTACCATAATTTGTAAAACATCTTTCACAAGTCCCTTTATGCCAATACTTAACTAAAATACTTTAGTCATATTGATCAAATCAAAGAGACTTTGTATTCCTATTAATTTCATATCCCACTTTGTTTTGAATTTGCTTTAAACAATTCAAACCATCTCAAGACTTCTGTTTCATTAAGTAAATACACATATTTACTTAAGTCCAAAATAAAATAATGATTTCCACTATCTGTTGAAAATATGATACATCACTATGTATAAAATCCAACATTTCTTCGCATATCACCATTTCACCAGAATGTGGAGTTTCAGTCATCTTGTCAAACTAGGCATGGTTTTGCAAAGTATTTAGATCAAGTATCTAAGACCCCGATTTCATCTAAGTGAAAAACATGCAATAACCACCATGACTTAAACAATAGTGTCATTTCATTATTAACCTTTGGATATCTATTAGCATTCTAATCATTTATAAATTCTTAAACTTATTATCATTAACATAGTGATGAGAATAACTTATTTATAATCATAATGTAACCATAAAGGTATTACACATAAGAACAATACAACTGGATTATAACTTATCCATATGAATAATCGTCTTGCCAAAAGCAAGACACACAAACAAGAATTATAAAATTAGATTCAAGTCCACTAATCCAAATCATAATCTTTGAGGGAAGGAGTGATGTCGGCCATCAACTAGTTTACTTGACGTCATCAAGCCATATTTCCACAATTCGAGCAATTCTCAAGCACACCATCCTGTTTTCACAAAACCAGGACAAGTATCCAATACTTTGTAATGTGCAACGAGTTTTTGCAAGAATTAAATTTATTACTTTTTATATCTAACATATACCTTTTTCATCCGTGACCTCCATTGCAATCAATCCCTTTCGAGTGTTCTCAACTCCAATGCAATGTTGCTAAGCGATTCTCCAAATATTCTGTTTTCATCCACCACAGAAGAAAAACCATCCAATGGATCATACTCTATGTGCCTGATCTTGCAGAATGAAAAGTTGTAGTCCAACTCTTCATCGAATGGAGAATGACCCCTTTTGGATGATTTATGGAGAAAACACAAACTTTTGGAGTCATCGTATTATGTCCTAATTGTTATTGTATCAAGAAGAGAAGATCAACTTATTACGAGGATATCCCTCGGGCATGAGTATTAATCTATGAAGTTGGACCCTTTTGCTAAGTTCTATTTCAAGCAAGAAATTTCTCATGGTCGCAAAGGACTTCAATGAGACAAGCCATGATCTACTAAGATATTTGCTAACAGATATATAGACTTGGTTCATAATAATTATTTCAATTAATAATTGAGCTCCCACTGAAATTGTCATCCCCAGGACAATTTCATCGATCACACGATCCTAATCCACTAAGCAACCCCCGAGCGTCACGGCCGGCAACATAGCTTCAAAGATAGACATTCTCCAATTTCAATCACATAATCCATGTGACTCATGCTCGATCTTTCGATCTCCTGTGTTCTGAGGCCATGTCTGTACATGTTAGGCTCGCCAACTCAAACTTGTGTGTATTGCAGTGTAACCTTTTTTACACCCACTGTATGCGAATATAGATATGTCTAGCCCCCGATCGTCATGGCTAGCTTCATAACGAAGAACTTTATTAGTGGTGCACACACAAGGTGAACACTATCATTGGAATTTCGAGGTCATGTTTGCACATGCTAGGCTCGCCAATTCAATATTGTTTTAATAGAGATCATCTTATCTATGCTACCATTGAGTATTTAATACTAGCATATAATAAGATGCAAAGTAGGTATCAACATCATATGTATATTGTGATATGTTATGGTCCTTCTTGCGCCTTGATCTCCATCGAGTGCTCTGGCATGATCTCCATCGTGCCACTGGCATGATATCCATCGTGCCACCGGTTTTGACGCTAAGTCCACAACGCCACCAGTAGGTCGTTTACCGAAATGATGACTATTACTACACATTTTAGTAACATAAAAGTAAACTACTTTACGTTCATCATGACCATGTCGATGTTCATATGCCCCTCCTGCAATATAAAGTTAGATGCCTCTACTTTATTTATTGCAAGTTTTACGTGGTTGTTAGGATTTTTGCAATAGAACCGTTTCTAATCTACGAACTTTCCAACCACAATATGGATCCATACAGTTGTCTATATTACACCCCTTTCGGGGCCCTCCATTGTAAATGCTATATCAACTATTGTAAGAGAGACAGACACCCGCTAGACACTTATACATAACAAGCCGTATGTTGAGCGTGGAACCAGTCTCGTGTAAGAGTACAGTAAGGTCGATTGGGCCCGCTTCATCAAAACATATAAATAATTACCCATGGGAGGGTAACAAATATAGCATTAATGCCCGCAAAACACATGTGTGTACTTGCCATACAACACTACTACGCATAGCGGCTCTGATACCACTGTTGGGGTTTCGGGCAGAAAATCAAAAAATTACTATGACGGATCGCCCCGATGCCCAAAATCTATCTACTAGTAATGCATAACAGTCGAGAGGTTTCAGATACATACCCTTGTAGTACGAAAGTGGTTAAGATTCCGAGGGGAATGCGGTTGATGTAGTCGTGCTCATAGCCGACCTCAAGGTCACGAAGCTCCTCGCAGGTCACCCCTTGCTCCAACATCATGCAGCAGCCCGACTCACGACATCCAAAGTGCCCCAAGTGTTACACTTTGTGGCTTCATACACATACGGTGTACGATGAGAACCTCCGTCTTCCAGATCACACCGGGAGTATGTTGCGGAAGTATATATCCGACTATGGAATCCTTGCAGTGCAACGACATGCTGCGGATGCATCTTCTCTTTCCGAATAGCCCTGGGCCATGCCAACGCCTGGAGAGAATTAGAGAGAGAGATTGGAGAGGAGGAGGAGTTTCCAACTCATGGGATCAATCATATTGGTGTGTTCTACAAAGGGGAGAGGGGGCTCTTTATATAGGGGGATGGGAAGTCTTGCCCCTCCCCCAAGCCATCTAGGTGGTGGCCCAAAGGAGGAAGGAGGCGGCGTCCAAGGGTGGGAAGCCCTAGGGCACCCCAAACCCTAGGGGCGGCCCTAGGCGCCTAACCCTAGGTGCCAAGGCCCTTCTCCCTTCCAGTTTCCCTCATGGGCCCTTTTCCCTAGGAAACTTGGCCCATTAGTGGAATACCTTTAAAATTAGATTTTAATATTAATTACATTAATTAATATGTAAATACATATTACCAAATCCGATTCGACCCAAAACACCTTTCGGTTTCCCTTCTATATCCTTCGAACAGCTTCGGAACTTCTGGAACGATTCCGGTCCTCTCACCGGAACTTTTCTGGTTTCCTTTGTTTATCCGAACAACTTTGGATCTCTCTCCGTGAAACAATTCCGAATTTCTCTTTCTCTACTATCATTAAAATTTACGAAAAACCTCAAGGTCATCGCACTCTTAAGTGTATCCCGTCACGGCTCGGTAACGTCACAAACATGACCAAGACTCCTCTTGCATCAATGATCAACATCGGGACCGTGATGTCCATAATGATCCCTGTGCATTCCGGATTGACGATGTCATTTGAACCGTAAATGTCGAGTCCATTTCCCTTTGTTTCTTCGATACTACTTGTCCGATATCCGATCGTTAGGTATCTCCATACCTTGTTCAATCTCGTTACCGACAAGTACCGTTTACTTATTACCACGATATTACATCCCCTTGACCCAGTCACATGTTGCAACATTTATGGATGTAATCTTACCAAGTCGGCCTATCTGTTACTTACCCGTCACCGGGTGAACAAAATCCTGCTCTTGACGTAATCTCTTCAACATGTTCCTCCGGATACCTAACGACACCGTTATGATCACCATTTTACTGAGTGACGTTAAGTGCCATCAAAATAACCTCAGGAGAAAGTAATTTGATATGGTCTCACTGTATAAGGAGAAGGATACTTCATTTCTGACTATTGCAACAATGAACTTTGTGACTTGATCATGTCGTAATCTTTGAGGAATGTCCATCACATCATTCATCAATGATATGACCTCATTGTCAACCAGCGCTATCACTTCATGATCAGGAAACCTTGATCATCATGTTGCCCAACGAACTAGTATCAATAGAGGCTACTAGGGACTTATGTTTCATATCATACATGTATCAATGTTTCCACTTGATACAGTTATAGCACAATATGAAACTATTATGTACTTACTGGGATATGACAATAATAAACCTTTTATTATTTTACTCTAGGGCATATTCCCTTCAGATAACTATACTATTCAATTCATTCCCGACTTACAAAACACACACATGTAAACCCGTTGTTGTGTTTATTCAGCTCAATGTTCCAATTTTAAATTATACACAAGATGTGAGCAAATTTACTACCCAATGGGAAGCATCGTCATATCTTCTTGAGCATAATTGGAGCACCATGCTGTGGGTGGAGGGTTAACACGGTGTACGGAGCGTGGGTGTAGGATGGCGAGAGCTCGAACGAGAAGCGTTGTAGGATGGTGCTGAGAGCCATCTTAGCTTCTAGTAACGCGAAGTTCTGGCCGATGCAGATCCGAGGACCCCCTCCAAATGGGAAGAACGCGGCCGGATGCTTCGCCGCATTCGAGATGCCATCAGCAAACCTCTGTGGGTTGAATTCGCTTGCATCTTTTCCCCATATATTGGGATCATGGTGGATGAAGAGGATAGGCAACATAAGGTTCACTCCTGCCGGATATTTGATGCCACCAAGCTCCATTGCCTTGTATGTTCTTCTGGTAAGAAAGATTGCTGGCGGGTACAACCTAAGAACCTCATATAAAATCATCGTTACCTAGAAAACAACAAAGAATACCATGATCTATCATTTTAGACTCAAAACGTCATATCTTGCTGCTTTGATCCATATAAATCCTTTTTGGTGCCACGGCAAGAGATTCATTGCAAACATCCAGTAAAAAAAGTAGGGTATGTAAATTTGACATGTTGTACTATTGGTTACTTGGTTTACCATTCAGATGAAGTGTTTTAGCTTTTATATCTGGTTGGCAATCTGTGCATTCGGGAATAACAGAGTATGAATTTCACTTACTGTCTTGAGCCGACTCAAATTTTCAAAGTCTGGCCTGGTTTTTCCGAAGTGGTGCAACACTTCCTTTCTTGCCTGCTCTTGCCACTCTGGGTGCATACTTAGCAGAATCAGTGTCCATGTGAGCAACACTGATGTTGTCTCCATGCCTGCAAAGTAAAATAGCTTGCATTCCTCAATTATATCTTCAGTAGTCATTCCTAGATCTGCTTTCCCGTCGGATTCTCGCATATTTGACTCCACCAGCAATCCTAGCAAGTCATCGCTGCTAGTTTCACCATTTTTAATAGCTCTGTCTTTCTTTCCAATAATTCCTCGCAGAATTGTGCAGATCTCACGATCGATTGCTCTCATTCTTCTGTTGTTTTTAGTTGGCAAGAACCTGAAAATGTTCTAATATGTCACGAACACACGATAAAAGAATCTTAGTCGGTACTGTTTAAGTTATAACATGGAAACACCAAAAGTTTCTTATTTTTCTCTCTGATTCAGTCTGAGCAAAGTAATTTAGCATTTGTACGTGGTGGATCAACCAGAAAAAAAGAACTATTTTTCATCAAAAACCACAGATCACGTACGCACTAAAGTGATAACTACTCTTCTAAGATAAAAATAAGCGCGTTGAAAGTGCCTTACCAATAGCCTGGGATGAAAAGTGTCTGAAAAGCTTCCATTAGCCGTTCACCTAGCTCCCCTTGCAGCTGGAATATTTTCATCCCCTCCTGATAACTGCTGCCGAACGCTGTTCTGGAGATGACATCTCCAGTAAGATTCTGGAACTCAGGCCAGACATCAACCTCAGATAATCCTCCGGAGGGCATTGAATTCTCCCATCTCGTAATCATTTCTTCGCTACAAGTAGAAAAAACTGGCAGCATCCTCTGTGAATGAAAAAGTACTATGAGTCTATGTACAGAGTTAATTATCCTGAACTTCACATGCTGCGCTTTAAAATGAGAAAATAATAAAAAGTCATGATTGATCAAATTACCTTTATCTTCTCATGGTGAAAGGCCGGATTCAGGATCCTCCGGTGCTTTGCCCATTTCTCGCCTTCATGATTTACAAGCCCGTTGGCTAGCAGCCTACCAAAACGGCTACTCTTTGGTTTGCCATAGTGTCCAAACTTGTTGGACAGGATTTCTCTCACTAATTCTGGGTCAGGAATGAGCACCCTTGGTTCTGGGCCAAACCAAGTGAATGATAATTTTCCTGCATTTGTGAATTGATATTTTGTTACTATTACATGGAAAACAAAGTGCGCTTTACAAAGTCGTCAGCTGCGCCTATCTAGTACTAGTAGATCATGCTATGCATCAGAAGGTATATCCCTGACAATAAAATTCAGAGCGTTTGAGAAGTTCAGACATATGGTGGATTGTAAGTCTGTAAACCAGATTTCACCAACCTAATGCATATAGTAGTAGTACTCCTACCTAACTTGCTATTAGTCCTAGCTAGTGATGTGGTCTCAAAGTGCCAACACTACGGGTTCTGACGTCACAAAAATGAGAAGGACAGCAAGATTCGCTGAATTTCTCACCGTTATCTTTAATGGTGTTGCTGAGCATGGGCTGCACGCGGGGCATGATATCGTGTGAGCCGAGCGGAAGGGGCTTGGACCGCGCCTCTCTGTTGAGCCGGGAGTTCTCCGGCACGTCGCCGGTGAATAGGCGGTACCGGGTGCCCCTGAGGCCCTGAGCCTGAAGGGCCCGACCCAGCCGCCGCGGGGTCCACCATGCCCACTCCAGAATCCAGGCGGCCAGCCACAGCAGTGCCATGGCCGCCGCTGCGCCGGCTAGACTCCATGGAGAGGCCTCTCTGAGCATCTGGAGAGCCCGGGTCGCCATCGGGGCGGTGAACTAGAGGAAGGCAGAGGCTGTGGGCACAGCCGTTCAGGTTTTGTAGTAGTCGTATGATCGTATCGTCCGATTGGCAGAACGGGTTGTACGTGGAGTAAATATATAGGCCGGTGGTCTGCCACGTATGCAATTTGTTGACTGATGTTTTGCTTCGAGGTTTCTAGCTCACAGCAAAATGAGTATTCATTTCGACCTTCTTGCGGAGTAAGACAGACAGGGATCCTATTTTTCCTATTTGTTTAACTCGGCAGTTGATGTCTTGCCACATCACGGATGATACTATGATCTAGTTTAATCTTAAGTTTTTGCTTCTATGCTTTGAATCCATGTTGGGCTTAAGATCAACTTTAACAAGAGTGATGTCATGATCTTGGATATTTCAATGAGGACGAGGACAAACAACGAATAACAGACAACCTCAATTGTAGGTTGGCATACTTCCCCGTCACATTTCTAGGCATGTCAGTACGGGATTCTCGAGTCCTTATCAAGGATCTTGCTCCCTTGGTTACGAGAGTTCGGTCCAAAGCTGAATCCTGCCGGCCATGGCTCATGGCCAAGGGTAGTAAGACAATCTTGATTAACTCTTGCATGTCTAGTCTTTTCATGTACCTGCTGAGGATGTACCTTCTATTCGAGGGAACTTGTCCTGACTTTGTTAAGGAATTATCCCTATTCTTTTGGGTAGCCATAGAAAATCACTAGAAGTACCACATGATGAAGCGGGCTGACCTTTGATCCTCCAAAATTCTTGGGGGAATAGATATCCCTAACTCTCACTGCTTCAACATGGCTTTGATGCTTAAATGGGTGTGGCGAATTCTCTCATAGGATGGAGGGTTGTGGCTACAGCTCATTAAAGCCAAATACCTCTACAGCCGCCCTCTCCGTTCTTGCGAGCGTCGCGGGGGCTCTCAATTCTAGAGAGCTATCCAAGACATCAAGCTTGCAACCCGCCTAGGAATCTCCTTCTACATAGGTAATGGAAAAGGGGTTCTATTCTGGCTAGATCCTTTTCTTTTAGGCTCCCACTCTACACATAATTCTAGGCCCTCTTTGCGATTTGCACAGCCTTGATGCTACCGGTGTTGGAGGCGTGTCACGAGTGACTCTGGAACATCCCGTTCCGGAGGACCTTTAGTGAAGATGAGGTTACAACCTATGAGGCTCTAAGAGGGTCTCTCCCTTCGCCCCTCTCGGAGCCATCTAATACAGTTTCCTGGCGACCCTCCCCTTCAGGAGGGTTCTCAGTTAGTTTGCCTACCAGGCCCTATTCAGGGGCCCGAACTTCCTTGGACGGCCCCCCTTTGGAAAGCGCCACTACCCCTCAATCTCAAGATTTTTATGTGGTAGCTTCTGCGGGACCGTCTACCCGTGGTAGAGGTGGCCAAGAGGAATGGACCTGGTGATGCTAGTGCCCTCTGTGTGGGACCCCATAGATGGGGACTCATGTTTTTTTCTATTGTCCTGCTGCCCAGTTTCTGTGGAGATTTGTCCAAGAAGCTCTAGGGCTTGCCTAGAATACCCACGACCTCGGTGAGTTCCTTGAGACTGGGGCAACAAACCATACCGGGAAGAGGCGCCGCCTCTTCTGGTTAGTGTCTGCCGCAACGGCTTGCATGCTTTGGAACATGCACAACAAGATGGTTATTGAGCATATTTTACCAAAGCGTGCTTCTGACTCCATTTTCAAATTTCTTTCCTATCTTTAGCAGTGCACCCGATATCTAGGAATAGGGATAGGGAGCACTTGGACATCATGCTTCAGGACTTGAGGGTGGCGACGCACCACTACTCAGCTCCTCTCCTCTATTGAGTAGCTCTTTGTGGAGGAGATTATGTGCTCCTGACCTTTATTTGTTTTCCCTTTGGGCTTTGTTGTGTTGTGGACCTAACGGACTCTGTTTTTTCCTTTTTATTTGCGTTGGACCTTGTATTGTATTCGAATGATTGTGATTTATTTATGAAGTGTAGGAAAAGCATGTTTCAAGGAAATGAGTATTCAAGCACCAGTGTTCAACATATCACTATGCGTCTTGATTAAGATGCATTGGATAGTAAACCCTATACATAGATCTAAATCAGTGCATTGGGCTACCTTTCTCTCTTCTATCGATCATGCTGGAAGGTGACTGGATGCACTGAGGCATGCAAGTCTTGTGAATAAAGGTGGTGCCCAAGTGTTCTTCTTGCATCAAGACTTCGTTCTACGAGTCCGATCCTCTTCGATATGGCAATCGACGTGTTCTAGATCTTCTAACAGAGATTTTTTCACGGATTGGCATAAGCTCCTGGATATATGATTATGATGGAATCCGATTGTGTGCGCCCATATCAGCCCACGTGGATTTATGAGGGTCCGACACAAAGCTCTGTTGGATGTTGTAAATATGGGACCTGTCGGCATTTCGATTTCCATGGTTTACACAACGGTGGCGAAGGTCATGGTGGCTCAGATTGGAGGAATAGTGTTGGCGGAGGGGGTCTTCAAGGCGATGAATACTACTTCATAGGAGCTGTTCATGGCACCTATGAGCCTGGTGTTTGATGAATTGTTGGAGCATCCTTGGCAAGTGGGGATGACATCACTGGGGGATTTCAATTTTGGTGGCCCTCTTTGAGGGCCGAGTCTTGAGTATCAGGGTAAAACCCAAGGTTTGATCTTCATTGGTTGAAATGGTCTTGCTGAAGGTATTGTTTTGAAAGTTTAGACTCTATTTAGGGTGAAGATCTAAGATCTTGGATCAGCGACGATGTTGGTGCATTTTTTTTACTTTTTAGAGGCGTCGCTTTATTTTGAATAACCTTTTGGAAGTTTGGGTGTTGTTTTTGGTGGTGATTTGTTGGGCGGCTTCTGCAAGGATTTGACTAACGTGGCAGGTTTTTTTTATTTTGTTCTTATTTTTCTCTTTCGTGTTGTGTCCATCCTAAATGTCTTTTATGACTGCAGAGTGTTAGATATATATATTTGTATATTGTAGTTTCCCCATATGTTAGGGGGCTTCCTACATATTTGCATATGTACATGTATTATATATTGTGGCCTTTGGCCCCTAGAGGAATACAAGTTGCATATTCCTGACATGGTATCAGAGCCTAAGGTCTCGAGTTCGAGTCCTGGCTTTCGCAATTTATCCTAAAATTGTTGTAGACCCCTCTGTGTCCACGTATAGGCCTCCTGAGTCATACGTGAGTTTCGCGCGCCGTCGCTCTCTTCCGGTTGCACGTGCTGACTTCTCTCCGTCACATGTGAGAGGGGGTGTTGAAGTGTATAAGTGGATTGCACTAGCCTTTTCCATCAGTTCGGACTTTTGGTTGCGTTGGCTAGTGCATATTGCACTAGCCCTTTCCATCAGTTCAGACTTTTGGTTGCGTTGGCTAGTGCATGAAGCTTGGCATGGTATTAAAGCCAGGTTAGCCTCCTCCTACTCGCAACTTCGTCGCTGTAGCCGCCACCGTCCCTGTCGCCGACGGCCTTGCCGTCGTCTCCGCCGCCGGTCACCGCTTGTCTTCATCCGTTCCGTCTGCCTAGCTGCCTGGATCGATCTCCTCGGGCGCTCCACATATCGATCTTCACCAGGCACGTTGTCTCCAGATCCTCTGCACCTGCCCGCCCGCGATCTGGAACCCGCCGCGATCCAGATCTCCTCGGGCCGCTTCCTGCTGCACCTCCCCACGATCTGGACCCGCCTCGTGCTGCACCCGCCCGGATCAACTCGGACTGCTCGTCGTTGCACCCGCCTGGATCTCCTCGGGCCGTGTCCTGCTCGACGCCGCACCTGCCCGCGATCCAGATCTCGACGCCGCTGCACCTGCCTGCGATCTGGACCCCATCCGCAAGCTGCACGCCACGCCACGCTCCTCGTGTCGCCGGCTCCGTCGCCGCCGGCAGTCACCACTGTCGGGAATCGATCCCCGGTGGTCGGAATTGGCCTCCCATGGCCCTGAGGTAACGCCCCTCGTCCCGGTTAGCCAGAATTTCGCCGGATTTTGGCCGGCATCTACCTGCAGCTGGGGTTGACCAGATCTGTAAAAAAAAATTTGAGAGATGTCTTCTGCATCGGGCTATGTTGCGATTCCTCGCTGCCCGGTGATCTTCGATGGCGCGAATTATCATGATTTCGCTGCCTTTATGCGCGTTCACATGCGCGGTCTCCGTCTTTGGGGTGTGCTCTCCGGCGAGGTCTCCTGTCCGCCGTGCCCCCTGCTCCTGTGGCTCCTCTTCCACCGACGCCGATTGTTTTTGGTGCCGATGCTTCTCAGGAGGCCAAGGATGCTGCTCAGAGTGCCGATGATAGTGTTGTTGCTGCTTATGAGCTGAAGTTCAAACAGTACTCTGCTAATCTCGAGACCTATTGCCACACTCTAAATGCCTACACTCAGCGGGTCGATGAGGATGCTCGTGCTGCTGCTGTTCTCACCTCCAGTGTTCTGCCCCAGTATGCTGCTGAGTTCATGAGTCTCCCTACTGTTGCCGCTTAGTGGGCACATCTTCGTCAGCACTATCAGCCGTCTGGGGATGCTCTTTACCTGTCTGTGGTTCACCAAGAGCATGCTCTTCAGCAGGGTGATTCCACTATTGATGAGTTCTATACTCAGAGTGCTTCTATCTGGCGTCAGCTTGATTTTTTCCGTGCTGCTATTTGTGGCGCATGCTCGTGCTGCCAAATTGTGCGCTTGGATTTGGAGTTTCACCGCATCTATGAGTTTCTGTCTTGGTTCCGCCAGGAGTTTGAGCCCCGACATGCTCAGCTGAATGCTCGTGGTCGTGTTCCTCTCTCTGAGGTGTTGTCTGAGCTTCGGGCTGAGGATACCCGTCTCCGTGGTGCTGGTCTTCTTGCGGTTCCATCTGTGCTTGCTACTTGTGGTCCTCTTATGCCGTCTGCTCCCTCGACTCAGCCGCGGTCCTCTGTGTTGCCGCCGATACTACCCACTCCTCCTGGTCAGGGTCAGAGTCAGCACCAGCAGTCTTCGGGTCAGAGTCAGCACCAGCAGGCTCGTGGTCAGGGTCGCCGTGGTTCTCTTCGTCACTGCTCTTAATGTAACTAGGATGGCCACACTTGGGCCACCTGTTATACACGAGATCCCATTTTACGTCAGCAGCACCAGGCTCGTGGGCAGTCGACTCCTTCCGGATCTTCAGCAGTTGCTCTCTCCGATCAGGACATTATCAGGAGTCTTCGCGGTCTGCTTGCTGCTACAGGCTCTTCTTCGACATGCACTGCTGGTTCTGTGACTGATTCTTCAGGCACTGCGCGACCACCATCTTATACACAGTCAGGTACGTCCCCGTGGTATCTGGATTCTGGAGCTTCTTTTCATATGACCTCCGAGTCTTCTTTTATGTCCGCTCTTCGTTTTCTCCCTTCTCTTGTCCGTGTTTTCACGGCTGATGGTATCTCTCTTCCTGTTTCTAGTCGGGGCACCCTTTCTACTTCTTCTTTTTCTGTTCCTGATATTTCTCATGTCCCTCTTCTTAAGATGAATCTGTTCTCTGCTAGCCATCTTACTGACTCTGGTTGTCGTGTCATTCTTGATGCTGATTCTTGTGTTGTCCAGGACCGTCGCACACATGCCCTGGTTGGAGCTGGCCCTCGCAGCCGTGACTCTTCGGGACTTTGGGAGTTAGACTGGCTTCATGTTTGTTCCGCTGCCACTTCATCTGCTAGTTCTTCTCCGGTCGTCGCCTCTGCTACCAGCTCCTTTCAGCAGTGGCATCATCGTCTTGGTCACCTCTATGAATCTCGCCTGTCGTCATTAGTTCATCGTGGTCTTCTTGGGTGTGTCTCAGGAGATGGGTCTTTACATTGTCAGGGCTGTAGGTTGGGTAAACAGATTCAGTTTCCCTATCCTACTATTGCGTATGTATCTCAACGACCTTTTGATTTAGTTCATTCCGATGTTTGGGGTCCGGCTCCTTTCGCTTCGAAAGGGGGCCATCGCTACTATATTTTATTCATCGATGATTTTTCTCGGCACACTTGGTTGTCTTTTATGCGCTCTCGCAGTGAAGTGCTCTCCATATATCAGCGTTTTGCGGCCATGGTCCGTACTCAATATTCTACCCCCATTCGTGTGTTTCGTGCTGATTCTGCTGGTGAGTATATCCCCTAGATGTTGCGAGGTGTTCTTGCTGAGCAGGGCACCCTTGCTCAGTTCTCCTGTCCTGGCGCACATGCCCAGAATGGCGTTGCTGAGCGTAAGCATCGTCATCTTCTTGAGACCACTCGTGCCATGATGATTGCTTCTTCTCTTCCGCCGCATTTCTGGGCTGAGGCTGTCGCTACGTCGGCTTACCTCATCAATATTCAGCCTTCTGCCTCTCTGCAGGGTGGTATCCCTCTTGAGCGCCTATCTGGACAGTCCCAGACTACTCCATGCTTCGCTTTTTTGGTTGTGTTTGCTATGTTCTCCTTGCTCCTCGCGAACGCACCAAACTGACCGCTTAGTCTGTTGAGTGTGTCTTCCTTGGATACAGTGATGAGCATAAGGGCTATCGTTGTTGGGACCCCGTTGGTCGTCAGATGCGTATCTCTCGTGATGTTACTTTTGATGAGACGCATCCTTTCTATCCTCGTCCCACGGCTGGTACCTACCCGGTGGAAGATATCTCTTTTCTTCTCTCTCCCGACACACCTCCTTCTATTCCCTCTGCTCCGTCTAGTTCTCCTAGTTCTCCTCGTTCTCCGGAGTCTTCCTCTGCTATTCCTTCTTCTTCATCGTCGTCTTCCTCTGATGAGCTTCCCTCTACTCGTCCTGTTCGTCAGCGTCGTGCCCCAACCGTTACTCTCCTAGTCAGTATGGTCTTTCTGTTGCCTCCGAGCCGACTTCTTATAGGGATGCTGAGCATCATCCTGAATGGCAGCTGGCCATGGCTGAGGAGATTGCTGCGCTTGAGCGCACTGGCACCTGGGATCTTGTTTCTCCCCCTCCCGGTGTTCGTCCTATCACGTGTAAGTGGGTCTATAAGATTAAGACCCGCTCTGATGGATCTCTTGAGCGCTATAAAGCGCGTCTTGTGGCTCGTGGTTTTCAGCAGGAGCATGGTCGTGACTATGATGAGACCTTTGCTCCTGTGGCTCATATGACCACTGTGCGTACTCTTCTTGCTATTGCTTCTGTTCGTCACTGGTTTGTGTCCCAGCTTGATGTTCAGAACGCCTTTCTCAATGGTGAGTTGAGTGAGGAGGTTTATATGCAGCCTCCTCCTGGGTATTCTATTCCCGAGGGGATGGTTTGTCATCTTCGACGTTCTCTTTATGGCCTCAAACAGTCTCCTCGTGCCTGGTTTGAGCGTTTTGCTTCTGTAGTGACTGCTGCTGGTTTCTCCCCTAGTGCTCATGATCCAGCGCTGTTTGTTCACAATTCTCCTCGTGGACGCACTCTTCTTCTTCTCTATGTTGATGATATGATCATTACTGGTGATGATTCTGAGTATATTGCCTTTGTTAATGCTCGTCTTCGTGATCAGTTTTTTATGACTGATCTTGGTCCTCTTCGATACTTTCTTGGGATTGAGGTTTCCTCCATTTCTGATGGCTTTTACATCTCTCGGGAAAACTATATTCATAATCTTCTTGCTCGTGCTGCTCTTGGGGATGAGCGCACTGTTGAGACTCATATGGAGCTTAATGTTAAGCTTCAACCTACTGATGGTGATCCTCTTCCTGATTCGACGCGTTATCGTCATCTTGTTGGGAGTCTTGTTTATCTTGCTGTCACTCGTCCTGACATATCTTATCCTATTCATATTCTGAGTCAGTTTGTTTCTGCTCCTACCACTGTTCACTATAGTCATCTTCTCCGTGTTCTTCGTTATCTTCGTGGTACGGTCACTCGTCGCCTTTTCTTTCCTCGTTCCAGCTCCCTCCAGCTCCAGTGCTATTCGAAAGCTACGTGGGCGAGTGATCCTTCGGATCGCCATTCACTTTCTGCTTACTGTGTGTTTCTTGGTGGTTCGCTCATTGCTTGGAAGACGAAGAAACAGACAGCGGTTTCCCGCTCGAGTGTTGAGGCTGAGTTGCGTGCTATGGCCTTGTTGACTGCTGAGGTGACCTGGTTACGGTGGTTACTTGCGGATTTTGGGGTCTCTATTACCACACCTACTCTGGTTTTGTCTGAGAGTACAGGTGCTATTAGTGTTGCACGTGATCCGGTCAAGCATGAGCTTACCAAGCATATTGGTGTTGATGCTTTCTATACACGTGCTCAGGTGTAGGATCAGGTTGTTGTGCTTCAGTATGTGCCTTCAGAATTACAGTTGACGGATTTCTTTACGAAGACACAGACCAGAGCGCAGCATGATTTCTTACTCTCCAACCTCGGTGTTGTGGATCCACCATGAGTTTAAGGGGGTGTTAGATGTCTATATTATATTGTAGTTTCTTCATATGTTAGAGACCTTTCTGCATATTTGCACTTGTACATGTATTATATATTGTGGCCTTTGGCTTTTCTAGAGGAATACAAGTTATAACTGGTATCTTCTGGATATAAATATATTCCATTTGTTGAAAAAATAGCCAAAGCCATACCAAGAAAAAGGCTAATAAACTAAACGTACTCCAAGCATTCCAGAAGCCAAAGCCATATGATGACAGTGGAAATGTAATTAATTGAGCATTCTAGAAGCTAAAGCCATACGGAGACAAGGGCAGACATGACTATTCGTACATCAATCGAGGGGATCGACCACACGATTTAGCCAATCAGATCGATACCCATGTCTCTATCTGAATCATTTATTAATCTCTTTGAAAATAACAAAGGCGATGATGACCACGTCAATTATGGGAGCATGTAGCTCTCGCATGCTTAGTGCGCAAGCACCGGCCGGCTAGTCATCTGCTTCCTACACTCGTCAGTCGATCATGCAGTCAGGCATTACGTCACGGGAAGCTCCGAGCCAAATGGAAGCTTCACTCTGGACTTGATTATTCTGATCGCATAGCCTCCCTTTGGGCGACGGCAGCTGCGACTTGAATTTTTTTTTTGGAACGGGGAATAGGGTCCGAAGACCCTAGAAGCTGCATATATTGACCAAGAGGTGGTTACAAATTACATCAAAGCCCCAACAGGACAGGGGAATTTGGGATAAGGACTGAGCATTAACAGAAGAAACCCTAGAAAAGTAAAAAGCAATCAGGTCCTCCTGGATCATCACCGCCGTTGGAAAAATTCTCCGTTGACTTGCTCCGCCACAGTGAGGACACCGGCGCCGGGGACGAACCACTTGGTCCGGCGTCGTGGCAGGAGCGGAAGATCTTCCTTTGAGGGAAGAAGAAGCTCGGACTCTCCCGAGCACAAAGCGGTTCTCTTTGCCGCAGATAGCTTAGGCTCTCGCGAAGCTTGGGAACTCCAAGATTTGCAGCTTGAGAAGAGCTAGGACAAGCCCGCTCTTCAACGATCCCCGGAGCAGGAAGAAGAGGCCCAAGCCAAGGACGACCAACCACCAACAGGCCATCACCTCGACGACATGGAAGAAGAAGGGCAACCCGGCCTTGCCGCCTCCACTGCTCCACACGAACCACCCCCACCACCAGTGATGCAAAGGCCACCAAGAAGCACCTCCGCCTCTCCTCACCGCCACAGCCGGCCAGAGGCTTCGGTACCCCATAGTAGAAGACGTCGTCGCACCGTTCTAGCTCCTCGCCACCACGGCCGGCCAGCAAGAACGGAGAAACACTCCACCTGAGCACCACAAAGTGGCCAAGAGCCACAACTTTATTCAAGGAGACGCTGCCTTCCCCCTCCAGCGCCAGCTCCGGCCATCGGAGCAACAACACGGGAAGGAGAATCCCTAAAGCAAACAAGATCTGGGCTCCAAGATCTGCTGCTCGCCTCCAACTACCGGGCAAAGAGCCTACTACCGGCATACAGCCATCTAACCTAGCTAGTCTAACTATTCCGGCGCCCCCCTTCTCCACCTCCAGCCGGCAGCGCCGACGGAGAGGAGTCGGGGCCGGCCCGTTTTTTCTTCTGTGTGTAGCAAGGGGATGGGAAGGAGAGCTGAGAGACAAGAGAGCCCGCCTGTCTAGCCCCTACCCCGTTAGCTGCGACTTGAATGTGACGAGGCTATACGGACACAGAACCCAACCACCGCACCTTTCTAGAGGCACCCACCTTTGAGAGTCTTCCCGTGCTTTCCGGGCCGACCCGACGTCCCCTCCGTCGGAATAGCCGGCTGGAGGTGGACATGGGGAGGCGCCGGCTTTAGGTTTAGATGTAGGATGTCTAGCAGTAGGGTTGTGCGGCTTCTTGCCGTCGTCTGGCGTTCTGCCGGGAGCGGGCGTCTAGATCTTTTGCCCAAGATCTGGCGTATGCTGGCTGTTGTTCTCCTTGTCGCGGTGCTCCGGTGGTCGGAGCGGATGACGATGGCTGGAAGGGCGACCGGCGGCTCCTCGAATAAAGGGCTTCTTAGGAGCCTTCTTCAGTTGCAGTGGCAGCATGCCGCTGAGCCCCTCATGGCCGGCTGTGGTGGCGGGGGTGAGAGGCGACTTGGAGCGAGCGGTGGCGCTGTTAGGCCTCTCCTGGCCGGCCGTGGCGGCGAGGAGGAGAGGCTATTTATGGCGTCGGCATTGTCCCGCTGCTCTGCTTCCTGGATATGGTGCGGTAAGCGCGGGGTGGTGGCCACGAGTCTGGATCGAGGGAGTCGTCTGCTTCTTGCTCGCCATGGTGACGAGATTGAGCAGGTCTTCCTCGTCTGCAACCTCCAGCTCTCTGCCCCGCTTCTTTGGAGGCGTCGTCTAGGCCTCCGGGAGCTGCTGGAGCATGAGCTCCCTGCGGTGTTCTCCAAGCGTCGGCCTCAATCCGCCGCTGCTATCCAGGGCCAAGATGGTGGCCACACCGCGCTCGGCATCGTCATATGCTCGAGCATGTGCAACCTCTGCATGAGGATCTTCTGCAGCTCTGATGCGACACTTAAGCCCCCCGCGCAACCAAGTGGTCTCGTCCCCGGTTGGAGCTGGGGTGGCGCCGCCTCGGAGCTGCCCGTCGCCGGCGAAGTTCAAGGTCTTGATTGCTTTTTGGCAATCCTTTTTAGGGTGTTGCTTGCAAATTTGAGGGGCTTAGTTGTAATTTCTGTTTTCTCTGTTTGCCTCCATGTAATTTTACACCCACCGCTGGAATAGAATGCTCCAGGCCCTTCGGGACTTTATCCGTTCAAAAAAAAAATAGCCTCCCTTTGACATATTTGGCACGCGAGAATCAGGGCACAAGAGTCGGGTGCACACCACATGCGAAACGGCCGAGGCATCGACTGAGTTTTTTTTTCAGAGTCGAGGGCTCGAGGCATCTACCTTTTTTTAACAGGGGAAGGGCCCTAAAGGACCCAGAAAACTGCATTAATCTTCGTAGGTGGGTTTAGAAATTACAGCAGGGACCTTAAAGAAAGAAACTTTCACAGCGCAATCCTTGAACTTTATACAAAGGACCCTAAGATTACCACTGAAAAAGCCATCAAGTCCTTCGTCTCCACTGACGATCTTTCTCTTCCAACTACGGGCACCGGCACCACCGTCGGGGACGACACCACTTGGAGAGGTACATGCAGAACACCCTGCATTGTTGAAGAAGTACAAGGGCCTCCACAATGGCTCTACGGCCTGGAGGTTGAGGATGAACAGATGCCAGGAAGCTTCCGGCACCATGTCTTGGAGTGGCCGCCCTTCGGCCAGAACTGTCAACGGCGGGCGAGCCCGAGACCAGCACAAAGCCGCTAAGGATGAGCCCCTGAAGACTGTCGTAGTCTTATCTTCTTCCCACCCCGCAGATCTGCAAAAGCCGGCCCTAGATCGAAGGTTTCCTTCCTCTCCACCACCATGGTGGCTTGAAATAAAACACAAATCGACCAGACCGCTTCGATCCGGAGAGAATCCATTGAGCTTTATTGAAGGGGATCTGGGAGCAGCACTGTCGCCCGTCTTTGGCTCCCTCCGTTGGAGCACCACGAGAAGCAACACCGCCACCAACCACCGCCGGTAGAAGCTCGAATGCCACGGCTGCGACTTCCCCATCGGCATCTCGCCATTTGCCACTGAGGCAGACTCTAATCCTAGATAAGAACCTGAAGAAAACCTACTACTACAACTATACAGAGAAGGCCGAACTCCTCTCCCCATCGTCTCTGGCTGGCGAGGGCGCCGAAGAGGAGGGGGAAAGGAGCCAGGGACGACTTCACCGCTCTCATGAAAGGAAAATGAGAGAGAGTGAAAGGGGGAAAATGAGAGGTCGACATCAACCTAGTACACCACATCAACACCGAAGTACCGTTTGTTTCCTGATAGTTTTTGGATTTGGTTACTGATAATGGCTATTACATGAGATGTCATACAGTGCAAGAGACTGAAACACGCCCCACTCAGAAAGAAAAGGTGCTAAAGTCTCGAATGGTGATTTGAACATGAGGATTTTTCCCTCAATTTATTGAAATCTAGAACACATCTTTAACTGAAAAAGACAGTCTTGATATCTGGCAACACTAGTTTATGCATTTGAGACATCAAGTTAATAAAAGGTGGCTATTTACAATGAGGTTGTCTAGGGGAAAAATAATAGGGATATTTTTATTGGAGTTTGATTTCTTGGATACATTTTTCTGTACAAATTAAACTAGATTCTACTGATATAATTAGAATGAAAGAGATCTCAAGTGAACTTGATAACACTTGGATATCTGAAGAAACCAAAGCATTTAAATATATAGAGACAAACATACTATATAAGGAGGGATGGGTATAAACGACGTCATATTTTCATGCTTTGCGCAATCAAAGAAGAGGACGAAGACATCTTGGGTCATCTTCCATGTGGATAGAACTAAAAATGTGTTAAAAATAGCAGGATTTTTTGTAAAAATCTCTTTGGTTTTAAAGCCCAAGGGAACATTCACTTAGAGATTTATTTTTTAATGGTGGTGATGTCATATCTAGGGATGAGTTTTTTTCCATTGAGAGACCTTTTTTCTAAAGAACAGATAAAACTTATATCTTTGACTCCTATGCTCCCATTGCACCTGTGCCATACGGATCTTCTTTACTTTTATATGAATTTTTTATGAGCTTGTTGAAAATGATTATATGGATTTCATCAGAAAATGTTAATCAGTTTTGTTAGATGTGTTTCTTGTCAACTTTGCCATCATTACCTTTATTACCAAGGAACCAAATGCTAGAGACATGAATCTATTCATTAGTCTAAGCAATTGCAGTCTAAAAGGCATCACTAAGGCTATGACTAACCAAACTGGCCTTGTTGAATCTCTTACAATCAAATCACCTTCCTAAAAGTGAACATGTGGTAGAAGTTAGGAAATCTTCCATGAGATCCTCAAATCTCATGTCCTGAATCTATTTTTTCAGTTGAATTAAGAGAAGTCCTATGCTATAATGAATTGGGAATTTCTTGAGGAGCTGTTGATAGCTAGAGGCTTTGAAAATATTTGGATTACTTGGATTCTAAAAATCTTGGTGGGTGCCTCTTTCTATATTTGGATAAATGACACCAATAACACTTTTTATCGGCTAGAAGAGGACTTAAACAAGGAGATTTACTTTCACCCATGCTTCTTAACCTTGGGGACACTATTTGTACAAAAAAATGTTGGAGGAAGTTTCTTTATTCATGTTGGTGTCACCAGCCTTCGTAATGTTGATAAACTATTCTGTTTCTTGAAAAATATCTAGATATGGCTACACAACTTAAATGGATTCTTACCTACTTTAAAAAATATATGGAGTGAAAATTAACTATCATTGAAGTGTCATTTTGACAATCAACATGGAGTAAATAGAAACTAGGAACTTTGCTCTAACTTTCAAATTTTACTCCTTAATTCCCTTATATTTGGAGTACCTTTGGACTACACTAGTTTGAGAAAGGAAAGCCTTCTACATATCATTGACATGATCAATAAGTTTGATGGGTGGATAGAGAGATTACTTCCACATGGCTCTAAATCCTTCCTATCTTTTATATGTAAATAAGTTTCCCAAATGGGATATCGAAGTCATCATCTCACACATGTCCAACTTCATTGGTTATTTGGGAGATTCTCAACACAACCACAAATAATATTTGGTTGATTGGGGGTACCACGTGCAGAAACAAAAACAATCAATGTCTTGGAATTAAAAACTTTCAATACTTTAACATTTTCCTCTTATCCTCTTGGAGGAAAGTGATAGATTATAAATGGTCCCTATGTAATGTTTTCTACTCCAATGTTTTCTAAAAGTCTCCTTTATGAAAAGGTTTTATGTGGGCTGCTATGGCCCAGAAACCTTTGTATAAATGGTCCCTATGTAATGGGAAGACCATTAATTTTTGGAAGGACTCGTGGCCTAGGGTGTTTAACCTCTTAAACTAATTATATTAGATAGCAAGTATCAGTATATTTAATGCTTGTGACATGGTGAATCTTAGATTCACTTTTCAGAGAGGTGATAATAGTGATATGATGAGACAAGAAGAGGAGTTCACTGGACTTATGTCCACATTTCATCTGTCTGATGAATCTTATACTACTTTGTTGTCTTTGAATGAATCTGGCTCTTTTAGTCAAATACTTTTATTAAATAGTTAATTGTTGAGGCATTACTCCTCAATTTCCTTGAAAATGTGGAAAATTTCTGTTCCACAAATGATTCATGTGTTTCTTTGGTTGTTGTTCAACAACGAACTCATTACAAGAAACAATCTAGCTATTAATTAAGAAGTACATTATAATTTTTTTTGTTCTCCTCTAAACCTAAAAGTATACAACACATACTTTTTGAGTGTGACATTTTGTAGGACATTTGTTGAGCCTATGCTCACACATCGAGATATGATGTTGGTTGAAACCCAAAACTCTTTCTCTAGTCTAATTAGAACAACACAAATTGCATTACTACATTAACATATTCATTGCATGGTGGTCCATTTGGAAAATGCATAAAAATATGCTCTAAGGGTAAACAATGAAAAAAGGAAGAACATATGAGATCTTGTGATCTGACACACTCGTACCTAAAGGCTATTATGCATGCCAAAGCATACCTCACTGTTGGACTAAGAACCGGGACTACTAGAGAAGATAAATGGGATGAATTAATGTGTATTGGATGGATCACATGAAAATGGATGTCGAGCAATACACATTCCTAAACTCTAACACTAACTATTTTTGAGTATCACTGGTGTCATTCAGGATGATGTGTGACACTAAGAATAAATAGAATTTACAATTGTAAGAGGGCTAGATTTAAACTTCTAAGCATTGGTTGGTTTACCAGTTTTGTTTTCCAAATTTGTCATGCTATTTTGTGTACTTGTGGTATCATGCTTGTAATAGAATTCGGGGTGCGACCCTTTTATCTAAAAAAACATGTGTAGAAACGTTAGTATTTTCAAGATCGACAACGTAGAAGTATTGTCAAGCACCCATAGCATCTCTGATTTATGATCTTTTTTGTTGATGCTCGGATAGTCATTAGTACTCTGAACATGGTTCATTAAGTATGTATGATTAACTAAACTTGTGTTTATACAATAAGTACCAATGCTATCATATGTGGCCAAATTATTGATTTATTCTGCTAAGAATATTTCAAAATACATCGTAAATGTTCTGATGATGAATCAAACAACCCAATAATTCGAATAACTATGAATAAGATGGTTTAATTTATAAGATGAAATTCAAACTATTTTAACGTAAAAGAAAAGCTTCTGACAAAAGATGTAAAGTCCCGGTGTATATTGAAACATTCTTCAATGTTGTATTATGACCAATTTTTGTTTGCAAACAAGTCCCCTTAGAAAATTTAATACATTATAAAATTAATTTATAGTAAAACTAGTAATATTATTTTGTGGATTTAGGTGCTAGATACTAAATTTTCCATGTAGGTGATCAAATTTACAAACATTTCTTTGGTAAAAAAAATCATAAGAGGGCCTACATTTGGATCATAGGCATTAAATATTAACTACAGTGGACTAGCGGTAATTAGCACTATATTTCCCTCGATTGTTTTATCCCCTTCATCAAGTAACACATACCATATGTCCTTGCAAAAAAAAACACATGGAATTGCACAAAAGTTAGGAGAAAGATATGAATCTCATGCTATAAACCATGCAAATATAAATTACCGTGCATAACTCATATAAACAATGTATAGTTAGACTTGTCAAGTATAACAAGGGATACATAGAGCCACATATTTCTAGGACACATAACCCTCGAGTTAGCAAATAATGTCAAGTATTCCATAAGGACTCGATGTGTTTTTCGGATGTGGTGCATATAAAAGATGTGGCACTATCAACGTGAACACAATACATGGTGGAAAGTTATGAAACAAATTGAAATTTAATTTAGGTGAAGCAAAAATTCTAGGTTAACCAAAATAATATGGGACTTTTTAACATCTGAAATTGATAAATAAACCTGAAATATATACTATAATAAGAATTGCAAATATATTAAACATGATTGAATAGTCATACTTATTTTAATTAAGGGAGGATTCAAATATTACTACATATGTCAACATGTTACATAAAACATATCAATAAATTGGAAAGAAATAAAGTATTTAAAAAATACCAAAACCATGGCATACTTTTCTTTGGAGTATTGATACGCTTTCCAACTCTGTATTTCACCGGTGCCATAATTATTGTAGTTCTTTCACAAAATATCTTGATTGGTTCCATCTGTATTAGAATAGATAAAACACCATACTTCTGTAGTCCTTTCTAGTATACTACTAGAGAACAACAAGCATTACTAATTTATTCTTTTGAAGACTATGCATATTTATCTTTAAAAGGATACATCCGCGATGTTGATTAGTCTCTAATAGTGTAATAGATGAGACTAGAAGTATGGTCTATTCTCTACTATAAATCCTACGTACCAAAGTGATATTTTTAAATGAAATATAAGAATCTTGATATAGGTGAAATACAATGTAAGAGAGCTTGATCATCAGGCATCTATTATATATGAATAAACACCGGGTGATACATGTATCAATAAAAAAAATCACATATTTGCATTAATGTTGTCCTCTCTAGGGATAACATGCTAGAGGTGGTGATATCACAAAGGCAATGGCGACATATTTAAGAAACTAAAAAAACCTTATTTGAAAATAATCATAAATCATGTGAAAATAATAATTTCATTGTATAATAACCTTAAGCTAAAATTTTATTGTTATTTCATTCATACCCATGTCTAGGTGCAAAAGTTCTATATTATCCAATAGAAGATATCTAAAAAGAATCATAAAAGTTTGTATTTTATAACAAATCGAGTTGTAGTGATAAATCCACACCATGTTCTCAAGATAAAAAGGCCATTGGATTTTAAGTATTATGGAAAGATTTTCAAAGGTTGGCAAGGGTAGATGACCCATCGAGTAACTTGTAGATGGCATTATAAACTTAACAAAACACCATTTTAGGATTAGTAGTTTCATTAATGACATGATATGTAAAGTTTTTGACACCATGAAGCAAAAAAAATTCAGCTAGATCATTGATGGCGCCCAGACTTGTCATGGAACGCTTCGTTGGAAACCCCAAGAGCAAGGTATGAAGAAGCACATCAGCAAGTTTCCCTCAGTAAGAAACCGAGGTTATAGAACCAGCAGGAGGAAGGAAATGTCACACATGTGTTGCTATCAACGCGGAGACCTGCACAACACAAACTCAAGACTTTGCCCCAACGAATCAGTGAGGTTGTCAAGCTCACCGGTTTGCTGTAACAAAGGATTAAACGTATGGTGTGGAAGGTAATGGTTTGCAGCAAGTAAACAAGTAACAGTGGAATATGTATCAATGATAAATATTGGACCAGGGTCCATAGTTCACTAGAGGTGCTCTCCTTAGATAAACAACATGGCATGAAGGGTAAACAAATTATAGCAGGACAATCGACAGGAACTGAGCAAGGCATAACAATGCAATTACTAGTCAGAAAGATCCTATGAGATTCGATTGGGCAATACAACAAGATACTGTTGGAATTATGTCCTAGAGGCAATAATAAAGATGTTATTGTTATAATTCTTGTTCATGATAAAATTTATATTCCATGCTAGAATTGTATTGAGCGGAAACTTTGATACTTGTGTGGTTTATGAACAACACTGTGTCCCTAGTATGCCTCTATGTACTAGCTCATTGATTAATGATGGTTAAGGTTTCCTAACCATAGACATGAGTTGTCGATTAATAATGAGATCATGTCATTGGGAGAATGATGTGATGGACAGACCCAAATCAAGCAGAGAAATTAGATCGTGTCATCGTGTTCATCTTTGCGAAGCTTTTTCTTATGTCAAATATTGTATTCCTTAGACCATGAGATAATGCAACTCCCTGGTATCGGAAGAAAGCTTTGAGGTCATCAAACGTCATCCTATGAGAGGGTGATCATAAAGGTGTCTCTCAGGTGATCGGAAAGTACTTGTTGGGTTGTATGTATCGAGATGGGATTTGTCCCTCCCAAGTCGGAGAGATATACTTCGGGCCCACTCGGTAATCAATATCAACACCGCTTGCAAGCACGTGGTTAAGGAGTTAATCACAAAGTGATATCAGATTACGAAACGAGTAAAGTACTTGCTGTGAACGAGATTGGACTAGGTATGCCGATACCAACGATCGAATCTCGGGCAAGTAAAATATCGCGTGACGAAGGGAATATATATGAGATTAATTGAATCCTGGCATCGTGGTTCATCCGATATTCTCATCGATGAATATGTGGGAGTCAATATGGGTTTCCAGACACCGCTGTTGATTATTGATAGAAGATCATGTCTGCATGTTCTCGAACCCGTAGGGTCACACACTTAACGTGCTTCGACACTAGGATAGAATGGATAATTGGTTTATGAGTTTTTGTTCAGAGTCTCGAATGAGATCCAGGACATCATGAGAGGTTCCGGAATGGTCCGGAGAATAAGATTCATATAAAGAAAAGCAGTTTTTGGATTTCGGAATTGTTTCGGAATGTTCGATATTGTACTGGAAGGTTCTAGAAGCTTCCAGAGTGGGACCAACGTGGCCCCACTTGTCGGAAGGGGGAGTGGGCCTACGAGGGAGTGCCCTGGCTGCATTGGGCCAGGGGCACAAGGCCCCATAGGCCCAGCCGGCCAAAACCCTAGGGGATTTTCTAGAAGGGGGGGGGGAAGACTTGCCCCCCACTCCACCCTTGTGGCCGCCGGACCTAGGGATTGGAGGAGGGGCAAGGGGGCCGTCCAGCCCTCTATATAAAGAGGGAAGGGGCGCACCCTCACACCACCCCTCCTTGAACCCTAGCCTCCTACCTGCTGCCCTCCAGATCTCTCTCTCCCGACTGCGCGTAGGCGAAGCCCTGCCGCAGAAACTCTCCACCTTTGCACCACGCCGTCGTGCTGTAGATCCAATCTATCTCTCCACCCCACTTGCTGGACCGAGGAAGGAGGAGACGTCACGGTGCCGTACGTGTGCATCTCTCGGAGGCGTCGCCACTTGCGGCGTTGGATCAGATCGGATCGCGAGGAGGAGAAGGCTAGTACGACTACATCAACCACGTTCTGTTGAAAGTTCCGTTGTGCGATTTCTTCAAGGGTATGAAGATCTCATCTATCCCTCTCGTTGATTGCATCTCCTAGATTAGATCTTGGCTTTCCCGTTTGCATCCGTAGATTTTTTTTGATTTACTATGCTGCGAAACCCTTCAGATACATAGACCGCCATCCAACTGCATCTATGACTAGAAGTCCACCCTTCAGGTTATCATCCGAACCCCCTTCAGTATTAAGTTGCAAGCAACAGACAACTTCTTTAAGCAAAGTGTGTAAGGTAAATAGTCCATATGTTACATGAACAAGAGACCATTGTTTTCTCCCTAGTAGCAACATAACATCTACAACCGAAGAGATTATTATCACTTCCCTTGGAAACTAGAGGCATGAACCCACTATCGAGCATAAATACCCCCTCTTGGAGTCACTAGCAACTACTTGGCCAAGATAGCTACTAACAACGAAGAGCATGCAAGATCACAAACAACATAGACATGATAGAATCATAAAGACAAAACCATTAATCAAACCAACATAATAATCTCAATATCCATCGGATCCCCGCAAACACAACATGCATGATTACAAATAGTTAGATCTTGATCATGAACGGAGCTCACAAGATCTATACATGAAAGCACAAAGGAGGAGATACAACCATCTAACTACTACATGGACCCATAGTCCAAGGTGGAACTACTGACGCATCATACCGGAGAGAAGGCCTCCGGGATGATCTCTCCTACGGCAGGGTGCCGAGAAGAACTTCATATCCCCCTGATCTAGGGATGATGGTGGCAGCGGCTACAAATGGTTTTGTGGATATTTGCTCGGGTGCTTAGGGTTTCTGCATCGAGGGCTTCTTATAGGCGAAGGGGAAGGCCGAGGAGGCGACCAGCGGGGTCAAAGCCTACCTAGGCGTGGGCCCACCCTTGGCCGCGCCTAGGGGGTTTGGCCGCCCTGGCACACTTCTCCGTCTCCCCTCTGGACTTCTTGTTCCCCCATAGAAAGTTATTGACTTTGATGTTTGTCTCGTCCAATTCCGAGAATATTTCTTTACTAGCTTTTCTGAAACCAAAAATAGCAGAAAACAGGCAACTGGCACTATGGCAACTTGTTAATAGGTTAGTACCAGAAAACATGTAAAAAGCACCTCAAAATGTAGACAAAGCAAAGCAAAGTAGATACTAACAAGCATGGAACATAAAACATTATAGATACGTTTTCGACGTATCAATCATCTTGACTAAATATAAACTAGGAATCATCGATTATATGTCAAGATTATGTGCACCAATATCATATTTGATGTCTAATTATTGGGAACTATAATTATATACAAAACTATGTATAACTTTACAAATGATGTTTACAATGTGAAATTTCATAACATTTATAGAAATAAAATATTAAATATTAATAGTTAGAAGACAAATAACTAATATTTTTTGAACTTTCACAACCTGTCTAGAAAGAAAGTAAGAATATAAAAGAATTTTTTGATTAGGAAAATGTAAAATTTGAGAGGGGAAAAATGAACTTTGTCAAATTTTACATTTTTGCAGTCAAATAAAAAATAATTTATTTTGTAGTAAAATAAACTTCCGTCAGTTTTTGTGTGGGAAATTTGACGAAATTTAGGATTTGAAGCCTCTTTTTGGTTATTACATTTCTAGTTTTGGATATTCTACAAAGCTTTGATGTTACTCTTAAATTACTTTACAATTATAAAGTTACTTTTGTATTACTCTTTGTCCCTGTTTAAACTATTGGAGATATGCCTGATGACCCACAAGTATAGGGGGTGTATCGTAGAACTTTCGATAAATAGGAGTGTTGATGCCAACGAGGAGCAGAAGGTGCTGAACAGTGGTATGGAGGAGGAACTCTCTGTAATACTTAGCAAACAGATTTTTAGTGGTTTTCTGATAAGGCAACAAAACAAAGAGCAAGTAATAAAGACAACGAACAAACGGAGCAAGTGGCCCAATCATTTTTTAGCAAAGGACAAGACGGTGGAAATACTTATAAGGACCAAATGTTCTCGAGGACACTTCTGTCAAGTGCTTTCGCTTCAAATAGCTGAGTACTCTTCTCTGGTGTTGTAAGTGTTGTGTGGGTGAACCTGTGCTAACATACCGACCTTATTTGGACTAATACATACTTGTGATTAAACCCCCTGCAAACATCCGTAACTACAGGAAAGTAATTAAGATATAAATCTAACCACAACCTTAAACTCTGAAATCCTACGCTCCCTTGTGCAAAGGTGGCCTAACAGGGGTTCAGGTTTCTGTCATTCCGGCAACCCCACAATTAGTACCCAAATACACAATGCATTCCCCTAGGCCCATAAATGGTGAAGTATCATGTAGTCGACGTTCACATGACACCATTATAAGAATAGCACCACAACTTAAATACTAAACCATTGAATAATAACTCAACACAAATCCACTAATAACAACATGACTTCTCTCATGTCCTCAAGAACTAAACGAACTACTCACGAGACATCATATGGATCAAGATCAAATATGATATGATAATGGATAACAATCTGAACATAAAAAATAATCCAATGGTTCTACTCACAAGCATCAACTACAATAGTAATTAACACCGGGAAAGTTTCCCCTAAGAACTAAAGAAATATACAATACAATTTGTACAGCGGGATGGAGTGGTGATGATGGTGCTGGTGGAGATGATGGTGTGGATGATGATGATGGTCCCGATGAAGCCTAGCTTGATGAAGGTGTTGATGGCGACGATCTCCCCTCCCCGAAAAGGAATCCCTAGGCAGAAATATGTCTGCTAGAGAGATCTTTCTCTCTCGGTGTTTTCCACCACGTAGAGGCGGCGGAAATTTATCTGTGGTTGCTCCCTTGGTGTTAGGGTTCCGTAGGGAAGATATAGGCAAAAGGGCGGAGTCGGGAGCTGGGAAGGTGGTCCACACCTGCCTTAGGAGCGGCCCAGGGGGGACCCGCGCCTAGGGGGTGTGGGCCCCCGCGGCCCTTCTTCGCCCCTCCTTCTGTCTTTCTCTGTATTCTGGGAAAATATTATTTTCCCATATTTTTCTGGTATTTTTCTGATCTTTGCTTTGTAGAAGTTTTCAAACAGGAGCACTCTTTGCTCAAAAAGGTTTCAAAGTAATACTCAATAGATAAGAGTTTTGTGCAAACAAGGAAGATAAAGAACATGATTGAATAAATCACCATATGAATGCTTGAAACATAACAACTCAAATTCTTGCTAGAGATAGAGAGGAAATAGGTTTACTGACTCAACTTAGAAATAGGAGAAGGGTCCCTTTATAGAGGGTAGCAGGGATTACAAGTCATAAAGAGCTTCCAAAAGATTATGGTACTTACTAGCTTTGAGCCCTCATTGTCCCTATCATAGGCATCTTGAGATGATTAAGGTTAGAGTGCACAAAGATGGAGTATATGCTTGACGAAATATAAGTTGACAATCTCATGTCCCTTGAATATGAGGGCCACTCCTCATGCTACTCAACTTCGGTTACGGGTAAGTTCTTTTCATTGTAAGTACATGCGTATCATAGAGAACCGCCAACGGGGTACCCCTTGCACATGTTACAAGAGCTTTCCCATAACCAAAATGACAAGGCAAGCAGACAATGAACATCTCAGCGATCTTTTTATTTACTATATGCATAGATTTTTATTGAGGATGCTTCATAGATAGCTCACTATGGTGATGCTGCAAGTTTCCACCATGATTAGGAATGGCTTAGGCTAGCGGCCCAGGCGTTTCTCTAACACAAAATACAGAATCCATGGACTTACAAGCTCCCTCTTTATTTCACACTAGTGACATCCACAAACAAAAGAGCACGATATCAACGGTGTACAGAGTACAAGTGCAATGTTGAAAACGTTCCCCGTGATAGCACGGTTCTGCTAATTCCAACGTATAGGTGCAAGCATATACAACTTCGAGGGCACAATGGTTCAAGTCTATCAGGGGCAAGGAAATAAAATGTGCCATCAAGTTCGTGAGTGCTTTATTAACTAGTTTCCACATAACAAAATACTTTTTAATTCGAAAGATAGATGAAGCTTGAGAATTTGCTAGGAATAGCAACAATGCTACTAGGTAGGTATGGTGGACACAAATGGCACAAGTTTTGGTTTAAAGGGGCTGGAAATATGAGAAGTATGCCTTCTCAAAACAGGTTTTTGGCTAGTAAGGCTGGGTAGCAAGCAAGAGAGTTGAAAGAAACAAGCAAACATACAAGTAATAAAGCCAAACATGTAATCTTCCTTGAAGACACAAAAGATCTTAAGTAAAGAATACTAAGCTTATGAGCCAACAAGAAAGAAAATAAATGATACAAAATACCTGTAAGCCTTTTCTTTTCCTTTCAAACCTTGAAAGTATTGCTACTGACCAGAGCTCGGTTTGCCAAAACCAATTTAGAGTTACTTGATGCTCCCAAAGTGATGCCAAATACTGATCAACAAGATCCATCATATAATAGAGATTGCAAACTAAAATAAGAAGTGCAAAAAAGTAAAAGATGAGACTTCTCATTAATATTCAATAAAGGCACTCACACCAAGGGATACTTCCACATGCAAACCAAACTAAAGGAGAGATACTTCCACATGCAAAGCAAACTATAAGATAACCTCTGTACCAAAGATACGAATCCACTAAAAAGGTAAAAGATAAAAGACAATGATGGTGATACCGCGTCACTACCCCAAGCTTGGAACAAGCCAAGGGGATGCCAAACCTGATGACGAATTACTCCTACGGTGGTGGTGGTGTTCTCTTAATAAGCTCTTCAATAAGTTTGTTCAAATCCTCAAACTCGAAGGTCAGAGCACGAATCAACTCCGAGTTTTTGCTCTGTGCGGCTCATGATCATGTCAGACCGAGACTTCTAGTCCTTGTTATTCTTTCCCCACTCTTCTTCCTTAGAGTGTTCCTTCCCTGCATTGTTAGAACAAGGCATGTCCCAAACCGAGGGCAAGTTCCCTTTGGGCACATGTTGATATTGACGCTCATGTATAAGAGTATTGAAAGGTCTCTTGTTACGTGGAGGAGGTGATGACCGTGGAGCGAGGGCATGGCGCGGAGCTCTCCCTCCTGTAGACATCCGTGTTGTCCTCCTAAGCTTGATAGGGTTTGCCACCACTACAATGCTTGCGACGGTAGCGCGGGTGTCTGTATGCTTGTCCACCTCCATGTATTCTTCATCCCCTTCAAAAATCTTGTCCTCCTTGGGGTTTTGAGGATCTTCTTCCTCGGGCTTCTTTCCTTTGTCGTTGGCGGAGACCATGGTGCTCTAAACTTGAGAAGATTTCCTGACAGAAACAAATCGAAATGAAAAAACGATGAGAACACGATGCACGAACCTCGGGGGATCCGGGGGGTTATATATTACGAAGCTTCAATGCATAAGGAAGGTTTTGATATGAAAACAAAGCGGAGTCAGAGGTCAGGGGTGGCACACCCCCTCCAGGCGTGGCCAGTTGGGCCCCCAGCGCCTAGGGTGGGTTTGGCCACCCCGGCCTCCGGTTCCTCCTCTATTCCGTATCGTAACTTCCCTTATGTATTAAAAACATCAAAAATATAAAAAGACTGGGGTTTCACGAACCTTTTATTTTCACCACTTTTAGCTATTCAAAGATGAACTCTACAGACTCCTTTTCTCCTTCTCCTGGAAATTCCTTTCCTCACAAAGAAATACACAAACTTCAATGACAACATTAGTGTAAGAAAAAACAATAAACCTTTGGGTACACATTTCAACTGAAACCCATCAAAACAAAAGCTATGTAAGAGGCAAATGCAAATGACGGCAGAAATCTGTCAAAACATACCAGTAGGTAAAGATTGATTTTTTTTGAAAACCTTTTGTTGCTCAAATAAAATAGTGCAAAACTAAGTAAAGTTGGATAACAACTTGGATAACAAGCACATAAAAATGCAGCTCCACCCGAAGTAATGAGCTCCCTCACGAATTTTTACAATTCAGCACAAAAAATCTGTCCCAGGACAGCCACTTTTCACAACTCCTCTACTTCACAAAAGTAGTTGAACTTGACACAAAAACCAAAACAAAAAGGATAAGGAGCAGTTATTACTGAGGTAATAACTTCCAAGACTCGACAAAACTCTTGGGTTATCTCCCAACAAGTACTTTTCTTTAATGCCTTTAAGTTAGGCTCGAAACTTTCAAAGATGCTCACAAAGGAGATAAATATTTGAAGTGAAAGAGAGCATCAAGAAGCAAATAACCAAAACATTTGAGTCTAACCCACTTCCTATGCATGGGAGTATCATGATAAAACAAATTGTTGAAACAAAAATCTACTAGCAGAAGATGACAAAACAGATGCAACTTCAAAGCTTTCAACATAAAACGAGGAAACTTAGCATTATTGAGATGCATAAAACCATGTTTCCCTCTCTCATAGTAACTTTCAGTAGCACTTTGAATAAAGTTGACAATATGACTATCACTGGCAACAACTTTATCATTAGAATAAGCATACTTACAGTCACCAAAAAGAGGTCCAAGGTCATAAAATGGATCAATAGAAGGAAGTTGTTCCATCCTGAAATCTTCATTAGGCAAGCTATTTTCACAAGGAGCTTTAGAAAATTTGGAAAAGTTAAACTCATAAGAATATCCATCAAACTTAGTTAAAACTTTCTCCTTCTTACAATCTATAATAGCTTGTAACACCCCCGGTCACTCCGGACCAACGGCTGTCACTGCTGGCAGCTCAATAGGATCTCTAGACTAACCCCACCGATCAACACGAGTCTTTTCTGCGCACTTTGTCCTCACTCATGCGCACCCGGTACCCACTTCCCTGTTGGTCACCCATCCTAGAATTGCTCTAGGCCAAGCACGCTTAACCTTAGAGTTCTTTTCGAATGAGCTTCCAGAAAAGAAGTTGCAACTTGTTGGTATGAGTTTCCTATCAATCCTATTGAGCCATGTGCCAGGGTCTCACATACACCCACCCTTAGAAGATCGACGTCCTCGTCGATCAACCACAAGCTAGGAACGTCCCCTCTTAGCACACGTCTATGTGTCTAGTGCCGACACATTTCCATGCCGTGTCCACTCCGGGCCACACACGCCATGCTACACATGTTCGCCACTGAGCCGCACACGCCCATGTAACCGCGAGGGTCGACTCTGATACCATCTGTAAGACCCCACCTTTATAAGGTAAAGGATCCCTGTGATTGCAATGCTAGTCCCTGGATCAATTTCTAGCATCCACAGCTTAATATGAAGTACACATATACACATGTCTTTATTACATCGTCATTTCAGAGATAACATAGTATTTTACAACTCCATAGCCATAGGCTAGTACAAGAGTTCATAACATAAGTAAATAAAGTAAAGTCTTCATCTTCATGTGCGATAGGCAAGCATGTTTAGTGTAGACTCACAACCCTAATCCTCATCAGAGTAACATGCAACATCATAAGTTACTGAAGCAGTCCCTCATAACTCTGACCCATGTGGATCCTTTTGGTGGAAGGATATTTGCAAACTTTTTCCTATATACAGAGGCATTGCAAAATGTTCAGTGAATAAGGGTGATTCTGTTCTATTTTGGAAGGATGACTGGTTGGATGGAATTATTTCTGAACAATTCCCTAGAATTTATTCGTATTGCTTCAATGAAGATGTTTCTGTCCAGGAATTTTTAACTGCAGATAATCTGGAACACAATTTTAATCTCCCTCTGTCTCCAGAGGCAATGGAGGAACTCAGGCAAATCCAGAACTTATATCTTCACATTACCTTAAATGCTGCAACTGATGATTCCTGGACGTATGATTGGGGAACAAATTATACTTCACAGAAGTTTTACAAGCATTGTTTCAGGAATGTGATTACTCATGAGGCTTTTGGGTGGATTTGGAAATCGAAATGTACACCTAAACTCAAATTCTTCTGCTGGCTTCTTTTCTCTGACAGATTAAATACCAGAGACATGTTAAGAAGAAGACACTTTCATCTCAATTCTAGATTTCTTTGCCCTATTTGTGGACAAACTGAGGAGACTGCTGAACATTTGTTCATGAAATGTGACTTTAGTAAATCATGATGGCCTTCTTTTGGCATATACTGGAACACCCATGGAACAATGCTAGATTGGATTAGTCAGGCTAGAAATAACTGGAATCAACCTCTATTTATGGAGATATTTATGGTGGCTACTTGGAGCATTTGGAAGGAAAGGAATGATCTTATATTCAACTCAGTTATACCTTCCATAATCTCCTGGAAAACTAGATTTTCGAGTGATTTCTCTCTTCTGGTTCATAGAACCAAGCCTGATCTGCACCCTACTATTCATAGTATAGTCAGCAATTTGTAACTCTTCTTTTTCCTTTTAGAAGTCACCTTGACTTCTACCTTACTATGTAATTATGCCCCAAAATTAATGAAAAAAGGAGAAGGCAGTAGAACCCGCTGAGGGTCCTCTACTATCATAATTGCTCAAAAAAAACATCATAAGTTACAGCCACAATGGGTCAATACATTAGAATAGTATTGGCAAGTGATACCATAGTAGAATAGTAGTTTCTAACTTCTATATGAATTTGGCTAAGTGTAGCTTAGGCTTGCTTTTCTCAAAATATGTTTTCTACTATTAGTTGCAAACACTAAGTTTTTGTTTGTCAAAAACACCCAAGGCATCTACCAATAAAATTGGTGATCCTTTAGCCCTTGTTCAACCACAAGTTTTAACTTGGAAATTGGGATGAGGAGATCCTTGATAGCTTTAGTGTCTTGATGCTCAAATTTTCCATTGCCAGGGAAACGTCTAAGACTCGACATGCATCGAGACGAGATCTTTCAGAAGCCTTCCCTTAGACCAAATGGACGCTTTCCAAACCTATCATCCCTGCCGCCTTATGTCCATCTGGCTAAGTTATTGCAACCTATATGATCAAGGCAGAGCCCATATGCCATGTGGCTGCACTAGAAGCTTCTAAACACTAAGCATCTCAAATCCCTTTGTTCCTGGGTGGCTTTCCACAAGTGAGATACACCAGGTATTGCCCCTGGGGTAACCACTCAACACCACCCTTTCCTTCCATTCCACTCAGGTGATTCATTCACATAGTTGTTTTATTAAGCAAAAACATAAGTCAAAAGACTTAGTAAAATCTCCATAGCATGTGTATATAATCCACCCTTGTTTACTACTAGCTAGGCTAAGCATGATATCAACAAGTATCTTAATCTTAGAGAATTTTCTACAAAGACTATAACTACTAGGATTTCCCATAACATAGCATATAAATACTTAGCAAAAATTTCATGCAAGCCCTATACAAAATATCACTAGTGCATAGTCAAAATAATGGGACAAATACATGAAAGCACCACTTTCCTTGGTAGTTGGGGGAGTAGCAACAATCCTCACAATCATAATCACCACTAGCACCAAAATCTACACATAAAATGATAGCACCAAATTTACATTCAAAATAATCAATCAAAAATATATGAATGCATGCAAATGCTATGTGATGATATTTCTAAACTAAACAAGACAAGTAAAACAGTACTGAACACAAAACTAAACATTTGTAGTCTAAATAAACTCAATTTGTCCTTATAAACATTTTCAAAATAATTTATATAGTCAAAATAAGCCTATATTTGTCTCTGCATAAAATTCCATTTTACAGAACCAAAACACAAAAATAAGCCCAAAGTAGTGTAGGATTTATTTTTTTGAATCCATCGATATATTATTTGCATTTTTTAGATAAACAGATCAAAAGTTATGAATTTTACAAGTTTAAACATTCAAAAACCTTTTCTGGATTTTAATTAAACAAAGCACAAACACGTGGCATGCTCTGATTGGACGGTACCGCTTCGCGCAGGATCACACTTCCGTGCCATTGGATCAAGTTAGATCCAATGCGCCAGATCTAAAGAAAACAGTTCGCTCTAGATCTAATTTATACCCTACGATCCAAATCTAACGGTGCACGATGCTTTGACCATCGAGTGGCGGCGCGAATGGCCAGAGTGGCGACGACGCTTCTGCCGGCGGTGAACTGGCGGCGCTAGGGGGCAAGTGGGGAAGGTGTGGGTCATTACCGAAGCTTGGAGACAAGGTGATGACGTTGGTCGACGAGGTGGAGACGCGGGCGTGCGGGACCGTCGGGAATTCCTCGCCGGAGGTGAGGACGGCTTCGGGTGTGCTCGGGCGTTGACGTTGGTGGCGCTACAAGGCATAGGAAGGCAAGTGAAAGGTGGCGTTATACGCGCACTGGAACGGTGTGGGTGCGAGCGTGAACCAGAGAGGAGGGGGAGGGTTAGGTTTACCATAGTCGCTCGCCGGAGTAGAGCACGTCGTCGGGCATGCGCGGTCGTCGACGAAGACGTCGCTATAAGCCACCAAAAGGAGGTCCATGAGCAGTGTTAGATGCGCGGGAGTGTGGCAAACCCGACAGCAAGATCGAGAGGACAAGGGGCGGGGAGTTCTCACCGGAATCGGTCGCCAGAGAGCGTCGGGCAGCGGCGTTGCAGCGCGAATTGCCGGCAGCCTGGTGGCGGAGAGGGTGTGCTGAGTGAGGGTAAAGGAGCAGAGAGAGGAGGGGATTAAGTAGGCAGCGGATCGACAAGAAACGCCTGCAAAATCGTGGGAATTTACGCCGCGCCATCAACGACAGCGGCGACGTGGTCGCGTGATGGGGATATGCCTACTGGGGTATACCCAGCAGGACGTTTCCGACTGGCCCGTAAGCTGGCAAGTGGGCCTGCAGAACGGCGAGTGGATTGAAGCCCAGCAAGGTACCGAGCGACTGGAAGCTGGAGGCCCGGGCGAGTAGATAGGCCTAGTCGGACTAGGTTAAAACGACTAATGAAGCTGTAACCGAATCGGTTGAGATATGTAAACCCTAGGGGAGGTGAGCCTATATAAACCTCCCTATAGGGTGAGTAGAGACACGTTCCCTCATACACCCAAGCGACTCGCTGCCTAGCCGCCGAGCTCGCCCATTGTAACACCTCCATAATACAATCTAGCAGGAGTAGGTCTTTACCCTCCGGGGGGCCGAACCTGGGTAAAACCCTGTGTCTTTGCCCTCATCTCGCACCGCAGATGGCTGGCCGCCCTTGCCCCTCGTTCTACTACGCGCTGCCGATTGCAGCATCTGCCGTGACCATTCCCACGACAGTGGCGCCCACCGTGGGGCCTGGCCGGTCTGGCCGGTGTTCTGCGGCGAGATCCAATCTTCCCATCAACGAGACGGTCGCCACCGGCCGCATGATAGCGATCGGCGAGATGCTCCAGATCTTGCCGAGCAGCTACGTCCCGGCGGCGCGACCCGTCACGCACAGCGTGATCCTGCCTATCAGCACGATCAGCCTCTTCGTCGGCCTCACCGACGTCATCATCTCGGAGGACTCGGCTCGCATCCGCGAGTCGCCGCCACGCGATCGGCTCTCCGAGAGCCAGATCCGCACGATCCACCGCCTCGCCTCCGAGTACAACTCGGCCCACAGCAACGTGGCCGGGAATTCAGCGGCGGCAGAGGATGTGGCCCTCACCGACGACGCCGACTCGGCGACCCCGACGTCACTCGCCGGATCCATCACCGCGGCCTCGTCACCGGGCTCCATCGCCCAGGTCTCCAACGCGGGAGACTTCAAGGACCCCTCCATCCTCGGGATCTTCGAATTCGACTCCGGGTCGGAGAACTCTGCCGACCTCCGCGACGGAACCGGTCGCCACGCCGCGACCTACATGGCTACCGGCGCCGATCCGCCGGAGGATCCTTTCTCCACCCCAATCCCTCCTAACGCCACGGCAACGGAGGTCGAGGAACTCCGCCTGAAACTGGCGGAGGCGGTGCGCAAGGAGCAAGCCGAGCGCGAAAAATTTCGCCTCGAGCAGGTGACGGCGCAGGAGCTGTCGCGCTACCACCAGCAGCGGATCAGGTCACGCCTGAACCCCACCGTTCAAGGGCGTGCCCTGAACTTCAACGACGAAAACGACCCGACCCGCGTGGCCGAACGCGCGATCTGCGAGAACGCGCCACCAGGAGGAAGCGCCCGGCCCCCGCCAGGATCAGCGGCGAGGGGCGCCCCACCTCGACACCTTCAGGCGGCTGCGGCTCCCGCAGTTGATGATCAAGACGACCCACACCACGTTCCACGGCATCGTCCCCGGTCGGAAGGCATACCCGATCGGAAAGGTCACGCTGCCAGTCACCTTCAGCACACCGGCAAACTTCCGCACCGAGCGGATCATCTTCGAGCTGGTGCCCTTCGACAGCCCCTACCACTGCGTCTTGGGGCGCCAGGCGTTCGCTAAATTCATGGCAGCGCCCCACTACGTGTACAACGCGATGAAGCTCCCCGGGCCGTGCGGCGCCATCACCATCAACGGCGACCCCGACATGGCCGCCGAGTGCGAGGCCAAAGGAGCCGAGCTCGCCGACGCCGTCATCGCGGCGGAGACTAATCACGCCGATGAGCTCGCCAAGTACGCGAGCGGGGTCAACAATGACGACCCCACAATACTCAAGAAGCCCAACTCAGAGGGCGCAAACACCTCAACCTTTGAGGCCACGACGCACACTCGCACCGTCGAGCTGGTCCCAGGCGACTCCAGCCAGACGGTGACGATCGGGACAGGCATGAGCCCAGCATAGGAAGGCGCGCTCATCGAGTTCCTCCATGGGAACAGGGACATCTTCGCATGGAAACCCTCCGACATGCCCGGTGTCCCTAGGGAACTCGCTGAGCACAAGCTGAACGCCGACCCCAAAGTGCGACCTGTCAAGCAGTCGCTACGGCCCTTCAATGAAGAACGCCATCGAGCAATCGCCGACGAAGTGCAGCGTCTACTCGCTGCCGGCTTCATCCGGCCAATCAAGTACTCCAAGTGGCTGGCAAACCCAGTCCTGGTCGAGAAGAAAAACGGGACCTGGAGAATGTGTATCGACTACACAAACCTGAACAGCGCCTGCCCAAAGGAGCAGTTCGTCCTCCCGCGGATCGACCAGATAATCGATTCAACCGCGGGTTCGGAGTCGCTATGTTTCCTCGACGCTTACTCTGGGTATAACCAGATCAAAATGGCTGTCGAAGACGAGGAGAAGACGACATTCATCACGCCATTCGGATCCTTCTGCTACACCGCCATGACCTTCGGCCTCAAGAACGCCGGGGCGACCTACCAGCGGTGCATGCAAGAATGCCTCGCGAGCCAAATTGGCCGCAACATCCACGTCTACATCGACGACGTGGTCGTGAAGTCCGCTCGCCAAGGCGACCTACTCGCCGACCTGGCGGAAACTTTCGCCAACCTGCGAAGATACAAGATAAAGCTCAACCCAGGCAAGTGCACCTTCGGTGTACCCGCCGGACAACTACTGGGGTACGTCGTCTCCAAACGAGGGATCGAGGCGAACCCCACAAAGATCGACACGATCGCCCGGCTCGGCAAACCCGAGTGCCTGCGCGACGTCCAGAAGCTGGCCGGGCGAGTAGCGGCTCTCAGTCGCTTCATCCCCCGCCTGGGCGAAAAGGCGATGCCCCTATACCGCTTGATGCGCAAGAACCCCACCTTCCAGTGGTACAAGGAGGCGGACGACGCGCTCCGCGACCTCAAAAAGGTGCTACTCGCCGCACCACTACTAGCCGCCCCCGCCGACAAAGAACCCATGCTGGTTTACGTCGCGGCGTCCGAGCGCATCGTCAGCGCCGTGATGGTCGTCGAACGACCAGAGGAAGGAAAGGAACGCCCGGTTCAGCGGCCGGTGTACTACATCAGCGAGGTCCTCACCGAGTCGCGCCAGCGGTACCCACAGTACCAAAAGCTAGTATACGCGGTCTTCAGGGCTCAGCGGCGCCTGCCGCACTACTTCCAGGAGCACCCGATCACGGTCGTCTCCTCAGCACCACTGCAAGACATCATCCGCAATCGCGAGGCGACCGGGAGGGTCGCCAAGTGGGCCGTCGAGATCGGCGTCCACAACATCAAATACGAGCCACGAAAGGCGATCAAGTCGCAGGCACTGGCAGACTTCATCGCCGACTGGGAGGAGGCCCAGCAGCCAGAGAAGCTGCCGTACCTCCACTACTGGAGCCTGCACTTCGACGGCTCCAAGAACGCGGACGGTGCAGGCGCAGGGATAGTGTTGACTTCACCAAAGGGCGACAAGCTCCGCTACATCCTCTGCCTCGACTTCACGCCCTGCACCAACAACATGGCTGAATACGAGGCCCTACTCCACGGCATGCGAGCCGCCAAGGAGATGAACGTCAATCGCCTCCGCTGCTACGGAGATTCCGACCTTGTCGCGGGGCAAGTCGCCGGCACCTGCGACGCCGTCTCCCCTACCATGGCGGCATACCGCCAAGCGGTGGACAAGTTGGGCGTCCACTTCACCGGCTACTCTGTCGAGTGGATCGACAGGCGGAAAAACGAGGAGGCAGACGCCCTCTCTCGCATCAGGTCGGCTCGACTCGCACCACCCGCCGACGTTTTCCTCGACACGATCTCCAAGCCATCAGTCTTTCCCCCGAGGGAGATCGACATCGGAGTCCCACTCCAACCAGAGGCATCCTTGGTCGCACTCGTCACCGAGCCAGACGACTGGACCAAGCCCTACATCGCCTACCTGGAAGCCGGCACCCTGTCAGCAGACGAGACAGACGCTCGAATGATCGCTCGTCGATGCAAGTCTTACACCATCATCGATGGAGAGCTCCACAAGCGCAGCGTCACCGGCGTGTTCCAACGCTGCGTCCAACCAGCTGAAGGACGCAAAATCCTCCACGACATTCATTCAGGTGACTGCGGCCACCACGCCGCCGCTCGCTCCCTGGTCGCCAAGGCTATGCGACACGGCTTCTACTGGCCCACCGCACACGCCGACGCTATCGACATCGTCCAGCGATGCGCCGGGTGCCAGAAGTACGCCAATCAGACGCACGTACCGAGCTCGGCGCTCAAAACAATCCCCATCACCTGGCCATTCGTTGTATGGGGCATGGACATGGTAGGCCCCTTCAAGAAGGCCCCCTCTGTCTACACCCACCTGCTAGTCGCCGTCGACAAATTCACGAAGTGGGTGGAGGCCAAGCCAGTCCGGAAATGCGATGGGAAGACCGCCACTAAGTTCTTACGCGAACTCATATATCGCTACGGGTTCCCCAACAGCATCATCACGGACAACGGCACCAACTTCGCCAAGGGAGCCATGGCCGAATTCTGCGAAGAGCACCATATCCGGCTCGACCTCGCGTCAGTCGCCCACCCGGAATCCAACGGCCAGGCGGAACGGGCCAACCAAAGCATCCTCCACGGCCTGAAGCCGCGACTCCAAGTACCACTCGAGCGCACCGCCGGGTGCTGGGTCGAGGAGTTTCCCTCCGTCATCTGGGGGATCCGCACCTCAGTCAACAGATCGACGGGATTCACTCCCTTCTTCATGGTCTACGGTGCCGAAGCAGTCATGCCCACCGACCTCGAACACGACTCGCCGCGAGTCGTCCACTATACGGAGGCTGCAAACGAGCTGGCCCGCCAAGATGGGGTCGACCAGCTCGACGAAGCACGCGACCTCGCTCGGTCACGCACCGCCATCTACCAGCAAGGACTCCGCCGCTACCACAGCCGGCGGGTGAAAGCTCGCACCTTCCAGGAAGGCGACCTGGTGTTACGCCTCATCCAGGACAAGAAGGGCATGCACAAGCTTTCTCCTCCGTGGGAAGGCCCATTCGCTATCGGGCGCGTACTCGGCAACGACACCTACTACCTCATCGACGTCCGCGGGGACGGCGAACTCGACGTCAAGCGACCATGGAATGTAAACCTCCTCCGGAAGTTCTACTCCTAGAACTCCACACATGTACTCTCCAGTCGCTATGAAATAAAAGAAACGGTTACCGCAAATTGCGCCTACTCTCCATGACTTGTGCCACTCGCACTCGTAAAAACAGCGTTATGCTAAATGCAGAAGTCAACCTTTGGTACGATCGACATGGCTAAGTAGTGCGGTGTAAGAGCACTGAATCACTTCAGGTCTTGCATCGTCCACGAATAACGCCAACCCGGAGCCCCACTGGAGTCGCCTAGCTCAACTGGTTCTACGAGCCAAGACAACTGCCCTCGCTTCTCACAGCGACCTTGGTCCTCCGCATCCTCGGCATAGCGACTCGAACGGCTAAGTACCACGCTCGGGGACTGAAGACCAGTTCGTCGCGAGCGGTTAGGGAAAACGTCAAGTAAGAGAGCATGCCCAGGACTCGCCACGCGACTGACCCCACGGGCCAGGCAGGAGTGATGCGCTCACACCAACGCGCTAAGTCCTCAACCACCCTCGAGTCGCGCCTAGAACTACCAAGTACCATGCTCGGGGACTCGGCCACACAACCTCGTTCGCGCACGGGAAAACGGTAATGTATAGCGCACTCAAGGGAGTCGCCTAGCGACTAGCTCTTCGAGCTCGGGCGAGTCGACTAAAACATCAAAACACATAACAACAACACATACATCATACACGAGATAAACCCCACAAAAGGGCGGACGCGCTCGGGGACTCGTTCAACACCAATCAAAAGCACACAAACAAATACCAAAATAGACACGACGTCTCATTCAATCGCATATTGCATTGTTTTATGTTACAAAATATGCCCGCGTGGCAGAACTGCTGCTAACGCTTCAAGGCAAACTACCCTACTCTGCAGGCTTCGATGACGACTCGCCAGCATCCCGGCGATTACGGATGAACGCCGTGTACGGGTTTGATGGATACGTCGTCAGTTCACCCGCCATCGCCGCGCGAAAAGGCTGTTCGACCTTGAAGTCACGATGCGGCGGCTCGGGGTCGTTCGGCGCGACAACCGTCTCCTGGTACGGCAGGAGGTCGCCCATTGCCCAGACACGTTCCGACTACGTGGCGGCACGTTCTTGCAACTTGAGGACCTCGGACAGGTCCACCGCGCCAGTCGACGATGGATACCCACTCGTCACATCGTCAATGTCGAAATCTTCGGGGAAGTGGGCGAGTCCAAGGCTCAGTGCTGTCGACGCTCCACGCCGAAACGCCGACCGCGTCATGAACTCAACGACCGCGGGCGCCTTCTCCAAATATTTCCACACCTCAACGAGGTCGCTGGGAATCACCTCCGTGGGCGATATTTCTTGGAGGTAGGCGCGGATGCACGTCGCCGACAGCGTCGCCGAGTCGACGAGCATGCTTACGCACTGCCTCGCGTCGAGCGAGCTCGCTTCTTCTTCGCTATCAATGATGCGACCTGCGAGAAGAAGACAATGATGGGTATGACGGACACCACAAAAATCACAACTATTAGAAAGGGAAGATGCACTCACCAAGCAACGGGCGGGCGAGTCCCGTGATGAAGCACTGAAGCGACGTGTGATCGTCCTAAAGCCCAGCAATAAGGACTTCCGACACCTTGCGATCCTCCTCTGCGGCCGCAATGGCGGCCTTAGCTCGCCCGTCCGCCGAGCTCGCTTCTTCTCTCGCCTCCCGCAGTTCGCGCTCGAGATCGGCGATCCGTTGTTCAGCGACACCTAGAGCAGATCGCGCCGCCACCAAATCACCAGCGGGGACAAGCCCATGGCGAGCTTCCTCTGCCTTCGCAGCAACAGCCTGAAGCCCTTTGTTCGCCTCCTGGACGATGGCCAGCTCCTTCTCCGCGCGCTGTTTCGCGGCCAATCGGTCCGCCGACTCAAGCTGCAGACCCTGCACATCACCGAAAAAGTTAGTTAAAACGAACTTCCTAAGTGCCCACCCGCTGAAATTCAGCGAGTGGGCACTCGGGGACTGGCGATCAAGAAATTCCTAAGTGCCCACCCATTGAAATTCAGCGAGTGCACACTCGGGGACTGGCAATCAAGAAATTCCTAAGTGCCCACCCGCTTAAATTCAGCGAGTGCGCACTCGGGGACTGGATACGAAAATAAAAGACGAGAAATTATAAGAATCAAGCCGCTGCAAAGCACCGACCTGATCCTTGGGGACTGGATGTACCTGGATGGCTGCGCCAAGCATGCCATGGAGTTGTATCGCGTCCACGGACGCGAGTAACGCTGGCATGTGCCCACGACGCTGGTCGACTTCAGCATCGGCGGTCCCTGGAGCGTGGCTCGAGGGCGCAACCCCACTCGCCGTGGCCGCCTTGGTCACGAAGAGGGGGAAGGTAGCGATAGAGGCACCCGCTCCAAGGGAAGTCGCCTCCGCCGTTCCAGGCAAGGAAGCGCCCTCCTTCGTAGACGCGGCTGCCTCCACCGCGGGCCCGGCCGGCGCGGCCGCCGTGTCGTCAGAGATAGTGACGATGTCGTCGCCCTTGGCCTTCTTACTGCCATCCGCTGAGGCGACGACCTCGTCCGCCTTCCTCTTGCGGGAAGGATCCTCCTCGCTAGCGGCGGAGGGCACCTTGGCCACGGTCGGATGGCCCATCCTTTTCACTCCGGTCCTGCGCATTATTCGAATCAACAAAGACAATTGAAATAGTTATGGAAAATAAGGAGGGGTGAGCGCACTCACTTGGCGACTGGGATGACACGTAGCCCCGTACGAAGGCCGGCCGGTTTTTCTAGGTCAGGGCCCAGTCGGCGACTGAGCCCCAGTTCCAGGACGTCGCGTGCCCAAGACACGGACGGCTTCTTCGTCGTCGAGGCTGCAGCTGGCGCCTCCGGGACATCCTCGGCGGGAGCCTCCTTGCGGGGCGAAGCCGCCGCAGCCGGAGCCTCCCCCAGCCCAGAGACTGGGGCGAATGGCGGAGGCATTGAGGCCAGCGGCACTTCTACGGTCGCCGTGTCCAGCGCGGTTGTCGTTGGTGGCGCGCCGTCACCAGCTGGGCTGGGAGCATCGGAGCTGCTCGCCGAGTGTGGCGGTGAGGTCGTCCTCGACGGCTTCGTTTTCTTCTTCGGGGGGGCCCTCGTCTCCCTCTCCTTCTTCTTCTTCTTCGACGGAGTGGCTTGACGGCGCGAGGTGGTCTCTGGGAGCTCGTCGTCGTCATCATGACGCTCGAGGATTCTGCTCGCCTCAATCTCACGCTGACGTTGCCCGCGGGTCTTTCGGACCAGCGGGGCGACCTCCTCTTCGGACTCGTCCTCGTCGTCCTCGTTGCCCCTCGCGGGTGGCGATTCGCCTATGTCCTGGGCGGATGGGCCCGGGCTCTCATCATCCGAAGGTGGGAGCCACCCTTCCACCACTTGGAATAGCTGCGATGAATACAAAACAGAATCAGAATTACCGCGACTGCATACACTGCGACTGTGAACAAGGTAAAGAAATTACCGTTGGAGCCGGACGCTTCGCGGTGTAGGGGGCGACCCCAGCCTGCGCATCCAGGTACACTGCCTGGGTGATCTTCTTCAATGCTGGGAAATAATCCTCCAGCTTCCACTCGTCGAGGCAGGCCTTCGTCGAGTCTCCCCGGCCCGTGTACTGGTACATATAGTGGTCGCGTTGGGCGAGTGGAACGAGCCGTCGCCCAAGCCAGCAATTGTACAAGTTTATCGTCTGAAGGCCCTTCTTTTTTAGATCACGGATGGTCTGGAGCATCTCGTCAACGACCACCCGCTGGTCGTCGGGGAGCTTGCCGACTTGGAGATGGCGCGGCTCGGAACGATTGGCCGAGTACCGCGGGATCGCCACCTCGTCCTCCGGGGTCACCTCGGCCACGTAGAACCACGACTTCTTCCAGTCGCTCGCTGCCTTCGCGGGTAGCATCAGATCAAAGAAAGAAGCTTTGGACTTGAGCTGGAACGTCAAGCCGCCCGCGGCTAGCATTGGGCCGCCTGCCTCCTCGCGGCTGATCCGTCCGTGGAACAGATCTTGCCACAAGGGAAAGTAGGGCCGGCAGCCCAAGTAGCATTCGCAGAACGCCACGAAGATGGCGAGCTGCTCGATGCTGTGGGGACCCAGATATGAAGGCTGGATCCCGTAGTAGGTGCAAAAGCGCCGGAAGAACAAAGACGTGGGAAACCCTAGCCCCCGCTCGAGATGACTGGTGAAACAGACGAATTCCCTCTCTCGCGGGTTTGGGGTCGTTTCTCCGGCTGCGGGGATACGCCAACAGCCGGCTCGCAGGATCGCGGCCTCCTCGAAAGAGGCCAGCTGCGCCCTCGTGCACTTGGACCTACCCCATGGTTCGGTGGAAAGGGCCATGGCCGAGAGGTTGGTTGGAGATCGGAGGATTTCGGGTCGACTGTATCGCGGAGCGAAGGAAGGAAAATGCGTGCACTCGGAAGAAGTGGTGAGCAGTTGACTCTACGATTGACTGCCATTCCTCTTATATAGCGGGAGTTACCCTCCAATTCAGGAGGCCGTTACCGCGCGATGATTACGCCAAAAGTTACCGTTGGATTACCCCAACGGCTAGTTTGACCGCGCCTGACGGTCCAACTCCAGCCACTCGGCTCGCCAAGTCAATCACTATGGCCGCATCTCGCCGACTCGACTCGCCGCAGCCGCGACTTGGTTCGCCGGATTTCCTCCTTTATACAGGAGCCCGCCGACGATTCGACTGGATGCCTACTCTGAAGCCGTATACTCCGACTGCCAGCAGCCACTTACGCCTAATCGACGACGGCCTCGGGGACTACTGATGGGGATATGCCTACTGGGGTATACCCAGCAGGACGTTTCCGACTGGCCCGTAAGCTGGCAAGTGGGCCTGCAGAACGGCGAGTGGATTGAAGCCCAGCAAGGTACCGAGCGACTGGAAGCTGGAGGCCCGGGCGAGTAGATAGGCCCAATCAGACTAGGTTAAAACGACTACTGAAGCTGTAACCGAATCGGTTGAGATATGTAAACCCTAGGGGAGGTGAGCCTATATAAACCTCCCTATAGGGTGAGTAGAGACACGTTCCCTCATACACCCAAGCGACTCGCCGCCTAGCCGCCGAGCTCGCCCATTGTAACACCTACATAATACAATCTAGCAGGAGTAGGTCTTTACCCTCCGGGGGGCCGAACCTGGGTAAAACCCTGTGTCTTTGCCCTCATCTCGCACCGCAGATGGCTGGCCGCCCTTGCCCCTCGTTCTACTACTCGCTGCCGATTGCAGCATCTGCCGTGACCATTCCCACGACATCGCAGGCATGATTTGGGGAAGATGCTGGCGTGGCGTGCGTGGCCAGTGCGTCAGTGACCGCGGGTAGGGCTGTGCGTGTGAGAGAGAGGGTGGTGGAGGTGGCCGGGTGGGCTTCGTGGGCTGCATATGCTGCTTGGCTGGAAGAGTGGCGCCGACCCTTTTCTTTTTCTTCTCTCTTTTTCTTTTTCTAATTTGATTTTCAGGAAACTAAATATAAACAATTTCAAATGGATTTGAATTCAAATTACTTCTGGATTTTTGCAGTGAAACCTTTGCACCTAATTGTGTATAAAACACTAATGTATAGTCAAATTCATTTTGACACTTTTAAAAAATAAAAATAAAACCATGCCTTTATGACATATAAATATTAGGCATATAAATGGTTTTATTTTGAATTTTGTTTTGAGAAGCCTTGCATCCATTTTAAAAGATCACTGATCAATCAAAAGCACTCTCATACTTTGAAAATAAAATCATTGCCTTATTTGCATCAAATAATATGCATAACATGGTTTCTTATTTGAAATTTTGTTTGGAAATTTTTGTGCAGACCAAATGCTATGAATGCATGAATGAAATGCAAACTTTAATTAATCATGATTTTTGGGATGTTACAAATCCTCCGGCATTTGACATGCTCACCAGATTTCTGAGACTAAGGCCTGCAAAGTTCTCTGGAACAACTGATCCAATGGTATCCAATGACTTGTTACGTTTAGTAAACAAGGACTTGGTCATTGTTGGCTGCACCAACGAGGAAAAAGTTAGGTATGCAGCACATTTCGAAGGACCAGCAGCAACCTGGTGGGACAATTTTCAGATCACCACTCCCCTTGAGGATGTGACTTGGGTTATCTTTGAGGATGGTTTCCGTACGGCTCACATCTCATCCGGAGTGATGAACTTGAAGAAGAAGGAGTTCCACAACCTAAAGCAGCGTCACCGCAGTGTGGCTGAGTACATTGAGGAGTTCAATAATCTGGCGCGCTATGCACCTGATGAAGTTGATACAGATGTCAAAAGGAAGGAGAAGTTCCTTGAGGTACTTAATGATGAGTTGAACCTGCAACTATTTTTTGCCTATGTCCCAACATATCAATCACTTTGTGACAAGGCCACCATCTGGAGAACAAGATGAAACAGGTTGAGGGCAGGAAGAGGAAACATAACTTTGATAAGCACAGCTCGGGATCATCTCACAAGCGTTCCCATCATGATGATAGTGGAAGTTCTGGATTCCACAAACATGGGAAGTAGAACATCCACCACAACCACAACCGCCACCATGACAATAAGCATCATCGCAGTCATGACAATGACAAGTATAAGAACCACAAGAGTGGACACAGGAGCCACCACAGTGGAAGTGGTAATGGAAGTCAGCCTGTAAAGAAAGATCTCAGTCAGGTTGAGTGTTTCAAGTGTAAGAAGATGGGGCACTATGCTAATGACTGCCTAGAAAATAAAGTTCAAGGAGCCAACAAGCCCAACCCTTTCCAGAGGGACAAGTGAACCACATCAGTGTGGAGGATATCTATGAGGAGTCTGATGCAGTGGCTGGTAAGTTCAAGCTCAATTATTTTCCAGCACTTGTTCTTTTTGATAATGGCGCATCACATTCATTCATATCAAAAGCATTTGTTGATAAAAATGGACTTCCAACTGAAACCATTGGGTGTCCTATAAAAGTAAGCTCTCTAGGTAGAGAGATGATAGTGAACCTTGGATGTCATAATCTAGTAATAGAGTTTGGAAAGTATAAGTTTCCGGTCAGTTTGATAATCCTAGATTACCTAGGATTCGATGTAATTTTGGGAATGGATTGGATGACTAAGTATGAAGGAGTACTAGATTGTGCCAATCGTACTGTCGCCCTCACTACCCCAGATAAGAAACGGATTAGGTTCAAGTCCAACTTTGAATCTAAAGGGAGTACGCTAAATTCTCTTAAGGGGGTTAGCATAGACAGTGTCCTAATTGTGAGAGAGTATCCGGATGTGTTTCTGGAGGAATTGCCTGGAATGCCACCAGATAGAGATGTAGAGTTTCTGATTGACTTGCTGCCAGGATCTGGACCAATAGCAAAGAGACCCTACAAAATGTCAGTTGATGAGTTGAAAGAACTCAAGAAATGCCACCAGATAGAGATGTAGAGTTTCTGATTGACTTGCTGCCAGGATCTGGACCAATAGCAAAGAGACCCTACAAAATGTCAGTTGATGAGTTGAAAGAACTCAAGAAACAACTAGGAGAACAGTTGCAGAAAGGATTCATTCAACCAAGTTCTTCCTCTTGGGGAGCACCAGTTCTGTTCTTTGAGAAGAAAGATAGAAGTAAAAGGTTATGCATAGATTACCGTTCACTCAATGAGGTGACTATCAAGAACAAATATCCTTTGCCTAGAATCAACGATCTGTTTGATCAGCTAAAAGGAGATCGTGTGTTCTCAAAGATTGATCTCCAATCAGGCTACTTCCAGCTTAAGATTAGAGAGCAAGACATACCTAAGACTGCTTTCACCACTAGGTATGGTTCACCGTGATGCCATTTGGTTTGACAAATGCACCAGCCTATTTCATGAACATGATGAACAAGGTGTTCATGGAATTTCTAGACAAGTTTTTTGTCGTATTCATCGACGACATTTTGATCTACTCCAAGAGCAAAGAAGAGCATGCAGAGCATTTGCGTTTGATACTTGATAAGCTTAGGGAACACAAACTGTATGCCAAATTCAGCAAGTGTGAATTCTGGTTGAATGAAGTGAGATTTTTCGGACATATTGTGTCGGGATACGGTGTAGCTGTCGATCCCGCAAAAGTGTCAGCTGTAACTAAATGGGAATCTCCTAAGTCAGTGAAATAAGTTCGTAGTTTCCTCGGCTTGGCAGGATACTATAGAAGATTCATTGAGAATTTCTCAAAGGTTGCTAAGCCGATGATGGAGTTACTTAAGAAAGACAAGAAGTTGGACTGGACTGAAGGATGTGAACTCAGTTTCCAAGAATTGAAGAAGAAACTAGTGACAGCACCAGTCTTATGTCTGCCAGATTTGGAAAAATATTTCCAAGCATATTGTGATGCATCCCACCAAGGATTGGGTGAAGTATTGATGCAAGAAGGGTAAGTTCTGGCTTATGCCTCAAGACAACTCAAAACCCATGAAACAAACTATCCTACTCATGATTTAGAGTTAGCCTCTGTTGTACATGCACTAAAAACACGGAGGCATTATCTTTTAGGTAAACGTTGTGAAGTGTTCACAGATCACAAAAGTTTGAAGTATATCTTCACTCGGAAATAAATCAACATGAGACAAAGAAGATGGCTAGAACTCATCAAGGACTATGACATGAGTTTGCAATACCACCCCGGTAAAGCAAATGTTGTAGCGGATGCTTTAAGCCGAAAGGTTTATGTGAATGGCCTTACTAAAGGAGAATTGTTAGATGATCTGTGTGCCCAATTCAAAGATCTTAGGTTGGATATAGTACCGGAAGGACATCTCATGTCATTGGATGTTCAACCTACGTTGTTGGACAGGATCAAGGAAGCTCAAAAGATAGACAAGGAAATTGATGAAATCAAAGGATTAATGAAAAAGGGGAAAGCTAAAGGGTTCCATGAAGACGAACATGGTACTTTATGGTATGGAAAACATATCTGTATTCCGCAAGATCCGGAACTTCGAAAACTAATTCTGCAAGAAGCACATAACTCACCATATTCCATTCATCCGGGTAACACCAAAATGTACATGGATGTGAAGGAAAGATTCTGGTGGAATAATCTCAAGAGGGACATCGCAGAACATATTGCCTTGTGTGATGTGTGTAGTCGAGTGAAAGCGGAACATCAGAAACCGACATGATTACTGCAGCCACTACGTATTCCTGACTAGAAATGGGACAAGATTGGTATGGATTTCATCACCATACTGCCAAGGACTAGATCAGGATATGATTCTATCTGGGTTGTCGTAGATCGCCTAACTAAGGTGGCTCATTTCATACCCGTGAAGACCACATATACAAGTGATTAGTTAGCCAAAATCTATATGAACAAGATTATATGTCTGCATGGAGTACCCAAGAGTATTGTGTCTGATAGAGGAACTCAATTCACTTCGCATTTTTGGCGACAATTGCATGAGTCATTGGGAACAAGATTGGAGTTCAGCACAGCTTTTCACCCCCAAACTGATGGACAAACAGAAAGAATCAATCAGATTCTCGAGGATATGTTGAGGGCATGTTCCCTAGACTATGGTGCTAGTTGGGATGAAAGTTTGCCTTACGCGGAATTCTCTTACAATAACAGCTATCAAGCCAACATTGAGATGGCACCGTTTGAATTTCTCTATGGAAGGAAGTGTACTACACCATTGCTATGGAGTGGTGTAGGAGAAAGAAATTTATTCGGACCAGAACTGATTAGGGAAGCTGAAGAGAAAGTCAGATTAGTAATGGACAAATGAAAGATAGCACAGTCCCGACAGAAAAGCTATGCGCATTCAAAGCATAGAGAGGTCACCTATGAGATAGGTGATGGAGCCTATCTTAGAGTCTCACCACTCCGTGGTGTGAAGAGATTCGGGATAAAAGGAAAGTTAGCTTCAAGGTGTATTGGACCATTCAAGATTTTGAGCCGCAAAGGAGAAGTGGCTTATGAGATCGAATTGCCTGAATCACTGTCTTCCATACACAGTGTGTTTCATGTGAGTCAGTTGAAGAAATGCCATCCGGAGATGGAAGAAACTTCTTTGAAAGACACTATACCTTTGGAAGAGGTTTAGTTAGAGAGTGATATCTCTTATGAGGAGAAACCTATCAAGATTTTTGAGACTGCAGAAAGAGTTACTCGAACCTAGACTATCAAATTCTGCAAAGTGCAGCGGAATCATCATTCCAAAGAGGAAGCAACTTGGGAAAGAGAAGATGACCTTCGGAAAGATCACCCTCACCTATTTGCTAGCCAATCCGAATCTCGAGGGCGAGATTCATCTTAAGGGGGTTAGATTTGTAACATCCCAAAAATCATGATTTATTAAAGTTTGCATTTCATTCATGCATTCATAGCATTTGGTCTGCACAAAATTTTCCAAACAAAATTTCAAATAAGAAACCATGCTATGCCTATTATTTTATGCAAATAAGGAAATAGTTTTATTTTCAAAGTATGAGAGTGATTTTGATTGATCAGTGATGTTTTAAAATGGATGCAAGGCTTGCACAAAAATTCTCAAAACAAAATTCAAAATAAAACAATTTATATGCCTAATATTTATATGTCAATAAAGGCATGGTTTTATTTTTATTTTTCAAAGTGTCAAAATGAATTTGACTACACAGAAGTGTTTTATACACAATTAGGTGCAAAGGTTTCACTACAAAAATCCAGAAGTAATTTGAATTCAAAACCATTTGAATTTGGTTTGATTTAGTTTCCTGAAAATCAAATTAGAAAAAGAAAAGGAGAGAAGAAAAATAAAAGGGCCGGCGCCACTCTTCCAGCCCAGCAGCATATGCAGCCCACAAAGCCCACCCGACCACCTCCACCTCCCCTCTCCCTCTCACGCGCGCAACCCTACCCGCGGTCACTGACGCGCTGGCCCCGCACGCCACAACAACATCTTCCGAAATCACGCCCGCGACCACGTCGTCGCTGCCGTTGTTGCTGTTGATGGCGCGGTGTAAATGCCCACGATTTGGCAGGCGTTTCTTGTCGAGCCACTGCCTACTTAATCCCCTCCCCTCTCTGCTCTTTTCCCCACACTCAGCACACCCTCTCCGCCACCAGGCTGCCGGCAATTTGCGCTGCAATGTCGCTGCCCGACGCTCTCTAGCGACCGATTCCGGTGAGAACTCCCCGCCCCTTGCCCTCTCGATCTTGCTGTCGCGTTTGACACACTCCCGCACATCTAACACTGCTCACGGACCTCCTTTTGGTGGCTTACAGCGACGTCTTCGTCGACGACCGCGCGTGCCCGACGACGTGCTCTACTCCGCCGAGCGACTACGGTAAACCTAGCCCCCCCTCCTCTCTGGTTCACGCTTGCACCCACACCGTTCCAGTGCACGTCTAACCCCACCTTTAACTTGCCTTCCCGTGCCTTGTAGCACCGCCAACGTCGACGCCCGAGCACACCCGAAGCCATCCTCACCTCCGGCGAGGAATTCCCGACGGTCCTGCACGCCCGCGTCTCCACCTCGTCGACCATCATCATCACCTCGTCTCCACGCTTTGGTAATGACCCACACCTTCCCGACTTGCCCCCTAGCGCCGCCAGTTCACCGCCGGCAGAAGCGTCGCCGCCGCTCTGTCCATTCGCGCGCGCACTCGATGGTCAAAGCATCATGCATCGTTAGATCTGGATCATAGGGTATATATTAGATCTAGAGCGAACCATTTTCTTTAGATCTGGCGTGTTGGATCTAGCTTGATCCAACGTCGTGGAAGCGTGATCCTGCGCTAAGTGGTACCGTCCAATCAGAGCACACCACGTGTTTGTGCTTTGTTTAATTAAAATCCAGAAAAGGTTTTTGAATGTTTAAACTTGTAAAATTCATAACTTTTGATCTGTTTATCCAAAAAATGAAAATAATATATCAATGGATTCACAAAAATAAATCGTACACTAATGTGAGATTATTTTTGTGTTTTGGTTCTGTAAAAATGGAATTTTATGCAGAGACAAATATAGGCTTATTTTGACTATATAAATTATTTTGAAAATGTTTATAAGGACAAATTAAGTTTATTTAGACTACAAATGTTTAGTTTTGTGTTTAGTACTGTTTTACTTGTCTTGTTTAGTTTATAAAAATCATCACATAGCATTTGCATGCATTCATATATTTTTGATTGATTATTTTGAATGTAAATTTGGTGCTATCATTTTATGTGTAGATTTTGGTGCTAGTGGTGATTGTGATTGTGAGGATTGTTGCTAATCCCCCAACTACCAAGGCAAGTGGTGATTTCATGTATTTGTCCCATTATTTTGACTATGCACTAGTGATATTTTGTATAGGGCTTGCATGAAATTTTTGCTAAGTATCTATCTGCTATGTTATGGGAAATCCTAGTAGTTATAGTCTTGGTAGAAAAATTCTCTAAGATTAAGATACTTGTTGATATCATGCTTAGCCTAGCTAGTAGTAAACAAGGGTGGATTATATACACATGCTATGGCGATTTTACTAAGTCTTTTGACTTATATTTTTGCTTAATAAAAAAAACTATGTGAATGAATCACCTGGGTGGAATGGAAGGAAAGGGTTGCGAGTGGTTACCCTAGGGGAAATACCTGGTGTATCTCACTTGTGTAAAGCCACCCAGGAACAAAGGGATTTGAGATACTTGGTGTTTAGAAGCTTCTAGTGCAGCCGCATGGCATATGGGCTCTGCCTTGATCATATAGGTTGCAAGAACTTAGCCAGATGGGCAGAAGGTGGTAGGGGGTGATAGGTTTGGAACATGTCCATTTGGTCTAAGGGAAGGCTTCTGAAAGATCTTGTCTTGATGCATGTCGAGTCTTGTGGGGAAATTGCACCACCTCTCGAGAAGGAAAAATCTAAGTACTTAGCTGTGTCCCCGACAATGGACAATTTGAGCATCAAGACACTGAAGCTATCAAGGATCTCCTCATCCCAATTTCTAAGTTAAAAACTTGTGGTTGAACAAGGGCTAAAGGATCACCAATTTTATTGGTAGATGCCTTGGGTGTTTTTGACAAACAAAAACTTAGTGTTTTCAAGTGATAGGAGAAAACCTATTTTGAGCAAAGCAAGCCTAAGCTACACTTAGCCAAATTCATATAGAAGTTAGAAACTACTATTCTACTATGGTATCACTTGCCAATACATTCCAATGTATTGACCCACTGTGGCTGTAACTTATGATGTTGTAGGTCACTCTGATGAGGATTAGGGTTATGAGTATACACTCAACATGCTTGCCTGTGGCACATGAAGATGAAGAATTTACTTTATTTACTTATATTATGAACTCTTGTACTAGCCTATGGCTATGGAGTTGTAAAAGACTATGTTATGTCTGGAATGACGATGTAATAAAGACCTTTGTATCTGTGTACTTCATCTTAGGATGTGGTTGCTAGCAATTGATCCAGGGACTAGAATTGCAATCACAGGGATCCTTTACCTTTTAAAGGTGGGGTCTTACATAGCTCCACAAGTGTTCAAGAAAGGTCTACCAAAAATTATAGGACGACTTTTACTAGCTGCTGAATTAAGCACTAGAAAATCAGCAGGATACTTAATCTTACCGCAGAGAACCTCCACATCTCTTACAATACCAATGGGGAAATGGTTTCCTTATTATCAAGGTGAATAACCAGATCAATGTCCTCAAGATCACAAGGACCAATCTCATGCATAATTTCCCTATAAAACTCATAAGGAATAACACTAGAACTAGCACCAATATCACATAAACCATAGTAGCAATGATCACCAATTTTAACAGAAAGCATAGGAACACTAGCTTTTCTAGCTTTACTAGGATGAGAGATAATATTAGAAGCGTCTTCACAGAAGACAATATGCTCATCCTCTATTTTTCGAGTGACAGGGTCTTTCATAATAGCTACCATAGGTTCAACATTCAATTGCTCATCAGGCTCCACAGTCTTCATTGTACCTTTGTTATTTGCACTAATAATCATAGAATACTCCTTTACCTTAGCTGGGAAAGCAACTTTCTCAACAAGAGGTTCAGGAACAATATGATTAGTAGTACAAACTTTAGTACTTCTAACAGAAACATGACTAACAACATCTTTATAAGGAGCATGGTACTTATTCCACTTTTTCTTGGGAATTTCTATGTAAGAGGCAAAGGACTTAAAACAATTGGCAATACTTTGGGAATAAAGACCAAACTCATTGCTAATATCACGAAAGTTATCAGTTCCCATAAAATATTTAATGCATTCATAATCATAGTTTATACCTGACTTTCTTCCTTTGTCATTCTCCCAAGCTTCAGTGTTCTCTTGAATACGGTCTATGTAACTACCTCGGTGAACTACGCTCCTAGATACAAGCCTGGATGAGTGGTAGTGGTTGAAATAGTACGGTGGGGCCCCAAAAGCCACTCACTGGTAGTCCTTTCAGACGTCCCAACCACTACCCTCTCAACGGGACCTGTACGGGCGGCGTAGTCGGCAGGCGAAGGGATCAACTACGTACACAAGTGGGTATGTACGCAAGCCACCATACAAGAGTACATCAGAGCCATACCATCTAGAAAGAAAGGAAATATACCAACGCCATACGGCAAGATTCAAATGACCTAGATAGATCTATATTTTAGGATAACTCCTCATACAACACACATCAGAGTATCATGCGGAAGCGGCAAATAGAATCCGAGTACGGATAAGAAGCAAATCGGCATAAGATGCCATAGAAATAAGCACATCCCAACTACAGGTCTCACGGATCCCCGATCCCGGAATCTCTACACCGAACGATCGTTGCCCACATCATCAGCTTCTTCCACCCAGTATCCGTCCTGAGAAGGTACCTGTTCATCTGAATCAAGAATTTATCGTGTGAGACCCTAAGGGTACTCAGCAAGTCTTAATGCCTCTAAAGGGGACACAACCTGGGGTGACGCAATTGCAGCGAAAGATAAACCCTAGCAATTCTACAGATAAACGCTAACCATCCGCCTAACCAATGATAGACGGATGTCCGTGAATTAAGTACAACAGTTATAATGGTAATCTCATCCGATCCATCCTCCTCCCTGCTTACCAACAAGGAAGCGGACGAACAACCCCCATCCGTTGGCAATTTTATTAACCATTCCATGAGCGTTGCACTATTTACTAGTCAAATTACTTAGTCAGATTAAGGCGGTACTTTAGTTCTGCTTGTCTATGATCGAGAAACTGTGCTCCAAGTCGTCCATATCCGCGGACACGGCTTTCAGAAATTTTTACCCGGCCGGGGTGCACCAATAGCAACACACACTCGATCAACCTCGGAAAAACCAAATAAAAACCCAACGAGGCCTTCACGACAAAGCAATCACAAGATTCAGAAGTATTTCAGGGGGCCACCCCTTTGAGTAGATCCCGCAACGGAGTAAGCAAGCTCCGAGACGGACTCAAGGTTGCGCCAATGGCTGTAAGCGACTGGGAACCCGAAAGTGTGGCTGGGCTTGTCGATACCGCGTAAACACTCCGCATACCTAAACAGTACAGGTGCTATCTGTCGCACAATCGTAAATAAAGCGGTAAAACATGGCATAAGTACAGGATCGTAAATAAAACCTCAAACTAGTTTGTGGCCCCAAGAAATAAGACGGAATCAAGCTCTGGCTCAGGGGGGTCCCATATACCTCCCGGATGTGGATAGCGCGATAAATCAAGGAACAGGAATCAAGTACTCGGGGTCTTACGGGACACAAGTGAGCAGGAAAAACCAAATAGCAGATGTTGCTCACCGGTGCCACTTTCTTTAGTTATCCCAGAACTACTCAGGTTAAGTTGTTTAGGTACCTCATTATCCAACAGACACTCACATACCCTACACATGCTGTTCTACGACTCGCATGGCTCAAACAACTCCTATAGTAATGGCTCATGGGATGGAGGAACAAGCTTGGTGGGGTTTAAAAGTAAAGGCTATGCATACTTGGGATTCAATTTAATGCAATCGCGACTCAATGATGCAAGAATAAGATAGAGGCAATAGGTACTGTATGTATGCAAGCATGTGGAAGTGCTTGCCTGTTATCTCAGTTGAAGCAAGGGACGGATCTGGGTAGTGCTCCTGGTTCTCTTGATACAACCCCTGCTCAGTGTCTATCCGAGAAAAACCAAACAAACAAGGCCAACATGAATATAGAGCACAAGCATATGAATAAGAGGCGTCAAGCAAACAATCATGCCATGATGAATGATGCACAATTTACATGGCAAGTAAAGTAGCATGGCATGGTGAGGTGTGGTGGACAAGAAAATAACATTTAAGTGGGTTTTAGTCACATTTCATTGCCATAACAGTTGTTGTTCAATATATATTTATATGATGCATGCTGCAATTGAAGTCATGGATAGCGTAAACAGAAAGGTCTCGTCGAGCTAATCAATTTAGACTCATCATTTGCTTAATTTGGAATTAGAAAACAAAAGTTATGAATTATTGAAAAACCAGTGGCATTGATGGTAATTTAAATATCTTGGAATTTTACTTGTGCAAAAGACAAAATGGATGGCATATTTGAATTCCTGGCATTTTGCTGATATCCAAACATATATCATTTGTCAAATTTGGAATTAGTATGTAAAAGTTATTACAAATCTGAATTAGATTTGAATTTGAATTAATTTAAACTAAGTTTGAATTTTAAAACAGTGTCTGAACGTTTTCCACTTCTCCTACTCCCTACTGGGTCGCAGACAGGTGGGCCAGGGGTTTTGCGGACCCACACTCCAGTGCCTGGGAACCAGAGGGACTGCGGGATGAGTATGGAAAAGCTCAGGAGCCTAAATAGAAAACGGCGACGGTCACTGACAGGTGGCCCTGGCAGGACTGCGGGTTGAGGGCGAGAAAAGGGCAGGGGGGTCATCTGCTAAAAGCACTCGCGGGCGTGGGGAGGGCTGCGGGTTGAGTTCTGGTTATCGCGGGAGCCTTTTTAGAAAAGGATCACCGCCGCTGACAGTGGGGCCTCGGGGACTGCGGGTTGAGGCAAAAGGGGGCCAGGGGGTTATTCGCAAAACGACATGCGGGCACTGTGGATCTTCCCCTGCTGGCGAACTGCACACGCACGCGCGACAGAGGGAAAAAGGGGGGCGCGCCAGGGCTCGACCTCGCGACCGCGGACGCGCCAGCGAGGGCGGCTACCACTGGGCTGGGCCTGGGGAGGTGTTAGGAGGGGGCTACGCGGCTAGGTGAGCTGGTGCGCGACGCGGCGACGCAGAGGACGCGCGCGCACGCAACGCACGCAGAGCGTTCGACGCTGGGACCGTGCAAACCAGGAAACAAATCAGGGGGGGAAGATGTCTGGGAGACTCGTGTGCTCACCGCGGGCGTGCCGGTGTGGTCGACGTGGCGCGGGGAGCAGGCGATCGGCGATGAGGCTGGCGACGGCGAGCGCTAGGGTTTCCTCGGGGCGCGGCAGGTACTGGCGGCTGCGGTCCGTCTCCTCCTCGACGGCGTGCGCAGGCGTGGTGTAGGGGCTCGTCTGGTTCTCCTCGACCACTTGCAGCAACACTCCACCGGGTAGATCGACGGGGCAGGGGTAGACGGCGGTGTGTGGCGAGGGGGAAGCTTGGGGTGGTGGAGAAGGAGGGCAGAGGAGGGGAGCGGGGCAGGGACCTTGGGGCGGATCTGGGGCGCGCTGAGAGGCCAGGGGAGGATAAGAAGAGAGAGGGGGGCAGGTGGTAGCGTGGGGGAGAGGCAGGTCGGCTCGGCCACCTTTTTTCCCTCCCTCACGTGCTCGGCGTGGCCAGGCCAAGCAAGGCAGGGCACTAGGAGGAGGGGGGTGAGGCTGGCAGGTGGCCCTGGGGGCGTGGGCAGGTCCTGGCAGAGAGGGAAGAAAAGAGGGGAGGGGAGAGAGCATGCTCGGGCTAGGCTAGGGTTGGGGTGGTCCTGGCGTGTGGGGGGGTAGCTAGGGCATGGAGGTGGGGTCCTCGGACGTGTGGGGAGAGGGGAGAGCAAGGGGATCATGCGAGGTAGTGGGGATGATGAGGGGGTAGGTTGTTTGGGTTTTGTTAGAGGGAGGTGTAGTTTAGGGTTTAGTTTTAGGATAGATGTAATTAGGGTTTTGGTTTAGGGTAGAAAAGAGAGAGGCATGGGGTGGTTTTAGAGGTTGCTAAGAGGGGTAAGAAAGGAGGTGGTACTACTTGGTCATGCAAGCTTCATACAAGCCTCCACAAGAACAAAGCAAGCAAAAGAGGGAGAGAGATATGAGCATAGGATGATGGGGTTTTTGGGTCCATGCATGCTCCAACAAAGAACAAGCAAGATCCAAAGGAGAGGGTTGGTTTGTGTTGTGCATGCCACTTAGCACATGTGTGTGCATGGAGCATGGGGTAGGGGTTTAGCTAAAGGGAAGAAGAGGTAAAGAGCTAGGGTTTAACACTACCAAAACAAGATCAAGCAAGGAAGGAGTGGTCCATTTAGAAAACAAGCAAAAACCAAATACTAGGAAAAAGGTGGCTATTGCATGGCCCATGCAAGATAATTAATGCCACAATTATCCTTGTGAGAACAAGGATATTAATATGGCACTATTCATCTCCATTCCAAAATGTGGACAAGGCCAAGCAAAGATTAGGGGTGGAATCCAAACAACCAGTCCTGAGCTAGAGATAAATCAACAAAATGTCAAGCTCAGAATAGTTGGATGGTGGAATATAAAAGGTGGTGAAAGAAAAGGTGGTGGAGTCAAAAAGAGAGATGCCCTCAACTCAACTTGGGCATATAACAATATATCAAGAGCCAAATACAATATCAAAAGGCAAATACAATTAATCATGCACATGAGATAAGAACCAAACAAGAAAGGGTTTTATATGATGCTCAAATGCAAGGTGGTATGATGGTATGAGCATGATATGATGATGATGCAACAATTATATGTTGGAAGTGGCCCATTTTATTATTATAACATGTAGCATTACAGGAGTTAGACAACTGGGATGCTACAACTCTCCCCCACTAAACAGGAATCTCGCCCCGAGATTCTAGGAAGAAGAAGAAGAAGACACAAAGAGAGAAGGATGGTTGGCACGGAGTTCATCTTCACGCTCCCATGTTGCTTCATCAACAGAATGGTGTGACCACTGCACCTTGCAAAACATGATGGACTTGTTGCGAGTCCTTCGTTCTGCGGTCTCCAGGATTTTGGTGGGGTGTTCCTGATAAGAGAGATCTTCTTGGAGGTCGATTAGCTCGTGATCCACGGTCTTGCCGGGGTCTTTGAAGCACTTCTTGAGCTGAGAGATGTGGAAAACATCATGGACTTTGAGTTTTTCCGGAAGCTCTAGTGCATAAGCAACTTCTCCTCTTCTGCCACGTATCTTGAAAGGGCCGATGTATCTAGGAGCCAACTTTCCTTTGATACCGAAGCGGTGTGTTCCTCTCATGGGAGTGACACGAAGGTAGACGAGATCACCAGGGGCATATACCATATCTGTGTGCTTCCTGTCATAGTTGCTCTTCTGACGACTTTGAGCAATCTTCAGGTTCTCCAGAATGATATGCACCTTCTCCTCCGCTTGGGTTACAATGTCAGGGCCAAACCAGATTCTTTCTCCTGCACCTGACCAACCAATCGGAGTTCTGCACTTGCGACCATAGAGAGCCTCGAATGGTGCCATCTTCAGACTCTTCTGGAAGCTGTTGTTGTAGGAGAATTCAGCATATGGAAGGCATTCCTCCCACTTCATGCCAAAAGAGATGACGCAAGCTCTAAGCATATCCTCCAGAATCTGATTGATTCTCTCCACTTGTCCTTGAGACTGAGGGTGGTAAGCAGTGCTGAAGTTCAACTTTGTTCCCAAAGCTTTTTGGAAACTCTCCCAGAACTTTGAGGTGAAGATGCTCCCACGGTCTGAACTGATTTCAAGTGGAACCCCATACAAAGAGACAATCCTGTTGATATAGAGCTCAGCCAACTGAATTCCAGAAATTGTTTCCTTGACGGGGAAGAAATGAGCCACTTTAGAAAGCCTGTCGATGACAACAAAGATTGCATTGTTGCCCTTCTGCGACCTTGGAAAGCCAGTGATAAAGTCCATCTCTACTTTCTCCCATTTCCATTCCGGAGGTTGCAATGGCTGTAGAAGACCAAATGGTTTCTGATGGACAGCCTTGACTCTGCGGCAGACATCACATTCTGAGACATACTTGGCGCAATACCGTTTCAGCCCAGGCCACCAGTATTGTGTTTTCAAGTCCATGTACATCTTTGTGCTGCCAGGATGGATAGAAAGAACCGAATCATGTGCCTCCTTGAGAACTTGGTCTCTCAAACCCGGGTAGTTTGGAACAAACATCCGGTGGTCGAAGAAGAGCGTGCCTTGATCATCAACGTGGAAGGACTCATACTTCGGAAGCCCAATTCTAGAGATGAGCTTTCTGGTGTGCGGATCACCACGCTGACGAGAACGAATCTGTTCTTCCAAGAGAGGAGTAGCCAGAAGGTTCAGGAGATGCCCTTGTTCCACAACTTCAAGGTTGAGCTGACGGAATTCCTCGCACAAGAGAGGCTGCTGCTCTTCTATCGTGAGGTTGTTGACATAAGCTTTACGGCTAAGCGCATCTGCCATGACGTTTGCTTTGCCTGGAGTGTAGTTGATGGTCACATCAAAGTCATTGATTGCTTCAATCCATCTCCTCTGCCGAAGGTTGAGATCAGGTTGAGTGAAGATATACTTCAAACTCTTGTGGTCCGAGAAGATCTCACAACGGTTACCAAGCAAGTAGTGCCTCCAAAGCTTCAAAGCAAAGACAACTGCTGCTAGCTCGAGGTCATGTGTGGGATAGTTGATCTCATGCGTCTTCAACTGACGAGAGGCATAAGCAACCACCTGTTTCTCTTGCATCAGGACCGCACCCAATCCTTGCAAAGAGGCGTCACAGAATATCTGGAAAGGCTTAGATGTATCCGGAGGAACCAAGACTGGCGTGGAAGTGAGCTTCTCTTTGAGTGTCTCAAAACTTTCTTGACAAGCAGGAGTCCACAGGTACTTCTTGCCTTTCTTGAGGAGATCGGTAAGAGGCTTTGCTATCTTCGAGAAGTTCTGAACAAAGCGACGGCAATAGCTAGCCAAGCCGAGAAAACTCCGCACTTCCTTGACATTAGCAGGAGGAAGCCATTCAACTATTGTCTTCACGGTTTCCGGGTTGACTGCAATGCCCTTGGCAGAGATAACATGACCCAAGTATGTTACTTCAGGCAACCAAAACTCACACTTAGAGAACTTTGCATACAAGCGGTTCTCACGAAGCTTGTTCAGGACACACCGCAGGTGCTCTTCATGCTCCTCCTTGGACTTGGAATAGACCAGAATGTCATCCAGATATACCACCACAAACTTATCAAGATACTCCATGAAAACGGAGTTCATCAGCCTCGAGAAGGTAGCAGGTGCGTTGGTGAGGCCGAAAGACATGACCGTGTACTCATACAGGCCATAGCGGGTGGTGAAAGCTGTTTTGGGCACATCTTCTTTGCGAATCTTGATTTGGTGATAACCACTTCTCAAGTCCAGCTTAGAGAACACCACAGCTCCTGCTAGCTGATCAAAAAGATCATTTATCCGTGGAAGAGGATATTTGTTCTTGATGGTTTTAGCATTGAGAGCCCGGTAGTCAACACATAGCCTATCGGTTCTGTCACGCTTCTTCACAAAGATTGTTGGGCTACCCCAAGACGAAGTGCTATGTTGAATGAAACCCAACTTCTCTTGTTCATCAAGTTGTCATTTGAGTTCAGCCAACTCAGAAGGACCCATTTTGTATGGCCGCTTTGAGATAGGAGCCGTTCCAGGTTCAAGCTCAATCACGAATTCAACCTCGCGATCCGGAGGCATACCTGGCAACTCTTCAGGAAACACATCTGGGAACTCACAGACCACTGGTACCTTCTGAATAGCTTCCATAGCATCATTATTCAGAGCAGCCAAGGAATAGAGCTGGACAGCAGGAGTCAGACTTGGAGAAAAGACTACATGGCCTTCAGGAATCTTCAGAGACACTGAGCGTTCAGCACAATCAATGACAGCTGCATTTGCTGTCAACCAATCCATGCCCAAAATGACATCAATGTCAGAGTTGCCCAGAACAATCAAAGAAGCCAAGAATGAAGAGCCACCAATCTCAACTTGATTTCCATGACTGATTTTAGAAGCTGCCATTGTTGCTCCAGGAGAAAGAACCATTAACCGCTTTTGGAGAGGAACCAATGCTAACCCATTCTCGTCTGCAAACGTGATGGAAACGAAGGAATGCGATGCACCAGAATCGAACAAAACTCGTGCAGGGACTGAGTTGACGGATAGCATACCCATTACAACTCCAGGTGCGAGCTCAACTTGAGAGGCGTTGACGCAGTTGGCACGCACAACCGCAGACCCGGGCTTAGTGTTGATGTTGAGAGCCCGAGGCGGTGGTGCACGAACCGAAGGAGAGCTTGTTGCAGATCTTGGCGGGGGTGAAGGGAGAACTTTGTTCTTCATTGGACAGTTCCAGTTGGGATGTCCATGATCTCCACATGTGTAACAAGCGCCATGTGGACGTGGAGCAGAGTAGCCAGGGACTCCGCCAGGCGCTCCAGGGTAGTGGTTGTTGTAGCCCCTGGGAGCCGCAGTGGTGAAGTTTGGTGGCCTTGACGCGAAACTTGCAGGTCTTGGTGGAGCCGGGAGCGACGGTGGGGTGTTAGGAACCCAGACACGCCGCTTAGAAGGAGCTGCCATAACCGAAGAGCTTGATGCATCCCTGTTATGTTTCTTGGACTCCTCAAACATCTGCCTGCTTGCCTCCTCTTGCAGTGCTGTGTGCTGTAGTTCCAGGAAGGTTGCCGGTCTTGCATGCGTGATTGCATACTTGATCGACGCATTGAGCCCTTGCCTGAACCTTTTCTGCTTCTTCTTGTCATCAGATACCTCATCACCACCATAACGAGACAGATTCATGAAGTTCCTGATATAGGTGTTGACGTTATCATTCCCTTGCTTCAGGTTGAGAAAAGCCTCCTTCATCCTTTCCATTTCAATCTCTAAGAGAAACTGCTCTTTGAACGCTCCAGTGAACCTTTCCCAAGTTGGCTGGAAACCAGTGCAGCTTGCCTTCAAGTAGTTCTCCCACCAGAGAGCTGCATCTCCCTTGAGAAGGTGAGTAGCGCACTTGACCCACTCCTGTTCCGGAACATCAGCAGTCTCGAGCAACCTTGAGATCTCACGCAGCCAATCATCCGCGTCCAGAGGTCGGTCAGACACATCAAACTGACGAGGGTTGAACTTGAGGAAGCTCTTGATGTCTCCACGCCTGGGAGGTGGAGGAAGTGGAGCAAACTCGTTTCTTCTGACGCTCTCCTCAAAGCGCTGCTGGTTCTCTTGCATAGCTGCCAAAGCATTAGCAATGTTTGACAGCGCGGAGCCCAGTTCCGGAGGTATGTCCTCATCAGTCCGGCGTGGTGGAGCCATCCTGTCATTGATATAAAACTCAAATTAGTACTATAATGGAGAATGATGATAATCCAAAATAGTACCAAGATGGAATTAACCAAGATTAAAGGATACAATTTACTGAGATGATATTAAAATATCAACAAAGTTCATAGCACCTAAAAGATATTAAGCATATCGCACACGACTGAAAAGGAGTGTGGTACACAAATATATCAAAGAAAAATTTTCCACAAATTTCGGCATTACAATACCAATAGATGCGCAAAATTACTTAACGAATCAAGATTAGTGACTCTACCGATCCAATATACAAAAGCGAATGAGAAGAGTAGTGGTATGGTCGCGACTCCATCCCGCACTCAAAACATTACTCCGCACATGAACAAGTGAAACACATATCCTAACCCCTTCTTCTCACGACGAAACCTAAAGATTGGTAACTACGGAAACGAACACCCCTAACAAGATAGCGTCGGATACAAAAGGAAGATAGATTGCGTCGGTTTGCAAAAGCCTGTCGGTATGGAATGTACCAACAGTTGATAACCAAAGGCAGATAAGATAACAACTTGGATGCAACAGATAGACAAGGGATTACACACACACACACACATCCTATGGTACTACGGAAACCCGAACACGTGAATCCTAGTTTGAACTTTGAGAAGAGAATTGAAAACGTTGCACTTCCTTACCAGAAAGGGTGGGTGGGAGGGTAAGAAGAAAAGTGGAAGCAGTCCTACTCTCGCGTTTTTGTTTTTCCCTAATATACATAACTACCAAAATATTTGCTAGACTGACAACGACCGTTTGGCTGAAACCCTGAAGGTCGGGATGGCTCTGATACCAATTGTAACTACCTCGGTGAACTACGCTCCTAGATACAAGCCTAGATGAGTGGTAGTGGTTGAAATAGTACGGTGGGGCCCCAAAAGCCACTCACTGGTAGTCCTTTCAGACGTCCCAACCACTACCCTCTCAACGGGACCTGTACGGGCGGCGTAGTCGGCAGGCGAAGGGATCAACTACGTACACAAGTGGGTATGTATGCAAGCCACCATACAAGAGTACATCAGAGCCATACCATCTAGAAAGAAAGGAAATATAACAACGCCATACGGCAAGATTCAAATGACCTAGATAGATCTATATTTTAGGATAACTCCTCATACAACACACATCAGAGTATCATGCGGAAGCGGCAAACAGAATCCGAGTACGGATAAGAAGCAAATCGGCATAAGATGCCATAGAAATAAGCACATCCCAACTACAGGTCTCACGGATCCCCGATCCCGGAATCTCTACACCGAACGATCGTTGCCCACATCATCAGCTTCTTCCACCCAGTATCCGTCCTGAGAAGGTACCTGTTCATCTGAATCAAGAATTTATCGTGTGAGACCCTAAGGGTACTCAGCAAGTCTTAATGCCTCTAAAGGGGACACAACCTGGGGTGACGCAATTGCAGCGAAAGATAAACCCTAGCAATTCTACAGATAAACGCTAACCATCCGCCTAACCAATGATAGACGGATGTCCGTGAATTAAGTACAACAGTTATAATGGTAATCTCATCCGATCCATCCTCCTCCCTGCTTACCAACAAGGAAGCGGACGAACAACCCCCATCCGTTGGCAATTTTATTAACCATTCCATGAGCGTTGCACTATTTACTAGTCAAATTACTTAGTCAGATTAAGGCGGTACTTTAGTTCTGCTTGTCTATGATCGAGAAACTGTGCTCCAAGTCGTCCATATCCGCGGACACGGCTTTCAGAAATTTTTACCCGACCGGGGTGCACCAATAGCAACACACACTCGATCAACCTCGGAAAAACCAAATAAAAACCCAACGAGGCCTTCACGACAAAGCAATCACAAGATTCAGAAGTATTTCAGGGGGCCACCCCTTTGAGTAGATCCCGCAACGGAGTAAGCAAGCTCCGAGACGGACTCAAGGTTGCGCCAATGGCTGTAAGCGACTGGGAACCCGAAAGTGTGGCTGGGCTTGTCGATACCGCGTAAACACTCCGCATACCTAAACAGTACAGGTGCTATCTGTCGCACAATCGTAAATAAAGCGGTAAAACATGGCATAAGTACAGGATCGTAAATAAAACCTCAAACTAGTTTGTGGCCCCAAGAAATAAGACGGAATCAAGCTCTGGCTCAGGGGGGTCCCATATACCTCCCGGATGTGGATAGCGCGATAAATCAAGGAACAGGAATCAAGTACTCGGGGTCTTACGGGACACAAGTGAGCAGGAAAAACCAAATAGCAGATGTTGCTCACCGGTGCCACTTTCTTTAGTTATCCCAGAACTACTCAGGTTAAGTTGTTTAGGTACCTCATTATCCAACAGACACTCACATACCCTACACATGCTGTTCTACGACTCGCATGGCTCAAACAACTCCTATAGTAATGGCTCATGGGATGGAGGAACAAGCTTGGTGGGGTTTAAAAGTAAAGGCTATGCATACTTGGGATTCAATTTAATGCAATCGCGACTCAATGATGCAAGAATAAGATAGAGGCAATAGGTACTGTATGTATGCAAGCATGTGGAAGTGCTTGCCTGTTATCTCAGTTGAAGCAAGGGACGGATCTGGGTAGTGCTCCTGGTTCTCTTGATACAACCCCTGCTCAGTGTCTATCCGAGAAAAACCAAACAAACAAGGCCAACATGAATATAGAGCACAAGCATATGAATAAGAGGCGTCAAGCAAACAATCATGCCATGATGAATGATGCACAATTTACATGGCAAGTAAAGTAGCATGGCATGGTGAGGTGTGGTGGACAAGAAAATAACATTTAAGTGGGTTTTAGTCACATTTCATTGCCATAACAGTTGTTGTTCAATATATATTTATATGATGCATGCTGCAATTGAAGTCATGGATAGCGTAAACAGAAAGGTCTCGTCGAGCTAATCAATTTAGACTCATCATTTGCTTAATTTGGAATTAGAAAACAAAAGTTATGAATTATTGAAAAACCAGTGGCATTGATGGTAATTTAAATATCTTGGAATTTTACTTGTGCAAAAGACAAAATGGATGGCATATTTGAATTCCTGGCATTTTGCTGATATCCAAACATATATCATTTGTCAAATTTGGAATTAGTATGTAAAAGTTATTACAAATCTGAATTAGATTTGAATTTGAATTAATTTAAACTAAGTTTGAATTTTAAAACAGTGTCTGAACGTTTTCCACTTCTCCTACTCCCTACTGGGTCGCAGACAGGTGGGCCAGGGGTTTTGCGGACCCACACTCCAGTGCCTGGGAACCAGAGGGACTGCGGGATGAGTATGGAAAAGCTCAGGAGCCTAAATAGAAAACGGCGACGGTCACTGACAGGTGGCCCTGGCAGGACTGCGGGTTGAGGGCGAGAAAAGGGCAGGGGGGTCATCTGCTAAAAGCACTCGCGGGCGTGGGGAGGGCTACGGGTTGAGTTCTGGTTATCGCGGGAGCCTTTTTAGAAAAGGATCACCGCCGCTGACAGTGGGGCCTCGGGGACTGCGGGTTGAGGCAAAAGGGGGCCAGGGGTTATTCGCAAAACGACATGCGGGCACTGTGGATCTTCCCCTGCTGGCGAACTGCACACGCACGCGCGACAGAGGGAAAAAGGGGGGCGCGCCAGGGCTCGACCTCGCGACCGCGGACGCGCCAGCGAGGGCGGCTACCACTGGGCTGGGCCTGGGGAGGTCTTAGGAGGGGGCTACGCGGCTAGGTGAGCTGGTGCGCGACGCGGCGACGCAGAGGACGCGCGCGCACGCAACGCACGCAGAGCGTTCGACGCTGGGACCGCGCAAACCAGGAAACGAATCAGGGGGGGAAGATGTCTGGGAGACTCGTGTGCTCACCGCGGGCGTGCCGGTGTGGTCGACGTGGCGCGGGGAGCAGGCGATCGGCGATGAGGCTGGCGACGGCGAGCGCTAGGGTTTCCTCGGGGCGCGGCAGGTACTGGCGGCTGCGGTCCGTCTCCTCCTCGACGGCGTGCGCAGGCGTGGTGTAGGGGCTCGTCTGGTTCTCCTCGACCACTTGCAGCAACACTCCACCGGGTAGATCGACGGGGCAGGGGTAGACGGCGGTGTGTGGCGAGGGGGAAGCTTGGGGTGGTGGAGAAGGAGGGCAGAGGAGGGGAGCGGGGCAGGGACCTTGGGGCGGATCTGGGGCGCGCTGAGAGGCCAGGGGAGGATAAGAAGAGAGAGGGGGGCAGGTGGTAGCGTGGGGGAGAGGCAGGTCGGCTCGGCCACCTTTTTTCCCTCCCTCACGTGCTCGGCGTGGCCAGGCCAAGCAAGGAAGGGCACTAGGAGGAGGGGGGTGAGGCTGGCAGGTGGCCCTGGGGGCGTGGGCAGGTCCTGGCAGAGAGGGAAGAAAAGAGGGGAGGGGAGAGAGCATGCTCGGGCTAGGCTAGGGTTGGGGTGGTCCTGGCGTGTGGGGGGGTAGCTAGGGCATGGAGGTGGGGTCCTCGGACGTGTGGGGAGAGGGGAGAGCAAGGGGATCATGCGAGGTAGTGGGGATGAGGAGGGGGTAGGTTGTTTGGGTTTTGTTAGAGGGAGGTGTAGTTTAGGGTTTAGTTTTAGGATAGATGTAATTAGGGTTTTGGTTTAGGGTAGAAAAGAGAGAGGCATGGGGTGGTTTTAGAGGTTGCTAAGAGGGGTAAGAAAGGAGGTGGTACTACTTGGTCATGCAAGCTTCATACAAGCCTCCACAAGAACAAAGCAAGCAAAAGAGGGAGAGAGATATGAGCATAGGATGATGGGGTTTTTGGGTCCATGCATGCTCCAACAAAGAACAAGCAAGATCCAAAGGAGAGGGTTGGTTTGTGTTGTGCATGCCACTTAGCACATGTGTGTGCATGGAGCATGGGGTAGGGGTTTAGCTAAAGGGAAGAAGAGGTAAAGAGCTAGGGTTTAACACTACCAAAACAAGATCAAGCAAGGAAGGAGTGGTCCATTTAGAAAACAAGCAAAAACCAAATACTAGGAAAAAGGTGGCTATTGCATGGCCCATGCAAGATAATTAATGCCACAATTATCCTTGTGAGAACAAGGATATTAATATGGCACTATTCATCTCCATTCCAAAATGTGGACAAGGCCAAGCAAAGATTAGGGGTGGAATCCAAACAACCAGTCCTGAGCTAGAGATAAATCAACAAAATGTCAAGCTCAGAATAGTTGGATGGTGGAATATAAAAGGTGGTGAAAGAAAATGTGGTGGAGTCAAAAAGAGAGATGCCCTCAACTCAACTTGGGCATATAACAATATATCAAGAGCCAAATACAATATCAAAAGGCAAATACAATTAATCATGCACATGAGATAAGAACCAAACAAGAAAGGGTTTTATATGATGCTCAAATGCAAGGTGGTATGATGGTATGAGCATGATATGATGATGATGCAACAATTATATGTTGGAAGTGGCCCATTTTATTATTATAACATGTAGCATTACAGGAGTTAGACAACTGGGATGCTACAGTCTAGTAGATCCCATTTAGCTTCTTCCTTCATATGTGTGAATGATCCAACACAAGAAGCATCTAGTAAATCTTTATCATGAAGAGAAAGCCTAGCATAAACAATATTGATAATAATATTGTTAGGGAGTTCATGAATAGGAAATTTAAGCATTAGTAACTTCAATCTCCCCCAAGATTGAGCTGCACTCTCTCCATCAGGAGGCCAAAAGTTATATATCAGATTTCTATCCTTATGAATCTCACTGGGAGGATAAAATTTAGAGTAAAAGAGAGATGCCATCTCCTCCCATTCCATGGATTGTCCATTATGTAGCAGCTTATACCATTCTCCAGCTCTCCCTTTCAATGATATGGAGAGTAACTTCTTCTTCACCTGTTCAGTTGTGATACCTGCATACTTAAACAACCCGCATAATTCATGGATAAAAAGCAAATGATCACCAGGATGGATTGTTCCATACCCTAAATAATAATTATCCATAACACGATCAATAATACTTGTAGGTATCTTAAAAGGATCTATCTCAACAGGTGGTGGTTCATCTACTACCCTAGCAGTGGTAGTAGTTTTCCCAAACAGAAAACCAAGTGGATTATCCATATTGGAAACAAAGCAACAAACAGAAACAAAAGCAATACTCATAGTAGAAGTTTCCCTTACCAGTTCCACTCTTCAATAGCGCTTCACTCCCCGGCAACGGCGCCAGAAAATAGTCTTGATGACCCACAAGTATAGGGGGTGTATCGTAGAACTTTCGATAAATAGGAGTGTCGATACCAACAAGGAGCAGAAGGTGCTGAACAGTGGTATGGAGCAGGAACTCTCTGTAAATACTTAGCAAACGGATTTTTAGTGGTTTTATGATAAGGCAACAAAACAAAGAGCAAGTAATAAAGACAACGAACAAACGGAGCAAGTGTCCCAATCCTTTCATGGAAAAGGACAAGCCGGTGGAAATACTTATAAGGACCAAACATTCTCGAGGACACATGGGAATTCTGTCAAGTGCTTTCGCTTCAAATAGCTGAGTACTCTTCTCTGGTGTTGTAAGTGTTGTGTGGGTGAAGCTGTGCTAACATACCGACCTTACTTGTCCTAATACATACTTGTGATTAAAGCCCCTATAAACATCCGTAACTACAGGAAAGTAATTAATATATATAAATCTAACCACAGCCTTAAACTCTGAGATCCTACGCTCCGTTGTGCAAAGGTGTCCTAACGGGGGTTCAGGTTTCTGTCACTCCGGCAACCCCACAATTAGTATCCAAATACACAATGCATTCCCCGAGGCCCATAAATGTGAAGTATCATGTAGTCGACGTTCGCATGACACCACTAGAAGAATAGAACCACAACTTAAATACTAAACCATTGAATAATAACTCAACACAAATCCACTAATAACAACATGACTTCTCCCATGTCATCAAGAACTAAACGAACTACTCACGAGACATCATATGGATCAAGATCAAAGATGATATGATAATGGATAACAATCTGAACATAAACAATAATCCAATGGTTCCACTCACAAGCATCAACTACAATAGTAATTAACACCGAGAAAGTTTCCCCTAAGAACTAAAGCAATATCCAAAACAATTGTTACAAAGGGATGGAGTAGTGATGATGGTGCTGGTGGAGATGATGGTGTGGATGATGATGATGATCCCGATGAAGCCTAGCTTGACGATGGTATTGATGGCGACGATCTCCCCTCTCCAGGAAGGAATTCCCCGGCAAAAAACTATCTGTCGGGGAGATCTTTCTCTCTCGGTGTTTTCCGTCCTGCGGAGGTGGCAGAAATCTATATGTGGTCGCTCCCCCGGTGTTAGGGTTCCGTAGGGAAGATTTAGGCGAAAGGGCGGAGTCAGGAGCTGGACAGGTGGGCCACACCTTCCCTAGGCGCGACCCAGGGGGGACTCGCGCCTAGGGGGGTGGGCTGTAGGGGTTCGTAGCATGGAAAACAAAAAAATTCTACCGCATGCACACAAACAAGCCAAGATCTATCTACTAGATTGAAGCAACGAGTCGATAGAAGCACTCACCCTTGAAGATTCCAAAGCAGTTAACGAGAGCAGATTCTCGTGGGTGATTTAGTCGTACACTTGCCGATCTCAAGATCGCGTAGACGATCCTTTCGGCGCTGCATTCCGGCAGCGCTTCCGCAGTCGGTCACACGTTCGGTACTCGAAGAAGACCTTCCTATCCCTTGTTCCAGCAGGCAGCGGAGGTTGTAGTTCTCCCCTCGCGATTCCGGCAGCATGACGGCGTGGTTTCAGAAGTAGAGGGAAGATCCCGCAGGGCTTCGCCTAAGCCAGTGCGAGTTATGGTGGATTAGGTTTTCCCGGAGATCTAGGGATTAGATGACCGGGAGGAGGAGGTGTCGGCGGCGGCTAGGGCGGCAGTGACGAACCGGCGACGGCTAGGGCGGCGCGGCGGGGAGAGGGGCTAGGGCTTGTATGCTTTGGAGCAACCCTCCCCCTCTATTTATGAGAGGGGGGCAGCCTTGGGAGGGGTGTGTTTGAATCCAAACCCAAACCCAAGTTGGATTGAGAGAAGGACTTGTTTCTTCTCCCACTAGGAAACCATTGTTCCAGTTTGACTTTTCAAACTTCCCGTTTGACTTTTAATTTAGAGCTTTATTTCTCTCTTGCAAATGCCAACACCAAGTGACCTAGGATATGATCCAATCATTCAACATATCCATGACACATTCATGGACCATTCCCCTTCCGGTCTGATGAACCTTCTAGACCCTTCTAGAACATCTCCGATGAAAACATCAGAAACTTTCCCGAACTCCGAAATATGACTTTCCTTATATGAATCTTATTCTCCGGACCATTCCGGATCTCCTCGTGATATACCGGATCCAATCCGAGACTCCGAACAACATTCGGTATCCCTACTAACATTCCATATCTACCAAACAACATCGAATCCTTAAGTGTGTCTCCCTACGGTTCGTGAATTATGCGGACATGATCGAGACACTTCTCCGATCAATAACCAATAGAGGAATCTGGAAATTCATATGGCTCCCACATATTTCTACGATTACTTTGCAATCGAATGAACCACTTACATACGATACCAATTTCCCTTTGTCTCACGATAGTTTACTTATCCGAGGTTTTGATCGTCGGTATCTCTGCATACCTAGTTCAACCTCGTTACTGATAAGTACTCTTTTCTCGTTCCCGTGATATGTGATCCCTTGTGAACCAGTCACATGCTTGCAAGATAATTGGATGACATTCCACCGAGAGGGCCTAGAGTATATCTATCCGTCATATGGATGGACAAATCCCACTCTTGATCCATGTGCCTCAACCCATACTTTCCGAACACTCAATGCCACCTTTATAGCCACCCAGTTACGGTGTGGCGTTTGATGTCATCAAATTATCCTTCCGGTGATGGTGATTAGCATGATCTCATGGTCAAAGGAATTAGGTTACTATGTATCAGAAAGCTTATTGCAAACAAACTATTGAAATGACTTGATCTTAATGCTACGCTTATCTATAGGAGTATGTCCATCATATCATTCTCCTAATGATATGATCCTGTTGTTACTAACATCTTAATGCTCATGATCAGGAAACCACGATCATCTATTAACCAACAAGCTAGTATTACAAAGAGGCTTTACTATGGACTCTAATTTAGTTTACAGATCATACAAGTATTAATGTTTCATGTTTAATACTGTTATAGCATGAATGTAAACATTTATCATAAACACAAAGTTTTAATAATAATCACTTTTATTATTGCCTCTAGGGCATATCTCCAACATGGGCCCCCTGCGGCCCTTCTTCGCCCCTCCTTCTGGCTTCCTCTATGTTCTAGGAAAATGTTATTTTCCCATATTTTTCTGGTATTTTTCCGATCTTTGCGAAATTCCATCGAAACGCCTTCTTTTCCATCAGAATCTAAACTCCGGCAGTTCATCCTCCAAGAATCATCCAACATGCATAAACAGATGAAAATACATAAGTAATACCCCATAATAAGACATATATCAATCAATAGAGGTAAATTGTGATATAGAATGGTGATGCAAATTGGGCGTATCAATGCCCAAGAGGCAATAATAAAAGTAGTTATTATTATATCTTTGTGTTTATGATGAATGTTTACAAACCATGCTATAATTGCATTAACCGGAAATATTTATACTTGTGTGATTTGTAAACATGTAAGAGTCCCTAGTAAAGCCTCTTGTAATACTAGCTTGTTGATTAATTGATGATTATGGTTTCCTAATCATGAACATTGGATGTTATTAATAACAAGATCATATCATTAGGAGAATGGTGTGATGGACATACTCCTATAGTTAAGCGTAGCATAAGATCAAGTCATTTCAATAGTTCGTTTGCTATAAGCTTTCAGATACGTGGTAACCTAAATACTTCGACCATGAGATCATGTTAATCACCATCACCCGATGGATACTTTGATGACATCAAACACCACTTCGTAACTAGGTGGTTCTAAAGGTGGCATTGAGTATTCTGAAAGTATGTTTCGAGGCACATGGATCAAGAGTGGGATTTGTCCATCCATATGACAGATAGATATATTCTGGGCCCTCTCGGTGGATTGTCATCCAATTGGCTTGGAAGCATGTGACTGGATCACAAGGGATCACATATCACAGGAACGAGTAAAGATTACTTATCGGTAACGAGGTTGAACTAGGTATGCATAAATACCGACGTCAAACCTCGGATAAGTAATGTATCGCGGGACAAAGGGAAATTGATATCGTTTGTAAATGGTTCATTCGATCACGAAGTAATCGTAGAAATATGTCGGAGCCATATGAATTTCCAGATTCATCTATTGGTTATTGATCGGATAAGTGTCTCGATCATGTCAGCATAATTCACGAACCGTAGGGAGACACTCTCAAGGATTCAATGTTGTTTAGTAGATATGGTAATGAGTTGGAGACCTAATGTTGTTCGGAGTCTCAGATTGGATCCAGGACATCACGAGGAGATCATGAATGGTCCAGAGAATAAGATTTATATAAGGAAAGTCCAATTCCAAAGTTCGGAAATGTTTTCGGTGTTTTCACCGGAATCTTCTAGAAGGGTCTAGAAGGTCCACCACTCTGGAGTGGTAAGGGTACATGGATGTGTTATACCAAAGTGGAATGGTTGCATCATGTCCTAGCACACTTGGCTGGGAAATGGGAAGAGAGAAATCAAACTCTAGTTTGAAAAGTCAAACGCCAGTTTGAGAAGTCAAATCCCAACATGGTTGCCTAATTGAGGGAGGAGAGGAAACCTAGTTAGGGAAGGTTTCCCCTCCCTCCCTTGCCGCCGGCCACCAAGGGGAGTTGGGGGAGGACTCCCCTCCCTAGCCGCCCCTTCCTCCCATAAAAGGAGGGGTAGAGGCGCCCCCTTGCCCCACAACCCAAACCCTAGGTCGGCTGCCTCCCCCTCTCAAGCCACTGCCACCCTAGAGCTCCTCTAAACCGCCGCCTCCTAGCTAAACCCTAGATGCCGTCCACCACTTCCCCTTGGCCTCTAAACGCTAGTTTCCAAGGCCCTCTCTAATCCACCATAGTCACTCTATCTTAGGCGAATCCCTGCAGGGTCTACTCTTCTGTTTCACCACCACACCGTCGTGCTGCTGGAATCGAGAGGAGATCTACAACCTCCGCTGCCTACTGGAACAAAGGATAGGAAGGTCTTCATCGAGTACCGTATGTGTGACCAACTGCGGGAGCGCTGCCAGAACACGGTGCCGGGAGGATCGTCTTCGCGGTCTTGAGATTGGCAAGTGAACGACTACATCAACCAAGAGAATCTGATCTCGTTAAATGCTTTGGCTCTTAAAGGGTTAGTACTCTATTAACTCATTGCACCGATCTAGTAGATTAGATCTTGTCTTGTGTGTGTTCATGCGATAGAATGTTTTGTTTTCCATGCTACGAACCCCTAAAGTGGTATCAGAGCCGTGTCTATGCGTAGATATGTTGCACAAGTAGAACACAATGGTTATTATGGACGTTGATGCTTTTGTTGTCGATTGTTTTTTGTGTAATTTGCAACTTGCGGGATGGTGGGATGAAGCGGCCCGGGCTAACCTTACATGACATCGTTCATGAGACTTGCTCCACGCTCGACATGCAACTTGTATTGCATAAGTGGATTTGCGGGTGTGTGTCTATCCCACCATAGTGAAGATTCAATTTACAACGGGCACTTGACAATACTTGTATCAACATTGTGGTTCTTGTTCGTAAGTTAGAATGGTTCTTATTCGAAATCCCCAAACCACGTAAAACATGCAAAGAAAATTCGAGGCGTCTAACTTTGTTTTGAAGGGGTGTGCTGTGATGTGATATGTCCATGATTGTGAATATATATGATGTATGCCATGATCCTTATTGTAAGTTGGCAACCGGTAGGAGCCTTATGGTTGTCTTTAAATTTCGTTTAGACATGTGTGTCTATTGTTCAAAGTAGTTGTAATAGTTGATGCTTGTGGACGACAACCATGGAGCGACGCCATTGACCTTGACGCCACGCCGGCGATGATGGAGATCATGTTCGTGCTTGGAGATGGAGATCGAAGGCACAAGAAGAAAGGCCATATCATATCACATATTATGAATTGCATGTGATGTTAATCCATTTATGCATCTTGTATTGCTTAGATCATGACGGTAGCATTATAATATGATCCCTCTCACTAAATATCAAGTAGTAAAGTGTTCGTCCTTAGTAGGAACCGTTTCTAAGACTCGTCGTTTTGAAGCACCACGTGATGACTGGGTGTGATAGATTCTACGTGTGCATAGAACGGGAGCAAGCCAGATTTGCTCACGCGGATACTAAGGTTAATCTTGATGAGCCTAGCATGTAAATATATGGTCTCGCAACACGGAATACCGAAAGGTAAAGCATGAGTCATATAGTAGATATGATGAACATGTTGATTGTTCGCCTTTGAAACTACATCATCTCTTGTGATGACCGGACTTGATGTAGTGGATTTGGTTCGTGTGATCACTAAAACAATATGAGGGATATTGTTTTTAGTGGGAGTTCACCTAGTTAATTTAAGTATTAAATTGAACTCAATTTGTCATAAAATTTGTCTAAACTTTTGTAAATATGTTGTAGATCATGGCGGCCCCTACCATCAATTTTAATGCGTTCCTAGAGAAAGAAAAGTTGAAAACAATGGAAGCAACTTCGCAGATTGGTTCCACAATTTGAGGATTGTCCTCAATGATGGTCAGTTGACCTATGTGCTGGATGCACCACTGGGTGACCCACCTGCAGCTGATGCTACCGATGAGGTGAAGAATGTTTTCATCACTGAGAAGAATCGGTACTCCACAATTCAATGTGCTATCTTGTATGGTTTGGAATCGGATCTTCAGAAAAGGTTTGAGAACTTTGACCCACATGATATTGTTTGTGAACTCAAAATGATATTTGAGGCTCACGCGGTAGTTGAGAGTTATGAAGCTTCTGAAAAGTTCTTTAACTGCAAGATGGAAGAGGGCAGCTCCATTAGTGAGCATGTGCTTAATATGTCTAGGCATGCCAATAAACTCCAAATCTTGGGTATAGTGATTCCTAATGCATTGGGGATTCACTGTGTCCTCCAATCACTACCACCTAGTTACAAGAACTTCGTGATGAACTACAACATGCAGCGCATTGATAAGTTGTTACCAGAACTCTTCTCTATGTTGATGTCTGCAGAAGTGGAGATCAATAAAGAGCACCAAGTGTTGATGGTCAATAAGACCACCAATTTCAAGAAGCAAGGCAAGCCTAAGAAAAAGGGTAACTTCAAGAAGGGCGAAAAAAAAGCTACCGCGCCTACAAAGAAGACCAAGGCTGGTCCTAAGTCTGATACTGAGTGCTTTTACTGCAAGGGAGAAGGCCACTGGAAGCGGAATTGCCCCAAGTACCTGGCAGATCTAAAGAACGACAACATCAAGAAGAAAGGTATATTTGATATACATGTTATTGATGTGTATCTTACTAGTAATCGTAGTAGTGCCTGGGTATTTGATACTAGTTCGGTTGCTCATATTTGTAACTCGAAACATGTGTTGCAGAATAAACGGAGACTAGTGAGAGACGAGGTGACGATGCATGTTGGAAATGGCTCCAAGGTTGATGTGATCGCTATCGGCACACTCCCTCTTCATCTACCATCGGGATCAGTTTTATACTTAAATAATTGTTATTTGGTGCCTGCGTTAAGCATGAACATTATATCTGAATCTTGTTTATTGCGAGACAGTTACTTGTTTAAGTCCGAAAATAATGGTTGGTCGATTTATATGAGTAATATCTTTTATGGTCATGCACCTATGATAGATGGTCTATTATTATTGAATCTCGAAGTAGTAATACACATGTTCATAATATAGATGCTACACGTTTGAAATTGAATGATAATTCTACATACATGTGGCACTATCGTCTTGGTCACATTGGAGTGAAGCGTATGAAGAAACTCCATTCCGATGGACTTCTTTAATCACTTGATTGTGAATCACTTGAAAGATGCGAAGCATGTCTGATCAGAAAAATGACTAAGACTCCATTCTCTGATATGATGGAGCGAGCTATGGACTTATTAGAAATCATACATACCGATGTGTGTGGCCAGATGAATGTGGCATCGGGCGGTGGTTCTCGTTATGTTCTTAGTTTCATGGATGACTTGAGTAGATATGGGTATATCTATTTCATGAAACATAAGTCCAAAACTTTTGAAAATTTTAAGAAATTTCTAAGTGAACTAGAGAATCAACGTAACAAGAAGATTAAATTTCTACGATCTGATCGTGGAGGTCAGTATATAAGTTACGAGTTTGGAGAGCATTTGAGGAAATGCGGAATACTTTCACAATTGACACCACCGGGAACATCACAACATAATGGTGTGTCCGAATGTCGTAATCGAACTATCTTAGATATGGTTCGGTCTATGATGTCACTTACAGATTTGCCGTTATCGTTTTGGGGTTATGCATTAGAAACAGCCGCATTCACTTTAAATAGGGCACCATCTAAATCCGTTGAATGACACCATATGAATTATGGTTTGGGAAGAAAACTAAATTATCGTTCCTTAAATTTTGGGGTTGCAAAGCTTATGTAAAGAAGTTACAACCCGACAAGCTTGAACCCAAAGCGGAAAATTGCGTCTTCATAGGATACCCAAAGAAAAGTATTGGGTATACCTTCTATCATAGATCCGAAGGCAAAATCTTTGCTGCCAAGAATGGATCCTTTCTCGAGAAGGAGTTTCTCTCGAAATAAGTGACTAGAAGTAAAGTAGAACTCGACGAGGTTGTCGAACCTTCTCTCGGATTTGAGAGTAGCATAGCACCGGAAAATATTCATGTGGCTCCTGCACCAATAAGAGAGGAAGCTAATGATAATGATCATGAAACTTCGAACGAAGTTACTACTAAACCTCACAATTCAACGAGGACTCGTACCACTCCTGATTGGTATGATCCTGTTATGAGTGTCATGTTGGTGGATAACACCGATGACCGTGCGACATATGAGGAAGCAATGATGAGCCTAGATTCCAATAAGTGGCAAGAAGCCATTAAATCCGAGATTTGATCCATGTACAAAAACCAAGAGTGGACTTTGGTGGACTTACCGTATGGCCGCAAGGCTGTCGAGAACAAATGGATTTTCAAGAAAAAAAAGATGTTGATGGTAATGTAACCGTCTATAAAGATAGACTTGTCATGAAAGGGTTCCGACAAATTCAAGGAGTTGACTACGATGAGACTTTCTCACTGGTAGCAAAGCTAAAGTCTGTGAGGATTTTGCTAGCAATCACAGAATATTATGATTATGAGATATGGCAGATGGATGTCAAAACGGCATTCCTCAATGGTGACATTGATGAAGAGTTGTATATGGTACAACCCAAAGGTTTTGTCGATCCTAAATATGCTAACAAGGTATGCAAACTTCAACGATCCATTTATGGATTGAAGCAAGCATCCCGAAGTTGGAATCAACATTTTGATAAGGTGATCAAAAGTTTTGGATTTATACAAACTTATGGAGAATCTTGTATTTACAAGAAAGTGAGTGGGAGCTCTGTAGCATTCCTAGTACTATATGTATATGACATATTGTTGATTGGGAGTGATATAGAACTTCTTAAAAGTGTCAAAGATTATTTGAATAATAGTTTTTCCATGAAGGATCTTGGCGAAGCTGCTTATATATTAGGCATAAATATTTATAGAAATAGATCGAGACGCTTAATAGCGCTTTCACAAAGTACATATTTGGACAAGGTTCTAAAGAGGTTTGAAATGGAAGATAGCAAGAAAGGGTTCTTTCCCATGTTGCCCAATACGACCTTGAGTAAAACTCAAATTCCCGCTACGGCAGAAGATAGAGAGAGGATGAGTACGACTCCCTATGCCTCAGCCATAAAATCTATCATGTATTCCATGCTATGTACAAGACCAGATATTGCATATGTTGTTAGTTTAACTAGCAGATATCAAAGTGACGCAGGAGTGGATCACTAGATAGTGGTCAAAAATATCCTAAAGTACTTGAGAAGGACTAAGGATATGGTTCTTTCTTATGAAGGTGATGAACAACTCGTTGTACACGGTTACACTGATGCTAGTTCGAACACCAATTCGGATGATTCTAAATCACAATCTGGATACGTATTTACTTTGAATGGTGCAGCGGTGAGCTGGAGGAGTGCTAAGCAAAGAATTGTGGCAAGATCTTCAATTGAATCGGAATACATAGCTGCTTCAGAGGACTCACAAGAGGCGATATGGATGAAGGAGTTCATTGCGGAGCTTGGTGTGGTTCCTAGTGTGTTGGAACCAATGGCTATCTATTGTGATAACATGGGTGTCATAGCCAATGCACAAGAGCCAAGGTCACACAATAAGCTAAAGCATATCAAGCTACTTTCATGCTATTTGCAAGCATGTACAAGATGGTTACATACATATTTGCAAAGTAGACACAGATCTGAATGTGGCAGATCCGTTGACTAAACCTCTCCCTAGAGCAAAACATGACCAACACCAGAACGCCATGGGTGTTAGGTATATTACCATGTAATCTAGATTATTGACTTTAATGAAAGTGGGAGACTGTTGGAGATATGCCCAAGAGGCAATAATAAAAATAGTTATTATTATATCTTTGTGTTTATGATGAATGTTTATATACCATGCTATAATTGTATTAAACGGAAACATTAATACTTGTGTGATTTGTAAACATGTAAGAGTCCCTAGTAAAGCCTCTTGTAATACTAGCTTGTTGATTAATTGATGATTATGGTTTCCTAATCATGAACATTGGATGTTATTAATAACAAGATCATATCATTTGGAGAATGGTGTGATGAACATACTCGTATACTTAAGCATAGCATAAGATCAAGTCATTTCAATAGTTTGTTTGCTATAAGCTTTCAGATACATAGTAACATAAATCCTTCGACCATGATATCATGTTAATCACCATCACCGGATGGATACTTTGATGAAATCAAACACCACTTTGTAACTGGGTGGTTATAAAGGTGGCACTGAGTATTCTAAAAGTATGTGTTGAGGCACATGGATCAAGAGTGGGATTTGTCTATCCATATGACAGATAGATATACTCTGGGCCCTCTCGGTGGAATGTCATCCAATTGGCTTGCAAGCATGTGACTGGATCACAAGGGACCACATATCACAGGAACGAGTACTTATCGGTAACGAGGTTGAACTAGGTATGTATAGATACCGACGATCAAACCTCGAATAAGTAATGTATCGCGGGACAAAGGGAAATTGGTATCGTATGTAAATGGTTCATTCGATCACGAAGTAATCTTAAAAATATGTGGGAGCCATAAGAATTTTCAGATTCCTCTATTGGTTATTGATCGGAGACGTGTCTAGATCATGTCTGCATAGTTCACGAACCGTAGGGATACACACTTAAGGATTCGATGTTGTTTAGTAGATATGGTAATGAGTTAGAGACCAAATGTTGTCGGAGTCTTGGATTGGATCCAGGACATCACGAGGAGATCCTGAGAATAATATTCATATAAGGGAAGTCCAATTCCGGAGTTCCGAAATGTTTTTGGTGTTTTCACCAGAATCTTCTAAAAGGGTCTAGAAGGTCCACCACTCTTGAGTGGGAAGGGTAGATGGATGTGTCATACCAAAGTAGAATGGTTGCATCATGTTCTAGGTCACTTGGCAGCGCAATGGGAAAAGAGAAATCAAACTCTAGTTTGAAAAGTCAAAAGAGAGTTTGAATAGTCAAACGCCAGTTTGAAAAGTCAATTCCCAACATGGTAGCCTAGTGGAGGGAGGAGAGTAAACCTAGTTAGGGAAGGTTTACCCTCCCTCCCTTGCCGCTGGCCACCAAGCGGAGTTGGGGGAGGACTCCCCTCCCCTAGCCGCCCCTCCCTCCCATAAAAGGAGGGGTAAGGACGCCCCCTTGCCCCACAACCCAAACCCTAGGTTGGCCGCCGCCCCCTCTCAAGCCGCCTTCGCCCTAGATCTCCTCTAAGCCACCGTGGCCTAGCTAAATCCTATCCGCCGTCCACCACCTCCCCTTGGCCTATAAACGCTAGTTGCCAAGGCCCTCTCTAATCCACCATACTCGCTCCGGCTTAGGCGAAGCCCTGTAGGATCTACTCCTCTGTTTCACCACCACACCGTCGTGTTGCTAGAATCTAGAGGATATCTACAACCTCCGCTGCCTGCTGGAACAAGGGAGAGGAAGTTCTTTATCGATTACCATATGTGTGACCGACTGCGGGAGCGCTGTCAGAACCCGGCGCCGGAAGGATCATCTTCACGATCTTGAGATCGGCAAGTGAATGACTACATCAACCACGAGAATTTGATCTCGTTAAACGCTTTGGATATTTGAGGGTTTGTACTCTATCAACTCGTTGCACCGATCTAGTAGATTAGATCTTGGCTTGTGTGTGTTCATGTGATAGATTTTTTTGTTTTCCATGCTATGAACCCCTACATAAAGGACACATATATCAAATCTCTGGGTGCTACGCTTTCTCTGACTGGGGATAATTTGGTTCTCACTAATCTTTTGATTGGTTCTTTCTCTAAAATTAAATGCTTATGTTCCTAGGAGGTGGGTTGATTTTGGGATTGCATGATTTCTAATGTTTGTCCTTTAAACCGGGACCTAGGGAGTATTTTTTTTCATATAATGTTTGAAATAGTTTTCTCAGTTATCACCACATCATCTGTTGATGTGGTTAGAACCACCTTTTATATGTGTCACTCAAAAAACAAGAAAACATAGGTTGCAAGTTATTTTTCCTATATAACAGTGTTGGAGAGAGCTAACAACACCTTTCTCTAATATGTTGCATATTGGCATCATAGTTCATGAAAATAATACGGGCTTTATTTTAGAATAATGCATGTATTCGGTAGGATGACAACTGGTGAGTGATCGGGCGCCCTCGCTCACCCACGGAATTCTTATCACATATGCCTCCTCTCATCTTCTTCCTCTCCCCCACTTCTCCGCCACTCCCGTATACCATGTGCAGGCGAGATCCGTGTCTGCATGTGCCATGTTGAGCACCACACCAAATGTTTTGCACCACGCCCATATATGCACAAGGTCAACAATGGCCATGGATTCAAATCTAAGCCCCCCCCCCCCGCCCGCTATGTCAAGCCTTAGATGCTAGTGGGACCGGATCCATTGTTACTAGATCTAGCGCCAAAGGGCCTCAACGATCGAAATTTGTAGATATGAGTGTCAAATCAACGGGATTGGGCCACCATGGATGATGGTACAACTAAGTTTTTTCGTAATATTTTTGATGATGCGTACATGCTTTATATTTGTAGCAAAGTCGTATGAGTTTTTTGAGAAAGCACATGTGAGATGTTGCAATGTTTTCTAGGTATTTGCTACAAGTTGGGTTTTCCTCATATTTTGGTAGGTTGCATAAGTGCTTTCATAGTGTAAATAACTTGTATGACTTTTTTTTATTAAAACAGACATGAGATGCTACAAGATTTTTGTCTGCTATAAGTTTGTATTTTTTTCCTTGAAAGTTTTCATGTTTCTTATGTGTGTTTCAAAATTCTGCAAAAACATGTTTTTGTTGTAATAGTTGGTGCTTTTTGTGGTAATTGTTGGTGACTTTTGTTGCAAATGAATATGCAACAAAAAACTTGTCGCTTAACTAATGTTTTGTTGTATTACATTTTTCAAAATATTTGTGAAACTATTTTGCTTGGTTACAATTCGCACAACCACTTTTTGTTGAATTATTATATCTAAATATTGCACGCCTTTTACATCTTTTGTCACATCTTCTTAAAATATTGTGAAATTGGTTTTTGCAATAGTGTCGTTTTTGGTATGTGTGTTAGATATTTGTTGAAAATCATATAACGATCTAGATCTACCCTAGGTACCCAATCCAACAGCACATAGGACAACGGACTTTTACCCCTGGATCAGCTGACTGACACCAACTGCAAAATAATCTATATTGGTGTGCGTTGTTGTCTCTAAGGAAACCTCTAAGACCTTAGAGGCCGCCTCCATACACTGTGTGATTGCTTCTAGTCATGTTTGCTTAGTGTCACCTCTACTCCTGTAGCCCCCCTCCAACAATTATCTATCTAAGTATCCTACAAGATGATACTTAGATAGATAATTATTTTTATTTGGTCTTTGCCTCATCTTATATGCTACACATAGTGCAAGCTTTTGCTACAGGCTTCCACCATAAAGGCATGGTTGCCTCCATATAGTACTCTAACGCTCTCGAGGTCAAGGGCGCACCACAATGATAGTCTTATGTACACCATGTGAATGACAGTCTTATGTACATCATGTGAACATTGCAAAATAGTTTCTTGGGTTCAACTCTCAACAAGAGCATGACCATGGAAACAGCCGAACAAAGAGTTCAAAAGTTGAGTTCTCATGAGAGCACAATTCCCGTTGGACTTTATTATAAATATTTGCAAAAGGTAACTAAGATCGTATTACAAAAGGCAAAAGCAATAGATATCTGTGATATAGGTAGTGAATACCATGTGTGTGAGAATACTATGAAGAGATAGCCCGTAGCTTAATTTGAGCACCATGCATAGGACGCATCATCATCACGGTATGCGGTGCATGGGCATACGAGGATGCTAGCTCAAACTCAAAGCGTTGAAGGATCATGCACAATGCCATCTTGGCCTCAAGCAACGCAAAGTTTTGACCAATACAGATACGTGGCCCCCAACCGAACGGGAAGAATGCGCCCGTTTCCTTGGAGGCCTTGGAGATCCCCTCCGCGAACCTATCTGGTCTGAACTGGTGCACGTCGTTTCCCCAAATGTCTGGGTCATGGTGAAGGAACAACACGGGCAGCTCGAAGACCACGCCAGCAGGGTATGTGATGCCTCCGATCTCAATCTCCTTGTATGTCTTTCGGGTGAGCGCAGTAGCTGGTGGGTACAACCGGAGAACCTCGTAAAGAATCATCGTCACCTGCACAACACATATTAATAGTAAGATATATTGTGCCGCTATCTAAATGCCATGGCAACAAATCGAACAATTTCGGCTAGAACTTACGATTTTGAGTCGACTGACACCCTCATACTCAAGTTTATGCTTTCCAAATAGGCCAAGAACCTCTTCCCTTGCACGGTCCTGCCACTCGGGGTGCATGCTAAGTAGGATCATTGTCCATGTAAGCAATACCGATGTTGTCTCCATTCCTGCAAAATAGAACAACTTGCACTCCTCCATGACTTCGTCTCTTGACATTCCTAGGACGGGTTTACCATTTGCATCTGTGCTTGTCATGTTTGACTGCAGCAATAAGCCGAGTAAGTCATCTTTCGTGCTTTCCCCTTCCTGGATTGCTTGCATCCTCTTCGAAATTAGGCTTCGTAGAATGTTCTCAATCTCGTTATTAATTTGATGCATCCTTCGGTTGTTTTTGGTAGGAAAGGACCTGGAAATGACGTACCCATCACAATGTCAGTAACCCGATGCTTACTTTAAAGCTGCTGAACAAAAGCACTATTAGAGGTGACATATGTAAATTAGATTAAAATTACGTAAGTTTTATTAGTATGATTGGTCTCACATTACATTCCACGTGTTTCCGTACACATCATCAAGTTGATTAAGAAATACAGGCTGTGTGTATCATTTTGATTGCAGAGAGGTCGAGGGTTTCAACCTCCTTTTCGAAAATAAAAGTTTATTAAAAAAAGGACTAACCAAATACCCAAATATTTGAGAGAAACTGAACCAAATGAGATTGCTTAATCTGGGCTGACAATGTCAGTTGGAGCCTAAGAGTACTGAACAAAATTGTACTAATAAGTTCGAGTAAAGAGGACTGAGTGCTAATGAACTTTAGTTATACTAAGTCTATTAATAGTTCTAAGTATAGTAGTAAGTCACATGTAATAAATTTAAAAGAAAAAGGTAGTGACTGACATGTAACCGGGTATGACAATCATGTGAATGGCTGCCATGAATCTCCCCATCTGCTCGGACTGCAGTTGAGAAATCCTTCTTCCTTCCAGATAACTGCTACCGAATGCGGTCTGTGAGATGACATCCCCGGTGAGGTTCTGCAGCTCTGAGGAGACATCCACCTCCCACGAGCCGTCAGGTCCAAGAGATTCTGTCCACCTGCTAACAAGCTCTTCACAACACGCAGCAAAGGCGGGCAGCATGAGCTGTAAATTAAGCAATCAGAGATAACTCGTCAGGACAGATAGTTTAATTCACAAACGTATCAGAGTTCAGAAGTAGTACTAGATGTGAAGTAATGGTGTGTGGATGTGGAGCAATGAACAGGAGGCACCTTGAGCTTCTCGACATGGAACGCAGGGTTGAGTATCCTCCTGTGCTTGACCCATTTCTCGCCCTCGTGGTTGGCGACGCCTACGGCGAGGAGCTTGGATAACGCTGGGAACTTGAGCTTCTCGATGTGGCCAAACTTGTTGGACATAACCTCCTTGACCAGGTTGGGATCGGTGATGGTCACCTTGGGCATCGGACCGAACCAGGAGATGCAAGGCTTGCCGTACTCCTCGACAGTGTTATAGAGGAAAGGCATGACATGGGCGCCGATGTCGTGGCAGCGCAGCGGCAGAGGCTTCGACCAGGACTCCTTGTTTTGCCGGCCGTAGTCGTTGACATCGCCGATGAGGAAACGGTACGGCGTGCCGCGGAGACCCTGGGCGCGAAGAGCCCGCTCCAGCCGCCTTGGCTGCCACCACAGCTGCTCTAGCAGTCGGATCGTTGGCCACAGAAGCACCATGCCCAAGAGGCCGCAGAGCAGGAAGCTCCATGGCACAGAAGCAGCTGAACCCAGCAAAGATTCAAGAACCATTTCTCCGTAGAGAAGTTGGAGAGAGAAGAATGCAAGTCAATGATGTGCACCCGGAGTGGATTGGTAATGTTTGGGGTCACAACTCTGAAGTATATAGAAGTGCCACTAGGATAGTAAAGTCTTGAGTAGGTGGATAACAACTCTGAATACGTAAGCGTCAGTGCCCATTTCTTTAATAAGGTTCTTGCGGTGTGCCATGTGGATATGTCGATCCACCATACCACACGGTCAATACCTCCTTCCCAAGGAACTTGGCAGGCAAAACTCCATTTGTGGTCTTGGTGGTCAGATTAAGCAGGAGGATGGCTCCGCACCATGTGGTTGCTGTTTCATCCTCCGACTCATATTACTTGACTTAATTTTGTCTAGATACGAATGCATCTAAACTAAATACTTAACTAGATACATTTGAATATAGAAAAACTTGAGTCAATTAATATAGATCGGAGGGAGTAGCACAAAGCCTGGGCTTGAAGCGTTGAACCCAAAGGGCTTAGGGCCTTTTTTTTCAAAAAGGAGCCTCGTGAGATACAAAGTATATATGGCCTTTGTAACAACGTATTATCTTATTGGTATTACAGATGCATAAAGCTGAAAAAAAGAATAGCATAAAAAAAATCCTATTATGATGACCAGTTTTTTGAAATCCGGAGCAAACATCACCAAAACATCACCATAAATCCAATGGCTCCAAAAGCGATGTCTCCAAGAAAGAAACAATGCTCAAGTGCCGTCATCGCCTTGACTAAACACCATATGTTTTCACCCTGGAGAAAGGCTGCACTCAGAAAATAATGTCTTCAACAAGGTCATTGCCAGACACAACCAGTTAAGACCAGACTTTCGATTTTCACCCTCAGGTTTAGACACGGAATTCCTCCTGTGCTATCGCCACCACTTGCCAATTCTGTTGCTCCAAGTCACAAAACACCAAGCCATAATCCCTACACCACCAGGACTCAAACTTCCATTGCCAGTCTTTAGTTCCTGGCTTCCATGCCAATTCTTCGCGTCTAACTTCACCATGAAATCAAGGCATGTCCCATGATGGCAACATACCATAGAGCTTCATAATGGCCCCTCTAAAACCAAACGGCCAGCAAAAAATATGGTTGCGCACGACCAAAACACCGTCCGCATCGACAAACTCCAGACATATCCATTTGAAATTCACCGGCGGAGTCTTCCGAAACTCGGTAGTCCACCCAAGATCAATGATGACCAGCGACAGGCAGTTCTTCATCACGATGAGAGAGAAATCCAATGACCACCACCTTTATTCAAAGCCGATCCAGCAGCCCCCGCGTCATCGGCCGGCAGCGGAGAAGAAGACAAACCCAAGATGATAAAACAAGGGCAGAAAGCCGCATGGCCGACAGGCACCACACACTATCGAGATCGGGCCTAGATCGGGTCCAGAACGGCCCGCCCCGCCTCTAGCGCCGCGCCGCCGCATGTCTAACGCCGCGCCGCCGGCGACCACCACTTCCCGCACCCTTCTGCACCCGTCCCCCATCCTCTCCTCCGCGAGAGATCCAAGACCCGCCGAAGCCGTACCCCATCGCTCATGAGATCAGTCGTGCGAGCCCTCTCCTTCCCTCCGCCTTCGGCGAGAAGGGTGCCTCCACCACCTCCGGCATCGGCAATGGCAGCGGTCTGGCAGGGCTGGAGGTGGAGGGACTAGGCGGTAACGGCTGGGGGTCTCTGGGATCGCCCGAGCGGAGGACGACCCAGGAGGGATCCTATTTTCGTGGAGCAGACCGACTCAAATTTCAGCAGGTTACCTTGTCTGCACAAAACATTCTCAAGTTACCTTGCGTTGCATACTCAAGTTACCTTGCGTTGCAGTAGTAAAATAACTGGCCTCCGCGGACAAGTTGGCTTGTTCAGAAGAAAAGGAAAGTAGAAATAAATGGTTTAAATTCGTCTAAATTCACATGGACTTAACGTAGAAAGTAACCTTGTTGCGGTACGTATAGAGTAAGATTAGGTGCGTTTTATCCAATCTGCTTGTTTTTTCCGTCGCCACATTCACGTACAAACTCAGATCGATCTAGTCTAGCACAACTAGCTAGCTCGTTCACACTAGTGGAGAACGGCCTCTAGTTCTGGTTCTAGACAGGCTCTAGTTCCGGTTTTGTAACCGGAACTACGGAATCAGGAAAAGGTTCCATCCTTTAGTCTCGGGTTAGTTACGAACCGGGACTATAGTCTCTGCACGTGGTCGCTTAGGGGAGCGTGGTGTGGAGGACCTTTAGTCCGGTTCGTAGCACGAGATGGGACTAGATGTTCTTTACCGCATCAGCATTTTATAAATTTGGCTGTCGCGGCAAAATTTTGGGAGCGATTTCTGTCACGGCAGAATTTGGGGGGGGGGGGGGGGGGGGGGAATTCTGCCGTGGCAGGAGGATCGGTAGAGGAGGGAGAGTTTTAGCATAACATGCAACGAAGGAACCCATCACACATAACATCGTCATGGTTATATACATACAATTCGATTACATATATATACAATTTGATTACATGGAGATCACAACATGTCTATTCGATTACATGGAGATCATTAAATCACTAGAATTCCTTAGTATAGAATTTTCCATTTTGGTATATGACATGGTCAATAAGAAATCCCGTCAATTTCACTTGAATTGCTACCATGCACTCCTTTGGTTGGAGATTTTTCCGCAATCTTTCCAACTATATATAAAATAAGGAGATCAATACGAATATCAATCTTCATAACAAATATTATGAATGACACTCAACACAATTGATAGTAATAAAATCAAATTGTGAATATATTGTTCATGAACATCTATAATTGTCGCTCTGTCCCGCTCACTGAACTCCGAGCGAATAAACTCGTACACGAAGTATCCACACAAATTAGTCCCTATTGACTGCCTCTTGCACTTTACGAGAATAGAATTCAATCAAATAATAATCAAACATGATATAATGGTATTGAAACTAGAATTAAAGAGATGTGCAAACCTAGCTCGTACTACTTACCTCGACCCGATGAAAACTAAGGTCATCTTTAAATTCACCAACCGTACTCTTGGTGAAATCTTTCCAAACCCTGCCCGGCAAAAATAAAGTAAATGAGTTATTAGTTACTTTATATCTCAAGATATATGAACGAAAGAGACCGATATAGTGCGATAATGAATTAAATTATATCTGGAGCGCATCTTTAATAATTACGTACTCTGATTTGTCTTTCCTTAGTGAGTCCTTGATTTCAACTCTTCCAGCGTCAACTTTAATGATTAGCAGAATCTAGTGGAAGATTTGCACGTTTATATACGTCAGTAACTCATCAATTGCACTTAACATCGAGTAAGAAAAAGTGAATGTGTACAAGGCAGTAACACTCTCACCCGTAGTTATAAGGAAACAATATTCTCTTTTTATAATGTTGCCTCTTTATGAATCTTAGCAAGTTACACTTCGTATCCTTACAGTATTGCTTAGCAATCGTTCATTAACTCGGCGTGGGTCGATGAACCCAGTGTCAAAGATTTTCTTTAGGTCACATTCCTCACTCTTCATTCTGCATAATAGCGTAGTAAGGATAAATTACATGCAATGAACGAGTTGAGTTAGAGATTTTATCATAGAAATAAATGAACCACTTATAGACAATAGGAACTGACGAGACTCAAGTAGAGTGCATCTTGTTTGAATAACATATAGAATTACTCAAAATAAATTTGAATCTGGTCTTCACCAGTGAAATGCTCATTTGTAACTCGCACAAGAAGCGGTGATAATCGATCTTCTTTCTCGCGTGTAGAGACTTTCTTATACCACTCATGCAGTCTTCACATTTGTGTTGGTAGAATCTCGACCTCATCAGGTCTGACTAGAGGCTTCCCGTATTCATATTTCCATACTACTTCCGTCTGCATGGGGACATGTCCGCCTAGCGCTTGATCAACATCAATTCCAACACCTCTAGCAAACTCTGCCACTTGATCGATGAGAAAACCCTGATCATGATCAAAATTGGGTAACACCTTGAGCGGGGAGATCGATTTTTTTGCCTTCTCTCCGAGTTGGTAAAAGTCTCTTTTCCCTCTGCTTGCAGTACTACTTCTTGTATTCTTACTACCAATTCTCATCAGACAGCGTTTGTTGTCATCGGCCTTATTTATCTCATATTGCGATGGTTGCTCAATAAAACTCTTAGCCTACCTTTTGGCTTTCGGATCAAATATTTGCTTTGCCTCAGGCTCTTTTGGTGCAAAAAAGGCTTTCACCTAGGCATCGCTGATCGCTTTGGTTTCCTCATTAGTCATCTCGTAAGGTAACTTGGGAGGAGACGGCGGGGTTTTCTTTGCCCTACTACCTTTGTTCTGAGTAGTAGTACTACTAGTCGACCGAGCGGCCGCCTTCGGATGACGTGGCGGTAGAGTCGGCTCCCGTGGCGGCGGACTTGCGCTATGGTGGTCGTCCCACTCCTCATCATGTGGAATTGCTGGAGGAGGAAGACTCGGCTGACTCAGAGGAGACAGTGGTGGCCTGGGCGCGAGCCTAGAAACACGATGTATTTCTTGCGCCATAGAATGATACCACCCTTGACTTCTCCTATTTTCCTCTCATCTTCAGCTCCAGGGATGTAAAGTTCCAGTGATTCATATTGTTGTAGAACTTCATCCACCCCGACACGATCATAGCCATATGGAATCTCATTGCAATGCTAGCGTGCTCCAGGTTCACAAGAGAAAGCATAGCCGAGAGCCGCCTTGAAGGATAAGTTCATCACTCTCACATTTAGCTCACAACTTGTCTTCTCAGTGATATTATCCACGGGTTAGCGATCTATCGGATCGGCCGCCGTGGAAGCCACGCTGCTTTTTCGCTGAAATGGGTTGCTGGCACTTTCTTGTAGCGGCTGATGAGTGGGCCCTTGCTGGCGCATTTAGTCCAGTTGCTTCTGTTGCTCCTTTAACATGCCATATATTTCCTTGTTCTTTATTTTTACGCTACCCAACCAGTGTGCCTCCTCCTTCTCCTTCCGCTTCTTTTCTCTCGCTCGACTTCTATAAGATTCATTGTCCTCGGGAAACCCAGTCTTCCACGACACAGAAGGTCCAAAGCCTCGTGTTCATCCTGGTTTTTCAGGATTCCCGAGGGCCTTTGTGAGATTGTCATTCTCTCTATCGGGTTTGAACTTACCATATTGAACCTCCCCGATTGTTTTAAGAATTCCTTCATGGGGTGTAGCAATTTCTATCTTTTCATCAAATATTAACTCCCCTGTTTCCATGTCATACATCGCCCCATGTGCAAGTAACCAATTCCTTACCCTGATGGACCAGTCCTCTGTTGTTGGAGTGATTCCTTCGTCACGCAAGGCTCGCTCGACTTCCTCCCACTTAGGCACGAAAGTCATGTAGCCACTTGTCCCCATCTTATGGTGATATTTCTTTTTTTGCAGCATTTTCTTTATTCTTTTCAGACCTTTTTTTGCTACTTCTGATTTCTTTGAGTCCATAAAGCTTTCACAGTGAGCCCACTGCTTCTCTAGTGTTCCAGTGAATTCTAAAACTTCTTTTTTCTCGAGATATTCATTGTATAATCTTTTCTTGTAGTTATTGAACTGTTCGGCCATCTTCTTAAGAGCAAAATGCTTGACTTTGGACCTCATAGCATATGTGGCCTACTTAGACTCCAAGACCGGTTGGGTGAAATGTGAAATGAGATTCTCCCATAGTATATCTTTGTATCTATCCTCGACAAAACTCTTAGGGTTTGCATCTCCCTTTGCTGGCTTATTCCATTTGATAATGCTGATCGAGACGTTGTCCCTAACAATAAATCCACATTGATGAATAAATGTGTTTGCGTTACTTATGGAAAGCAACAGTTTGCTCTCTGGAGAGACCTCCTCAATTGTGAGATGCGCATCAGCGGCCATCCCTTTGGCCGGGCCTTGTTTACTACTTTTGCCAGACTTGGTCGATGTGAAGGTCTAAAATATGAAACATTTGTTAATATATATACACATAAATCAATTAATGCATCTATCTAGTGATCACAAGAGGCTTAATAATATACCTTGCCAGACTTTGTTAAGGCCGGTCCATCATTTCCCAAGCCGTCATCACAATTAAAACTCGTTTGCGCTTCGACTAGAGGTTCTATCTCCATTCCATCACCGGACTCATTCAGAAACCGTGAGCCATCTTCTGCTACACCCTGATCGACGAGCGCTCAACCATGATCGGGGAGCGCTTCACCCTGATAGGGGAGCGCTTCATCACCTCATATGATGTCGAATAGAGCCTATTCACCTTCTCTGCCGCTGAAGCCCATAGAATAACTACTATGACATAATGTGCATATGAGTAATAAAATTAACAATGTACCATATCACAACAACAAAGTACTAATATTATATAACATATCAAATAACATCTTAAATAACAACAAAGTACTAATATCATATAAATATCTCGAATACATCTCGAATAACATCTCTCTCAAACTCAACATCGACTCCTGGTTCCTGAGCCACGGGATGTGAACACCCAAAGAGAAGGAACCATCACAAGAGTATAGCTCGGGTGAGATCCCTGAAAAACCAACAAGGTATCAGAGACCCTGGCGTCCAACATCAAGATACAGCTACGAATGTACTCGTCCTCCTCTCTAACACAATACCGTATCACCTCCTTGGGGGCCGGCTCGCTCTGCACCCTGCCTGGACCACGCGACTGCCACCAAAGAAGCTCTAGGTCACCGAAGACACCTGGATTCCTCACCAAGCTACGCATCCCGGTAGGTAGCACCTCCCTGTGCTAGCCCGACTGAGCTCAGTCTTAGACCCATTGTCAAGTTCCCATATATCCTCTATATAACCATAATATGTGTCCTTCGATCCATTGTCGTTTGTTGCATCAAAGCGTACACCACTGTTTTGGTTGGTGCTCTTTTTATCTTGGGTGATAGTATAAAATGTATTCTCATTTATCTCGTACCCTTGGAAAGTCCATATAGTCGAAGATGGTGAGCTGACCAACAAGTACAGCTGATCACAAACAGTGTTGTTATTCATGAGATGTGTTTGCAACCAACCGCCAAAAGTCTTCATATGTTCGTCTCTAATCCAGGAATCAAGATTCCTGGGTTGTTGGAGCGTACAATATTCTTATGTTCCTTGATATACGGAGCTGTCAAGGTGGAATTTTGTAGAACAATGTAGTGTGCTTGAGTGAAAGAATGCTCGTCCCTACATATTATTGATTTTCTTCCTAACGTGCATTTTCCACTCAGCCTCCCCTCATGCCATGATTTAGGAACACCAATCGGCTTACTGTTAGGAATAAATTCAACATAAAACTCAATGACCTCCTCTGTTCCATAGCCCTTGGAGATGCTTCCTTCTGGACTAGCATGATTATGAACATATTATTCAAGACTCCCATGAACCTCTCAAAGGGGAACATATTGTGTAGAAATACAGGACCCAAAATGGTAATTTCGTCAACTAGGTGTACCAGGAGATGCGTCATAATATTGAATAAGGATGGTGGGAACACCAACTCAAAACTAACGAGACACTGGACCACATCATTTTGTAACCTCGGTAGAATTTATGGATCTATTACCTTCTAAGAAATAGCATTCAGGAATACACATATCTTCATAATGGGTAGTCGGACATTTTTCGGTAGAATCCCCATCAATGCAATTGGAAGCAATTGCGTCATAAGCACGTGGCAGTCATGGGACTTTAGGTTCTAGAATTTTTTTCTCTGCCATATTTATTATTCCCTTTATATTCGACGAGATTCTAGACGGGACCTTCATACTGCTCAGGACTTCAAAAAATATTTCCTTCTCTTCTTTGGTAAGAGGGTAGCTGGCAGCACTTAGAAGTCATTTACCCATCTTCATTGGATGCATGCCATCTCGGTCTTACACCTTGCTGATCTTGATGTGCTTCTGGCGTATCTTTTGTCTTTCCTTACACGCCCATGAAGCCTAGAAGGTTCACACAAAGATTCTTCGTCATGTGCATCACGTCAATTGCAGAGCGGACCTCTAGAACTTTCCAATAGGGTAGCTCCCAAAATATAGATTTCTTCTTACACATGGGCGCATGTCCATCAGTGTCATTCTGAATAGATTGACCGCCAACGCCCTTTCCAAAGATTACTTATATATCCTTGACCATACCAAATATATCATCAGTAGTACGGTGGATAGGCTTCTTCCGGTGATCGACCTCACCATTGAAATGCTTGCCTTTCTTTCTTGCAGGATGCCTGGACGAAGGAAATGGACGATGCCCCTGGTACACATTCTTCCTACCATTATCCAAATATATACTTTCAGTATCATCCAAACAATGCGGGCATGCATTGTATCCCTTGTTTGACTATCCTGAAAGGTTACTAAGAGAAGGCCAATCATTGATGGTTACGAACAACAATGCTTGTAGGTCAAATGGCTCCTCTTTGTGCTCATCCCACATATGTACACCTTCGTCGCTCCACAACTGTAGTATTTCTTCAACTAATGACCTTAGGTACACATCAATGTTGTTGACGGGTTACTTCAGGCCTTGGATGAGAACTGGCATCATAATGAACTTCATCTTCATGCACAACCAAGGAGGAAGGTTATAGATACATAGAGTTACATTCCAGGTGCTATGACTACAACTCTGCTCCCCAAAAGGATTCATGCCATCTGTACTTAGACCAAACCTTAAGTTCCGTGCGCATCTGCAAATCCCGGGTACTCTCTATCGATTTTTCTCCACTGTGACCCATCAGCGGGGTGTCTCAACATCGAGTCTTTCTTGCGGCCTTGTTTGTGCCATTGCAACAACTTTGCATGCTCTTTGTTTCTAAACAAACATTCCAACCACAGTATTATAGGAGCATACCACATCACCTTTGCAGGAACCCCCTTCCTGGGGCGCTGCTCGCCCTCAACATCACCAGGGTCATCTCGTCTGATCTTATAATACAATGCACCGCATACCAGGCATGTATCCAAATTCTCGCACTCCTCACCGTGGTAGAGGATGTAGTCATTAATGCATGCATGTATCTTCTGCACCTCTAGTCCTAAAGGGCAGACAACCTTCTTTGCCTCGTATGTACTGACGGCAATTCGTTATCCTTTGGAAGCTTCTTCTTCATTATTTTCAGTAGCTTCTCAAAACCCTTGTCAAATAAACCATTCTCTGCCTTCCATTGTAGCAATTCTAGTGTGGTATCGAGCTTTGTGTTGCCATCTTCGCAATTTGGGTAAAACAATTTTTTGTGATCCTCTAACATGCGCTCCAACTTCTTCTTCTTGTTTTCATTTTCGCATTCTCTCTGTGCACCAAGAATGGCCTGACGAAAATCATCATCAGTCTCATCTAATGCCTGTTCTTCACCTTCTTCTTGTTCATTGTCTTTCATTGGAGTACCACCATATTCAGGGAACATTGGATAGTTGGCATCGTTCTCTTCTTCTTTGTTGTCTTCCATCATAACCCCTCTTTCTCCGTGCTTTGTCCAACAATTATAGTCGGACATGAAACCTGACTGAATCAGGTGGATGTGAATGTTTTTGAGGAAGAGTAATCCTTCTCATTCCGATAGACACGGCATGGATAACACATAAAACCATTCCGCTTGTTTGCCTCAGCCAAATCGAGAAAAGAATGCATGTCTTTATTGAACGCGTCGGATATTCGGGGAGCGTCGTACATCCATTGCCAACTCGTTTGCATTATAATTAAAATTTTGTATCATATAAAAAGTTTGGATCATTTTTACTATATTTACTTGTTCAAATCTAAAAATTAGTGTGTACTAACAACATATATATATATATATAATTTTACATGCACCAATTTTTGAATTGGCCCAAATTGTTAACATAAAAAATGTTGACTTTTTAATTATTGATCTAACAGTGAAAACCTTATTAAATTCTGAGCTCCGGAATCTAAAAATACACATCTCAACTTTCAGTAACTTTTTGCATAATTAAAATTTGCATAAAATTACACATCTAAAATTCCCTCTACTTCTAAAGCATGAAATCTCTCTCTATTTCTAGAGCATTGAGCTAAACTAATAATGAGAGATGAAATAATGAAGTTTCTAACCTTCTAGAAGCTTGGATTGATGGATGCCACCAAATCTTGACAAATCTTGGACAAAAAATGGGAATGAACTTGAGCTAGCTCGGACTCAACAAATGGCCATGGGCTGGACAGAGCAATCCTCTAGCCCCGGTTTGTAATACAGGCCGATACTAAAGGTCCCCTGCCTTCTAGCTGTTGGGGGCACTCATTTAGTCCTGGTTTTTATTACCAACCGGGACTAGAGGTCACCAACAAACCGGGACTAGTCGATTGTTGTATCCTAGCCATTGGAATGGGGACGAACCGGGACTAGTGCTCACACTAGTCCTGGTTCCAAACCCGTCCGGGACTAGAGGCCAGGGCAGCTTCAAACCAAAGCCATGTTTTCTACTAGTGTAACAATAGGAGTACTTGGCAATCGATTGATTTGCTTGGAAGCTAGATTTACACATCAAGTAACACATGTACGGGCTGTCGGTGGTATCGATCTAACGCTCAAAAATCTACATTTGGTATCAAAGCCTACGTTCTTGTCGTGACGATGGGTGGAAGCGGCGGAGAGAGATCCGTCAATAAATATAAGTCTAGCAAGAATAGTGGCTCCAAGACGACAATGAGCTGGGCGACTAGTGCCAACATCATGGTGCAGCGCAACATCCCCGTGTAGTACCCGCAGCTCATTGACACCAACTACGGTGTTTGGGTGGTGAAGATGAATATTATTGTCTGAATGCTTTGAGTGTGGAAGGCAATCACCAATGACAAGGTCGACGACGAGTGTTACCAAGGTTCCATGGCAGCCATAGCCCAGGCTATACCAGATTTCATGCTAATGACATTGGCAGAGTTCAAGATGACAAGAGAGGCATGGGACGCACTCAAGGAGATGAGGGTTGGAGAAGATCGTGTCACGAAGGCTCGAGCATAGGTGTTGAAGCATCAACTTCATAAGTTGCAGATGAAGGAAATGGGATCAGTGAACGACTATGCCATGTGTCTCACCACCTTGGTGGGAGAGATCCACGCACTCGGTGGAAAGCTCTAGGAATTCGATGTCGTGGAAAAGTTTTTTTTATCTCGGTTACCGATAAATTCATTTACATCATTGGCACGCTTGAGGAGCTTACTGACATCGAGAACATGACCATAAGGGAGACGATAGGACGCTTGCGAACGTGGGAAGAGAATTCTCGTGGTTGTCGGAAAGGCAAAGGAGGTGGCGACGATCAATTTCTCTACTCACGCGCTGACTGGGAGGCCCCAAATAGCAAAGGAAAGCGTGACAGCGAAGGATCACGACGGGCACGAAGAAAAGGGCAAAGAAAAAGGCAAGCCACAAGGACGCAGCAAAGATGATCAATATGACAAACAGAAGCCACGGAACTTAGATATGTCCAAGATCAAGTGCTACAACTACAATACTATGAGTCACTATGCAAAGAAATTTCCGAAGCCTAACAAAAATAAGATGAAGACAAATTTGACGAAGCTAACTCAGTTCCAGCGACGATGACAAAAACCACCCCTACCCAAAAAACAGATAGAGAACATGGAGAAAAATGACCCAACAAATGGCTTAACAACTCACGATCAACAAAAAAGCAAAAAGAAAAGCAAAAAGAAAAGAATAAAGGGATTTCTATTTTCGTGCCCTTGGTTCATTAATTGTACTCAGTTTTCCCCAGCCGCTTACTTTTCCTCACTTTCCCCTCGCTATGTTATGAAACCCTCGCAGGCGCTCGTAGGCGCTCAGACGAAGGGATGACGTTAGGTCAAATGCTTGACGTTACATGCCGACCGATGGGACCGCGTTGGGGCGGGTCCTTCCGTGGCCATTACGTGTTGACAGGTGGGGACAGGATACACGTCGGATCTGCCATCCATCTCTTGCTGACTTGTGGGACGCTTTTTTCCTGATTGGGTGGCTGGTGCAACCAATGACAAATGGGGTCGTTCTGTGGGGCCATTGAAGCTAATGAATGATGGGCCATCATGTGGGGCCGTCGAAGCCAATGACCGATGGGGCCATGATGTGGGGCTGGAGGGAGGATTTGCATATTTGCCACGTTTTACATTGCAACTTGCATATTTTACATTTTATGTGTCACTGACATGTGGTGGTCATGTGGAAAATATACAAATTTCAAAAAAGTTTGGCAGATATGCAAAAATCCCGGAGCAGCTACTCTCCCAAACATTGACAGGTGGGGTCGTGTATGACACATGTGAGGTCGGCTCTCTCTCTCATCCGCTCCCAGCCCCCAGCCCCGAGCAGCTCCTATCCCATCGGCGGACAGAGCAGCCATCTTCGACGCGTCAGCGGTTCTGTCCTACGATGGCGTCGGAAGGTCTGCCACGCTACACCTCAACCATGGCTCCAACACCTATTTCGTCCGCATGCATTGTATGTTGAGGTAGTACCGACCGCATGCAGGTCCGCCGTCCATGATGACGGGGAATTTTTCTGCCGCCATAGCTCGATGAATGGTCACAGCAATTACTAGTAGTGCTTGGTAAGACCTTTGCTCCTGATCCGCCCACCTAATCGATTCGGTTCCCGTAATTTCCTTGATATTGTAGGGGTAAATTAGTCTTCAATGTATGGTCATAGAGGGTACACCAGCGAGGGTGGGGATTCGATCATGTCGTGGCCACATTCTCCTTCTTCTACCATGTCGGAAGTGAAGGTAGCTCCTTCTCTTTGTACTACCATTGAATTTGAAGTGCTGCCATGGCCTTCCGAACTAATTATAATTAGGTTTGTTTTGGGATTGTTACAGTGTGCTATGCAGGCCGATGATCCATGGTACATTGCATACCAAGATGAATCATCCCAGTGGTCTAGCCAGAGTATGGATTTGGAGGATATGGTTGCCAAATTAGGTGATGAATTGGCCCATAAAAACCTGTTGATATTAGATCTGAAGTGTACTATCGACAAAGAAAATAAGAAATTGGAGCTTATTCGCAAAGAGAAGTTGACACTTGAGGCTGATCTTGCTATATCTGATCAAGTGGTAGAAAATCTAAAACATGAACTTCAAGTGAAGGGGGAGGATAATAGTAGATTCTTGTGGCCAGTTTTAGTAGTTGTCATCCCCGTCCTAACAGTTACAGTATGAGGTTGTGGTGAAGGTTGCACGTGTAATAATTAGTTGAATTGATACCTAATTTAGAGAATAAAATTGTTATTCAATGGATGGTTGTGAGTTCCTGCTAATTTAGTCACTTTGTGGTCCCAAAGTTGGCAAGAAAATATATTGCGGGGCCTGAGTTGCTTGCCATTGGATCTAGCTGCCCATAGTTGGCGTGCCAAATGCCTAGAGGGTCAAATTGGGGGCCCTATCAATTATGACTATTGTGTCGCTACCATCGTGGCTGCCATTCCCCGTTCTTCTTGACGCCACATTCTTCTTCTCTAGAGAGGCGATCTGTCAAATAAAGTACTACTCCCTCCGATCCAAATTAGTTGACTCCAATTCGTCAAGATACAAATGAATCTAATACTAATTCATGTCTAGATACAATCGAATCTAGACAAATCTAAATCAACTAATTTAGGTCAGAGGGCGTACTACTTAGGAATCAGCTTTAGAGCATATCCCTCCAATCCATATTACTACTTTTCAATGAATTAGATGTATCTAGACATGTTTTAGTGCTAGATACATCTGTTTCAATGACAAGTAGTATGAATCGGAGAAAGTATCAATTTTGATTCAAATGATACATATTTCGATCAAATTTATACAAGCCCACCGGATATTGTCCAAGCAAGTACTGCTACTTATAAATCAGCTTTAGAGCATATCCATCGGTCTCACAGATCAAACACATACTCCCTCCGACCCATATTAGCACTAAAAATTGACTAGTTACATTCATATCTAGATAAATCTAAGTCAACTAATATGAGTCGGAGGGAGTATCAAATTTATTCAAATTATACATATATTTTAAATCGCAGAATTTTGGTTCATATTAGGCTCAAATTTGTCCCAATATTAAGTGGACGGTGAGCTAGCCGCCCTCCTCTCCGCATGTGTACTCCAAGAAATATGGGAAAAGTGTTCCCATCCATGCGGCCACGAGGTACATTCGGCCTTCACCGTCGAAGTGCACCTCGAAGTGCCAGTCGCAGTCGTGGCCTACCTCCCACAACCTTGGTTCACGAGGGCTTGATCTATGTCATTGTGGTGATGTTACGAATGATGGCTTCAATTGTCATCGCATCTATGACCACTGTCGGCACCATCGCTGCCTCGGTGTCTTTCATCAGCAACGGATCTGAGGAGGTGAACAGGAGTGAGACAGACAGAGATAGAAATTTTAGACGCTTAGATCCTCACCGCCGCATGTTGTTCCAGCCGCCACGCATGGATCCATGTCGCCGCAAGCTGTTCCAACCCCCACGCTTAGGTAAACGCCGCTGCATGCCATTCCGATCGCCAGGCTTAGATCCGCACCGCTACACGCTGTTCTGTAGGGGTTCGTAGAATGGAAAACAAAAAATTTCTATCACATGCACACAAACAAGCCAAGATCTATCTACTAGATTGTAGCAACGAGTCAATTAGATACTCACCCTCTGTCACATCCCAAGATTTTCCAAATCTTGTTATGTGAAAAATAAATGAATAAAATAAAACTTTGTTGATTTTCAGGGTGAGAAGAAACTTTTGATTCCAATTGGAAACTTTCAAAACCTATTTGGATCAAATAAAATCCTAAAGGGATTTAAAAAGATAAAATAAACAATAAAGTTAAAAATATTTGGAATTACTATTTTTGGATCTTTTAATAAAAGATTTAGTTTTCAAATGAAAAGGTAGAAATATAAATAAAGATTATTTTATAGAGCCAAATTAAACCTTGGCCAAGCTTTTGAAATAAAATGTTTTGTTTTGATTAAAAGAGTAAAGGTTTATTTAAATAAAATAATGAGGGTTTATTAATAAACCAATTTTATTAAAATAAAGGTTTTACCATTTTTAAACATCAAAACATGTTATTTTTATTTTAAACAAGTTTTCCAAGTATTTTATATTTTCAAATAAAACCTACCAATTTGGTTTTGATAATATTTAGATTTCAAATGGAATTTTAAATAAATCAAATCCTTTTTGATTTAATAACTAAGGGCTATTTTATTTAATAAATAAATGGATCCAAAAAAGAATAAAAATATTATTTTATTTTGGGACTTGGATTTGTGTTGTTAAACAGAACCAAAACTCAATGCAAAGTTTAGAGGAGTTTTGAATTGATTTGTTATTTGAATGGTTTGATTGAATTTCAAAACAGAAATAAGAAATGGAAAAAAAGAAAAAGTATGGGAACAAAAAAAATATGAAACGGACTCGACCCAACTAAGCCCAGTTAGCCCACTCCGTCTCAGAAACTCACCCACTCAGCGACTGACCGATGGACCCCCGTTCCCTCTCTTTCTCTCACGCTGCCAAGCGGACCCCACCTGCCTCGTCAGCGTCTTCAACCGCGGACCCGTTCCTTCCCCTCACCTCGCCGGCCGTTTCTGGCTATAATCTCTCGCGTAAATTCGTGTCAATGCCTCAGCAATTCAACCCCTTGACCACGCAGTGATAAACGCCAGCATCTCCTCTCTCTTTCCCCTCTCTCTCCCGACCCTCTTTGCCCTCAGGCTGCCCTCATTGATTGCAACAACCTCCCTGTCTCCGACGAGCTCGCAACCGAATTCCGGCAGCCCTGCGCCACCCCTTTCCTCCTCGAGCACACGGACGTGTCCTCCAGACCCTGGCGCATATCCCTGCCTCCTCAGCTCAGTCGCGCGTGCCCCACATCGTCGGCAGCGACCACGACTGACTACGCCACCGTCTGCCATTTCTCCGGCGACGTTCCCAGGTAGAGTTCGACCGCGCCTTCCCCTCCTGTGGATGCACCCGTTCTCGCTATTTCTGTGCGCAGCGAACACAATATATTTTGTGCCTTGGCATCGCCTGTACTCTCGCCAGCGAAGACGAAAAGAGCGTGCCCGACGCCGAGCGAACTCCGGTGAGCAATCCAGGGCAACCACGAGCGCCCCTCGACCCAAGAAGACTACGTTGAGCATCAGCACGAACCAGCGAACCCGGTGAGCTTATTCCCCATCCACCTTGCTTCCTGTATCATCGGCAACCTCGCCGCCTGAGCGCCGCCGCCGCCCAGCCGCCGCCAGCGCCGCTCATTCTAGGTCAAGCTCGCAGCAACCATTGGATTTGGATCGCGTGGATGGGATAGAAACTTAAAAGAAGGGGTACGAGTGATCCTGTGCCGCTCGATCTATTTTAATCCAACGCCTCATATCGCTTGATCCGCGCGAACCGGTATCGCCCAGTAGAATCACGCCACGTGGCCTATAATTGATTTAAAAGACATAAACATTTCTATTAGTAGTTTGAATTTGTAAATTGCATAACTTTTGATCCACACGTCCAAATTTTGCAAATTTTATATCAATGGATTCAGAAAAGCAAGCCCTAGCCAACCATGCCATTTGTTTAGTAAAAAGTTTCTGTTAAATTGTTTGTTTTTGCAGAAACTTGTGTATGCTTGTTTAGGTTATAAAAATTATTCCAAAATGATTTTGAGGATAAAATATTTTGCAAATGGTTTGTTTTGAACCTACTGACCATAGTAAACAAATTGTGGTTTAAAAAATGTATTTGGTGAAACAAAAGAATGAATCCTTGATTTAAACCATTTCTAGTCAAATAAAAATATGGTTTAATTGTTAAAAATGATTTTGGAGGAAAACCTTTGGAAAATGTTTTGGAAATAAACTCTCTGACCCTAAACACAAAGTTTTATGGTTTGAAAACATATTTTTTGAATCCTATAGATTAATGCCTTATTAAAAACATTTCTACACCACATAAAATGATACTTTGTTTAGAAAAGGGTTTATAAATTGAAACCTTTTGCAAATGACTTTGCCACTTTATAAAATGACCAATAGGTGTTTTCAAAATGTTTATGACCCATTAGGAAACACTCTTTCAAATAAAACAAAGCTTGGCATGCTTGCATGCATTACTTTGACTTTATCATTTTATGTGATGTTTTGCTTGATTGGTAGATTGAGATTGTGCCTTGCTTGATTGAATTGTAGTGATTTGAAGAGTGTGATTGTTGCGAGGACAAGGAGTGGACTTATACTCTACCAAAAAAGGCAAGTGATGCTTCATACTTTTGTCCCATTACTTTCACTATGCATTAGTGATTTTTCTAAGTAAAACTTGCATGGAATTTTTGCTAAGTATAAACCATGCTATGGGAAAACCTAGTAGATGAAACCTTAGTAGAATTTCCTAAGTTAAGATTCCTACTACTATCATGCTTAGCTTAGCTAATAGAAAACAAGGGTGGAATATATACATTCATACTATGGAAAAATTTCTAAGTCTGAGGACTTGTGTTTTTGTTTAATAAAACAACTAAGATAATGAATCACCTGGGTGGAAAGGGACTTGCTTGGTGGTTTTAGGTTGAGTGGTTACACAAGGCCCATGGCTATGGGTTACCTTGTGCATCACACTTGTGGATTGCCACCCAGGAACAAAGAGATTTGAGATGTCAAATGTTGAGAAGCTTCAAGTGCAACCACTTGGCATTATGGGCTCTGCCTGGATCATATAGGTTGCTAGAACTTAGCCAATTGGACAATTGGTGGTAGTGGGAATGATAGGTTGGAACGCGTCCATTTGGTCTAAGGAAAGGCTTCTGAAAGATCTTGTCTTGGTGAAACCAAGTCTTGTGGGGAAGTGCACCACCTCTGCAGAGTGTAAAATCTAATTACTTAGCCATGTACCTGGTAAAGGATAATTTGAGCATCAAGACATGGAAGCTATCAAGAATCTCATCATCCAAATTTCTAAGTTAAAAACTTGTGGTTGAACAAGGGTGAAAGGATCTTCAATCTTTGATTGGTAGATGCCTTGGGTGATTTTTGTCAAGCAAAAACTTAGTGTTTTCAAATGATAAGGTAAATCTATTTTGAGCAAAGCAAGCCTAAGCTACACTTAGCCAAATGCATATAGATGATAGACTCCACTATACTATCATAGTATCACTTGCCAATACAATTCAGATGTATTGACCCTTGTGGATGTAACTTGTAATGTTGCAGGTTGGTTTGGTGTTAGTGAAGTTTATTGATTAGGATTACAAGTCTACAACCAACATGTTTACCTGTGGCACTTTGAAGATGAAGGACCCCATGCTTATAGATATTCTGCTGCAATGTAATGTAATAGCCAAATGAGCTATGTAAGATGTAATAAATTAGTTTATTCCTGGTTATAAAGTTGTATTATGACCTTTGTTTCTTGATATTACATCTTAACTGTGGATGCTAGCTATTGATCCAGGGACTAGCATTGCAAACACAAGGGACTCTACCTTATTAAAGGTTGGGAACCTTACAGATGGTATCAGAGCATTGTGTTGCCTGTAGAATTTTTAAACCTAGGATTGGACAAAACCCCTTAGAAAAATAGAAGTTGTCTTTGTTCCAAAAACTTATTTACAAACAATCTTGTAAACTCTTTCCTCAACCATTTTGATTTTGATTCTACATCTCATCTATTTCAAACTTGATGGACAAAGCCTACCCCATGGCCAAAGACTTCACCATGTGCAAAGGACTCATCAACTCTAATGACTTCAACATCTTCAACTCTAATGACTTCAACATCTTCATCATTTTCACCAAGGACTTCAACCTTGGATGTCACTAAGGACTACAAGTGAGACAAGAAATCTTGCCCAAGACTTGAAGACTAAGGAAATACAACTTAAAAGGAACCATCATCACCTTGAAGTTTTGAGACCAAGATGCAAGAAATTCTCTAAGGATACAAAGATCTTGTTCATGAAGAATCAACTAAGAAGGATGGAAAGATTTCAAGTGAACCATATAGATGGACCACCATATCTTGTTTAAGTCAAACACACCAACTTATGTGGTATAAAAAAAATATTTTTGGTTGCCTAAAAATATGCTTGAAACTTGTTGTTTGAGTGAAATGTTTGGCTTGTGATTGCTTGCACATTGCTTGAGTGAATTGTGATGTGTGTGATTAAAATTATTCCCTTAGAAATATTTTTGCCTATTCTAATCCCAATTCAACCCAAACAGATGACTTCTCCAAGAGACTCCGACATCAAGGATGGTGACACCAACAACAACCAAGAGGACAACATGAGAGAACTTATAGCAACCCAAAACCAATTGAGCCAAATGACAACTCAGCTTTTAGCCAACAACAATGGACTAGACCCAGCCATACAAAGGATTTTGAAACTTCAATCCCAATTGTTGCAAGGATTGGTTACTCAAATGATCAACATGGGAGAAAACTTTTCCCAAAGAGCTAATGACAACAAGGATGACAAAGATGTTATTCTAGATGGAACCCAAGCATGCAATATTTGTAGAGACAAGGATCATACATGCAAGGAGCATGAATATCAATGCCCTAATTGTGAAGAAGAAAGTCATATCTCTAGTAACTGCCCCAAGAAGAGAGAAAGATTTCCCACCTTTGAGGTGAGATATGAAGAGCATGAACTAGAAGAACTCCTAGCTTTGGAGAGACCCAAAAAGAAGAAGGACAAAAGCCAGTTGCAATGTTACAATTGCAAAGAGATGGGACACTATGCCAGTGAATGCCCAGAAAAGAAGAAGAGCCAAGAAGACAAACAAAAGCTAGTGAAACCCAAGATGAGGAAGGATATTAGCCAAGTGATGTGCAACCACTGCAAAGATTTAGGACATTATGCATCATATTGTCCAGAGAAGCGACCTCGAGACCTCAGCCTTGTCACATGTTTCAAATGCAAGGAGCTAGGCCACTATGCAAACCTCTGTCCAGGAAAGTTACACCAAGATCCCAAGTAAGACAAGATGTAATCTATTTGAAAATTTTAAGGGTGGTAGTACCCTAGATGCTTTTGAGCCAACTTGTAACCCCTAGCCTCCCCAAATCTCGGGACGAGATTAATTTTAAGGGTGGTAACCTGTCACATCCCAAGATTTTCCAAATCTTGTTATGTGAAAAATAAATGAATAAAATAAAATTTTGTTGATTTTCAGGGTGAGAATAAACTTTTGATTCCAATTGGAAACTTTCAAAACCTATTTGGCTCAAATAAAATCCTAAAGGGATTTAAAAAGATAAAATAAACAATAAAGTTAAAAATATTTGGAATTACTATTTTTGGATCTTTTAATAAAAGATTTAGTTTTCAAATGAAAAGGTAGAAATATAAATAAAGATTATTTTATAGAGCCAAATTAAACCTTGGCCAAGCTTTTGAAATAAAATGTTTTGTTTTGATTAAAAGAGTAAAGGTTTATTTAAATAAAATAATGAGGGTTTATTAATAAACCAATTTTATAAAAATAAAGGTTTTACCATTTTTAAACATCAAAACATGTTATTTTTATTTTAAACAAGTTTTCCAAGTATTTTATATTTTCAAATAAAACCTACTGATTTGGTTTTGATAATATTTAGATTTCAAATGGAATTTTAAATAAATCAAATCCTTTTTGATTTAATAACTAAGGGCTATTTTATTTAATAAATAAATGGATCCTAAAAAGAATAAAAATATTATTTTATTTTGGGACTTGGATTTGTCTTGTTAAACATAACCAAAACTCAATGCAAAGTTTGGAGGAGTTTTGAATTGATTTGTTATTTGAATGGTTTGATTGAATTTCAAAACAGAAATAAGAAATGGAAACAAAGAAAAAGTATCTGAACAAAAAAAATATGAAACGGACTCGACCCAACTAAGCCCAGTTAGCCCACTCCCTCTATCCCTGCAAGAAAACAGTTCGCACTCAGAAACTCACCCACTCAGCGACTGACCGGTGGACCCCCGTTCCCTCTCTTTCTCTCACGGTGCCAAGCGGACCCCACCTGCCTCGTCAGCGTCTTCAACCGCGGACCCGTTCCTTCCCCTCACCTCGCCGGCCGTTTCTGGCTATAATCGCTCGCGTAAATTCGCGTCAATGCCTCAGCAATTCAACCCCTTGACCATGCAGTGATAAACGCCAGCATCACCTCTCTCGCCCGACCTTCTCTGCCCTTAGGCTTCCCTCATTGCTTGCAACAACCTCCCTGTCTCCGACGAGCTCACAACCGAATTCCAGAAGCCCTGCGCCACCCCTTGCCTCCTCGAGCACACGGACGTGTCCTCCAGACCCTAGCGCATCTCCCTGCCTCCTCAGCTCAGTAGCGCGTGCCCCACATCGTCGGCAGCGACCACGACTGACTACGCCACCGTCTGCCATTTCTCCGGCGATGTTCCCAGGTAGAGTTCGACCGCGCCTTCCCCTCCTGTGGATGCACCCGTTCTCGCTATTTCTGTGCGCAGCTAACACAATATATTTCGTTCCTTGGCATCGCCTGTACTCTCGCCAGCGAAGACGAACAGAGCGTGCCCGACGCCGAGCGAACTCCGGTGAGCAATCCAGGGCAACCACGAGCGCCCCTCGACCCAAGAAGACTACGTTGAGCATCAGCACGAACCAGCGAACCCGGTGAGCTTATTCCCCATCCACCTTGCTTCCTGTATCACTGACAACCTCTCCGCCAGAGCGCCGCCGCCCAGCCGCCGCCAGCGCCGCTCATTCTAGGTCAAGCTCGCAGCAGCCGTTGGATTTGGATCGCGTGGATAGGATAGAAACTTAAACGAAGGGGTACGAGTGATCCTGTGCCGCTCGATCTATTTTAATCCAACGCCTCACATCGCTTGATCCGCGCGAACCGGTATCGCCCAGTAGAATCACGCCACGTGGCCTGTAGTTGATTTAAAAGACAGAAACATTTCTATTAGTAGTTTGAATTTGTAAATTGCATAACTTTTGATCCACACGTCCAAATTTTGCAAATTTTATATCAATGGATTCAGAAAAGCAAGCCCTAGCCAACCATGCCATTTGTTTAGTAAAAAGTTTCTCTTAAATTGTTTGTTTTTGCAGAAACTTGTGTATGCTTGTTTAGGTTATAAAAATTATTCCAAAATGATTTTGAGGATAAAATATTTTGCAAATGGTTTGTTTTGAACCTACTGACCATAGTAAACAAATTGTGGTTTCAAAAATGTATTTGGTGAAACAAAAGAATGAATCCTTGATTTAAACCATTTCTAGTCAAATAAAAATATGGTTTAATTGTTAAAAATGATTTTGGAGGAAAACCTTTGGAAAATGTTTTGGAAATAAACTCTCTGACCCTAAACACAAAGTTTTATGGTTTGAAAACATATTTTGTGAATCCTATAGATTAATGCCTTATTAAAAACATTTCTACACCACATAAAATGATACTTTGTTTAGAAAAGGGTTTATAAATTGAAACCTTTTGCAAATGACTTTGCCACTTTATAAAATGACCAATAGGTGTTTTCAAAATGTTTATGACCCATTAGGAACCACTCTTTCAAATAAAACAAAGCTCGGCATGCTTGCATGCATTACTTTGACTTTATCATTTTATGTGATGTTTTGCTTGATTGGTAGATTGAGATTGTGCCTTGATTGATTGAATTGCAGTGACTTGAAGAGTGTGATTGTTGCGAGGACAAGGAGTGGACTTATACTCTCTACCAAAAAAGGCAAGTGATGCTTCATACTTTTGTCCCATTACTTTCACTATGCATTAGTGATTTTTCTAAGTAAAACTTGCATGGAATTTTTGCTAAGTATAAACCATGCTATGGGAAAACCTAGTAGATGAAACCTTAGTAGAATTTCCTAAGTTAAGATTCCTACTACTATCATGCTTAGCTTAGCTAATAGAAAACAAGGGTGGAATATATACATTCATACTATGGAAAAATTTCAAAGTCTGAGGACTTGTGTTTTTGTTTAATAAAACAACTAAGATAATGAATCACCTGGGTGGAAAGGGACTTGCTTGGTGGTTTTAGGTTGAGTGGTTACACAAGGACCATGGCTATGGGTTACCTTGTGCATCACACTTGTGGATTGCCACCCAGGAACAAAGAGATTTGAGATGTCAAATGTTGAGAAGCTTCAAGTGCAACCACTTGGCATTATGGGCTCTGCCTGGATCATATAGGTTGCTAGAACTTAGCCAATTGGACAGTTGGTGGTAGTGGGAATGATAGGTTGGAACGCGTCCATTTGGTCTAAGGAAAGGCTTCTGAAAGATCTTGTCTTGGTGAAACCAAGTCTTGTGGGGAAAGTGCACCACCTCTACAGAGTGTAAAATCTAAGTACTTAGCCATGTCCCTGGTAAAGGACAATTTGAGCATCAAGACATGGAAACTATCAAGAATCTCATCATCCAAATTTCTAAGTTAAAAACTTGTGGTTGAACAAGGGTGAAAGGATCTTCAATCTTTGATTGGTAGATGCCTTGGGTGATTTTTGTCAAGAAAAAACTTAGTGTTTTCAAATGATAAGGAAAATCTATTTTGAGCAAAGAAAGCCTAAGCTACACTTAGCCAAATGCAAATAGATGATAAACTCCACTATACTACCATAGTATCACTTGCCAATACAATTCAAATGTATTGACCCTTGTGGCTGTAACTTGTAATGTTGCAGGTTGGTTTGGTGTTAGTGAAGTTTATTGATTAGGATTACAAGTCTACAACCAACATGTTTACCTGTGGCACTTTGAAGATCAATGACCCCATGCTTATAGATATTCTGCTGCAATGTAATGTAATAGCCAAATGAGCTATGTAAGATGCAATAAATTATTTTATTCCTCGTTATAAAGTTGTATTATGACCTTTGTTTCTTGATATTACATCTTAACTGTGGATGCTAGCTATTGATCCAGGGACTAGCATTGCAAACACAGGGGACTCTACCTTATTAAAGGTTGGGAACCTTACACCCTCGAAGATTCCAAAGCGGTTAACGAGAGCAGATTCTCATGGGTGATGTAGTCGTACACTTGTCGATCTCAAGATCGCATAGACGATCGTTCTGACGCTGCGTTCCAGCAGCGCTTACGCAGTCGGTCACACATTCGATACTCGATGAAGACCTTCCTCTCCCTTATTCCAGTAGGCAGTGGAGGTTATAGTTCTCCCGTCGCAATTCTGGCAGCACGACGGCGTGGTGTTGGAAGTAGAGGGAAAATCCTGCAGCGCTTTGCCGGAGCAGGTTATGGTGGATCTAGGGTTTCCTGTTATCTATGGTTTAGAGGGGCAGAGAGGAGGAGGCGTGGCCAGCGGCGGCTAGGGCAGCGACGGTGAGCCGGCAGCGGCGCTGGAGCGGCGGCGGCGTGGCTAGATGGGGAGGGGCTGGTGTTGTGTGGCCTTGGGGCACCCCTCCCCTCTATTTATGAGAGGGAGGGCATCTTTGGAGAGGGGAGTTTGAATCCTTCCCCAACTCCCTCTCCTTGTTGGCTTGTGGTGGAGGGAAAGAAGGATTCTTTCCTTCCTCCACCAGGACACATTGTCCTAGTTTCACTTTTCAAACTTGCCTTTTTGCTTTCAATTTGGAGCTTGATTTCTTTCTTGCTAATGCCCAACCAAGTGACCTAGGACATGAAACAATAATTCCACTTATCCATGACACATTCATGTTCCCTTCTCCTTCTGGTCTGGTGAACCTTCTAGACCCTTCTAGAACATCTCCGATGAAATCATCGGAATCATTCCCGAACTCCGGAATTGGACTTTCCTTATATGAATCTTATTCTCCAGACCATTACGGATCTCCTCGTGATATCCCGGATCCCATCCGAGACTCCAAAAAACATTCGGTCTCCCTACTTACATTCCATATCTACTAAACAACATCGAATCCTTAAGTGTGTCTCCCTACGGTTCGTGAATTACTCGGACATGACCGATACACTTCTCCGATCAATAACCAATAGATGAATCTGGAAATTCATATGGCTCCCACATATTTATATGATTACTTTGCGATCGAATGACCACTTACATACGATACCAATTTCCCTTTGTCTCGCGATAGTTTACTTATCCAAGGTCTAATTGTCGGTATCTCTGCATACCTAGTTCCCGTGATATGTGATCCCTTGTGAGCCAGTCACATGCTTGCAAACCAATTGGATGGCATTCCATCGAGAGGGCCCAGAGTATATCTATCCGCCATATGGATGGACAAATCCGACTCTTGATCCATGTGCCTCAACACATACTTTCCGAACACTCAATGCCAGCTTTATAGCCACCCAGTTACGATGTGGTGTTTGATGTCACCAAAGCATCCATCCGGTGATGGTGATTAGCATGATCTCATGGTCGAAGGATTTAGGTTACTATTTATTTGAAAGCTTATAGCAACTGAACTATATCAAATGACTTGATCTTTATGCTACCCTTAACTATAGGAGTATGTCCATCACACAATTCTCCTAATGATATGATCTTGTTGTTAATAACATCTCAATGTTCATGATCAGGAAACCATGATCATATATTAACCAACAAGCTAGTTTAACAAGAGGCTTTACTAGGGACTCTTTTATGTTTACAAATCACACAAGTATTAATGTTTCCAGTTAATACAATTATAGCATGGTATGTAAACATTTATCATAAGCATGAAGATATGATAATAACCTCTTTATTATTGCCTCTTGGGAATATCTCCAACAGTCTCCCACTTGCACTAGAGACAATAATCTTGTTTCAAATCTTTGTGTATTCAACCCCTATGGCTTTTCGGTGTTGTATTTACACGATTCCTAGTGGTCAAATGATCTTCAGATCCGAATCTTTCAGGTCCGTGTGTAATTGCATGTCTTTGCGTCTCTACACGTCACTCATTCTCTAATGAGATGGCTTTATATAAATTTGGTTAAAACTTGTTGATAATATTGTCGTACAATATATCTTCATGGTACTATCCCGCTGTGAACCACACCTAGTTTGATAACAAACAACTTAACACAAATGCCCTCTTTTGATGCTATAATAGCAGTCATATACTTAGCATTTTGTTGTAGTATCTGTCACAATGTCTTAACTTTGGAACTCATCCAAATCCATTATGGAACTTACTTTCCATTATATTGTGCCACCCTTAGTTTATATTGAGATAAACTTAATTTGTACTTTGTGACAAAACTAGTATCAATGTAGTACTTTTACAATGAACTAATGATCTATTTGTCATATCTACAAAAATAATATATTCTTAGTTCTTCCAAAAGATCATAAGAATATCCTTACTATCATCCAATGATCATCTTATGAATCATCCTGGCATATGCTCATAACATTTAGAGCATAGGACATATCTGGATTTGTACATATCACAGTATGATTGATATAAATACTCTTTGTGATTTCATACATCAAGTATCAATCTATACTTGAATCTTTGTTTCACTTACCAAGTGTCGATACACTTGAATTTTGATTTAATCCTTTCTATGTGGCAAGAACCTTTCTTGTAATTTCCATATTGAACTCATTCAATATCTCATCTATGTACATTTGGCACAACCATATTAGTGTCTCAATCTATCTATATAGATATTGATGACAAATATTCGGGTTTTGCCTAAGTCTTTTATCAAGATGAAATTCTTAACATGTGTTAATAAAAGATACATAATTTCCAATCAACAATATGTCTTCAACATAATATATTAGAAATATGTCTTAGCGCTCCCACTTAATTTCTTGCAAATGCAAGCATCTTTATCGTCTCTGATGAATTTAAACTCTTATAACAATTTCATCATGGTGAAGGTTCCAACTCCGCGATGCTCACTTCAACCATTGTAGTTTGCATACGCTTTTAATATACTTTGAATTAACAAAACAGTATGGACCGTGTTATGCACACGTCCTAGGTAACAATTCTATCAGAAGAACTTGTTTTGTTTATTCAACTACCACATAACAAAATTATATGTAGTGGTTGCTACATTAATCCGTCTAGACTAAACATCGCTATGAAAGATCAAATCTTGTCATAGTCAACTTTTGAATGTTGTTGTGAACTCTTTCCCAACATGTCAACTATTTCATAGATGTGAAACATCCATGTCTATTTCTTTATAGATTCAAACACGACTGTAAGGTTTTACACCTTTCTAGAGGGTCTTTCAAGTTCAAAGCTTGATTTCTCGTGTATGGAACTATCACGGATTTTATGGCTCCAAGCCATTTTACGGAGTCAGGGCCCATCATCGCTTATTTGCATGTGGTCAGTTCATTATAGTCAAATAATGATTCAACCCTCAAATCTTGGTATTTGATTGTTTATCCGACCTACTTGGTTCAATAGAAACTTAGACTTCCGTGACCACAACCTTTGAGGCACATGATCCATGAGCATTGTTGCTGCCTCCGGAACACTTTTCGGCGCTGCGCAACTTTCACATATAGCTAAGGTTCTTTTAACCTTATCAAAGTTCTATTGTCCTCCCACTTAACTTTTCACGGAAAATTCCTTTCTCAAAGAAACTTGACGTTCTAAGAGACAAACATTTTTGTCTTTCGTGTTATGGAGGAATACTCAACGATTATTCGAAATAACATACAAAGATATGTTCATCCAATTTTAGGTTGCAAACATCTTTCTTATGCATATCATACCAATGTTTAAGAAAGGACAACTTGGGTTTTATCCCAAACCATAACTTTATATGGTGTCATTTCAACGGATTATGCTGGAACTCTTTTCAGTGGAAAAACGGTAGTCTCTAAAGCTTTAATATTTAAAATATAATGGCAGTTTTATAAATTACACCTTTGATCTTACCATGTCAAACAAGGTTTCATTACATATCTCGAACGCTCCATACTCTTATGGTGTTTTGGGAAATCCAAATCCACGGAACGATTCCTCAAATCTAAGGTATTATCCATGACACATTCATGTTCACTTCCCCTTTCGGTCCAGTGAACCTTCTAGACCCTTCTAGAACCTCTCAGATGAAATCATCGGAATCATTCCCAAACTCCGGAATTGGACTTTCCTTATATGAATCTTATTCTTCGGACCATTCTAGATCTTCTCGTGATATCCCAGATCCCATCTGAGACTCCGAACAACATTCGGTCTCCCTACTTACATTCCATATCTACTAAACAACATCGAATCCTTAAGTGTGTCTCCCTAAAGTTCGTGAATTACGCGGACATGACCGAGACACTTCTCCGATCAATAACCAATAGAGGAATCTGGAAACTCATATGGCTCCCACATATTTCTATGATTAATTTGTGATCGAATGAACCACTTACATAATATACCAATTTCCCTTTGTCTCGTGATAGTTTACTTATCCGAGGTCTGATCGTCGGTATCTCTGCATACCTAGTTCAACCTCGTTACCGATAAGTACTCTTTTCTCATACCCGTGATATGTGATCCCTTGTGAGCCAGTCACATGCTTGCAAACCAATTGTATTACATTCCACCGAGAGGGCCCAGAGTATATCTATCTGTCATATGGATGGACAAATCCCACTCTTGATCCATGTGCCTCAATACATACTTTCCGAACACTCAATGCCACCTTTATAGCCAGCCAGTTACGGTGTGGTGTCTGATGTCATCAATGCATCCATCCGGTGATGGTGATTAGAATGATCTCATGGTCGAAGGATTTAGGTTACTATGTATCTAAAAGCTTATAGCAACTGAATTATATTAAATGACTTGATCTTTATGCTACGCTTAACTATAGGAGTATGTCCATCACACCATTCTCCTAATGATATGATCTTGTTGTTAATAACATCTCAATGTTCATGATCAGGAAACCATGATCATATATTAACCAACAAGCTAGTTTAACAAGAGGCTTTACTAGGGACTCTTTTATGTTTACAAATCACACAAGTATTAATGTTTCCGGTTAATACAATTATAGCATGATACGTAAACATTTATCATAAGCATGAAGATATGATAATAACCTCTTTATTATTGCCTCTTGGGCATATCTCAAACACGTTCCGACCCCCATGCTTAGGCCTGCGCAGCCGCATGCTGTTTGGACCGCTAGGCTTAGATCTGCGCCGTTGCACGCTGTTCGGACCGCCACGTTTAGAACCGCAGTGCCACACGCTGTTTGGACTGCCGCGCCGTCGTACGTCGATAGGAGGGAAGGAAGATGCGGCTGGTATATGTGAAAGGGAAAGGAAAGGAGAGACATCCATGGCATCAGGCTCTCCTCCGTGTACAGGGTTGGTGCGCCCATCGGGACAGAGAGACCTCCAGCCCGTCGGATAATGATGTATTCAACGGTGGTTGGCTAAGATCCGTGTGATATACATCTCAACCAATCAGAGCGTAGCCCAAACTGATGTGGTTGGTATACGTGCGGCAGGAAAGGAAGGGAGAGACATCCACCCTATCGGGCTCTCCTCTCTGTACAAGGTAGGTGCACCCGTCGGGAGAGAGACCTCCAACTCATCGGAGCATGATGTATCCAACAGTGGTTGGCCAAGATATGTGTGACATACTTCTCGACCAATCAGAGCGCATCAGCCAAACTGAGCGCAAGTTGATCTGTTGTGAGGGTTTAAGTCAGGAGAGAGGGGAAAAGTGAGGAAAACTTTAGCGGGAGGGGAAAAGTGAGGAAAAATTTAGAGGGAGGGGAAAACTGATTAGAGCTAAGGAAAACAAGGGCACTCAGATAAAAAAATGAGTAAGGGAAATTCAAGCTTTTGGCATAAAAATGCAAAATGTGTTATTTGAACAAAATAAGTCATCTTGGCCGACATTATATTGTTTGCAACTCAAAGATGCACAGGTGTTCCAAATTTGGCCTCATTTAGACAAAATATGTTTTGGGATGGGTTATTTTGGAGGTCGATCGAGTAGAAAGCCAAGCATCTTCATAGCTAGTAGCTCATTCCAAGAAGGGTTTAAGAAGTGGTTTAGGGGATAAGTCGATTTCTCTTTATTTTATTTTCCTTTATTATTCATGCTAGGTTATAGGAAACATAACAAGACTCCATTTGAAGGTTGCACTATGTTTTGATTTTTTTTGAATTAAACTAACCTTAAAACCATTTTTTGAATTTAATCACTTAGAAAAAAAATAAAAATGTGGCTGATTACGCGTTAATCCAAAATTTCCAATTTCATATGGTAAATCAATCCAAGATACACGTGTCAAATTTTGGATCAATTGGTCAACATTTAAGCCATGAACTACCTAAACCCCATGTGTTGACCACATGTCGAGGGCAAAACTGAGCAATGCTAAGCAACTAGGTGCATGACCATGGAAACTTGCAATAACACATACATTATGGGATTATCCAACATACAAACTTGGGAGCATGACACTAGTTCGAATTCAATACAAACATTGATAGTAGTTCAAATTTATCATACAAATTCAAATTAATAATTCAAATCCATTTTCTTGCTCATAGTGTTTTTTTGCTGGATTCACCACCTTGCTCCTGGTGATCCTAGCTGGAATATTCTTGGAGTCCACAATCAATTTCTTCTGTTTTTCCCCTTTTTATTTTTCTTTACATCCAATGAATCAAGTGTTCCAGTCTGTCGTACAATTGGTTAAATCACGTTTTGATCCTATGGTTCATACGGTTCAAAAAAATTGTCTCCATTTTGTCAATATCCTCGCGTGTAATTCCTTTATGTTTGAACTCTACTTCAATCTCCCATGCAGTAGATGTAATCTCCCCTGCATTTGGTTCAATCTCCTCTCGATCGACTGGTTCAATCTCCCCTGCATTTCGTTCAATCTCCTCTACATTTTGTTCAATCTCCTCTCGATCCATTGGTTAAATCTCCCCTGCATTTGGTTCAACCTCCTCTGCATTTGGTTCAATCTCCTCTCTATCCGTTGGTTCAATCTGCAATGTATCCATTGCTTCATTCTCCTCTCGTTCAAACACTTCATTCTCATCTGCATTTGCTACTCCCGCCTGATCATCCACTCCATAATCTGGGTCCACTCATTTTTACAAAGCCTAGCAATGTGCCCTGGGATCCCAAAACATTTCCACTTACGTCGTCAAGGTGGTGCACCACCCTCTACACTAGCTCTCATCCTATTCTTCCTTGGCCTATCTGCTGGTCTAGTAAAAACTAGAGGGTATAGCTTGAATCCTAGATACACTTCCATCCATTGGTCTTTTCCCAACAAGACTAGAACATTCTGAGCATATGCTGCCCTAAATTTGTCAATGGGTAAATACTCCAACACGTATTGATCAATTTCACCCTCTTCACCTCCTAGAACACCCATGAAAAACATGCATGTATGCAGGGTTTTCCTACGGAGCTACCATTTCCTGCAATGTCATGTCCTATCAACCAAAATCACTGGATACCTCCATTTCCTATCTTTACTATTAGTGTATGTTACCTCATCCTCCATTCCTCTTCTAATGCATTTCATCTTCAATTGTTTTGCCCTGGCATGAAAGCCTTAATCAAATATGGGAGGATGAGATGGCTAGCATATACTATTGATGTAATTCTTTGACGCAAATCGATCTTTATCATGATCATCCACCCAATCTTATCAAATATTTGCCACGACATAAGCCCTTTGCATTGAAACTCTTTGCAAGGTTACTTGTTACATAGTCTACCTTGCAAATTTTATTGAATCATCTTCTTGACCACACCATTCCATCATGTGCATCCAAGTACTCCTTCACCGATGTTTATACAACACTTCCAAATGATATAGATGCTTCATAAAACTATATGTGTATGAAGCTGGCCATAGGTTGTCAATATAAAATTTACCCTTGAATTTCTTTGTAAAATTCTGCACTAAGTGTCACATACATTCCCTATGCTCTACTCCAGGGAATACTTCTTCTACAACTTTCTCCAAACCTTTGCAAACGTCCGTGTGGATAGTAAGTCCAGGTGGATGACCTATAAGGTCACGCAAATTCTCCAGAAACCAAGGCCAACTTTCCTCTGACTCAATCTCCAAAACTCCACAAGCAACAAGGAACATCCAATTGTGGCCATCAACTATAGTAGCAGCTACTAGCTATCATTTAAATCAGCCATGAAGAGCTGTTTCATCCATGGCCAAATAAGGCCTGCAACCATCCAGAAATCCTTGCCAGCAAGCCTTGAAACAAACAAAATCCCTTCTAAAGCACTCCTTCTCCATTGTCTTCCCTATTATTTTGTACTGAACTTTATGCATGTTTATCTGTATAACACTACTTGGAATAGCCATCTCCACTTCAGCTTTGAAGATGTAAAGCAACTGAAAACTTTCATTCCATGGACCATTGATCCTCTCAAGAGCCATTTCCTTTGCATAGAATATCCTCATGTAAGGTACTATAATATTAAACTTTGTATAAACATCTTTTATGAGTGTTGTTGCACCAAGTGATGGGTTCGCTCTCATCCAATCCATGATTGCATCTGCCAACCACCTAGTCTTTGCTAGTTTTGTTTTGTCCTTTGGTTGTACCCCTTGAGGTGGACAAGAATGTTCAAACCGGTTAATTTTTATCTGAAACATAATGAAAATGTTAGGTACAGCTAACAAAGTCTACACAATGATCTAAAACACACAACTGGTTGTAATACCTCAACCAAACTGCTCCTGAGCATAATGGGTGCATGCATCCTCCACCTACACCTCTTGTATGGGCACTTTGTTGTGAACCTTGCTGGCTCACTCTTAATAACATCATAATTATTATTGGTGTAAATGCAAAATGTAGTAAGAGCATTACGATAGTCCTGCATCGTTTCAAATATGGTGCCTTCTAAAATCTTAGAATCGTCCCTGTCCCACTCAATTACTGGCAAGTCCTCACCATCGTACTTGGCTAAAAAAAGGCTGTCATTGTTCTCCTCATTCTCTTTGTCATCAGCGTCATCAAATCTGGCACCGTGGGAAATTTCATCCATGTATTGATCCTCTAGTGCCTTTTTACTGAATCTATCTACAAATTCAGGAAACATCAACTCGTCCTCATCATCTAGTGGAGGTGCTCCCTCGTCAGGCTCTACCTCATCCTCCACATCGGCCACACGAGAGATTTGGCTTACACTCGTAGTGCAAACAGACGGTACTACTATGGACCTACATGGAGCGTCGGGGCACACACTATTAGCAGAGACACATGATGCCCAACCACCTCATGATGCGTTTCCACCAGATGATGATTTAACACTCCTTACCGTGTGCTCAACTTTAGGTTGCACATGGAGACGAATTCGACCAAAACATTCGACGGCATTCAAAGAGAAAAGAATTACCAGATCATCTTCGCTAGTTAGTAGGAGCAATCTTTTATCGCTAATTTTGAAATATTGCAAATCAACTGACTCGCCTCTGCTCCAAGGAATAATAGATTTTATCTATCAAATCTCTGAGAGTTATGTAGGTTACAACCACCGTTGGGAAGTAAAATCTAGATAGATATTATTCACAACCAAAAATTACGCTAGTATCCAGTCTAACTGCCAGCCGAAATGCCAACACTGGATCAATCCTATTCGAAAAGCAAGGCAGTTATTTGAGCACTAGCAATTCGCGCTCAAATATTACCAATAATCAATCAACAAAGGGAAACAATGCTTACCCAGATGGGATCCATGCGTTAGATCCCTCCGATTCCACCCAATCTTCTCTATGCTCGACAGGATGGTCGGTACACCATCCAGTGTTCCATACAGTTCAGTGAAAGGGGTAGATCTAGCGGGGGAGGTGTAGGGGTTTGTAGCATGGAAAACAAATACATTCTATCGCATGAACACACAAATCCAAGATATAATCTATTAGATCAGTGCAACGAGTTTATAGAGTACTAAACCTCATAGATCCAAAGCGTTTAACAAGATCAGATTCTCATGGTTGATGTAGTCGTTCACTTGCCGATCTCAAGATCGCGAAGACGATCCTTCCCGCACCATGTTTCGGCAGCGCTTTCGTAGTCGATCACACGTTCGGTACTCGATGAAGACCTTCCTCTCCCTTGTTTCAGCAGTCAGCAGAGGTTGTATATCTCCTCGTGAATCCAGCATCACGATGGTGTGGTGGTGGAGGTGGAGGAGTAGATCCTGCAGGGCTTCGCCTAAGCCAGAGCATGTATGGTGGAGGAGAGAGTTCCTCAGTGGCTAGGGTTTATATGCCAAGGGGAGGATGGCGGCGGCGGCTTGGGCAAGGCGGTGGTGGCTTAGAGGAGCTAGGGCGTCGGCGACTTGGGAGGGGCGGCAGCGTCCTAGGGTTTTGGGGTGAGGGCCAAGGGGGATCCCCACCCCTTGCTTATATCGGAGGGGGAGGCAGCAAGGGGAGGCCGAGTCCTCCCCCAACTCCTCTTGTGTCCTGCGTCTTGGGGAGGGAGAGGGAAACCTCTCCCATGTAGGTTTCCTTCCCTCCCTCCACTAGGACTTTGACTTCCCAAATTGGGATTTGAGTTTTCAAATTAGAGTTTGACTATTCAAACTAGAGTTTGATTCCCACTTCCTAGTCTTGACCGATTTGACCTAGGGCATGATGCCGCCACCCCCACTTGGGTATGGTGCATCCATGTGACCCTCCTCCGGGGTGGTGGACCTTCCTGAAACTTCTAGAAGATTTTGGTGAAAACACCAAAAACATTTTCGAACCCCGGAATTGGACTTTCCTTATATGAATCTTATTCTCCGGACCATTCCGGATCTCCTCGTGATGTCCGGGAACCAATCCGAGACTCCGAACAACATTTGATCTCCAAGTCATATTCCATATCTACTAAACAACATCGAATTGTTAAGTGTGTCTCCCTACGGTTTGTGAACTATGAAGGGAATATGCCCGAGAGGCAATAATAAAGTGGTTATTATCGTATTCCTTGTTTATGGTAAATGTTTATTTTGCATGCTATAATTGTATTAATACGGAAACGTTAATACATGGGTGTTTAATAAACAAAAAGGAAGTTCCTAGTTATGCCTCTATTATAAACTAGCTCGTTGATTAACAAGATGATCAAACTTTCCTGATCATGGACATTGGATGTTGTTAATAACGAGGTCACAACATTAGTGTAATGATGTGATGAACATTCATCCGAAGTATAGCATTACGATCAAATTCATTGAGTTTATATTGCTATAACAACTTACGAAGTGATCCTAATCCTTAGACCATGAGATCATGTCAATCACTAACACCGGAAGAGTTTCTTGATGGCATCAAACGTCACACCGTAACTGGGTGATTATAAAGATGGCTTCAGAACTACTAAAGTGTTATGTTGAGGTTCATGGATCGAGAGTGGAATTTGTTCATCCTGATGATGGATAGATATGATCTGGGCCCTCTCGGTGATATCACATTGATTAGCTTGCAAGGAAGTGATTTGATAACTAGAATGTTATATCACGGGAACGATAAAAGAGTGCATGTCGGTAACGAGATCAAACTAGGTATGGAGATACCAATGATCGAATCTAGGACATGTAATATATCGTGAAACAAAGGGATTAAGATACTAGCGTAAAAGGTTCACACGATCACAGAAGTCATCATTGAATGTGTGGGAGTCAGTACGGATCTCCAGGTCCCGCTGCTGATTATTGATCGGAGAGGGGTCTCGATCATGTCTTCATTATTCGCGAACCGTAGGATGACACACTTAAGGGATACCGACACCATTCGGAGCAAATGATATGCTAGAGAAAGAAAAAGGAAAGCGCAGGAATTTATTTCACTAGACACCGAAACTGTTTCGGTTGAAATTGCTGAAACTGGTTCTGCATGTGAAATGGAATACTAGCAAGGGTTTTTATGTGAATGTTTGTTAATTAAAGTAATTAACAAAATTCTGAATAAATAAATAAAAGAGTTTTATTTAAATGAGAGCTTGCATTAAATTTGGTGGAAATTTAATGCATGTGAGTGGATTTTTGAGTGGAGGCTCTTTTATGGGAGTGGAGGCTTTTCATTTTGAGTGGGAGCTCCACCCACATGAATGTGGGAGAGGTGGGGGCAGCCCCCATGGCTGGGAGACATGCCCCTTGAGTGCCCCCCTCTCCCCTATAAAAGGCCCCCCTCTCATCCTCTCAAAGCACACCTCCTCGCGAAGGATCTCTCTCCCTCCTTTAGAATTCCCCATGGTCTCGGATCAGCGAGATACATGTTCCCGGTGGCTTTTTCTGGAAGGATTTGTTTCTTCCGCTGCTTCGCTGCAGCGAGGGCGCGGAGGTTTTCGGGGTACCCGTGCGTGTGTGTGATCACGGATGCACCACTTCTTTGAGGTGTTGGACTTGATTGTGTTGGACCGGCTGGACCAGACGGACTTCATGACGATCTTGAGATCAGCAAGCGTTCGTCTACATCATCCATGAGTACAACCTTGTTAATGCTATTCGGTCTTCGAGGGTATGTATTCTATGGATGTACATCCACCCGTTGCTTGTATCTAGTAGATAGATCTTGGTACTTAGATGTTCCCATCGTAGGAAATTTTTTGTTTTCTATGCTGTGAACCCTACGGTGGTATCAGAGCCGGATCTATGCGTAGATGCTTTGCACGGGTAGTACACATATGAGTATGTGGGCGATGATGATCATTTTATTGCTTCTTAGTTGTACTTTGGATATTGGTGGCATAGTGGGATGAAGCGGCCCGGACAAACTTTACATGTCCTCGAACATGAGACCTGTTCCACGCTTGACATGCAACTAGTTTGCATAAGTGGCTAGCGGGTGTCTGTCTCTCCTACTATAGTTAATATCTAATTTGCAACGAGTTGTCAAAAATTTGGTTATCCTCGTTGTGGTTCATGTTCATAGGTAAGAACGGTTCTATCTTCGAAAGCCCTAATCCACGTAAACTTGCAATGGATAAATTAGAGGCGTCTAGTTTAGATTGTTACTGGGCTAGTGTTATGATATGGTGATGTTGTAAGTAGAAGTATGAGATGATACTCTTACAACACACATAGTGTGTAAGTTCCATAGACCTTGGCCTTACACATAAAGGTATGATAGTGATCATACCACGGTGCACATGATGGAGATCATATGCGGGAACCATATCATTTCACTTACAAACATGTGATGTTTGGTTGCATCTTATATTGCTTGTTTGGCATTTTATTAGCATAATAAGATGATCCCTCATTTAGATATCAAGATAAGAATGTGTTCTTCCTTAAGTATGCACCGACAATGTTTCGTCGCTTCAAGGAATCACGTGATGATCGGGTGTACTTGGATCCACAAGCATATCTCGGGTGTAAGACAGTTACACACGTGAATACTAAGGTTCTTACTTGGCGAGCCTAGCATGTACAGACATGGCCTCGGAACACGGACCGAAAGGTTAAGCATGAGTCATATGTTTTGATATGATGACCATATGGATGCTCGCCTTTGAAGCTACGCCGACTCACGTGATGATCGGACTTGGTGTAGTGGATTTGGTTCATGTAATCACCAAAAAGGCACGAGGGATGGCATTCGTTCACCACCTTATGCATAGTTGTAATTGAGATAATAGAACTATAGAATTCTGGATATATACTTTACGAACTGGTATCGTATTGTGTTGAGTGTCAATCTAAAGTTTAAAGTACTATTGCAAACTTTCAGCAAACTCTATTTACTCGGTGAAATTTAATAATTGGTATTAAATCGAGAGTAACAATTCCAGTGTTAGTATCTTAAGTATCATGTTTGCCTCCATGATTCTTGATTATTTTAATATCAAGTTTATCTAGGAGCTGAAAGAATTGTTTCAGAAACCATCATGTGTGGCAGATATAACGATATCTGAAACAATGTTTTGGTTGCAATATGATAGAGTATAATATGTGTTCTCATATTGGATGAGAATTTACAAAGGTTGGAGATGCTAGACATCCTAATCATCCAAAAGGGTTTTGGAAAGCAACATTATACTCACGATTCTCCTTATAAGCTACATTAGCTTGATCATGAAATTCGTCATGATAAGGATGAATAGAAGATGTATGTAAAGTGTTTACTACACTAAAAGATTACTAAAGAATGGATTTTGAAAGAATACCGATCATTTTGATGATGGTGATCTACTTCAAAGTGCAAGTCCAAAGGTATTATTATTTGAATATACACGCTTTGGACTATGTGTCATGTATATGGCGCCACTTTGGTGTTGATAGATTCTTCTAAAAAGTATAAAGGAAATGCTGAAAGAGAATCTATAAAATATATTTGGCAGAAAAGAAAAGATTAGAAATATCCAATTTAGGTATATGGATGATATACATGTTATGGTTGTATTCTTTACTTGTTAAACAATGTGGTTCTTGGGTATTGGATACCGAATTGGTTGGTATGAAATTTCATACGGAACGACGCAATTCATAAACCACAATGGCCTAAATAACCAGCAAGAGAATATGTGATGATGTTCATCGAAAACAAACAAACCGTTGTTTGTATTTCTCATTGACATCAAAGCTTGACTTCAAGATTTGTTTTAATAATTGTTATTTGAATCAAGTATTATGAGAACAAAGGTTGTTCAAATAATTACTGTATTCCATATAAGATGGATGATTTACAAATCTAGTTGGATAAATCACATCCATAAAACCTAATGCTAAAATGTCGTAAGACAAATGATTGGAAGATCACTTACGAAGTGACATTGCTGTTTAAATTATATTGGAAATAAAACATGAAGAAACTCCATTTTCATGGATTTTGGAGTCTTTGATTTGATCAAGTGACGCTTGTGAGACTTTCCTCGGGATAATTAAAACTTCGTTCAAAGGCCAAAGAAGAACGAACGACTAAAATATTGGAATTTATACATATCGATGTATGTAGTCCATTATGTATAGTCGTAAGCGATGGATTTCAACTTCATATGCTTTCTCCGGAAATTTGAGTGAATATTCACTTAATGAGAAAGAAGTATGAAATATTTGAAAATGTTTCAAAGACTTTCAAGATGAAGTGAAAAATCATTGTAACAAGAAAATAAATAGTTTATGATTTTATCACAAGGTATTTATTTGAGTTACAAGTGTAACAAGAAAATAAATGAATTATGATTTTATCATAAAGGGATTTATTTGAGTTGCAAGTTTAGCAAAACACCTAGATTTACATCTCCCGAAACACCATAGGAGTATGGAGTGTTTGAGATTTGTACTGAAACCTTGTTTGACATGGTTGGATCAAAGGTGTTACTTATAAAACTGTCATTATGTTTTAAAAGATTAAAGCTTTAGAGACTACCACTTTTACACTGAAAAGAGCTCCATCTTGATCCGTTGAAATGACACCATGGAAGTTATGGTTTGGTGTAAAACCCAAGTTGTCATTTCTTAAATTTTGGTATGCTAAACATAAGTAAGATGTTTACAACCGAAGTAGGATAAGCATGTATTTGTAGGTTATTTCGAATAACAATTGGGTATTCCTCCATAACACCCAGGACAAAAGGGTTTGTCGCTTGAAATGTGAAGTTTCTTGAAAAAGGAATTTTTCGCAAAAGTTAAGTGGGAGGACAATAGATCTTTGATAAGGTTAATGAACCTTAGCTAAATGTGCTGAGTTGCGCAGCGCCGGAAATTGTTCCGAAGGCTGCCATAATGCTCATAGCTTATGTGCCTCAAAGGTTGTGGTCACGGAGATCTAAGTTCCTATTGAACCAAGTAGGTCGGATAAACAATCAAATACTAAGATTTGAGAGTAAATCATTATTGTTTGACAATAATGAACCGACTATATGCAAAGAAGAGATGATGGGCCCTGACTCCGTCAAATGGCTTGAAGCCATAAAATCCGTGATAGTTCCATACACAATAAATCAAGTTTTGAACTTGGAAGACCCTCCAGAAAGGTGTAAAAACCTATCGGTCGTATTTGTATCTATAAAGAAACAGACATGGATGTTTCACATCTATGAAATAGTCGACATGTCGTAAAGTATTTTATGACAATGTTCAAGGAGTTGACTATGATAAGATTTGATCTTTCATAGCGATATTTAGTCTGGACGGATTAAAGTAGCAACCACTACATATAATTTGGTATATGGTAGATGAATAAACAAAACAAAGTTCTTCTAATAGAATGGTTACCTAGGACATGTACATGACACGGTCCAAAGGGTTTTGTTAAATTCAAAGGATGCTAAAAGGGCATGCAAACTTCAATTGTTGAAGTAAGCATCGCGGAGTTGGAATCTTCACCATGATGAAAAATGAGTTTTTCATCAGGAGATGATGAAGATGCTTGCATTTGCAAGAAATTAAGTGGGAGCGCTGAGACATATTTCTAATACATTATGTGGAGGACATCTTGTTGATTAGAAATGATGTATATTTTATTGACAATGGTTAAGAATTTCATTTCGATGAAAGACTTAGGCAAAACCCGAATATTTAGCATGAATGTATATAGTGGATAGACTGTGACGCTAATATGGTTGTGCCAAACGTACATATATGAGATATTGAAGGAGTTCAATATAGAAACAACAAGAAACGGTTCTTGTCGCATGGAAAAGAATTGAATCAAGATTCAAGTGTATCGACACTTGATAAGTGAAACAAGATTCAAGTGCTTTGACACTTGATGAGTGAAATCACGAGAATCTTTTGATCAATCATACCATGATATGTACACATCCAGATATGTCCTATGCTCTAAGTGTTATAAGCATATACCAGAATGAATCATTAAATGATCATTGGACGATAGTAAGGATATTCTTATGATCTTTTGGAAGAACTAAGAATATATTTGTGTAGAGGTGACAAACAATTACAAATAGTTCATTGTAAAGCGTTACATTGATACTAGTTTTGTCACAAGATACAAACTAAGTTTATCTCAATTTAAACTATGGATGACACAATGTAATGGAAAGGAGATTCCATGACGGATTTGGATGAATTCCAAAGTTAAGACATTGTGACGGATACTACAACAAAAGGGCTAAGTATATGACTGCTATAGTAGCAACAAAGGAGGGAATTTGTGTCAAGTAGTTTGTTATCAAACTAAGGTGTGGTTCACAACGGGCTAACACTAAAGATATATTGTATGACAATAGTATCGACATGTTTTAACCCCAAGGAACTAAAGGTCTCACCAAAAGACCAAATTTATACAATGCCATCTCATTGGAGAATGAGTGATGCGTGAAGACGCAAAGACATGCAAATACACACGGACCTGAAAGTGTCAGATCCGTAGATTATGTTAACCACTTGCAGTTGCGTATATGGAACACCAGAAAGCCATAGGTGTTCAAAACGCAAAGTTTTCAAACTAGATTATTGTCTCTAGTGCAAGTGGGAGACTGAAGGGAATATGCCCGAGAGGCAATAATAAAGTGGTTATTATCGTATTCCTTGTTTATGATAAATGTTTATTTTGCATGCTATAATTATATTAATACGGAAATGTTAATACATGCGTGTTTAATAAACAAAAAGGAAGTTCCTAGTTATGCCTCTCTTATAAACTATCTCGTTGATTAACAAGATGATCAAAGTTTCCTGATCATGGACATTGGATGTTGTTAATAACGAGGTCACAACATTAGTGTAATGATGTGATGAACATTCATCCGAAGTATAGAATTACGATCAAAGTCATTGAGTTTATATTGCTATAACAACTTACGAAGTGATCCTAATCCTTAGACCATGAGATCATGTCAATCACTAACACCGGAAGAGTTTCTTGATGACATCAAACGTCACACCGTAACTGGGTGATTATAAAGATGGCTTCAGAACTACTAAAGTGTTATGTTGAGGTTCATGGATCGAGAGTGGAATTTTTTTTATCCTGATGACGGATAGAGATGATCTGGGCCCTCTCGGTGATATCACATTGATTAGCTTGCAAGCAAGTGATTTGATCACTAGAATGTTATATCACGGGAACGAGAAAAGAGTGCATGTCGGTAACGAGATCAAACTAGGTATGGAGATACTGATGATCGAATCTCGGACATGTAATATATCGTGAAACAAAGGGATTAAGATACTAGCGTAAAAGGTTCACACGATCACAGAAGTCATCGTTGAATGTGTGGGAGTCAGTACGGATCTCCAGGTCCCGCTGCTGATTATTGATCGGAGAGGGGTCTCGATCATGTCTGCATTATTCGCGAACCGTAGGGTGACACACTTAAGGGATACCGACACCATTCGGAGAAAATGATATGCTAGAGAAAGAAAAAGGAAAGCGCAGGAATTTATTTCAGTAGACACCAAAACTGTTTCGGTTGAAATTGCTGAAACTGGTTCTGCATGTGAAATGGAATACTAGCAAGGGGTTTTATGTGAATGTTTGTTAATTAAAGTAATTAACAAAATTCTGAATAAATAAATAAAAGAGTTTTATTTAAATGAGAGCTTGCATTAAATTTGGTGGAAATTTAATGCATGTGAGTGGATTTTTGAGTGGAGGCTCTTTTATGGGAGTGGAGGCTTTTCATTTTGAGTGGGATCTCCACCCGCATGAATGTGGGAGAGGTGGGGGCAGCCCCCATGGCTGCCCTCCTCTCCCCTATAAAAGGCCCCCCTCTCATCCTCTCAAAGCACACCTCCTCGCGAAGGATCTCTCTCCCCCCTTTAGAATTCCCCATGGTCTCGGATCAGCGAGATACATGTTCCCGGTGGCTTTTTCTGGAAGGATTTGTTGCTTCCGCTGCTTTGCTGGAGCGAGGGCGCGGAGGTTGTCGGGGTACCCGTACGTGTGTGCGATCACGGATGCACCACTGCTTTGAGGTGCTGGACTTGATCGTGCTGGACCGGCTGGACCAGACGGACTTCATCACGATCTTGAGATCGGCAAGCGTTCGTATACATCATCCACGAGTACAACCTCGTTAATGCTATTAGGTCTTCGAGGGTATGTATTCTATGGATGTACATCCACCCGTTGCTTGTATCTAGTAGATAGATCTTGGTACTTAGATGTTCCCATCGTAGGAAATTTTTTGTTTTCTATGCTGCGAACCCTACAAACTATGCAGACATGATCGATACACTTCTCCGATCAATAACCAATAGAGGAATCTGGAAATTCATATGGCTCCCACATATTTCTACGGTTACATTATGATCAAATGAACCATTTTCATACGATACCAATTCCCTTTGTCACGTGATACTTTACTTATCTAAGGTTTGATCGTCGGTATCTCTATACCTAGTTCAACCTCGTTACCGATAAGTACTCTTTACTCGTACCATGATATGACATCCCTTGTGACCTAGTCACATGATTTCAAGCCAATTTGATGACATTCCATCAAGAGGGCCCAAAGTATATCTATCCGTCATATGGATGGACAAATACCACTCTTGATCCATGTGCCTCAACAAATACTTTCAGAATACCTAATGCCACCTTTATAACCACCTAGTTACGGAAGTGATGTTTGATATCATCAAAGCATTCATCCGGTGATGGTGATTAACATGATCTCGTGGTCGAAGGATTAGGTTACTATGCATTTGAAATCTTGTAGCAAACAAACTCTAAATGACTTGATCTTATGCTACGCTTACTATAGGAGTCTGTCCATCGTATCATTCTCCTAATGACATGATCTTGTTAATAATAACATCTAATGTCCATGATCAGGAAACCATGATCATCTATTAATCAACAATCTAGTTCAAAGAGGCTTACTAGGGACTTATTTTATGTTTACAAAACACACAAGTATTAATGTTTCCGGTTAATACAATTATAGCATGGGATGTAAACATTTATCATAAACACAAAGATATAATAATAACCATTTTATTATTGCCTCTTGGGCATATCTCCAATAGTCTCCCACTTGCACTAGAGTCAATAATCTAGATTACATTGTGATGTACCTAATACCCATGGCGTTCTGGTGTTGGTCATGTTTTTCCCTAGGGATGGGTTTAGTCAACGGATCTGCCACATTCAGATCTGTGTGTACTTTGCAAATCTTTATGTAACCATCTTGGACATGCTCGCGAATAGCATGAAAAGGTATCTTGATATGGTTCAGCTTCTTGTGTGACCTTGGCTCCTGTGCATTGGCTATGGCACCCATGTTGTCATAGTAGATGGCCATTGGGTCCAACGCACTAGGAACCACACCAAGCTCTGCAATGAACTCCTTCATCCATATTGTCTCTTGTGAAGCCTCAGAAGCAGCTATGTATTCCAATTCAGTTGAAGATCTCGCCACAACGCTTTGCTTGGCACTCCTCCAGCTCACTACTGCACCATTCAAAGTAAATACGTATCCAGATTGTGACTTAAAGTCATCCGGATTGGTGTTCCAACTAGCATCGGTGTAACCGTTTACAACGAGTTGTTCATCACCTCCATAAGAAAGAACCATATCCTTAGTCCTTCTCAAGTACTTTAGGATATTTTTGACCTGTAGGATCACTCCTTTATAAAGGAAAAGGATCCCTGTGATTGCAATGCTAGTCCCTGGATCAATAGCTAGCATCCACAGTTAAGATGTAATATCATGAAACTAAGGTCATAATACAACTTTATAACCAAGAATAAAATAATTTATTACATCTTACATAGCTCATTTGGCTATCTCATTTCAATGCAGCAGAATATAACAACAACATGGGGTCCTTCATCTTCAAAGTGCCACAGGCAGCAATGTTGGTTGTAGACTTGTAATCCTAATCATTAAACTTCACTAATATCAAACAAACCTGCAACATAACAAGTTACAACCACAAGGGTCAATACATTTGAATTGTATTGGCAAGTGATACTATGGTAGTATAGTGGAGTATATCAACTATATGCATTTGGCTAAGTGGAGCTTAGGCTTGCTTTGCTCAAAATAGATTTTCCTTATCATTTGAAAACACTAAGTTTTTGCTTTGACAAAATCACCCAAGGAACCACCAATAGAAATTGGTGAACCTAAACCCTTGTTCCACCACAAGTTTTTAACTTAGAAATTTGGATGATGAGATTCTTGATAGCTTCCATGTCTTGATGCTCAAATTGTCCTTTGCCAGGGACATGGCTAAGTACTTAGATTTTACACTCTGCAGAGGTTGTGCACTTTCCCCACAAGACTTGGTTTCACCAAGATAAGATCTTTAAGAAGCCTTCCCTTAGACCAAAATGGACGCGCTCCAACCTATCAAACCCCTACCACCAACTGTCCATTTGGCTAAGTTATTGCAACCTATATGATCCAGGGAGAGCCCATAATGCCAAGTGGCTGCACTTGAAGCTTCTCAACATTTGACATCTCAAATCTCTTTGTTCCTGGGTGGCCATCCACAAGTGAGACACCAAGTTTTCCCCAGCAAACTAGACTTGCATGACCACTCAACACAAACCATTCCTTCCATTCCACCCAGGTGATTCATTCACTTAGTTATTTTATTAAACAAAACACAAGTCCTCAGACTTAGAAATTTTCCATAGCATGAATATATATTCCACCCTTGTTTTCTATTAGCTAAGCTAATCATGATAGTAGTAGGAATCCTAATTTAGGAAAATTTTACTAAGGTTTCATCTACTAGGATTTCCCATAGCATGGTTTATACTTAGAAAAAATTCCATGCAAGTCTTACTTAGAAATATCACTAATGCATAGTGAAAATAATGGGACAAAGGTATGAAGCATCACTTGCCTTTTTGGTAGAGAGTATAAGTTCACTCCTTGATCTTTGCAACAATCACAATCTTCAAGTCACTACAATTCAATCAAGCAAACCACATTTCAATCTACCATTCAAGCAATTCATCACATAAAATAATAATAACAAAACAATGCATGCAAGCATGCTAAAGATTTTTTTATTTGTCAAAGTGGTTTCTAATGGTTCATAAACATTTGAAAACACCTAATGGTCATTTTATAAAGTGGCAAAATCATCTGTATAAGATTTTACTTCATAAACCATTTTTAGATCAAGTCAATATTTTATGTGGTGTAGAAATGCTTTTAATAAGGCAAAATTCTATAGGTTTCACAAAATATGTTTTCAAACCATATAACCTTGTGTTTAGGGTCAGAGAGTTTATTTCCAAAACATTTCACAAAGGTTTTCTTCCAAAACCATTTTTAATAATTAAACCATATTTTCATTTGAGTAGAAATGGTTTAAATCAAAGATTTATTCTTTTGCTTTACCAAATACATTTTTGAAACCACAATTTGTTTCCTATGGTCAGTAGGTTCAAAACACACCGTTTGCCAAAAATTTTATCACTAAAATCTTTTTAGAACAATTTTATATTCTAAACTAGCATACACAAGTTTCTGCAAAAACAATCAATTTAACAGAAGCTTTTTACTAAACAAAGTGTATGGTTGGCTAGGGCTTGACTTGCTGAATCCATTGATATAATGTTTGCAAAATTTGGACATGTAGATTAAAAGTTATAGATTTTACAAAATCTAGCATCTAATTGATCAAATCTGTTTTAATTCAAATCAACAGAGCCACGTGTCTTAATTCTATTTGCCCATACCGCTTCGGTTGAATCGAGCGATTTAAGTGGGATCACACGGCTCAGATGCTAGCGTACCCCTTCAGTTAGTTTCTATCGCGAGCGTCGGATTCAGATCGAACAGTTCACATGAGCTAGTCAAGGATGGGCGGCGCTGGCGGCGGCTGGTGGTGGCGGAGCGGTCAGACAACGGCGGAGTCGACGCTACAGGAAGCGAGGGGGGAAGGGGAGATGCTCACCGTGTTCGCCGAAGCTTGGGGAAGCTCAAGGTGGTACTGGCTGGCGAAGGGGCGCACGAGATTGTCCTTAATCGCTCACCGGAGTTGGGCTGTGCCTCGGGTGCGGTCAGACGTCGACGGGGGCGGGGCTACAAGGCATGCCAAAGCAAGGTAAAGGGTGTGTTAGACGCGCACGGTACCAGAGAATATGCAAGCATCAATGAATAGCACCGGGGCGGTCCGAGCTTACCAGGAAATCTCGCCGGAGGAAATGGCAGGCGGTGGCGCTACTGTTCGTCGTTGTTGCCGATGTTCTGGGGCGCTCGGGGACAAGCTGGAGCTACGGGGTGGTTCGCCGGGAGATGGGGATCACGTCTGTGTGCTCGAGGAGGCAAGGGGCGGTGAGGGGCTGCCGGAATCGTCGCCGGAGAGTCGTCAGACAGAGGACGGTGCAGAGAAGAATTGGGCGGCCTGGGGGCACGCTTGGGTGAGGCGACAGAGGGGAAATGGAGGGGAAACGTAGGCGAGTAATAGGGCATGGTCGAGGGGTTGTTTAATGGTGCGGTTAACGCGAATTAAGCCCGGCTTTAATCGCCTGCAACGGCCGGCGAGGTGAGGGGTGTGGTCACCGTGGGGAGGAAGAAGATGACGTGGCTGTGGGGCCTGGCTGTCTGCGAGTGAGAGAGAGAGGGGGGTGGGGTCGTTCTGTCAGCGTCGCTGCGGGTTCGATTGCGAGTGAATAACGGTTCGCTCGGGTGGGGTGGGGAGTGGGCTTGCTGGGCCTTGACTGGGCTGCCGAGCTGGGCTGCTTGCTTTTCACATTTTTTTTGTTCTATTTGTTTTTCTTTTTCCTTTTTCTTTATTCTGTTTGGATTTTGAACAACTAATTCAAACACTTATTTGAATTCAAACCTTTACCAAAATTTGTGTAGGTTTAAATACTGATTAGTAAAAAATTTCTGGAATCATTTTAGAATAATTTATTTATTCTTTTTAAGGTCTTTTAATTATTCCAAATAGGCTCTAGTTTTTAATCAAATGAGGTTTATTAATATTTTCAAACATCACTTAAGTTTCTAAATTCTTCCAAATCTTTTCAGTAGGTTTTTATTTGTTTACTTGGGTGTCAAATAACTCCTCTTGAATTATTTGGAAAGTATTTAGTATGATTTATAAATCATTTGGATTGGGTTTTCATTTTAATTCCAATGGAATTAAATATAGTTTTAATTCCCTAAATTTTATTTGGAAGATTTATTTTATTTAAGTTAATTTAAACAACTTTTAATCCACTTGGTAAATTCCAAATATCATTCTCTCATGATTTAAATGATCATTTTTAATAGAGATTTGTTTTTAATAAAATAGGGATAGAATGGTTATTGCCATTTTATTTTATTTTGGAAATTCTTTATCCTTTCATTTTATTTGGATTTGGATTCTATTCAATCCATTAGCTTATGGTTTTGGCCAAGATTTAATTTTGTCTTTAAATATTCTTTAATTAATATTTCTTTCATCATCTTATAAAATTCATATCTTTTTATTTAGAGATCCAAACCTGGTGATTCCAATTTGTAAAATCTTATTTGAGATTTATTTATCCTTTTTAATATCTTCTAGGATTATTTGCTCACCATTTGGGATGGATTTTTGATAAGTGCTTTATTAGCTTTGGAAATTACTTTTCCTTATCTTATTTAAATTCATAAGATTTTATTTGTGGTTCCAAATTAAGTGAAACTCATTTATATGGCTTTATAATATTTCTATTTGTCTTTATTGATCATTTGTAAATGTTTGTTGACAAGATTTCATATGGATCAAATCCATAGGCTTAGAGATAACTTGGAAATGATTTTATTCCATTAGGGTTTAGGGTTTGGTTTTATTTTTTTCCAAGTGTTAAATTTCCAGATGCATTTAATGAGGAAAGCATTTCTCTTGATTTGGATTTTGTTGAATTCAAACTTCAATTAAAGTTTGTTCAAGATGGGATTTTAAGTTTCCATTTAGAAACAAAAAGTTTCTTTTCACCCTAAAATTCAACAATAATTTATTTTGTTTATTTTATTTTTCACATTACAAGATTTGAAAAATCTTGGGATGTGACATGACCTCTGTCCAGTGATCTACTCCTGGATCACTTTGAGATCTTCTAGTCATACTAACAACATATGCAATATCTGGTATTATACACAGCATGGCATATATGATAGATCCTATGGCTGAGGCATACGGAGTTTTTTCATCCTCTCTCTATCTTCTCCCATAGCTGGACTTTGAGTTTTACTCAAGGTCGTATTGGGAAACATGGGCAAGAACCCTTTCTTGCTATCTTCCATTCCAAACTTCTTTAAAACCTTGTCCAAATATGTACTTTGTGAAATCTCTATTAAGCATCTTGATCTATCTCTATAAATCTTTATGCCTAATATATAAGTAGCTTCGCCAAGATCCTTCATTGAAAAACTATTATTCAAATAATCTTTGATGCCTTTAAGAAGTTTGATATCATTCCCAATAAACAATATGTCATCCACATATAGTACTAGGAATGCTACAGAGCTCCCACTCACTTTCTTGTAAATACAAGCTTCTCCATAAGTTTGTATAAATCCAAAACTTTTGATCACCTTATCAAAATGTTGATTCCAACTTCATGATGCTTGCTTCAATCCATAAATGGACCGTTGAAATTTAGATACCTTATTAGCATCTTTAGGATCGAAAAAACCTTTAGGTTGTACCATATACAACTCTACATCAATGTCAACATTGAGGAACATTGTTTTGACATCCATCTGCCATATCTCATAATCGTAATATGCAGCGATTGCTAACAAAATCCTCATAGACTTTAGCTTCACTACTGGTGAGAAAGTCTCATCGTAGTCAACTCCTTGAATTTCTCGGAAACCTTTTGTGACAAGTCGAGCTTTATAGACGGTTACATTACCATCAACATGTGTTTTCTTCTTGAAAATCCATTTGTTCTTGATAGCCTTGCGGCCATCCGGTAAGTCCACCTAAGTCCACACTTGGTTTTTGTACATGGATCCAATCTTGGATTTCATGGCTTCATGCCATTTGTTGGAATCTGGGCTCATCATTGCTTCCTCATACGTCGCAGGGTCATGCGTGTTGTCCACCAACATGACATTCATAGCGGGATCATACCAATCAGGAGTGGTGCGAGTCCTCGTTGACCTGTGAGGTTTCGTTGCAACTATGTTTGAAGTTTCATGATCTTTATGATTAGCTTCCTCTCTTATTGGTGCAGGCGGCACATGAACATATTCCGGTGCTGTGCTACTCTCAAATCTGAGAGAAGGTTCGACAACCTCGTCGAGTTCTAGTTTCCTTCTAGTCACTTCTTTCGAGAGAAATTCCTTCTCTAGAAAGGATCCATTCTTGGCAACAAAAAATTTGCCTTCGTATCTATGATAGAAGGTATACCCAATTGTTTCTATAGGGTATCCTATGAAGACGCATTTTTTCACTTTGGGGTCGACCTTGTCAGGCTGTAACTTCTTTACGTAAGCTTCGCATCCCCAAACTTCAAGGAACGACAACTTAGGTTTATTCTCAAACCACACTTCATACGGAATCATTTCAACGGATTTAGATGGTGCCCTATTTAAAGTGAATGCGGCTGTTTCTAATGCATAACCCCAAAATGATAATGGTAAATCTATAAGAGACATCGTAGAACGAACCATATCTAAGAGAGTTCGATTACGATGTTCGGACACACCATTACGTTGTGGTGTTACCGGTGGTGTCAATTGTTAAAGTATTCCGTATTTCTTTAAATGCTTGCCAAACTCGTAACTTAGATACTCACCTCCACGATTAGATCGCAAAAAATTAATCTTTTTGTTACATTGATTCTCTACTTCACTTTTAAATACCTTAAACTTCTTGAAAGTTTCGGACTTATGTTTCATGAAATAGATATACCCATATCTACTCAAGTCATCCGTGAAAGTAAGAACATAACGATAATCACCGCGTGATGACACACACATCGGGCCACACACATCGGTATGTAAGATTTCCAATAAGTCTATAGCTCGCTCCATTATACCAGAGAATGGAGTCTTAGTCATTTTTCCCATCAGACATGCTTCACATCTGTAAGATCCCTAAAATCATGTTTCAAAACTCATGCATATCTTCCATGCATCCTTGATCATGTAGAGTTTCATTTCAAAAATCAATTCAAAAGCAGGAGCATATGAGCTCATTATTTTATGTGATCATCATTAAATCAAATGCTACTCTCCAATGAGAGATTGTTGTTCATGAATCAAAACTTGTTACTCTCAGATTGTTTTGCTTGCTTGTTGTTTGCTTAAACCAAAAATTTGCAAAACAAAAGTGAATTTAAAACCATTTCTAAAACTTGATCAAATCTAGTGACATATCACTATTTATTTTGTTTGATCAATAAGACCAAGCTAATACAGGGAGTCCATATGTTTTTATACTCAGATTTATGATTGTTACACTCTACAAAAACCCAGAACAAATTTGAATTCAATTGGCTTTTGAATTTGTTTGAAAATGGTTTCAGAAAATCAAATCAAAAATAGAAAATGAATTGAGAAAAGGAAAAGGGCCGGCGCCAGTTATTTAGCCCAGCAGAAGAACCATCCCACTAAGCCCACCCGGGTTCTCCCTTCTCTCTCACACTCGCAGGCAAACCCACTGAGTCACTGACCGCTTGGGCCCATTTCTTCTTTCCTTCTCTCGCTGGCAAGTGGACCCTGCGACCACGTCAGCGTCATCCCCAATCAACGCGTGGCCGAGGCGCTCCGCCGTTACCTCGCCGCAGTCACTGCCTGCTTAATTTCCATTGATACAGCACGTAATCGCCGCCCCCTCCTGGCTATTTAACCCCCTCTGCACCGCGAGCATTTCCCCTCACTCAATTTCCTCTCCACGCCACCAGGCTGCCCGTAGTCTTTCCCACATCGCCGCAGCTCCAACGACCTCCGGCGTATGATTCCGGTAAGACCCCGTCGCCCCTTGCCGTCTAAGTTTGCCAGACTGTTCACATCATCCATACGCATCTTCTCATCCTATTGGTGCTTGCTAGGACCGTCTGGAGACTCGCCAACGACGACGACCGCAAGTGCCCGACGCTTCCTTCCTCTCCGGTGATCGATTGCGGTAAGCACTGAGCGCCCCTTGACCCCTCTCGCATACGACTAGGTTTGCCTTGTCCTTGCGCAGCTACTAATGCCTCTGATTGGTACTAGGAAGGCCCAGAGCGTCGGCAACCACTTCGTCTGTAACGACCCGACGCCGTGCACGACTCCGACGAGCTCCAGCGACCACCTCTGCGTGCCACTTCGCCAACGAAGCCCACCTTGAGCATCAGCAGCACACGGCGAGCTTGGTAAGCCCATTATCCCTCTCCCGCGCGACCTAGAACGCTGGTAGCAGCTCTGACAGAGATGCCGCCGCCAGTCGCCGCCGCTAGCGCCGCCCGTCTTGAAAGGGTTTCGCGGCATAGTAAATCAAAATTTTCTATGGATGCGAACAGAGGGAAAGCCAAGATCTAATCTAGGAGATGCAATCAACGAGAGAGATTGGATTAGATCTTCATACCCTTGAAGATTCGCACAGCGGAACGTTCGTCGGAACGTGGGTGATGTAGTCGTACTCGCTTCTCCTCCTCGCAATCCGATCCGATCTAGCACCACAAGTGGCGGTGCCTCCGTGAGATGCAAACGTGCAGCACCTCGACGTCTCCTCCTTCCTCGGACCAGCAAGTATGGTGGAGAGGTAGATTGGATCTACAACACGACGGCGTGGTGTATATGGTGGAGAATTTCTGCTGCAGGGCTTCGCCTACAAACAGTCGGGAGGGAGAGAGGAAGGCAGCAAGGCGGCTAGGGTTTGGAGGAGAGGTGTGGGGGTTTGGTGCGCCCCCACCCCTCTTTATATATAGGGGGGCGCAGCCCTAGCCCCTCCCCCAAGCCCAAAGGATAAGGAGTGGGGGGCATGGACTCTCCCCTCTTCTAGAAACCCTATCTCTAGTTTAAACGATTTAAACTCTCTAGGATCGGCTGGGCCCTATGGGGCCTTGTGCCCCTGGCCCAATGCGGCCAGGACACTCCCTCATAGGCCCATTCCCCCTCCCGGAAGGCGGGGCCACGTTGGTCCCCTTCCGGAAGGTTCTAGAAGCTTCCGGTACAATATCGATTAACCCGGAACAATTCCGAACTCCAAAAACTGCACTGCCTTATATGAATCTTATTCTCCGGACCATTCCGGAACCTCTCGTGATATCCCGGATCCCATCCGAGACTCCGAACAAAAATTCATAAACCAATTATCCAATCTATCCTAGCGTCGAGATACGTTAAGTGTGTGACCCTGCGGGTTCGAGAATATGCAGACATGATCTTCTATCAATAATCAACAGCGGGGTCTGGGCACCCATATTGACTCCCACACATTCATCGATGATCATATCGGATGAACCACGATGCCAGGATTCAAACAATCCCATATATATATTCCCTTCGTCTCGCGATATTTTACTTGCCCGAGATTCGATGTCGGTACCGTCATACCTAGTTCAATCTCGTTCACAGCAAGTACTTTACTCGTTCCGTAATCCGATATCACTTTGTGATTAACTCCTTAACCACATGCTTGCAAGCGGTGTTGATATCGATTACCGAGTGGGCCCGAAGTATATCTCTCCGACTTGGGAGGGACAAATTCCATCTCGATACATACAACCCAACAGATACTTTCCGATCACCTGAGAGACACCTTTATGATCACCCTCTCATAGGATGACGTTTGATGACCTCAAAGCTTTCTTCCGATACCAGGGAGTTGTATTATCTCATGGTCTAAGGAATACAATATTTGACATAAGAAAAGCTTCGCAAAGACGAACACGATGACACGATCTAATTGCTTTGCTTAGTTTGGGTCTGTCCATCATATCATTCTCCAATGAAATGATCTCATTATCAATTGACAACTCATGTCTATGGTTAGGAAACCTTAACCATCATTGATCAATGAGCTAATCCACAGAGGCGTACTAGGGACACGGTGTTGTTCACAAACCACACAAGTATTAAAGTTTCCGCTTAATACAATTCTAGCATGGAATATAAACTTTATCATGAACATGAATTATAATAATAACATCTTTATTATTGCCTCTAGGGCATAATTCCAACAGTCTCCCACTTGCACTAGAGTCAATAATCTAGTTTACATCTGGTAACAATTTCACACCCATGGCACTGAGGTGTTGATCATGTTTTACACGTGGAAGAGGTTTAGTCAATGGATCTGCGACATTCAGATCTGTATGTACTTTTCTAATCTTCAAATCTCCATCTGCAATATAATCTCGGATTATATGAAACTTGCGGTTGATATGCTTGGTCTTTGGATGATATCTTGGTTCCTTAGCGAGTGCTATGGCGCCAGTGTTGTCACACAATATCTCCAGTGGGTCCAATGCACTTGGAACCACGCCAAGCTCAGTGATGAAGTTTCTGATCCAAACTCCTTCACTTGACACTTCTGCAGCAGCCATGTATTCCGCTTCCACTGTAGATCCCGCGATCACGCTTTGCTTGCAGCTTCTCCAGCTCACAGCTCCTCCATTCAAAATATAAACGTATCGTGTCTGAGATTTGGAATCGTCCTTGTCGGTGTCAAAACTAGCGTCGACGTAACCTTTTACGACAAGCTGTTCATCACCCCCATAGACTAAGAACATTTCTTTAGTCCTATTTAGGTACTTTAGGATGTTCTTCACGGCTGTCCAGTGTTCCACTCCTGGATCACTTTGATATCTGCTCGTCAAACTAAGAGCATTGGACACATCCGGTCTAGTACATAGCATGGCATACATGATAGAACCTATGGCCGAGGCATAAGGCACTTTGCTCATAGCTTCCCTATCATTTACCGTAGCTGGACACTGAGCCTTGCTCAATATCTTACCTGACAACATAGGCACTGAACCTTTCTTTGCCTTATCCATTCTGAACCTTTTCAGAACTTTGTCTAGGTATGTACTCTGGCTTAAAGCTATCAGGCGTCTTTGTCTATCTCTATAGATTTTGATGCCCAATATATAAGCAGCTTCACCTAGGTCTTTCATTGAAAAACACTTGTTCAAATAACTCTTCACATCGTTAAGCATGTTGATGTCATTTCCGATAATCGATATTTCATCCACATATAGTACCAGAAACGTCACCGAGCTCCCACTCACTTTCTTGTAGATACAAGCTTCGTAGCAATTTGGAACAAATCCAAAGCTCTTGATCACTTGATCAAAACGAAGGTTCCAACTCCGAGATGCTTGCTTCAGTCCATAAATGGAACGCTGAAGTTTGCATACTTTACTAGCATCCTTAGGATCGACAAAACCTTCGGGTTGCATCATATACAACTCTTCATCAATGTTGCCATTGAGGAACGCAGTCTTGACATCCATCTGCCATATTTCATAATCATAAAACACAGCAATTGCTAATAAAATCCGAATGGACTTAAACATCGCTACGGGAGAGAAAGTCTCATCGTAGTCAACACCTTGAACTTGTCGAAAACCTTTCGCGACAAGCCGTGCTTTATGGACGGTAACATTACCATCCGCGTCCGTTTTCTTCTTGAAGATCCATTTGCACTCAACGGCCTTTCGGTCGCTAGGAGGGTCCACCAAAGTCCATACTTGGTTTTCGCTCATGGATCCCAATTCGGATTTCATGGCTTCTAGCCATTTCTCAGAGTCTGGGCTCATCATCGCTTCCTCATAGTTCGTAGGTTCACTGTCTTCTACTAACAAGACAGTCAAGACAGGGTTGCCGTACCACTCAGGAGGGGCACGCGACCTTGTCGACCTGCGACGTTCAGTAGCAGCATCGTCCGAAGCTTCATGATCCTTGTCATTAGCTTCCTCTATTGTTGGTACAGGCGGCACTGGAACAATTTCAGGTGCTGCGCTACTCTCCAATTCAAGAGAAGGTTCAGTAACCTCGTCAAGCTCTACTTTCCTCCCACTCACTTCTTTCGAGAGAAACTCCTTCTCAAGAAAGGAACCGTTCTTTGCGACAAACACTTTGCCTTCGGTTCTGTGATAGAAGGTATACCCAATAGTTTCCTTAGGGTATCCTATGAAGACGCATTTCTCCGCTTTGGGTTCGAGCTTGTCCGGCATTAACTTCTTGACGTAAGCTTCGCATCCCCAAACTTTAAGAAACGACAACTTAGGTTTAGCACCAAACCACAGTTCATACGGTGTCGTCTCAATGGATTTAGATGGTGCCCTATTTAAAGTGAATGCAGCGGTTTCTAATGCATAACCCCAAAATGATAACGGCAAATCAGTAAGAGACATCATTGATCGGACCATATCTAATAGGGTTCGATTCCGGCGTTCAGACACACCATTGCGCTGTGGTGTTCCGGGTGGCGTGAGTTGTGAAACGATTCCACTTGCTTTAAGATGCGTGAGAAAATCATAACTCAAATATTCACCTCCACGATCGGATCGTAGAAACTTAATCTTTCTGTTACGATGGTTCTCCACTTCATTCTGAAATTCCTTGAACTTTTCAAATGTTTCAGATTTATGTTTCATTAAATAGATATACCCATATCTACTTGAGTCATCGGTAAAAGTAAGAAAATAGCGATATCCACCGCGCGTCGAAATACTCATCGGTCCGCATACATCGGTATGTATGATTTCCAACAAGTCCGTTGCTCGCTCCATCATTCCGGAGAACGGGGTTTTGATCATCTTGCCCATGAGGCATGGTTCGCATGTGTCAAATGATTCAAAATCAAGAGACTCCAAAAGTCCATCAGAATGGAGTTTCTTCATGCGCTTTACACCAATATGACCTAGACGACAGTGCCACAAATAAGTAGTATTATCACTATCTACTTTGCATCTCTTAGCATCAATGTTATGGATGTGTGTTTCATCCCTTTCGAGATTTAGAAGAAATAAACCATTTACAAGAGGTGCATGACCATAAAAGATGTTACTCATATAAATAGAACAACCATTATTCTTCGATTTAAATGAATAACCGTCTTGCAATAAACACGATCCAGAAATAATGTTCATGCTCAACGTAGGCACATAATAACACTTATTAAGGTTTAAAACTAATCCCGAAGGTAAAACTAAGGAGAGCGTGCCGACGGCCATCACATCAACTCTTGATCCGTTGCCAACGCGCATCGTCACCTCATCCCTCGCAAGCCGCCGTTTATTCCGTAGCTCCTGTTTCGAGTTACAAATATTAGCAACTGAACCGGTATCAAATACCCAGGCACTACAACGAGGGCTAGTAAGGAAAACATCAATAACATGTATATCAAATATACCTTTGATGGTGCCAGCCTTCTTGTCCGCTAAGTACTTCGGACAGTTGCGCTTCCAGTGACCCTTGTCCTTGCAATAGAAGCACTCAGTGTCCGGCTTAGGACCAGACTGGAGCTTCTTCTCAGCAGGAGCATTGCGCTTGCCGCCGCCCTTCTTGAAGGGCTTCTTTTCTCCCTTACCTTTCTTAAAGGAGGGCTTGTTGACCATCAACACATGATTATCTTTCTTGATGTCCACCTCCGCAGCCTTCAGCTTTGCGAAGAGCTCGGTGATCGTATCAGTGGAGCCAATCCGATTATGAGTCACTACAAAACTTTTGTAGCTGGGAGGGAGTGATTGCAGAACCCTGTCAATCTTGAGCTCCTCTGGAATCGTGCATTCCAGTTGCTCAAGGCGTTGAGTGTAGCCCGACATCTTTATGGCGTGCTCACTAACGGAACTCCCTTCCTCCATCTTGCAGTTAAAGAACTTCTCAGAGATCTCATATCTCTCAGAACGGGCTTGAGTCTGAAACATGGTTTTCAGCTCCTCGAGAATCTCAAAGGGCCCGGGATAGGTTTCAAAACGATTTTGAAGTTCCGGTTCCATAGCAAACAACATGGTGCTCTTAATCACACCATAATCATCTTTGCGCGACTGATAGACAGCTTTCTCATCAGCCGGCGCAGTTGCAGCAGGGGGGTCACCTAACGCTTTCCCAAGGACATAGTCCTTTTTTCCACCAGACAAAATGATTCTTAGATTGCGGAACCAATTGGTGAAGTTAGACCCATTGTTTCTAAGCTTTTCCTTCTCAGCAAAAACGTTGAAGTTGAAGTTGGATTTGGCCATGTGATCTACAGTATTTGCAAGTACAATTTAGACTATGTTCATGATAAATAGTTCAACTTAATCAAATTACTAAATGAACTCCCACTAAATTCAACATCCCTCTAGTTGTTTAGTGAACACGATCCAAATTCACCACACCTAATCCGATCATCACGAGAAGAGATGTGGTTTCAATGGTGGGCAACAAAGTGTCGATCATATCATTCATATGACTCATGCTTAACCTTTCGGTTCTTGTGTTCCGAGGCCATGTTTGTACATGCTAGGCTCGTCAAGCTAGACCCAAGTATTTCCGCGTGTGCAAAACTGGCTTGCACCCGTTGTATGTGAGCGTAGAGTCTATAGCACCCGATCATCACGTGATGCTTGGACACGACGAACTTTCGCAACGGTGCATACTTGGGGAGAACACAGTTTTTATCTTGATCTTTAAGTGAGGAATCATCTTATAATGCTACCGTCGCGATCTAAGCATAATAAGATACATAAAGGATAAACATCACATGCATATAACTTTATGTGACATGGTATAGCCAATCTTCGTGCAATGATCTCCATCTTGTGCGTTCCGGCATGATCTCCATCACTCCACCATGATTGCCTTCACCACGAATAGCAACTACAACTATTGCTAACTACTTAGCGATAAAGTAAAGCTATTACATGGCGTATAAGAAGTTGACTCGCAGGTCATACACAATTATAAAGACAACCATATGGTTCCTGCCGGTTGTGTACTCATCGACATGCAAGTCATGAAACATTACAAAACATGATCATCGCATACATTATACACATCACATCTTGGGCCATACCATATCACAGAAAACACTCCCTGCAAAAACAAGTTAGACGCCTCTACTTTGTTGTTGCATGTTTTACGTGGCTTATGGGAGTAGATGCTAAGAACGATTCTTACCTACGGAAAGCCACAACGGTGATATTATGGTTTCCAAACTCCAGTGTTAATCCCATGACAACTATAGTGAGAGAAACTGACATCCACCAGCCGCATGTGTGGAACAAGCCACACGTCAAGTGCGGAGCCGGTCTCGCGAACGACGTCGCGTAAGGTTGGCCTGGACCGCTTCAATCTCACTATCCCGCGTCATAAGAAGAACACAAACAAGATGCTTGCAACAGAAAACATCAACGCCCGCAACAACCATGTTGCGTTCTACTCGTGAAACACATCTACGCATAGATCTAGCTCTGATACCACTTAAAGGGTTTCGCGGCATAGTAAATCAAAATTTTCTACGGATGCGAACAGAGGGAAAGCCAAGATCTAATCTAGGAGATGCAATCAACGAGAGAGATTGGATTAGATCTTCATACCCTTGAAGATTCGCACAGCGGAACGTTCGTCGGAACGTGGGTGATGTAGTCGTACTCGCTTCTCCTCCTCGCGATCCGATCCGATCTAGCACCACAAGTGGCGGTGCCTCCGTGAGATGCACACGTGCAGCACCTCGACGTCTCCTCCTTCCTCGGACCAGCAAGTATGGTGGAGAGGTAGATTGGATCTACAACACGACGGCGTGGTGTATATGGTGGAGAATTTCTGCCGCAGGGCTTCGCCTACAAACAGTCGGGAGGGAGAGAGGAAGGCAGCAAGGCAGCTAGGGTTTGGAGGAGAGGTGTAGGGGTTTGGTGCGCCCCCACCCCTCTTTATATATAGGGGGGGCACATCCCTAGCCCCTCCCCCAAGCCCAAAGGATAAGGAGTGGGGGGCATGGACTCTCCCCTCTTCTAGAAACCCTATCTCTAGTTTAAACGATTTAAACTCTCTAGGATCGGCTGGGCCCTATGGGGCCTTGTGCCCCTGGCCCAATGCGGCTAGGACACTCCCTCATAGGCCCATGCCCCCTCCCGGAAGGTGGGGCCACGTTGGTCCCCTTCCGGAAGGTTCTAGAAGCTTCCGGTACAATACCGATTAACCCGGAAAAATTCCGAACTCCAAAAACTGCACTGCCTTATATGAATCTTATTCTCCGGACCATTCCGGAACCTATCGTGATATCCCGAATCCCATCCGAGACTCCAAAAAAAAATTCATAAACCAATTATCCAATCTATCCTAGCGTCGAGATACGTTAAGTGTGTGACCCTGCGGGTTCGAGAATATGCAGACATGATCTTCTACCAATAATCAACAGCGGGGTCTGGGCACCCATATTGACTCCCACACATTCATCGATGATCATATCGGATGAACCACGATGCCAGGATTTAAACAATCCTATATATATATTCCCTTTGTCTCGCGATATTTTACTTGCCCGAGATTCGATGTCGGTACCGTCATACCTAGTTCAATCTCGTTCACAGCAAGTACTTTACTCGTTCCGTAATCCGATATCACTTTGTGATTAACTCCTTAACCACATGCTTGCAAGCGGTGTTGATATTGATTACCGAGTGGGCCCGAAGTATATCTCTCTGACTTGGGAGGGACAAATTCCATCTCGATACATACAACCCAACAGATACTTTCCGATCACCTGAGAGACACCTTTATGATCACCCTCTCATAGGATGACGTTTGATGACCTCAAAGCTTTCTTCCGATACCAGGGAGTTGTATTATCTCATGGTCTAAGGAATACAATATTTGACATAAGAAAAGCTTCACAAAGACGAACACGATGACACGATCTAATTGCTTTGCTTAGTTTGGGTCTGTCCATCATATCATTCTCCAATGAAATGATCTCATTATCAATTGACAACTCATGTCTATGGTTAGGAAACCTTAACCATCATTGATCAATGAGCTAATCCATAGAGGCGTACTAGGGACACGGTGTTGTTCACAAACCACACAAGTATTAAAGTTTCCGCTTAATACAATTCTAGCATGGAATATAAACTTTATCATGAACATGAATTATAATAATAACATATTTATTATTGCCTCTAGGGCATAATTACAACACATCTGTGGTCAATTAGATTAGGTCCGTAGGATTTAGATCTAACGAGTAAGATGAGATCTGTGTCGAAGAGGTACGCGTTAGATCTGGCCGTGCATCTTCAATTAGATCATGTGGCTCTCGTTGATCGATCCGCCCGAACCGGTATCAACCAATAGAAACATGCCGCGTGTCTGTTAGTTTGTTTTAAAATTCTGAGTTGAATCTATTAGATATTAAAACTTTTTTAATTCATAACTGTGGAGAAAGTGCACAACCTCTACAGATGGAAGAATCTAAGTACTTAGCCATGTCCCTGGAAAAGGACAACTTGAGCATCAAGACATGGAAGCTATCAAGAATCTCCTCATCCCAATTTCTAAGTAAAACTTGTGGTTGAACAAGGGTGAAGGACCCCAATGTCTAATGGTGGTTCCTTGGGAAAAGTTTTTGACAAAGAAATACTTAGTGTTTTCAAATGATTAAGGAAAACCTATTTTGAGCAAAGCAAGCCTAAGCTACACTTAGCCAAAAATGCATATAGTATCTAGTCCACCAATATTCTACTAAGGTATCACTTGCCAATACTATTCCAATGTATTGACCCACTGTGGTTGTAACTTGTGATGTTGCAGGTTATTCTGATGATGATTAGGAGTCATGAGTCTACACTCAACATGCTTGCCTGTGGCACATGAAGATGAAGACTTATTTATCTTATTACTTATTTAAACTCTTGTACTAGGCCTGTGGCCATGGAGTTGTAAAAGACTATGTTTGTCTCTGGAATGACTGTAATAATGACCTTTGTTTCTCTGTACTTCATCTAAAACTGTGGATGCTAGCATTTATCCAGGGACTAGCATTGCAATCACAGGGATCCTTTTCCTTTATAAAGGAGGGATCTTACAGATGGTATTAGAGCACTGTGTTGCCTGTAGGATTATGACCCTAGGATTGGAAACCACTAAGGAAATTTTTTTGACAACTTCCACGCTTGTCTTTTCTTCTCGTAAACTTTTCTAATCTTCTTTCTCATCTCTATTTGTAGATGAACTCCATCAACAAAGCCGTAAGAAAGAGACCACTCATGACTATGACTTTGGAATGTGAGACAGAATTCCCCAAGGCTCACAAGGACCTCATGGTTGCAATGGGAATACATGGTGCAGCCGTGTACAAAGGTTTTCCTGTGATGGATGAAGGAGTTGAGTACTGGTGGGTGCAACTTCACTTGTATAAAAACAAGGAAGACAACCACAAGGACTCAGGATTCTGCATGGTCACCAACACATTGAGGCACACCACATTCTTTGATTCAGCAAGGGATGTAGCTTGGAGGGCCATCAAAGAACTTGGTAATAGAATCAAGTGCAGAATGCTTAACACCTAGAATGACCTTAGGGAAGAAAGGAAACATACCCAAGAGTTGGAGGCTACCAACCAAACCTTAAGAGGAGACATTATAGACTTAGTAATAGAATCATGTGCTCTAGATAGACAGATTGCCTCTAGAAATATCCTGTTAACCAACTTGGCAAGTGAGTTGGGATTGTAACGTACTTCGTTAGTTGGACCACCACTTAACCATTTATTTTCCAAAATGTTGCTTGAAATAAGTTGAACCTTGGAATGTTTGTAATGGTTTCATGAATGCCATGACTTATGTGTTTGATTTCCAAAGTTATGCATGTGATTCCATGTCTTGTGATTTGTTTTAAATTGTGTTGATTCTAACTTTTCCTATCTTATTAAATAGATGCCTAATGTTAGCATCAGCACTGTTGAAGAGTTCCAGGGAACTCGTTTTGGTCCTCGTATTATTGAGCTCACTAGTTTGCTCAATCTCCCTCTTCCTACCATCATGGTACTTCCCCTCACCAAGTTTGAGAGGAAAGACCTTTGGGGCTCCAAGGTCAACCATCCCGGACGCCAGACTGAGCCTACCACGGAGGCTATCATCTTGAAGCTCATGCACGATGACAAGGAGAGAGGCCTAGAGGTAGTCATGGAGGACCTAATTGGACGTCTGTTAGGGAGACACTCTCGACAGGTTAGAGGTACTCACTTCCACACCTTCGGTAGACGTGATGAGGATGGTGAGGCCATTGACTTCTAGGACACTTCGAGGGAGACAGCAGAGCCGATTCGTCTATACCTCCAGGACTTAGAGGTTCTCCTTAGGTACGTGGACACTGATAGGACCAACGTCATGCTCAGCAATGACGAACTCCAGGTGCAGCTTCGTGAGAAGGACAAGCTCTTCTCGGAGCAAGATGAGATAGTCAAGGAGATGGAGGCCAAGTTCGAGAGTCAGGACAGAAAGTTCAAGAGTCAAGAGAAGCGAGTCCAAGATAGGAACAAGAGGATTCGAGACATGAATGCAGAACTGGAGGCCAAGGACTTCGAGCTCGAGCATCAGCAGACTGTGATTGAGAGGCTTTGTTCTCAGAAGAGGGATCTCAAAGCCAAAGTAGAGACCTTGACCACCAATGCCGAGGAATACAAGACCGCTATGGAGAATGCAGGTATTACATTTGTTGAGGAGGAGGTTGATGCCGAGGAGTAGTGATGACTACTCATTTATCATTTATTTATCATGCTTTTCATTGAGTCGCAATGACCATCCAACATGTGGATGGCTTGCTATTGGTGTGTTTACTTTGCAAACTTGTTGATTATGTTGTTGAACTATTTTTTTATTATGATGCATGTTTGGTGATTGTTTATGTGATGTATTGTGCATGTTAGCATCTATGGGTATCTCATTCTTATCTCTATTGAACAAACCACAGATGCCTCCCCGTTGTGCCAATCCCAATCCCAACAACAACAACAACATCACCCCTGAGATGCAACAAATGATGACAGCTCAGACTCAGCTGATGCAAATGATGACTACGTTCATCCAGAATCAGAACAACAACAACAACAACAATAATAATAATAACAACAACAACAATCAGAACAACCCACCGGGTTTTGACATGCTTACCAGGTTCTTGAGATTGAGGCCAGCAAAGTTCTCAGGAACAACTGATCCTATGGTGGCCAATGATTGGCTACGCTCTGTGAACAAGGACTTGGTAACAGTTGGCTGTACTGATGAGGAGAAAGTCAGATTTGCAGCTTACTTGTTGGAAGGACCAACAACTACTTGGTGGGATAACTTCCAGATCACCACTACCATTGCAGATGTGACATGGGCTATCTTTGAAGAGGGTTTCCGTACTTCTCACATCTCATCCGGAGTGATGAGTTTGAAAAAGAAAGAGTTCCATAACCTGAAGCAACGTCACCGCAGCGTGGCTGAATATATTGAAGAGTTCAACAATCTGGCGCGTTATGCACCGGATGAAGTTGACACGGATGCTAAGAGGAAGGAAAAATTCCTTGAAGGGTTGAATGATGAACTGAACCTGCAGTTAGCTGTGGCATATGTTCCCACATACCAGTCTCTTTGTGACAAGGCTGCTATTTTGGAGAACAAAATGAAACAAGTTGAAAGCAGGAAGAGAAAGCACTCTGACAAGCACAGCTCGGGATCGTCCCACAAACGTTCCCATTATGATGATAGTGGGAGTTCAGGATCCCACAAGCATGGGAAATTCAACAAGCACCACAACCACAACCGTCATCATGAAAACAAGAGTCATCGTAGTCATGACAATGACAAGTACAAGAATCACAAGGGTGGATATAAGAACCACCACAGTGGTAGTGGAAGTGGTAGTGGAAGCCAGTCTGTCAAGAAGGATCTTAGTCAGGTTGAATGTTTCAAGTGCAAGAAGATGTGACATTATGCTAATGAATGCCCAGAAAAGAAAGTTGAAGGACCCAACAAGCCTAACTCTTTTCAAAAGGGACAAGTGAACCACATCAATGTGGAGGAAATATATGAGGAACCTGATGCTGTTGCTGGTAAGTTCAAACTCAATTTTGTTCCAGCATTTGTTCTCTTTGATATTGGTGCATCTCATTCATTCATATCAAGAGCATTTGTTGAAATAAATGAACTACCGGTAGAAACTATTGGGTGCCCTATAAAAGTAAGTTCTCCTGGCGGAGAAATGATAGTGAATTCAGGATGTCATGATCTAGTAATAGAGTTTGGAAAGTATAAGTTTCCCGTTAACTTGATAATCCTAAACTCCCAGGGATTGGATGTCATTTTGGGAATGGACTGGATGACTAAGCACAAGGGAGTGATAGATTGTGCCAACCATACTGTCTCACTCACAACTCCAGAAAATAAAAGAATTAGATTCAAGACCAACTTTGAATCAAAAAGGAGTAAGCTAAATTCTCTTAAGGGGTTAGCATGGACAGTGTGCCAATAGTGAGTGAATATCCAGATGTGTTTCCGGAAGAATTGCCGGGAATGCCACCAGATAGAGATGTGGAGTTTCTTATTGATTTGTTACCAGGATCTGGACCAATAGCAAAAAGACCATACAAGATGTCAGTTGATGAGTTGAAAGAACTCAAGAAGTAGCTTGGAGAATAGTTGCAGAAAGGTTTTATCCAACCAAGTTCCGCATCTTGGGGAGCACCAATTTTGTTTGTAGAAAAGAAAGATAGAATCAAAGGTTATGCATAGATTACCGTTCACTCAATGAGGTGACTATCAAGAACAAATACCCTTTGCCCAGAATCAATGACTTGTTTGATCAGCTAGAAGGAGCTTGTGTGTTCTCAAAGATTGATCTCCGGTCAGGTTATTTCCAGCTTAAGATAAGGGAACAATACATACCTAAGACAGCCTTCACCACAAGGTATGGGTTGTATGAGTATACCGTGATGCCATTTGGTTTGACCAATGCACCAACATACTTCATGAATATGATGAACAAGGTGTTCATGGAGTTCCTTGACAAGTTTGTTGTCGTATTCATCGACGACATTCTAATCTACTCCAAGAGCAAGGAAGAGCATGAAGGACATCTACGCTTGATACTAGAAAATCTTAGAGAGCATAAGTTGTATGCCAAATTCAGCAAATGTGAGTTTTGGTTGAATGAAGTTGGATTTCTTGGACACGTTGTGTTAGGATATGGAGTAGCAGTTGATCCTGCTAAAGTTTCAACTGTGACTGAATGGGAATCCCTAAGTCAGTAAAAGAAGTTCGTAGTTTCCTTGGCTTGGCAGGATACTACAGAAGGTTCATTGAGAATTTATCCAAGGTAGCAAAACCTATGACAGAATTACTAAAGAAAGACAAGAAATTTTCTTGGTCTGAAGGTTGTGAACTCAGCTTTCAGGAATTGAAGAAGAGACTTGTGACAACACCAGTCTTGTGTTTGCCAGATTTGGAGAAGGATTTCCAAGTGTATTGTGATGCATCTCATCATGGATTAGGTGCAGTACTTATGCAAGAAGGAAAATTTGTGGCATATGCCTCGAGACAACTCAACACTCATGAAGTAAACTACCCTACTCATGATTTAGAGTTAGCCTCTGTAGTCCATGCACTCAAAACATGGAGACATTATCTTTTGGAAAAGCGATGTGAGGTGTTCACAGATCACAATAGTTTGAAGTATATCTTCACCCAGAAAGAAATTAACACGAGACAAAGAAGATGGCTAGAACTCATCAAGGACTATGCCTTAAGTTTGCAATACCACCCCGGTAAAGCAAATGTTGTAGCGGATTCTCTAAGCCGTAAGGTTTTTGTGAATGGCCTTACTAAGGGAGAATTGCCAGATGATCTGTGTGCCCAATTTAGAGATCTCAGATTGGAGATTGTGCCTGAAGGACATCTCATGTCTTTGGATGTTCAACCTACTTTGTTGGACAAGATCAAAGAAGCCCAAAAGACTGATAAGGAAATTGAAGAGATTAAGGAAAAGATTGGCAAAGGAAAGCCAAAGGATTCCATGAAGACGAACATGGTACTTTATGGCATGGAAAACGTTTCTCTGTTCCACAAGATCCGGAACTTCGGAAACTGATTTTACGGGAAGCACACAACTCACCGTATTCCATCCATCCGGGTAACGCCAAAATATACATGGATATGAAGGAAATATTTTGGTGGAATAATCTCAAGAAGGACATCGCCGAACATATTGCTTTGTGTGATATATGTAGTAGAGTGAAGGCGGAACACCAGAAGCCAGCAGGATTGCTTCAACCACTACCTATTCCTGATTGGAAGTGGGACAAGATTGGTATGGATTTCATTACCGGATTACCAACGACCAGGTCAGGATATGATTCTATTTGGGTAGTAGTGGATCGCCTAACTAAAGTGGCTCATTTTATACCCGTGAAGACAACTTATACAAGTGCTAAGTTAGCCAAGATCTATATGAACAGAATTGTGTGTCTACATGGAGTACCCAAGAGTATTGTGTCTGATAGGGGAACACAATTCACTTCTCAGTTTTGGAGATAGCTACATGAGTCATTGGGAACAAGGTTGGAATTCAGCACGGCTTTTCATCCTCAAACTGATGGACAAACAGAAAGGACTAATCAGATTCTTGAAGATATGTTGAGAGCATGTGCTATAGACTATGGAGCCAGTTGGGATGAAAGTCTTCCTTACGCAGAATTCTCTTATAATAACTGTAGGGTTCGCAGCATAGAAAACAAAAATTTTCCTACGATGTGAACTATATACCAAGATCCATCTACTAGATACAAACAACGGGCGGATGTATATCCGTAGAGAACATACCCTTGAAGACCGACAAAGCTTAACGAGTTCAACTCGTGGTTGATGTAGACGATCTCTTGCCGATCTCAAGATCGAGAGGAAGTCCTAGCGCCGCAAATCAGCAGCGCATCCGTGCTCGCACACACGTTCAAGGCACCGAGCAACCTCCGCCTCCTCGCTCCAGCGATGCAGCGGAAGCACAACTCTTTCTTGCCGAATAGCCACCGGGAACATGTATCTCGCTAGTCCGAGACCATGGGGAATAAATTCTAGAGGGGGAGAGAGATCCTTCACGAGGAGGTGTGTTGTGAGAGGAGGAGAGGGGGGCCTTTTATAGGGGAGAGGGGGGCACCCAAGGGGCATGGCGCCCAGCCATGGGGCTGCCCCCACCTCTTCCACATTCATGTGGGTGGAGCTCCCACTCAAAATGAAAAGCCTCCACTCCCATTAAAAAGCCTCCACTCAAAAATCCACTCACATGCATTAAATTTCCACCAAATTTAATGCAAGCTCTCATTTAAATAAAACTCTTTTATTTATTTATTCAGAATTTTGTTAATTAATTTAATTAACAAACATTCACATAAAACCCCTTGCTAGTATTCCATTTCACATGCAGAACCAGTTTCAGCAATTTCAACCGAAACAGTTTCGGTGTCTAGTGAAATAAATTCCTGCGCTTTCCTTTTCTTTTCGGCATGAAACTTTTGCTCCAATTGGATGTCGGTGTCTCTTAAGTGTGTCACCCTACGGTTCGTGAATAATGCGGACATGATCGAGACCCCTCTCGGATCAATAATCAGAAGCGGGATCTGGAGACCCATACTGACTCCCACACATTCAACGATGACTTTCTTGTGATCGTCGGAACCTTTTACGCTAGTATCTTAATCCCTTTGTTTCACGATATATTACATGTCCGAGATTCGATCATCGGTATCTCCATACCTAGTTTGATCTCGTTACCGACATGCACTCTTTTCTCGTTCCCGTGATATAACATTCTAGTGATCAAATCACTTGCTTGCAAGCTAATCAATGTGATATAACCGAGAGGGCCCAGAGTATATCTATCCGTCATCGGGATGAACAAATTCCACTCTTGATCCATGAGCCTCAACATAACACTTTATTAGTTCTGAATCCATCTTTATAATCACCCTGTTACGGTGTGACGTTTGATGTTATCAAGAAACTCTTCCGGTGTTAGTGATTGACATGATCTCATGGTCTAAGGATTAGGATCACTTCGTAAGTTGTTATAGCAATATAAACTCAATGACTTTGATCGTAATGCTATACTTCGGATGAGTGTTCATCACATCATTACACTAATGTTGTGATCCCGTTATTAACAACATCCAATGTCCATGATCAGGAAACCTTGATCATCTTGTTAATCAACGAGCTAGTTTATGAGAGAGGCATAACTAGGAACTTTCTGTTTGTTTATTAAACACACATGTATTAACGTTTCCGTATTAATACAATTATAGCATGCAAAATAAACATCTATCATATACTTGGAATACACATAATAAACACTTTATTATTGCCTCTCAGGGCATATTCCCTTCAGTCTCCCACTTGCACTAGAGACAATAATCTAGTTACATAGTGATAAATCTAACACCCATTGAGTTCTGGTGTTGATCATGTTTTGCTCTAGGGAGAGTTTTAGTCAACGGATCTGCTACATTGAGATCCGTATGTACTTTACAAATCTTTATATCTCCATCCTTGACATGCTCGCGGATGGAGTGAAACCGGCGCTTAATATGCTTGGAATGCTTGTGAGACCTTGGCTCTTTGGCATTGGCAATGGCACCATTGTTGTCACAATAGATCACCATTGGGTCCAACGCGTTTGCCACAACTCCTAGTTCGGATATGAACTCCTTCATCCAAACTGCTTCCTGAGCCGCTTCTGAAGCAGCAACATATTCGGCCTCCGTTGTTGATCCCGCTACCACAGGTTGTTTGGAACTCCTCCAACTAACCGCTCCGCCATTCATGAGAAATACGTATCCGGATTGAGACTTAGAGTCATCCGGATCGGTGTCAAAGCTAGCATCGACATAACACTTAGTGACGAGCTCTTCTTCACCTCCGTATACAAGAAACATATCCTTAGTTCTTCGTAAGTACTTAAGGATATTCTTGACCGCTATCCAGTGTTCCAAACCTGGATCCGATTGGTACCTACTAGTCAAACTAATAGCATGTGCCACATCCGGTCTTGTACATAGCATGGCGTACATTATAGAGCCTATGGCTGAAGCATAGGGGACTTTGTCCATTATCTCTCTTTCTTCCGCCGAAGCCGGACTTTGAGTCTTACTCAATGTCTTGCCTTGCAACATAGGTAAGAACCCCTTCTTACTTCCGTCCATTTTAAACTTCTTTAAAATCTTATCAAGGTATGTACTTTGCGATAGCCCTATTAGGCGCCTAGATCTATCTCTATAGATCTTTATGCCTAATATGTATGACGCTTCATCTAGGTCCTTCATTGAAAATTTGCTGTTTAGATAACTTTTAACACTGTTTAAAAGTTCTTTATCATTTCCGATCAATAATATGTCATCCACATATAATATCAGAAATGCCACATTGCTCCCACTCACTTTCTTGTAAATACAAGCTTCTCCATAAGTTTGGACAAATCCAAACTCTTTGATCACCTCATCAAAGCGGAGATTCCAACTTCGTGATGCTTGCTTCAATCCATAGATGGATCGCTGAAGCTTGCACACCTTGTTAGCATCCTTAGGATCGACAAAACCCTTTGGTTGTATCATATACAACTCTTCTTCAATATTCCCATTGAGAAACGCGGTTTTGACATCCATCTGCCATATCTCATAATCGAAATATGCAGCAATTGCTAACATAATCCTAACTGACTTTAGCATCGCTACGGGAGAGAAAGTCTCATCGTAGTCAACTCCTTGAATTTGTCGAAACCCCTTTGCGACAATTCGAGCTTTATAGATGGTCACATTACCATCAGCATCAGTTTTCCTTTTGAAAATCCATTTGTTCTCCACGGCCTTTCGGTCGTGAGGTAATTCCACCAAGTTCCAAACTTGATTTTCATACATGGATTCCATCTCGGATTTCATGGCTTCTAACCATTTGTTGGAATCTGGGCTCATCATCGCTTCTTCATACGTCACAGGGTCATCATTTTCATCAACCATGAAATTCATGACAGGATTTCCGTACAGCTCGGGAGCTGCACGCGTCCTGTTTGACCTGCGAGGTTCGGTAGTACTCTCTTTTGGAGTTTCATGATCATTATCATTAGTTCCCTCTTCAACAGGTGGAGCCAACTCCGGAACAACTTCCGGCGCTGCGCTACTCGCCATACTTTGAAGAGAAGGTTCCACAACCTCTTCGAGTTCTACCTTCCGACTACTCACACCTTTCGCGAGAAACTCTTTCTCTAGAAAGGATCCATTCTTGGCAACAAAAACCTTGCCCTCGGATCTGTGATAGAAGGAATACCCAATAGTTTCTTTAGGGTATCCTATGAAGACGCATTTTTCCGCTTTGGGTTCGAGTTTATCCGGTTGAAGTTTCTTCACATAAACATCGCATCCCCAAACTTTAAGAAATGACAGCTTAGGTTTGTTTCCAAACCACAATTCATACGGTGTCTTTCCAACGGATTTAGATGGTGCCCGATTTAAAGTGAATGCAGCAGTTTCTAGTGCATAACCCCAAAATGACAACGGCAAGTCTGTCAGAGACATCATAGATCGAACCATATCTAATAAAGTACGATTACGACGTTCCGACACACCATTTCGCTGTGGTGTTCCGGCAGGTGTGAGTTGTGAAACAATTCCACACTCTTTCATGTGGGTGCTAAACTCGTAACTTAGATACTCACCTCCACGGTCGGACCGTAGAAATTTGATCTTTCTATTACGATGATTTTCCACTTCATTCTGAAATTCCTTGAACTTTTCAAAGGTTTCAGACTTGTGTTTCATCAAGTAGATATAACCGTATCTACTCAAATCATCCGTGAAAGTAACAAAACAACGATATCCATCTCGCGCCGACACACTCATTGGACCACATACATCAGAATGTATGATTTCCAATAAATCTGTCGCCCGTTCCATTGAACCGGAAAACGGCGTTCTAGTCATCTTGCCCATAAGGCATGGCTCACATGTATCAAATGATTCATAATCAAGTGATTCCAAAAGTCCATCCGAATGGAGCTTTTTCATGCGTTTAACGCCAATATGACCTAGACGGCAGTGCCACATATATGCGGATATATCATCATTAAGTTTAATCCTTTTAGCATCAACATTATGAATATGTGTAACATTATCATCGAGATCTAATAGAAATAAACCATTCATCATCGGTGCATGACCATAAAAGATTTCATTCATATAAATGGAACAACCATTGTTCTCGGATTTAAATGAATAACCACTTCGCATCAAACACGATCCAGATACAATGTTCATGCTCAGTGCAGGCACCAGATAACATTTATTCAAGTTTATAACTAATCCCGACGGTAAGTGGAGAGGCAGCGTTCCGACGGCGATCACATCAACACTTGATCCATTGCCGACACGCATCTTGACCTCACCCCTTGCTAGCGGTCGCTTGTTCCGCAGCCCCTGATTCGAGTTACAAATATTAGCAACTGAACCGGTATCAAATACCCAGGTGCTACTGCGAGCACTAGTCAAGTACACATCAATAACATGTATATCATATATACCTTTGTTTGCCTTGCCGGCCTTCTTGTTTGCCAGATACTTGGGGCAGTTGCGCTTCCAATGGCCAGTCCCCTTACAATAGTAGCACTCGGAATCAGACTTAGGTCCAACTCGGGGTTTCTTTTCAGGCGCGGCAACCGGCTTGCCGCCCTTACTTCACTTCCGTTTTCCCTTCTTGTCTTTCTTGAAACCAGTGTTCCTATTGATCATCAACACTTGATGTTCCTTTTTGATCTCCACTTCTGCAGTTTTAAGCATTGACAGAAGCTCGGGGAGAGACTTCTTCATGCCTTGCATATTATAGTTCATCACAAAGCTCTTATAGCTAGGTGGCAGAGACTGTAGAACACGATGGATGCCTAAGTCAATGGGAATCGATATTCCCAAGGACACAAGCTTATCGGCATAACCCGACATCTTGAGTACATGCTCACTAACGGAGTTGTGCTCTTCCATCATGCAGCTAAAGAACTTTTCTGAAGCGTTGTAGTTCTCTACAGCAGCATGTGTGTCGAAAATCATTTTCAACTCACCCATTGTATCAAATGCATTGCCGTTTTCTAAACGCTTTCGAAGTTCCGGCTCTAGCCCATACAATATGCCGCAATGAACTAAGTTGTGGTCCTCCTGACGAGTCTGATAGACATTCTTCTCCTCGTCAGGGGCATCATCAAAAGGTGGGGGGCCTAACGGCGCTTCTAGCACATATTGCTTTTGTGCAGCAGAGAGGAGAATCCTCAAATTCATGGCCCATTCAGTAAAGTTGCTACCGTTCGTTGCTAGTTTCTCTTTCTCCATGAACGCATTGAAATTAAAAGCAGGTGGTGCCATCTACAACAGAATTTGTAAAGTTTAGACTAAGTGTATGATAGATCGAGTTCAACTAATCTATATTACGAATGAACTCCCACTCAAAAGCGACATCCCTCGTGTCCTTTTGGTGATTACATGAACCAAATCCACTACACCAAGTCCGATCATCACGTGAGTCGGTATAGCTTCAAAGGCGAGCATCAAATGGGCATCATATCAACTATATGACTCATGCTTAACCTTTCGGTCTGTGTTCCGAGGCCATGTCTGTACATGCTAGGCTCGCCAAGTTAGAACCTTAGTATTTGCGTGTGTAACTGTTTTACACCCGAAATATGGTCGTGGATCCAAGAACACCCGATCATCACGTGATGTCTTGGAGCGACGAAAACATAATCGGTGCATACTAAAGGAAGAACACATTCTTATCTTGATATTTAAATGAGGGATCATCTTATTATGCTTAACAAAGCGCTAAACAAGCAATATAAGATGTAATCAAACATCATATGTTTATTAGTGAAATTATATGGTTCCCGCAGATGATCTCTATCATGTGCATCGTGGTATGATCACTATCATACCTATATGTGTAAATCCAAGGTCTATGGATTTTACACGCTATGTGTGTTGTAAGAGTATCATCTCATACTTCTACTTACAACACTACCATATCATAACACTAGCCCAGCAACAATCTAAACTAGACGCCTCTAATTTATCCATTGCAAGTTTTACGTGGCTTAGGGCTTTCGAGATAGAACCGTTCTTACCTACGAACATGAACCACAACGAGGATAATTAAATTGTTGACAACTCGCTTGCAAAATAGATATTGACTATAGTAGGAGAGACAGACACCCGCTAGCCACTTATGCAAACTAGTTGCATGTCAAGTGTGGAACAGGTCTCATGTGCGAGGACATGTAAAGTTTGTCCGGGCCGCTTCATCCCACTATGCCACCAATATCCAAAATTACAACAAAGGAGCAACAACATGATCATCATCGCCCACATACTCATATGTGTACTACCCGTGTAAAGTATCTACGCATAGATCCGGCTCTGATACCACTGTAGGGTTCGCAGCATAGAAAACAAAAAATTTCCTACGATGTGAACTATATACCAAGATCCATCTACTAGATACAAACAACGGGCGGATGTATATCCGTAGAGAACATACCCTTGAAGACCGACAAAGCTTAACGAGTTCAACTCGTGGTTGATGTAGACGATCTCTTGCCGATCTCAAGATCGAGAGGAAGTCCTAGCGCCGCAAATCAGCAGCGCATCCGTGCTCGCACACACGTTCGAGGCACCGAGCAACCTCCGCCTCCTCGCTCCAGCGATGCAGCGGAAGCACAACTCTTTCTTGCCGAATAGCCACCGGGAACATGTATCTCGCTAGTCCGAGACCATGGGGAATAAATTCTAGAGGGGGAGAGAGATCCTTCACGAGGAGGTGTGTTGTGAGAGGAGGAGAGGGGGGCCTTTTATAGGGGAGAGGGGGGGCACCCAAGGGGCATGGCGCCCAGCCATGGGGCTGCCCCCACCTCTTCCACATTCATGTGGGTGGAGCTCCCACTCAAAATGAAAAGCCTCCACTCCCATTAAAAAGCCTCCACTCAAAAATCCACTCACATGCATTAAATTTCCACCAAATTTAATGCAAGCTCTCATTTAAATAAAACTCTTTTATTTATTTATTCAGAATTTTGTTAATTACTTTAATTAACAAACATTCACATAAAACCCCTTGCTAGTATTCCATTTCACATGCAGAACCAGTTTCAGCAATTTCAACCGAAACAGTTTCGGTGTCTAGTGAAATAAATTCCTGCGCTTTCCTTTTCTTTTCGGCATGAAACTTTTGCTCCAATTGGATGTCGGTGTCTCTTAAGTGTGTCACCCTACGGTTCGTGAATAATGCGGACATGATCGAGACCCCTCTCGGATCAATAATCAGAAGCGGGATCTGGAGACCCATACTGACTCCCACACATTCAACGATGACTTTCTTGTGATCGTCGGAACCTTTTACGCTAGTATCTTAATCCCTTTGTTTCACGATATATTACATGTCCGAGATTCGATCATCGGTATCTCCATACCTAGTTTGATCTCGTTACCGACATGCACTCTTTTCTCGTTCCCGTGATATAACATTCTAGTGATCAAATCACTTGCTTGCAAGCTAATCAATGTGATATCACCGAGAGGGCCCAGAGTATATCTATCCGTCATTGGGATGAACAAATTCCACTCTTGATCCATGAGCCTCAACATAACACTTTATTAGTTCTAAATCCATCTTTATAATCACCCTGTTACGGTGTGACGTTTGATGTTATCAAGAAACTCTTCCGGTGTTAGTGATTGACATGATCTCATGGTCTAAGGATTAGGATCACTTCGTAAGTTGTTATAGCAATATAAACTCAATGACTTTGATCGTAATGCTATACTTCGGATGAGTGTTCATCACATCATTACACTAATGTTGTGATCCCGTTATTAACAACATCCAATGTCCATGATCAGGAAACCTTGATCATCTTGTTAATCAACGAGATAGTTTATGAGAGAGGCATAACTAGGAACTTTCTGTTTGTTTATTAAACACACATGTATTAACGTTTCCGTATTAATACAATTATAGCATGCAAAATAAACATCTATCATATACTTGGAATACACATAATAAACACTTTATTATTGCCTCTCAGGGCATATTCCCTTCAATAACAGCTATCAAGCCAGTATTGAAATGGCACCATTTGAGTTTCTCTATGGGAGAAAGTGTACCACCCCATTGCTATGGAATGGTGTGGGAGAAAGAAGTTTTTTCGGACCAGAACTTATCAAAGAGGCTGAAGAGAAAGTCAAGCTAGTTAAGGACAAATTGAAGATAGCACAGTCCCGACAGAAAAGCTATGCAGATCCTAAGCATAGAGAAGTCACCTATGAAGTTGGTGATAGAGCCTATCTTAGAGTGTCACCACTTCGTGGAGTGAAGAGGTTTGGTGTCAAAGGTAAATTGGCCCCAAGAAATGTTGGGCCATTCAAGATTCCGAGTCGTAAAGGAGAAGTTGCTTATGAGATTGAATTGCCAAAGTCCTTGTCAGCAGTTCATAATGTGTTTCATGTGAGTCAGCTTAAGAAATGTCATCCAGAAATGGAAGAAAATTCTTTGAAAGACACTATACCTTTGGAAGAGGTTCAATTGGAAAGTGATCTCACTTATGAAGAGAAACCTATCAAGATTTTTGAGACTGCAGAAAGAGTTACTCGGACTAAGACTATCAAGTTCTGCAAAGTTCAATGGAACCATCATTCCGAAGAAGAAGCAACTTGGGAAAGAGAAGATGATCTTCGGAAAGACCACCCTCACCTATTTGCTAGCCAACCCGAATCTCGAGGGCGAGATTCACCTTAAGGGGGTTAGATTTGTAACATCCCTAAAATCATGTTTCAAAACTCATGCGTATCATCCATGCATCCTTGATCATGTAGAGTTTCATTTCAAAAATCAATTCAAAAACAGGAGCATATGAGCTCATTATTTTATGTGATCATCATGAAATCAAATGCTACTCTCCAATGAGAGATTGTTGTTCATGAATCAAAACTTGTTACTCTCAGATTGTTTTGCTTGCTTGCTGTTTGCTTAAACCAAAAATTTGCAAAACAAAATTGAATTTAAAACCATTTCCAAACCTTGATCAAATCTAGTGCCATATCACTATTTATTTTGTTTGATCAATAAGACCAAGCTAATACAGGGAGTCCATATGTTTTTACACTCAGATTTATGATTGTTACACTCTACAAAAACCCAGAACAAATTTGAATTCAATTGGCTTTTGAATTTGTTTTAAAATGGTTTCAGAAAATCAAATCAGAAATAGAAAATGAATTGAGAAAAGGAAAAGGGCCGGCGCCAGTTATTTAGCCCAACAGAAGAACCAGCCCACTAAGCCCACCCGGGTTCCCCCTTCTCTCTCTCTCTCACTCGCAGGCAAACCCACTGAGTCACTGACTGCTTGGGCCCATTTCTTCTTTCCTTCTCTCGCTGCGACCACATCAGCGTCGTCCCCAATCAACGCGCGGCCGAGGCGCTCCGCCGTTACCTTGCTGCAGTCACTGCCTGCTTAATTGCCATTGATACAGCACGTAATTGCCGCCCCCCTCCTGGCTATTTAACCCCCTCTGCACCGCGAGCATTTCCCCTCACTCAATTTCCTCTCCACGCCACCAGGCTGCCTGTAATCTTGCCCACATCGCCGTAGCTCCGACGACCTCCGGCGTACGATTCCGGTAAGACCCCGTCGCCCCTTGCCGTCTAAGTTTGCCAGACTATTCACAGCATCCATACGCATCTTCTCATCCTATTGGTGCTTTCTAGGACCATCTGGAGACTCACCAACGACGACGACCGCAAGTGCCCAACGCTTCCTTCCTCTCCGGTGATCGATTGCGGTAAGCACTGAGTGCCCCTTGACCCCTCTCGCATACGACTAGGTTCGCCTTGTCCTTGCGCAGCTACTAATGCCTCTGATTGGTACTAGGAAGACCCAAAGCATCGGCAACCACTTCGTCTGCAACCACCCGACGCCGTGCACGACTCCGACGAGCTCCAGCGACCACCTCTGCGCGCCCCTTCGCCAACAATGCCCACCTTGAGCATCAGCAGCACACGGCGAGCTTGGTAAGCCCCTTATACCTCTCCCGCGCGACCTAGAACGCCGGCAGCAGCTCTGACAGAGACGCCGCCGCCAGTCTCCGCAGCTAGCGCCACCCGTCTGTGGTCAATTAGATTAGGGCCGTAGGATTTAGATCTAACGAGTAAGATTAGATCTGTGTCGAAGAGGTACGCGTTAGATTTGGCCGTGCATCTTCAATTAGATCGTTTGGCTCTCGTTGATCGATCCGCCCGAACCGGTATCAACCAATAGAAACACGCCGCGTGTCTGTTAGTTTGTTTTAAAATTCTGATTTGAATCTATTAGATATTAAAACTTGTTTAATTCATAACTTTTGATTCCCATGTCCAAATTTGATGAATTTTATATCAATGGAATCAGGAGAGAAAGCCCTTTCCAAATATGCAATGTGTTTAATGTTTTGTTTCTGATCAAATGGTTTTATTTACAGAAACATGTGTAGACCTATTTTATGTATATTAATTATTTGAGAAATGTATTAGTGTTCAAATAAAGATTGTTTGGCAAGTTTTAAACTTGTTTATGAACCAGTACTGTGCACTTGTCTTGTTGAGTTTAGAAAATCATCACATATCATGTTGCATGCATTCATATATTTTTGCTTGTAATTATTTTGTATGTGATTTGGTGCTATCATTTTATGTGTAGATTTTGGTGCAAATAGTGATTGTGATTGTGAGGATTGTAGCTACTCTCCAAACTACCAAGGCAAGTGGTGCTTCATGATTTTATCCCTATGTTTTTCAACTGTGCATTAGAAATATTTTGCTAGTCTTGCATGGTTATATTTTGCTTATATGCTATGCTTGGGAAATCCTAGTAGTTGTAGAATTGCTAGAAATTTCTAAGTTAAGATGCTTATCTATGCCATGCTTAGCCTAGCTAGTAGCAACCAAGGGTGGTTATATGTTCATGCTATGAATAAATATTTCTAAGTCTTTGGACTATGTTTTTGCTTAATAAAACAACTAAGTGAATGAGTCACCTGGGTGGAATGGTTGTGAATGGGTTATGTTGAGTGGTAACACAAGGCCCATTTCTATGGTTTACCTTGTGTATCTCACTTGTGGAAAGCCACCCAGGAACAAAGGGATTTGAGAAGCCAAATGTTAAGAAGCTTCTAGTGTAGCCACTTGGCAATATGGGCTCTGCCTGGATCACATAGGTTGCAATAACTTAGCCATTTGGACAGTTGGTGGTAGTGGGATGATAGGTTGGAACGCGTCCATTTGGTCTAAGGGAAGGCTTCTGAAAGGTCCTGTCTTGGTGAAAATCAAGCCTTGTGGGGAAAGTGCACAACCTCTACAGATGGAAGAATCTAAGTACTTAGCCATGTCCCTGGAAAAGGAAAACTTGAGCATCAAGACATGGAAGCTATCAAGAATCTCCTCATCCCAATTTCAAAGTAAAACTTGTGGTTGAACAAGGGTGAAGGACCCCAATGTCTATTGGTGGTTCCTTGGGAAAAGTTTTTGACAAAGAAATACTTAGTGTTTTCAAAAGATTAAGGAAAACCTATTTTGAGCAAAGTAAGCCTAAGCTACACTTAGCCAAAATGCATATAGTATCTAGTCCACCAATATTCTACTAAGGTATCACTTGCCAATATTATTCCAATGTATTGACCCACTGTGGCTGTAACTTGTGATGTTGCAGGTTATTCTGATGATGATTAGGAGTCATGAGTCTACACTTAACATGCTTGACTGTGGCACATGAAGATGAAGACTTATTTATCTTATTACTTATTTAAACTCTCGTACTAGGCCTGTGGCCATGGAGTTGTAAAAGACTATGTTTATCTCTGGAATGACTATAATAATGACCTTTGTTTCTATGTACTTCATCTAAAACTATGGATGCTAGCATTGATCCAGGGACTAGCATTGCAATCACAGGGATCCTTTTCCTTTATAAAGGAGGGATCTTACAACATCTTTCAAGTGATTCAAGAAGTATATCGGAATGGAGTTTATTCATACGCTTCACTCCAATGTGACCAAGACGACAGTGCCACATGTATGTAGAATTATCATTCAATTTCAATTTCAATCGTTTAGCATCTATCACTACTATCGAGATTCAATAAGAATAGACCATCTATCATAGGCGCATGACCATAAAAGATATTACTTATATAAATCGAACAACCATTATTCTCAGACTTAAACAAGTAACCATATCATAATAAACAAGATCCATATATAATGTTCATGCTCAACAAAGACACCAAATAACAGTTATTTAAGTATAAAACTAATCCCGATGGTAGATGAAGAGGGGGCATGCCGACAGTGATCACATCAACCTTGGAGCCATTTCCAACGCGCATCGTCACCTTGTCTCTTGCTAGTCTTCGCTTATTCTGCATCACCTGTTTCAAGTTACAAATATGAGCAACTGAACCTGTATCAAATACCCAGGCACTACTATGACTACTATTAAGATACACATCAATAACATGCAATCGAATATACCTTTCTTCTTGATGTTTCCGTTCTTCATATCTGCCAGGTACTTGGGGCAATTCCGCTTCCAGTGATCTTCTCCCTTGAAGTAAAATCATTCAGTATCAGGCTTAGGACCAGTCTTGGGTTTCTTTGCAGGCGCGACAACTTTCTTGCAACCCTTCTTATTAGGATTGCCTTGCTTCTTGAAATTGGTGGTCTTATTGACCGTCAACACTTGGTGCTCTTTCTTGATCTCCAATTTTGCAGGCTTTAACAGGGAGAAGAGTTCTGGTAATGACTTATCCATGCGCTACATGTTGTAGTTCATCACGAAAGTTCTTGTAACTAGGTGGAAGTGATTGGAGGACACGGCGAATACCCAACACATTAGGAATTGTTATTCCCAGATCTGCGAGTTTATTCGCATGCCCAGATATATTAAGCATATGCTCGCTAATGGAGGTTCCCTCTTACATCTTGCAGTTAAAGAACTTCGCGGAGGCTTCATAGCTTTCAACTGCTGATGAGTCTCAAATATCATTTTGAGCTCACGGATAATATCATAAGGCTCACGATTCTCAAACCACTTTTGAAGGTCCAATTCTAAACAGTACAAGATGGCACACTAAACTGTGGAGTATTGATTCTTCCGAGTGAGGAAAACATTCTTCACATCATCAGTAGCATCATCAGCAGGCGGGTCACCCAGCGGTGCATCCAGCACATAGGTCAACTGACCAGCATTGAGGACAATCCTCAAGTTGCAGAACCAGTCCGTGAAGTTGCTTCCATTGTTTTTCAACTTTTCTTTCTCTAGGAATGCATTAAATTTGATGGTAGGGGCCGCCATGATCTAAAAAATATTTATAAAGAATTTAGACTAAGTTTATGACAAATTGAGTTCATATCTAACACGTAAATTAACTAGGTGAACTCCCACTCAAAACAACATCCCTCACATTGTTTTAGTGATCACACGAACCAAATTCACTAAACCAAGTCCGATCATCACGAGAGATGATCTAGTTTCAAAGGAGAACAATCAACATGTTCATCATATCAATCATATGACTCATGCTTTACCTTTCGGTATTCCTTAGTATCCGCATGTGCTAGGATTGTTAGGTTAACCTTAGTATCCACATGTGCAAATCTGGCTTTCACCCATTGTATGCACACGTAGAATCTATCACACCCGATCATCACGTGGTGCTTTGAAATGAAGGGTCTTAGCAACGGTTCCTACTAAGGATGAACACTTTATTACTTGATATTTAGTGAGAGGGATCATCTTATAATGCTACTGTCGCAATCTAAGAAATACAGGATGCATAAAAGGATTAACATCACATGTAGTTGATAATATGTGATATGATATGGCCTTTCTTCTTGTGCCTTCGATCTCCATCTCCAAGCACAAACATGATCTACACATCACCGGTGTAGCGTCAAGGTCAATGGTGCCGCTTCATGGTTGTCCTCCACCAACAGCAACTATTACAACTACTTGATGAATAGACACGCATGTCTTAAATGAAATTTAAAGACAACCATAAGGCTCCTGCCGGTTGCCAACTTACAATCAGGATAGTTGCATACATAATACATAATCCAATCATGGCCATATCATATCACAAGACAAGACCTGCAAAAACAAGTTAGACGCCTCTAATCTTCTTTGCTGGGGCTTTCGCATAAAAACCGTTCTAACTTACGAACATGAACCACAACGTTGATACAAGTATTGTCAAGTGCCTGTTGTAAATTTAATCTTCACTATGGTGGGAGAGACAGACACCCGCAAAGCCACTTTTGCAATGCAAGTTACATGTTGAGCGTGGAGCAAGTCTCATATATGATCACATGTAAGGTTAGCCCGAGCCGCTTCTTCCCACCATCCCACAAGATGCAAAGTACACAAAAATCAATCGACAACAAAAGCATCAATGCCCACAATTAACCATTGTGTTATACTCATGCAACATGTCTACGCATAGACACAGATCTGATACCACTGTAGGGGTTCATAGCATGGAAAATAAAAAATTTCTATCGCATGAACACACAAAAGCCAAGATCTAATCTAAGAGATCGGTGCAGCGAGTTTATAGAGTACTAACCCTTGTAGATACAAAGCGTTTAACGAGATCGGATTCTCGTGGTTGATGTAGTCGTTCACTTGTCGGTCTCAAGATCGCAAAGACAATCCTTCCAGCGCCATGTTTCGGCAGCGGTTCCGCAGTTGGTCACACGTTCGGTACTCGATGAAGACCTTCCTCTCCCTTGTTCTAGCAGCCAGCGGAGGTTGTTGATCTCCTCGCGAATCCAGCAGCCTGACGGTGTGGTGGTGGAGGTGGAGTAGATCCTCCAGGGCTTCACCTAAGCCAGAGTAGGTATGGTGGAGGATAGAGGGCCTCAGTGGCTAGGGTTTAGACGTCGAGGGGAGGAGGATGGTGGCGTCTTGGGCAAGGTGGAGTTGCCTTGGAGGAGCTAGGGCGCCGACGACTTGGAGGGGCGGCGGCAGCCTAGGGTTTTGGGGCGAGGGCCAAGGGGGCGCCCCACCCCTTTCTTATATGGGAGGGAGAGGCGACAAGGGGAGGCCGAGTCCTCCCCCAACTCTACTTGTGGCCGGCGGCTTGGGGAGGGAGAGGGAAACCACTCCCATGTAGGTTTCCTTCCCTCCCTCCACTAGGACTTTGACTTTCCAAATTGGGATTTGACTTTTCAAATTAGAGTTTGACTATTCAAACTAGAGTTTGATTCCCACTTCCTAGTCTTGGCCGATTTGACCTATGTCATGATGCCGCCACCCCCACTTGGGTATGGTGCATCCATGCCCCCCCTGGGGTGGTGGGCCTTCCAGAACCTTCTAAAAGCTTTTGGTGAAAACACCGATAACATTTCCGAACCCTAGAATTGGACTTTCCTTATATGAATCTTATTCTCTGGACCATTCCGGATCTCCTCGTGATGTACTGGTCCAATTCGAGACTCTGAACAACATTCGGTCTCCAACTCATTTTCCATATCTACTAAACAACATCGAATCCTTAAGTGTGTCTCCCTATAGTTCGTGAACTATGCAGACATGATCGAGACACCTCTCCGATCAATAACCAATAGAGGAATCTAGAAATTCATATGGCTCCTACATATTTCTACGATTACATTGTGATCGAATGAACCATTTTCATACGATACCGATTCCCTTTGTCGTGCGATACTTTACTTATCCGAGGTTTGATCGTCGGTATCTCTATACCCAATTCAACCTTGTTACCGATAACTACTCTTTACTCGTTCCGTGATATGACATCCCTTGTAACCTAGTCACATGCTTACAAGCCAATTGGATGACATTCCATCGAGAGGGCCCAGAGTATATCTATTTGTGATATGGATGGACAAATCCCACTCTTGATCCATGTGCCTCAACACATACTTTCAGAATACATAATGCCACCTTTATAACCACCCAGTTACGGAAGTGGTGTTTGATGTCATCAAAGCATTCATCCGATGGTGATTAACATGATCTTTTGCTCGAAGGATTAGGTTACTATGTTTTTGAAAGCTTGTAGCAAACAAACTCTAAATGACTTGATCTTATGCTATGCCTACAATATGAGTGTGTCCATCATATCATTCTTCTAATGACATGATCTTGTTATTAATAACATCTAATGTCCATGATGAGAAAACCATGATCATCTATTAATCAACAAGATAGTTCAAAGAGGCTTACTAGGGACTTCTTTTATGTTTATAAAACACACAAGTATTAATGTTTCCAGTTAATACAATTATAGCATGGGATGTAAACATTTATCATAAACACAAAGATATAATAATCACCATTTTATTATTGTCTCTTGGGCATATCTCCAACAGGCAAGAGCGGAGCCGGAGGGGGAGTGGGCTCCGCGGCTAGGGGGAGGGGCGGATCTAGGGCCGAGGACGACATAAAGTAGGAGGGAACGACGACGGGGCAGCGGAGGGGCGGTGTGGGAGCTGTTCCAGGCTCGGGAGGGGGGGAGCGAATGCTTTGGGTGAGCGAGAATGGCCAGTCCGACGTGTCTCCATGCGGCCCCACCCTTCACCACGTATGCAAGACCCGTTCCAACGCGGTCCCACCCTTCACCACGTATAGAGGACTCGTCCTAACACGGTCCCACCCGTTAACATGTAACAGTCGAGGCCACGTAACGTAACGTTCAACACACGACCCGCTCCAACACGGTTTCACCAGTCAGCATGTAACGGTTATCCTTTGACCTGACGGCATCCCTCCGTCCGAGCGCCTACGAGCACTTGCAAGAGTTTCATAACATAGTAAGGAAAAAAGTGAGAAAAAATTAAGCGACTGAAAAAACTGAATACAACTAACAAACTAGGGACATGAAAATAAAAATCCCAAAAATAAAACTAAACAGCCCGATCCAACGGACAAAAGAGCACTAGCAAAGATAGTCCCACGTTTTGCTCTAGCTGTAGTTACGTATATCTGCATTGCTCTGCTCACAAGAACAAATGAAGCACGTATCTGCATATGCCAGAGTGACAGTATCCTTTGGTTCCATTCCATGTCTATGGAAACGAAAGCAACATCGTGGTTAACAGTGGAGTACACCGTCTCTCCGTTAATTGGTCTCTTCCAAGTTTTGTCGATAAAAAACAGCAAATCCAGCTTTCGCTTGCTCTTCGTGTGGCACATCATTTTCCACAATTCACATCCGTGACCGCCAAGAAATCCTTTGTGGAAAAAATGAAACAAGAAAGGGCAGATAAACATGTGACGCCGAGCGAAGCAGCTATCACCGGCCGGCGTGCCTATAAAACATTCCGTTTCCACGGCAACCTCTGCTACTTGTACCGCCCACTCCGATCCACAGTTTGGCAGCATCACACAAGTCAGCATAGGGAACTAATAATGGAGGTGGACGTAGCAGCAACTACGCTCGGACTCGGAGGCGATGTGGCTTATCCTGCGCCGTTGAGCCTGCTCTGCGGCCTCGCCGCGCTGCTCGTCCTTTGGGCGGTCTCCCGGGCGACGGAGAGATGCTGGCTCAGGCCGCAGCGGGTAAGCCGCGCGCTCCGGGCGCAGGGGCTCGGCGGCACGCTGTACCGCTTTCCCGCCGGGGACCTCGCGGAGACCGGACGGCTCAACGAGGAGGCGCGCTCCAAGCCCATGCCGCCCTGCCACGACATTGTGCCCCGTGTGGCGCCACACCTCCTCGACACTGTCAAAGAACACGGTACGCCAATTTTGTGGTTCAGAGACTTTGAATTTCTCTCTGGTCGATCATGTTCTGTTCTTCTTGTTTCCCGACCTGGACATGGATGCTATAGTGTACTGAAGTGTCTATGTTACTGTTGCTCTTTATAACCGTAAAAAAAGAACAGTTCCAATTTTTCCATCCTGAATGGTGATGACTTAATCCTGCTCTTACCCTATAACCAGATATTGGTTGTTTGAACGCCGTCAGAATAGTAAATTCCTGATCCGACACATTTGAAGAACATGTCGAGAAAGCACCTGCCGGATCTTAATTGACAAGATATCTGACAACAAGGTCACTGAACATTTAAACTGCGTGTAGGTAAGGTTTGCTTAACCTGGTTCGGCCCGCTCCCCAGAGTAGTCATCGCAGAGCCAAAGCTAGTGAGAGAGATCCTATCAGACAAGTCGGGCCAATTCGAGAAATTCACGGTTAAACGTCTGAGTAAACTGATCGCCCTTGGGCTTGCGAGCTATGACGGCGAGAAATGGGCGAGGCACAGGAAGATCATGAACCCCGCTTTCCATCTCGAAAAGCTCAAGGTATACTATATATATTCTTACTACTAGTACCTCCTAGCTCGGTCAGAGATTCAGAGTGCACACGCGCTGACTGAAGCTGTTTTTCAGGGCATGTTGCCGGCTTTCTCGACATGCTGCACCGAGATGATAAGCAGCTGGGAGAGTAAACTAGCTGCTTCTGCCGGATCACATGAAGTAGACATATGGCAGGATTTCCAAAGCCTCACCGGAGACGTGATCTCTCGCACGTCGTTTGGCAGCAGCTTCATGGAGGGACGAAGGATCTTCCAGCTTCAGGCAGAGCAAGCCGAGCGAATCATCAAGGCCTTCCAGTATATGTACATCCCAGGATTCTTGTAAGCGCACTTCATGTACTAGCAATTTATTGATATTTCCACCTTTCTTTACCATTGACATAGTCTTTTTTCTTTGTAAACTAAGTTATTTACCTTGTGTGTTAGTTTATAGTGTGTTCTTTAAAGCGGCCATATATAATGAAAACAATGCAACTGGCCACTTTGCAGGTTCCTTCCAACTGAAAACAACAAGCGGATGAAGGAGATCAACCGAGAGATCGAAGGGCTGCTGAGAGGCATCATTGAGAAAAGGGAGCGCGCCATCGAGGACGACGGGCTTAGCGGCAACGACTTGCTTGGCCTAATGTTGCAGTCGAACAAGGACAGCGAGACGCCAAGCATGAGGATGAGTACCGAGGATGTGATTGAGGAGTGCAAGCTCTTCTACTTCGCCGGGATGGAGACCACGTCTGTACTGCTCACGTGGACGCTGGTCTGTCTCAGCATGCACCCCGAGTGGCAGGATCGGGCGAGGGAGGAGGTCCTCAGCGTATTCGGCAGGGATAAACCCAGCTTCGACAGCCTCAGTCGACTCAAAACGGCAAGTGTTTCTCACACTTTTCTCAATATTGCAGCAGGAGTTGTACTGTAAATGTCTCCCTGAAAACCATTGAAGACCGTTGATTGAAGACTCATTGCTGACCATGATAGGATGTTTTCTGGCTCTCCAATTATTCTGTATAGGTGACCATGATACTGTATGAGGTGCTGAGGTTGTACCCACCGGCGGTCGCGCTGAACCGGAAAACATCCAAAGAAATGCAGATTGGAGGCATCACCTACCCTGCGGGCGTACTCCTTGAGCTGCCAATAATCTTGGTTCACCACAACCCGGATGTATGGGGCGAAGACGTGCTGGAGTTCAAGCCGGAGAGGTTCGCGGAGGGTATTTCCATGGCCACCAAGGACCAGCCCATCTTCTTCCCGTTCGGTTGGGGCCCCAGGATTTGCATCGGACAGAACTTCGCCATGCTGGAAGCCAAGATGGCGCTCAGCATGATCCTGCAGCGTTTCGAGTTTCAGCTCTCGCCTTCGTACGCCCATGCGCCCTACACCGTCATCACGCTGCATCCTCAGCATGGAGCGCAGATTATACTCAAGAGTCTCTGATTGTCGCAGATTATAGTTTCCGATTCACATTTCGGGCTCTGATGTGTAAAAAAATGTATCTACTTCTCCGGTTCACCTATTCTTTTTTTTTTCGGAATGAACTTGTATTACTCAAAGTATCAGTTATTACAATCTGAATGGCACTTGCTCAATAAACCCTCTGGACCAGAGGAGGGCCATACTGCCGTTCGACTATGGGTTCTAGCATAATTCATCAAGAAGTGGCTACAAATATTTTGACACCTATTTATATGAGTAATACAAGATTGACGAGCCTTCATCAAAGCTTTAATCTCTTCGACGATCGAGCTATTGACTCAACTATCCACTTCAGCTTTACCAAGCATCGCCACAATTTCAGCACAATCGACCTCCATCATCACAGGCATGGTACACCAAGGTAGAGCAAGACCCAAACCTTTCTGAAGTGCTAGTAGTTCTGACTCCAAAGGGCTCTGACAATTAAATAACTATCGACACGAAGAGAAAATGATTTCACCCTTATTATCCCGGGCAATCATACCAGCTCCAGCACTACCACTCTCAAAGGACCCATCAGTGTTCAGTTTACACCAACCGTCAGGGGGTGGAACCCATTTAGCAGGAGGTGCAATGATTTTAGATGGCATTGAGTGGAATTCTGCAACAGTTCTATCCATAATGAATTTGCCCTTGGCAATATCCCGCTGGGAATGGTATTTAACTTGCATTAGGGAGTCCCAATAGCTCATGAGAAACCTCCTAGATGAGGGGGAGGTTTATCGTGTACTACCTCGTTTCTGACATGCCAAATTCTCCAAAGCACCATAATGGTCATGCTTCTTCTATTTTCAGATAAATTGCCAAGGAGATTTAGTAATCATTCGCTCCCTGTATTAAGAACAGAGTCTAGTGTAGGAATACTTCCAGACCTCCTCCATACAACTCCAAAACAGTTTGGCTAGATTGCAATGTATGAAAAGCATGGAAATTATCCTCCGTCTCCAACCCACACAGAGGACACTTATTAGTAGGCTCGAGAGAACGTTTAGCTTTATTATGACATGTAGATAGTGAATTCGTTGCCAATCGTCAAGCAAAATGTTGAACTTTCGGTGGAGCGTCAAATTTCCAGACATAATCCCATATAATTCTCTTGCGATCCGGTGCAGAGCTTGATGATTCAGTTTTTGATCCCCATAATTCCTCCATGGCCAGCCCATAAGCGCTGCGAACTATGAACATCCCATGTTTATCCGGCGCGCAAGCAAGCACATCTGGGTTTAGTTGAGAGGATACCTTGATCTTTAATATCTCAGAGATATCTGCTGGAACAAAATATTGCACAAGTGCATCCATTCTCCAATTACCAAACTGAATGATCAGCTCAGAAACAAACCTTAGCCGACATATTCTTTTTTATGAGATCGGTTTGTAAGAGGTCGGCCTAGGAATCCATTGATCCATCCAAATTCGGATATTCTCCCCATTGCCTATGCGCCAAATTAATCCTTTTTTCAACAGCTCAAGGCCATAAGAAATAGCATTCCAAGTAGATGAAGCATTACCTAAAAATACCGTACCCTCCAATCTGACATTCGTATTTGGATTTTAAAATCTGAGCACACATACTATTAGGCTTGGTAATCAGCCGCCATGGTTGCCGAGCGAGGATTGCTTGATTAAAAACCTGAAAATCGTGGAAACCCAGTCCCCCTTGCTTGTTTGGCCTTAGTAATTTGTTCCAAGATCTTCAATGAGTCCTCCTTTTACCATCCTTGGCGCCCCAATAAATGTTTTTGACCATCCTCGTAAGATCATCACATACCGAAAAAGGAAGTTTGAAAACACCCGTTAGCTATGTCGGCAGCGCTTGGGCCACCGACTTAATAAAAACCTCCCTCCCTGCTTGATCAAGATGGCCATCACCCTCAGATGACCAATCGCTTAGTGCCTTAGTTAATTGTGCTTGAATATTATGAAACTTCCCCTTAGACATCCATCCGTCAGGGGTTGGCAACCCCAAATACTTCTCTTCAAACGCAAGCGGTGACACCTCTAGCATTGAGCGAATTATTTCACAGCTAGTAGTAGGACACAAATCACCAAACAATAAAGAACATTTTGATGTGTTGAGAAGATGTCCCGTAGCAGAGGCATATGTGTCCAAGACTTGCTTAACACTATTAGCTTCAGCAACATTATCCTTGAAGAATAAGAGAGTATTATCCGCAAACAAAAGGTGTGACACTTCAGGTGCTCGACGACATACTTTAATTGGAGAGATAGCATTCTCACTTATCCTTTTCTTCGGAAGAGATGAAAGCCCGTCAGCAAGAAAAATGAATAAAAACGGATGTATCTGAATCCAGATCTTGAATGTATTAAGAGCAATTTCGGATGGCCTTGTAAAACTATCATACACATCCATTAGCACCGGATGATCACGAAAGGTCCAAGGGCCTCCCTCCATTACCTTCTCCCAATCACCAAGGCCGGAAAATTGCATTGTAAACAATTTCTCACCAAGTGATCAAAATTTCACAGGTTGCGCCATGTCCCACGCATTCCTCATATTTTTATAGAACCAAAAATCGCTAAACTTGCGATCAGTATGAACCGTAGCAATGGCCAGCCATCTGGTATCCTCCGTCGGCATCGCAGATTCCTCGACTACCACATCATCTAGATCCTCCTCACGAAGACCCAACCGCTTCATCATCTCTTCCACGTCTTCCTTCCCAACGTCACCCGAACCAGAGCCCGAGGCGACCGAAGCCATCTTGACTGTATTCCCGATTCCCAACTCCGCCCGTTCCAATCCGAGAGTAGTAACATGAGGTTACACTAGAATCTCGGTGGAGAATGGCGATCGAAGAGGGATCAGATTCAAAAAAACAATCTCGACGCCAACAAGGTTGGCGGGAGGAGGAAACCCTAACGAGGGGACTGTTTTAACTGACACGACTCGTCCTAGTTAGCCCTTTCTCTAGGGGAAGTGTAAACAAGGGTGTAGCATGACACATGCATATACTGTAGGTTAAGACTAGGATTGTTCATACTCTGATTCTTTGCAATGGCCATCTGGTGTATTTTGTGTACTGTAAAATTTGTTTCTCCCGTTGACTTGTTCAGGGGATAGTTAATAGTTTCGAGGTGTCCCCTCTCCCCAAAACTTATGAAACTTAAAACACAAGGATGATCATGATTGGCTAATACTCTTTCCTGCATTCCGAACTGAAGGGGTATCGGCCAATCCCCTGCTCCTGTCTTCGGTTTCGTAAATTTGGAGGAGGACACCGAAGCAAAACCCAACAGTTTTTGATTCAAATTTCAGGTTCTGATACATTAAAAAATGTATCTACTTTACCTATAATTTCATGTTTACCCTTTATTTCCCGCTCTAACGAATAGAAATATCGGGACTAACTCCGCTTTTAGTATAAAAAAGTTTTTTGAGCACCAAACATTTTTATAAAAGGAAATGATATACGTCTAGAGTTATACAAGAGAAGGGGAGGGCAGATGGGCCGCTACTAGGGACCCACGTGTCTGGCCTGTCACATACAATGGCGGACCTAGAAACTTTTGGAAGCATGGGTAAACAAGTTTAAACTGTCCAATTTTGGACGAAATCGCTATAGATATTCACAAATCACAAGGGTTGCAATGTCAGCAAGCCTAGGCAGCCGCCCGGGCTAGAGGGGCGCTAGGTATGAACGTGGTCACATGGGTGTGAGGGGCTCTAGTGCCTACAATGGCGCCATCGTCCAGATTACATATTTGATAGGAATGAAATCCCAAAAGGACTTTTTGCATATTTTATCTGGGTCCTGAATAACACTGTTGCCATTGAGCTTCACTCTGATGTCAGATTGGACGTCATATCTATCAATGGAGAGGTATATTCTCCACTGTGATGATAATTTGTAATCCATGTGTGAGTAATCCCTTGGTAGGCACCTGCAGAGCATGAGGCTTGGATGATTGCAACTATGTAGGAATGGTGTTTTACTAGTTTTTAAATGTGTTTTATTGGCTAGTTTGTGGTATCCAGTTCTAATATTGTTCTTGGACCATGTTGATGTAACTCTGCTATTCGTAATGCTTGCTACAAGAGCCTGAGTAAATTAATCTCAGACCTAAAAACCATATATGTTATTATGATATCAATGTTTTTGGATCATACAATCTTGCTTAATCACTTATCTTGGCTCCAAATCTTCGACCTGTCTTTTTCATACAATACTATCAAAGGAAATGACTATGGTTTGAGGATTCATGCATATGTGTTCATTTGGTGTTAACGTGTTACTCGAGTTCTCGAAAATGGATCACTTTATTCTATGTGAGATCATTGCATTGACATGCGAGACTATAGATATTGGATCTCTTTGATAGGTATCTAATAATATATGTAACACATGCCTACAACTGCAAGAAAATCGTATAGTTGGTTTGCTTATCTCCATAGAGAGAGAAAATTGACATAGGACTTGCACTTTTACTTATGCACTATTATATGAATGTTATCATCCATGAAATGCCTGATTATCTGTCCATGTGTTTGCATGTGTATAATTGTTCTCTCTCTTTAACTTTTCATTATTCAGTCAAGGACTAGTAACTGTTACCCACAAAAAAGGACTAGTAACTGTTTCTTAATTTACTTTCCTGTAATCACACAATCTCCATTTGAACCTTCACTTTACATGCTACTAATAAAAAATTTCAAGTTTTATATAATAACATGTGTGATTGAAAGTGTTGACTCGGCTTTTGAAGAAATATCAAAGTTATTCCCCCCATCGTGTTGAATACAAACTAGGGTGAGTTGTCTCCCAACAAAGACGGTCTTGATCTTGTACACTTATGGTTATCAATACTTTTTTCTAGTGGCATGGTCAGGATTATAAATTTATTTGTAAATGCACTTGTGTTTTACCTACTTGTTGAATTTATTATCCTTATGGAAAAAATATGATAAAGTTACCATTGTTACTTCGACTACAAGAACATGCAAAGAAAATGATGTAATCCAAGATGATGATATATTATAACTTGATCCTTTAACAAACTCTCCAATATCTGACATGCCCTTACATGATGAGCCTAGTTTATCTAATGAGGTTAATTTATCAATGATATGCCATCACTCTGAATTCTTAAAAATGCAAAAATAAGAGCGATGAACCTATCCCATGTTGCAGTCACCACTTGTACTTACATCATCTCCATGTGTGATGTGGCCTAAATTTGGTAAATCTTCGATGATCCATGGTACTACCAATGATTCTGATGGTTTTACTGAGATTATTAGAAAGAAATCTCTAGGAGATTGGTTTACACCTAAACATAGCTTATATGTTTTACCTATATATGGTAAGTATGATGCCTTTTAATTTTCCATTGATCATGAATTAATTAATTAAAATTGTTGAAGAATAAAATTATATTGTTAAGAGGAGAAATCATATGACACACCTTCTATATTATTATCTAAAGAATTATGAACCAACATTCTTCATTGGTCAAGTTATATCATGTATCCAACTTTACATGGGTTCATTACTAGCTTAGTAATGATTTACAACTTTCTTTGATAACTATATGATTAGTGGGAAATCACATGGGCTAATTAGATAAATGTTGTTGAACTGAAAAACTCCTATTACTTGGAATATATTGGATGACCTAAAACGAACTCTTCCAAGGCATGGAATTAAGGATAATGAACTTATTAATTTAGTTTATAATGGGCTAACCACGAACTCCATATCCTATCTACATATCTTTGTAGGGACAGAACTCTTGGAGAGGCAAAGCTTCTGGATACTATCGATCGATCAAAATTATATAGTTTGGGATATTGAGGAGGTACCTACCTGCACCTATACTAATATAAAGTAGGAATTCTCACCCTCAACGATAAAAGATATGAGAAGCAAGGGAATCCATGAAAGAAAGGGGGATTTAAGGCCTATGTTTTTGGAAGATCTATCCTTGAATGGTAACTCCATACAAGCTTGGGAGTAATGAATTTATTCTTCCGATTACAGTAAATGCTATACACAATTTTGGGAATGCTGATGAAACTTATGACAAACCTTCTTTTATTTGCGAAAAAAATCCGAACTATTAGGGATAAGCAACATAATTATATAATGCCCATTAAAGGAATGCCATATGGAATTGCAGGAGAATTAAATATTTACATGGTGACTTAGATTCTAATATTTAGACTATTGAATTAATAGAAAACATTGAATTATGATTGAAAAACAAACTTGGTGATACTACAACTATTTGTTGAAAAAGATGTCTCCTTGAGAAACAAGTCATTCGTGCTAATACTAGGGGAGGTGCATCCACTCAAGATCCCTATTACCTACAAAAAAATCCTAAAATAGTAGAACAAGAACTTCAAAGAGCTAAAGGTGCACCGCAAGGCAATCACAATAGGAAGCAACATAATTTTGTTACAAGAATATGCAATAGAGCATGTTTTTTGGGAGGGGGAGTGGGTAGGGATTTTTGGGTACTAAGATCCGGTGATCCCTTAATTTTTAAAATATTTAAAAACATGTTTAAAAGTTTTAGAAAAATGTAAAAAATAATCTAGATGTACTAAATGATATAATAACCTACAAAGGTGCAAAATATCAATTTGAAATACTTTATATTATGAGCTACACAATGATAAAAAACTATGGCTCTGAGTCTCGTGAAAACTGCATATTTTAAAAACTCCAAAATTTATCAGTCTTTATCATCTTTGTGTAGCCTAAAATTTAAAGAATTTACACTTGTGATTTGCATGCTTATAGGGCACATCGTTGACTTCATCAAGAAAGGTTTTCGGATTTTTTAACATGTCAATACACTTTAAAAAAATAAAAGAATCGTTGGATCTCGGGAGCTGAAGAGAGTCTCTGGTGTTTCGGTTAATACAAGACCGCAATACTTTTTTGATCTCACAAATTGTGGCAAAGTTCACTTTTGATCCCTCAAATATTTTATAATTTTTTGCCCCTTGTCTTCTCAAACCTTCCACGTTGCCCCCTGACCTGTCTTGATGAAGCAATATTGTGATTGTTGTGTCTCGGTGTATGGATTGTTGTGCAGCTCATCAAGAAAAGCCTCTTTGGATCTGATGGACACTTATCGGTCCATGTTTAAGGCATGAAAAAACTACTCTTTCCGCTCCTATTTAGAAGACATTTTTGCAAGATTATTCAGCTTGCCGAAATGTTCCTATAAATAGGAACGGAGAAAGTACACATGGAACCAAAATTAATTTTGTGACAATTTAAACGACGGAAAAAAATACAATCATGCATCGAGTAAAACATCACATTAAGTTATAGCTGATCGATGCTTCTACCTAGTATGCACCGAGACCGCTCTCCATTTAAAAAAAAAACCAAGTATGCACTGGACTTACTGCGTGTGTCGGTGTCTCTGGTATCCAAAAAACCACACGGACTATCCAGAATTTTCGTTAAGAATACTCTATTACTTTCGCTACACAAAAAAACATACTCTCGTTGTTTCTTAATATAAGGTGTATAGTTTTTTGAAAAAAAATCCAAAATATAAGATGTATTGCATTAAAACACTTATTTGGATAATATATTTAGGGATTTGATTGCATTTTCTTATCTCAGGCAATCTTCTCCTAAAACTTGTGTATCTTACCCTCCATGTTCCTTCTTTAATTTCCGTGTTATATTTCTTTATACATTACCAATTTTTTCTACTGCACAAAATAAAACACTTCTTTACAAAACCTTTGCATATTTATAGACTATGTATAAGATCATCTCTAGCATATACCATAAAAAGGCGAGCCAGAAAACGCGTTTTCAGGTTGCGTTTCGCGGTTTTTTCAGGTCGCGAACGGCGGGACGCAACAGAAACCAGAAACCCAAACCGGAAAAGGAACCCAGTTTCACGCATACGGAGTCTGTTCCGCCACAACAAGGGTTGAACCCGTAAATTAAACTATTTTTTATCAATTTCACCACATATCTTGCATTTTCAAACAGAAATATGATACCAATGTAAAGTAAAATCCTGAAATTATTAATTATACATTACAACAATTATCAAAACAAATTGAATAAACAATAACCCAATTACAACAAATGACCAAATCAAATGAATAGTTCCGAATGCAAATAATGTTTCACACACATGAATGATAAAATGTGGCAACCTAGTTCCTCCCAAATAGCTTCCAGTGGTGCTCAATGAGGTCATGCTGCAGCTGGTCATGGGTGGTCATGTTCTCAATGTCTCGGTAGGTTTGAAGGAAGGTTTGGATGGCATTTGGGTTTCTAGCTAGCTTCACACAGCTGCCAACATTGTCGTAGAAGATATCCAAGTCTAGACCCCTCTCATCCTCAACAATCATGTTGTGAAGAATGACACAACATGTCATTATATCATTGAGAGTTTGCTTGTCCCAAAAACGAGTTGGACCTCGCACAACTGCAAATCAAGCTTGCAAAACACCAAAGGCTCTCTCAATGTCCTTTCGGGCACTCTCTTGAGCCTTTAGAAATTCAATCTCTTTCCTAGTTTGAGGATTCGAGATGGTCTTGACAAATGTAGCCCAATGAGGATAAATACCGTCAGCTAGATAATACCCCTTGTCATAATTAAAACCATTAGTGTAGCTGCAAGTGGGTGCTTCACCACTAGCTAGCTTTGCAAATAGAGGAGATCTATGGAGCACATTGATATCATTGAGGGTGCCAGGAAAACCAAAGAAACAATGCCAAATCCACAAGTCCTCAGATGCAACGTCTTCTAGCACAATTGTTGCACCTCGGCTTTTGCCACAATATTGCCCGTGCCATGCCTTCGGGCAGTTTTTCCAAGTCCAATGCATACAATCTATGCTTCCTAGCATGCCCGGACATCCTCTTCTCTTATTCATCGCCATCAACCTAATTGTGTCCTGCTCGTTCCGTGCTCGCAGATACACCAGGCCAAAAATGTGAATAATCACCTTGGCAATTCTACGAACACTCTCCATAGTCGTATCTTCGCCGATGCAAAGATACTCGTCGACATAATCGGCTGGGATCCTGATGCGGATCAGATCACTGTAGAGCTTCATTGGGATACCCCAAGAGGAAGGTATGATGAGTACAACAATAAGTTTTCCCTCAGTAAGAAACTAAGGTTATCGAACCAGTAGGAGGAAGGAAACGACTCAAAGGTGTTGCTAGCAACTTGGAAACCTGCACAACACAAACTAAAGACTTTGCCGCAACGAACAGTGAGGTTGTCAATCTCACCGGTTTGCTGAAAACAAAGGATTAACCGTATGGTGTGGAAGGTAATGGTAGCTTGCAGAAAGTAAACAGTAACAGTGGAAGATGTATCAATGGTAAAGATTGGACCGGGGTCCACAGTTCACTAGATGTGTTCTCCTTAAGATAAATAACATAACATGCTGGATAAACAAATTACAGCAGGGCAATTGACATGACAGAGCAAGGCATAACAATGCAATACTAGACATTCATGATCCTATAAGATTTGATTGGGCATTAAAAAAATATACATAGACCGCCATCCAAGTGCATCTATGACTAGTAATCCACCTTCAGGTTATCATCCATATCCCCTCCAGTATTAAGTTGCAAGCAACAGATAACTGCTTTAAGCAATGTGTATAAAGTAAACAATACAATTGTTCCATGAACAAAAGATCGTTGTTTTCTCCCTAGTAGCAACAACACATCTACATCCTTAGAGATTTCTATCACTTCCCCAGATTCAATAGAGGCATGAACCTACTATCGAGCATAAATACTCCCTCTTGGAGTCACTAGCATCTACTTGGCCAAGATAGCTACTACAAACAGAGAGCATGCAAGATCTCAAACAACACAGACATGATAGAATCAATAAGATAGAACCATTAATCAATCTGACATAGTAATCTCAATATCCATCGGGTCCCCGCAAACACAACATGCATGATTACAAATAGATGATCTTGATCATGAACGGAGCTCACAAGATCTAAAACATGGCAGCACAAAGGAGGAGAAACAACCATCTAGCGACTGTATGGACCCATAGTCCAAGGTGGAACTACTCATGGATCATACCGGAGGCTGGCATGGTGATAAAGAAGGCCTCCGGGACGATCTCTCCCCTCCGGCAGGGTGTCGGGAAGAGTTTCAGATCCCCCCAGATCTAGGGACGATGGTGATGGCGGCTATGGACTGTTTCATGGAGATCTGATCGGGTACTTAGGGTTTAGGTATCAGAGGCTTCTTATAGGCGGAGGGGGAGACCGAGGGGGTGCCCAAGGTGGCCGCACCCCCCAGGCGTGGGCCAGGCCTAGCCGCGCGGCCAGGGGGGTGGGCCCCTCGTGGCCCTCCTCCATCTCTTCTTCTGACTCCGTGTTCTCCTCGGGGAATATTGACTTTGGCTTTTGTCCCATCCAATTCCAAGAATATTTATTTTCTGGCTTTTCTGGAACTAAAAACAACAGAAAATAGGCAACTGGCACTGTGGCATCTTGTTAATAGGTTAGTCCCAGAAAACGTATAAAAATACCTCAAAGTGTAGATAAATCAAAGCAAAGTGGATACTAAACAAGCATGTAACATCAAAAATTATAGATACGTTTATGACGTATCAAGCATCCCCAAGCTTAACTCCTGCTCGTCCTCGAGTAGGTAAGTGATTTTGATGTGACTTGCACCATCACAATCAAGATCAAACCATTTGCAAGCATTGAAGGCTGGGATAAAATTACTCTAAACATGAGCATGGAAGATGCAGTTCTAACAATAAGACATAGCAACTATGCTGCAACATGAAAGGATACAAACAAAGATTCATGAATAACAATGCATTGGAAGACGTTTGTTTGTTTCACACATAGAAAACATATCATAGTGGCATTCAGCTTGTCCCTCATGGAGTAGAAAAACATAAATGCATAGGACACCTTCAAAGTTCATAAGGGTGACTAGATACAAATAGTTCAAGAACAAGCAATATCAACAATATGAATCAATCAATAAGTTTTGGGACAATGCACATAGAACTAAGAATGGAAACTATGCTCTCTTAATTAGTGCCTAAGGATATAAGGTGGAGACTCAATATAAAAGTGGGAGAAAGGCCCTTCAAAGGGAAGCAGGGATTTCAAGTTTCATAAAGAGATTCCAAAAAATATTGTACTTGTTAGCTTTCATCTCTCATTGCCCCTATCATAAGCATCTTGAAGTGATTAAGGTTAAAGTGAAAAAAATATGGAGTATATGCTTGACAAAGTACAAGTTGGCAATCTCATGTCCCTTGAGTACGAGGGCCGCTCCTCATTCTACTCAACTTTAGTTACCGGTAAGTTCTTGTCATAGTAAGTACATGTGTATCATAGAGAACCGCCAACAGGGTACCCCTTGCCCAATGATATAGGATCTATCCCATATCAAAATGATAAGGCAAGCAGACAATGACCATCTCAGCAATCTTCTTATTTACCATGGGAAAATGGTGCTTTTTTCTCTCTTTCCTCTTTTCTCATCTCTTTTTTTCCTCAATCTCTTTTTTCTATCTCTCTTTTTTTATAAGAAGAATGCTTCATAGATTGCTCACTATGGTGATGCTGCAAGTTTCCACCATGATTAGGCATGGCTTAGGCTAGCGGCCCAGGCGTTTCTCTAGCACACATACATAACTCCATGGACTTATAAGCTCCCCTTTGATTTCACACCGACTGACATCCTTAAACAAAAGAGCATGATATCAACTAGGTAGATATTTACAGGTGTTGAAAGCATTCCCCGTGATAGCACGGTTCTGCTAATGCCAACTTATAAGTGCAAGCATATACAGCATAGATGACACAATGGTTCAATTTTATTAGGGGCAGGAAAATTAAAGTGTGCTGTCAAGTTTGTGAGAGCTTTAATCACTAATTTTCACATAATAAAGTGACCTTTTAATTGGAAGGTAGATAAAACAAGAATATACTTGGAATGGTATAACACACCATGCATATGAATTTATAGTGGACACTTTGGAATAACTTCGTTTCTTGGGAGTTGGATGCATGAGTAGAGTTTACTCAATACAAGTGGAGGCTAGCAAAAGACTGGGAGCGACCAACTAAGAGAGCAATAATGGCCATAATCATGCAGAGCGACAAAACATTACTAATCAAAGCATAAAGTGGAACCACAAGTACAAAACTAAATGATCATAGAGGCTAAGGTGACTGGTTCATAGTCATAAAATTGTGTGAGCATGTGCCAAGTCAACCCAAACAAAGCATCAAAGGAGAATACCATAATACTATGATTTTGTATGCTAAAACAACGCATGATTCTATCAAGGAACATTAAGCAATCCTAATTGTTTGGAACAAGTCATGATACAGAAATAATCACTAAGCATAAGGTCAAAACAACATCTAGCATGACATGATAAAGTCTAAGTCACAGTCAAAGCAAGCTCCTTCTTATACTACTAAAGCAAGAACTTTCTACTCCTTTCCAACACCAATCAACTTATTTGAAACAACACAGCGAAAACGGGGGTCCAACTACTTTATTCAAGCAAACTAAGCAAACTAAAAACAAAAACAAAAACTAAGACGCTCCAAGAACAACACAAGAGTGCATGAAACAATAAAAACAAAGTGTCTAGAAAGACCTGAGATTTTTATTGATGAAGAAGGGGATGCCTTGGGCATCCCCAAGCTTTGACGCTTGTACCTCGTGAATATTTCTTGGGGTGATACGGGGTGGCATCCCCAAGCTTGGGATTTTATCCATTCTTCATCTCATTACATCATTCTTTCCTTAGACCTGAAAATTTTCCTTCATACAAAACTTCACACAATCTTCATTAGCAACATTAGTGCATCCAAAAGATAATATACCTTTGGGGTTTAGTTTCAAAATGTTAGATGTATATTTGTATATTATATGTCCCCACTTGTTAAGGGGTTTTCCTGCATATTTCCACCTGTACATGTACTATATATTGTTGTAAGATCCCACCTTTATAAAGGTAAAGATCCATGTGATTGCAATGCTAGTCCCTGGATTAATTTCTAGCATCCACAGTTTAAGATGAAGTACACAGAAACAAAGGTCATTATTACATGGTCATTCCAGAGATAACATAGTCTTTTACAACTCCATAGCCATAGGCTAGTACATGAGTTTAACTTAACAATATAAATAAAAGTCTTCATCTTCATGTGCCACAGGCAAGCATGTTGAGTGTAGACTCATAACCCCTAATCATCATCAGAGTAACCTGCAACATCACAAGTTACAGCCACAGTGGGTCAATACATTGGAATAGTATTGGCAAGTGATACCTTACTAGAATATTATCATCTAGTTACTATATGAATTTGGCTAAGTGTAGCTTAGGCTTGCTTTGCTCAAAATAGGTTTTACCTATCAGTTGAAAACACTAAGTTTTTGCTAACAAAAACTTTCCCAAGGAACCACCAATAGAAATTGGTGAACCTTCACCCTTGTTCAACCACAAGTTTTAACTTAGAAAATTAGGATGAGGAGATTCTTGACAACTTCCATGTCTTGATGCTCAAGTTGTCCATTACCGGGAACACGGCTAAGTACTTAGTTTCTTCCATCTGCAGAGGTGGTGCACTTTCCCCACAAGACTTGGTTTCACCAAGACAGGACCTTTCAAAAGCCTTCCCTTAGACCAAATGGACGCGTTCCAACCTAACATCCCTCTACCACCAACTGTCCAAATGGCTAAGTTATTGCAACCTATATGATCCAGGCAGAGCCCATAATGCCATGTGGTTACACTAGAAGCTTCTTAACATTTGGCATCTCAAATCCCTTTGTTCCTAGGTGGCAAACCACAAGTGAGATACACAAGGTAAACCATAGAAATAGGCCTTGTGTAACCACTCAACACAAACCATTCTTTCCATTCCACCCAGGTGTTTCATTCACTTAGTTGTTTTATTAAGAAAAACATAAGTCAAAGACTTAGCATTCTTTTTCCATAGCATGTATATATTCCACCCTTGGTTACTACTATCTAGGCTAAGCATGGCAATAGCAAGTATCTTAACTTAGAGAAAATTCTAACAATTCTACAACTACTAGGATTTCCCATACATAGCATATAGATACTTAGTAAAATATTCATGCAAGCCCTATACAAAATATTTCTAATGCATAGTCCAAATATTGGGAAAAAAATATGAAGCACCACTTGCCTTGGTAGTTGGGGGAGTAGCAACAATCCTCACAATCACAATCACCACTAGCACCAAAATCTACACATAAAATGATAGCACCAAATTCACATATCAAAATAAACAAGCAAAATATATGAATGCATGCAAATGCCATGTGATGATTTTCTAAATCAAACAAGACAAGGGGAACAGTACTGAATCATAAACAAATCAATTATACCCTGAATAAAATTAATTTGGCCCATAGAACAATTTCCATACAATTTTTATATACAAATTAAGCTTATAAATGTCTCTGCAAAAACAACCCATTTTACAAATGCAATTTATTCAACAAAGTGTATAATTGGATAGAATTCTTTCTCCTGATTCCAATGATATAAAATTTACAAAATTTGAACATGTGGATCTAAAGTTATGAATTTTGCAAGTTTGAACAACTAATAGATCTAATTTCAGATTTTAAATCAAAACACAGGCCACAGGGCACCTCCTGATTGGACGGTACCGGTTCGCGCGGATGAGGCCCTCTAGATAGTTAGATTAAAAGCGCATCGCACGACTCGGATCTAAACATACCGCTTCACTTAAGTTATCAATAAGATGTGTTGGATCTAGATCTAACGGTGCACAGTTGTTTGGCCAAAGATGGGCGGCGCGACACGGTGGCTGGCGGCGGCGCGGTCAGACGAGGAGGGTGCCAACGATACAGGACGCGTGGGAGAGGGAGGAATAGCTCACCGAGTTTGCCGTGCGTTGCTGATGCTCTAGGTGTGCTTGGTTGGCAAAGGGGCGCTCGGAGTCGTCAGGGATTGCTTGCCAGAGTTCGTGAAGGCGTCAGGTACAGCTGTTCGTCGACGTTGCCGAGGGTGTAGATCATCCCAGAGAGAAAAAAGCAGTGCGTTAGATTTGGGGAGCGATGCTGGTCATGCGAGTATCAAAGAGAGGGCAAGGCGCGCTCGGGACTAACCAGAACAGTTCGCCGGAGTTGAGTGCTTCGCCGGGCTCGCGCAGTCGTCGACGTTGCCGACGTTCGGGGTTGTCCTAGCACACAGCAAAGGTGTTAAATGATGTGCAAGGATGCAGGGAATGCGCTAGAAAGACCAGGAGGCAAGGGGCGGGGAGTCCTCACCGGAATTCGCTGTCGGAGTTCATCAGTACAGCAACGGAGTGAGCTCGATTGAGGGCAGCATGGTGGCTCTCTGTGGTTGTGGCTTGAGGGGAAATGAGCAGAAGGAGGAGGAGGTTAAATAGCCAGGAGAGAGAAGAAATCACGCTGGCGTTTACTCGCAATCAAGCGCGGAATCAAATAGGAGAAACGGCCGCGGGGTGCAGTTACTCCGGCACGTTATTGACGACGATGCTGAGGTGGATGGTGGGGTCGGAGCATCAGTGAGGAAGGGGTACGCATGTGGGTGAGAAACAGAGGGGAAGGGGAAATCCCGGGTGGGCTGCATCTTCTACTGGGCCGAAAGAGTGGCGCCGGCCTTTTCTGATTTCTTTTCCCTTTTTCTTTTTCTAATTTTATTTTTAGGAACCATTTTCAAATGCTTTTCATATGGGTTTGAATTTAAACTTGTTCTGAAATTTTGTAAAGTGTACCATACTCATATTTGACTACTGAACCAAGTTGAACACTTAGGAATACATTGGTCCACTGAATTTTTAAAATAAACCAAGCCTTAAACATTTATTTATAATAGGTATAAGAATGGTTTGAATTCATGTTTTTTTTGAAACTTTGATCAAGCTTTAGAAATAACAAACAAACCCATGTTTAAATCTTTACTGATTAAAACAAGTATTTTCTTATTAGAAGGTAGCAATAAGGCCATTTCCTTGCTTACATAAAATAATAGACAACAAAAGCTTCTGTTTCTGAAACCTTATTTGAAAATGATTCGAAAATGATTATGAATGCATGAATGATATGCAAACTTTGACATCATGGTTTTTGGGATGTTACAAATCTAACCCCCTTAAGGTGAATCTCGCCCTCGAGATTCGGATTGGCTAGAAAATAGGTGAGGGTGGTCTTTCCGAAGGTCATCTTCTCTTTCCCATGTTGCTTCTTCTTTGGAATGATGGTTCCACTGGACTTTGCAGAATTTGATAGTCTTTGTCCGAGTTACTCTTTCTGCAGTCTCGAGAATCTTGATAGGTTTTTCCTCATAAGTAAGATCACTTTCCAATTGGACCTCCTCCAACGGTATTGTATCCTTCAAAGATGTCTCTTCCATCTCCGAATGGCATTTCTTTAGCTGACTCACATGAAACACATTGTGAACGACAGACAATGATTCAGGCAATTCAATCTCATAAGCTACTTCTCCTTTACAGCTCAGAATTTTGAATGGTCCAACATATCTTGGGGCCAATTTTCCTTTGACTCCAAATCTCTTCACTCCACGAAGTGGTGATACTCTAAGATATGCTCTATCACCCACCTCATAGGTGACTTCTCTACGCTTTGGATCTGCGTAGCTCTTCTGTCGGGACTGTGCTATCTTCAATCTGTCCTGTACTAACTTGAATTTCTCTTCGGCCTCTTTGATTAGTTCTGGCCCGAACAAGTTTCTTTCTCCCACACCATTCCATAGTAATGGGGTAGTACACTTCCTCCCATAGAGAAACTCAAACGGTGCCATCTCAATACTGGCTTGATAGCTGTTGTTGTAAGAAAATTCTGCGTAAGACAGACTTTCATCCCAACTAGCTCCATAGTCTAGGGCACATGCCCTCAACATATCCTCTAGAATCTGGTTGGTCCTTTATGTCTGTCCATCAGTCTGGGGATGAAAAGCAGTGCTGAATTCCAATCTCGTTCCCAATGACTCATGTAGTTGCCTCCAAAAATGAGAAGTGAACTGAGTTCCCCTATCAGACACAATACTCTTGGGGTACTCCATGCAGACACACAATCCTATTCATATAGATCTTGGCCAACTTAGCACTTGTGTAGGTTGTCTTCACGGATATGAAATGAGCCACTTTAGTTAGTCGGTCCACTACTACCCAAATGGAATCATATCCTGACCTGGTCCTCGCCAATCCGGTGATGAAATCCATGCCAATCTTGTCCCACTTCCAATCAGGAATAGGTAGTGCTTGTAGCAATCCTGCTGGTTTCTGATGTTCCGCTTTTACTCTACTACATACATCACACAAAGCAATATGTTCGGTGATGTCTTTCTTGAGATTATTCCACCAAAATATTTCCTTCATATCCATGTACATTTTGGTGTTACCCGGATGAATGGAATATGGTGAGTTGTGTGCTTCTTGTAAAATCAGTTTCCGAAGCTCCGGATCTTGCGGAACGCAGATACGTTTTCCATACCATAAAGCACCTTGTTCGTCTTCATGGAATCCTTTGCCTTTTCCCTTACCAATCTTTTCCTTAATCTCTTCAATTTCCTTGTCTGTCTTTTGGGCTTCCTTGATTTTTTCCAACAAGGTGGGTTGAACGTCTAATGACACGAGATGTCCCTCAGGCACAATCTCCAACCCGAGGTCTCTAAATTGGGCACACAGATCATCTGGCAACTCTCCCTTAGTAAGGCCATTCACAAATACCTTACGACTTAGTGCATCCGCTACAACATTTGCTTTACCGGGGTGGTATTGCAAACTCAAGTCATAGTCCTTGATGAGTTCTAGCCATCTTCTCTGCCTCATGTTGATTTCTTTCTGAGTAAAGATATACTTCAAACTTTTGTGATCTGTGAACACTTCACATCGCTTTCCCAAAAGATAATGTCTCCATGTTTTGAGTGCATGGACAACAGAGGCTAACTCTAAATCATGAGTAGGATAATTCACCTCATGAGTTTTGAGTTGTCTCGAGGCATAAGCCACAACTTTCCCTTCTTGCATCATAACTGCACCTAATCCATGATGGGATGCATCACAATATACTTGGAAATCTTTCTCCAAATCTCGCAAACATAAGACTAGTGTTGTCACTAGTCTCTTCTTCAATTCTTGGAAACTGAGTTCACATCCTTCAGTCCAAGCAAATTTCTTGTCTTTCTTTAGTAACTCTGTCATTGGATTAGCTACCTTGGAGAAATTTTCAATGAATCTTCTATAGTATCCTGCCAAGCCAAGAAAACTACAAACCTCTTTCACTGACTTAGGAGATTCCCATTCAGTTACAGCTGACACTTTTGCAGGGTCAACTGCTACACCATCTCCTGACACAATGTGTCCAAGAAATCCAACTTCATTCAACCAGAATTCACACTTGCTGAATTTGGCATACAACTTATGTTATCTAAGCTTCTCAAGTATCAAACGCAAATGTCCTTCATGCTCTTCTTTGCTCTTGGAGTAGATCAAAATGACATCAATGAAAATGACAACAAATTTTTCAAGGAACTCCATGAACACCTTGTTCATCATATTCATGAAGTAAGCTGGTGCATTGGTCAAACCAAATGGCATTACAGTGTACTCATACAATCCATACCTAGTGGTGAAAGATGTCTTAGGTATGTCTTGTTCCCTTATCTTAAGCTGAAAATAGCCTGACCGGAGATCAATCTTTGAGAACACACAGGCTCCTTCTAACTGATCAAAGAAGTCATTGATTCTGGGAAAAGGATATATGTTCTTGATAGTCACCTCATTGAGTGAATGATAATCTATGCATAACCTTTGACTTCTATCTTTTTTTCCACAAACAAGACTGGTGCTCCCCAAGATGAAGAACTTTGTTGAATAAATCCTTTCTGCAACTGTTCTCCAAGTTGTTTCTTGAGCTCTTTCAACTCATCAACTGACATCTTGTAAGGTCTCTTTGATATTGGTCTGGATCCTGGCAACAAGTCAATCAAAAATTCCACATCTCTATCTGGTGGCATTCCTGGCAATTCTTCCGGAAACACATCCGGATATTCTCTCACAATTAGCACACTGTCTATGCTAACCCCCTTAAGAGAATTTATCTTGCTCCCTTTTGATTCAAAGTTAGTCTTGAATCTAATCCTTTTATTATCCGGGGTTGTGAGTGTGACGCTATGATTGGCACAATCAAGCACTCCCTTATACTTAGTCATCCAGTACATTCCCAAAATGACATCCAATCCTTGGGAATTTAGGATTATCAGACTAACAGGAAACTTATACTTCCCAAACTCTATGACTAGGTCATGACATCCTGAGTTCACTATCATTTCTCCACCAGGAGAACTTTTATAGGACACCCAATAGTTTCAACTGGAAGTTCATTTCTATCAACAAATGCTCTTGATATGAATGTGATGCGCTAGTATAAAAAAGAACAAGTGCTGGAACAGAATTGAGTTTGAACTTACCAGCCATAGCATCAGGTTCCTCATAAATCTCTTCCACATTGATGTGGTTCACCTGTCCCTTCTGGAAAGGGTTGGGCTTGTTGGCACCTTCAACTTTCTTTTCTAGGCACTCATTAGCATAGTGCCCCATCTTCTTACACTTGAAGCATTCAACCTGACTGAGATCTTTCTTGACAGGATGACTTCCACTACCACTACCATTGTGGTGGCTCTTGTATCCACTCTTGTGGTTCTTATACTTGTCATTATCATGACTACGGTGATGCTTGTTGTCATGATGGCGGTTGTGGCTGTGGTGGTTGTTGTGCTTTTCATGTTTGTGAGATCCAGAACTCCCACTATCATCATGATGGGAACGCTTGTGAGACGATCCCGAGCTGTGCTTATCAAAGTTATGTTTCCTCTTTCTGCTTTCAACCTGTTTCATATTGTTTTCCAAGATGGTAGCCTTGTCACAGAGTGATTGGTAGGTTGGAACATAGGCAAAAGATAGCTGCAGATTCAGTTCATCATTCAATCCTTCGAGGAATTTCTCCTTCCTCTTGGCATCGATGTCAACCTCATCCGGTGCATAACACGCCAGATTGTTGAACTCCTCAATATATTCAGCCACGCTACGGTGACGTTGTTTCAGATTGTGGAACTCTTTCTTCTTCAGATTCATTACCCCAGATGAGATGTGAGCTGTGCGGAATCCATCTTCAAATATAGCCCATGTCACATCCTCAATGGGAGTGGTGATCTGGAAGTTATCCCACCAAGTAGCTGCTGGTCCTTCCAACAGATGTGTTGCAAACCTGACTTTCTCCTCGTCGGTGCAGCCGACAGTTACCAAATCCTTGTTCACCGAACGTAGACAATCATTGGCCACCATTGGATCAGTGGTTCCTGAGAACTTTGCAGGCCTCAGTCTTAGGAGTCTGGTGAGCATGTCAAATCCTGGTGGATTGTTCTGATTGTTGTTGTTGTTGTTGTTGTTGTTGTTGTTGTTGTTGTTGTTATTCTGATTCTGCATAAAAGTGGTCATCATCTGCATCAGTTGTGCATGTGCTGTCATCAATTGCAGCATCTCGGGAGTGACATTGTTGTTTGGGTTGGGGTTGGCACGTCGAGGAGGCATCTGTGGTTTTCATAAGGATAAGAATGAGATACCCATAGATGCTTATCATGCACAATACATCACATAAACATTCACCAAACCAAGCATCAAAATAACATAAGATTCAAACAACGTAAACAACAAGTTTGGAAAAGCAAACACACCATAGCAAGCCACCCACATGTTGGATGGTCATTGCGACTCAATAAACAAGGTACGGTAATGAAAGTAAATCAAGTAGTCTGCACTACTCCTCCGCATCAATCTCCTCGTCAACAAGTGTAAGACCTGCATTCTCCATGGCGGTCTTGTACTCATCAACACTAGTAGACAAGGCCTCTATCTTAATCCTAAGAGCCCTCTTCTATGAGCGAAGCCTCTCGATCACTCCTTGTTGATGCTCGAGCTCGAAGTCCTTGGCCTCTAGCTCTTCATTCATCTCCCGGATCCTCTTGTTCCTGTCTTGGACTCTGTTCTCTTGGCTCTTGAACTTCCTGTCCTGGCTCTCAAACTTGGCCTCCATTTCCTTGACTATCTCATCTTGCTCCGCAAAGAGCTTGTCCTTCTCACGAAGCTGAACCTGGAGGTCGTCATTTCTAAGCATGACGTTGGTCCTATCAGTATCTAGGTGCCTAATAATAACCTCTAGATCCTGAACGTATAGACGAATTGGCTCCACCATCTCTCTAGCAGCATCCTCAAACTGAATAGCCTCACCCTCCTCGTCGTGTCTCCCGAAGGGGTGAAAGTAAAGACCTCTAAGCTCTCTGGAGTGTCTCCCTACCAGGCGCCCAAGTAACTCCTGCATGACTACATCTAGGCCTTTCTCCTTGTCATCATGCATCAGCTTAAAAGTGATGGTCTTCGTGGTTGGCTCTGCCTGGCGTCTGGGCTGAGTGACTCTGAAGCCCCAAAGGTCCTTCCTCTCAAACTTGGTCAGGGGAAGCATCATGATGCTAGGAAGTGGAAGGTTGAGCACGCTAGTGAGCTCAATGAGACGAGTACCAAAACGAGTTCCCTTGAACTCCTCGGCTGTGTTGATAATAACACTAGGCATCTATTTTATAAGATAGAGAAAAGTTAGAATCAACAACAATAGATAAATTCACAAGACAAAATCACAAGCATATCTTTTGCAACAATCACACAAGTCATGGCATACACAAATCCATCACAAGCATCAAAGGTTCAACATAACTTAGACAAATTTTTGGAATTAAAAACGATAAGTGTGGTGGTCCAACTAACGAAGTACGTTACAACTCTCACTCACTAGATAAAATAGCTATTAGGGCATCCTTAGTAGCCATTTGTCTATCTTGCTCACAAGACTCCCAAATTAAGTCTATGATGTCTCCCCTTAGTTGTTGGTTGGTAGTCTCTAACTCTTGGGTATGCTTCTTTTCTTCTCTAAGGTCATTTTGAGTGTTGAGCATTCTGCACTTGAGTCTATCACCAAGCTCCTTGATAGCATTCCATGCTGCATTTCTTGTAGATTCAAAGAATGTGGTGTGCATTTCTGAGTTGGTGACCATGCAAAATCCTGACTCCTTGTGGTTGTCTTCCTTGTTTTTGTACAAGTGAAGTTGCACCCACCAATACTCTTCTCCTTCATCCATCACAGGGAATCCTTTGTACACAGCTGCACCATGTATCCCCATGGTAACCATAAGGTTCTTGAGGGCCTTGGGAAACTCAGTCTCACACTCCAAAGTCATGGTCATGAGTGGTCCCTTCCTTACGACTTCGTTGATGGAGTTCATCTACAAATAGAGATGAGAAAGAAGATTAGAAAAGTTTACGAGAAGAAAAAGACAAGTGTGGAAATTGTTGAAAATTTTCCTTAGTGGTTTCTAATCCAATCCTAGGGTCATAATCCTACAGGAAACACAGTGCTCTGATACCATCTGTAAGATCCCACCTTTATAAAGGTAAAGGTCCCTGTGATTGCAATGCTAGTCCCTGGATCAATGGCTAGCATCCATAGTTTAAGATGAAGTACACAGAAACAAAGGTCATTATTACATCGTCATTCCAGAGATAACATAGTCTTTTACAACTCCATAGCCATAGGATAGTACAAGAGTTTAACTTAACAATATAAATAAAATTCTTCATCTTCATGTGCCACAGGCAAGCATGTTGAGTGTAGACTCATAACCCCTAATCATCATCAGAGTAACCTGCAACATCACAAGTTACAGCCACAGTGGGTCAATACATTGGAATAGTATTGGCAAGTGATACCTTAGTAGAATATTATCATCTAGTTACTACATGAATTTGGATAAGTGTAGCTTAGGCTTGCTTTGCTCAAAATAGGTTTTACCTATCAGTTGAACCTTCACCCTTGTTCAACCACAAGTTTTAACTTAGAAAATTGGGATGAGGATATTCTTGACAACTTCCATGCCTTGATGCTCAATTTGTCCATTACCGGGGACACGGCTAAGTACTTAGTTTCTTCCATCTGTAGAGGTGGTGCACTTTCCCCACAAGACTTGGTTTCACCAAGACAGGACCTTTCAGAGCCTTCCCTTAGACCAAATGGACGCGTTCCAACCTAACATCCCTCTACCACTAACTGTCCAAATGGCTAAGTTATTGCAACCTATATGATTCAGGCAGAGCCCATAATGCCATGTGGCTGCACTAGAAGCTTCTTAACATTTGGCATCTCAAATCCCTTTGTTCCTGGGTGGCAAACCACAAGTGAGATGCACAAGGTAAACCATAAAAATGGGCCTTGTGTAACCACTCAACACAAACCATTCTTTCCATTCCACCCAGGTGTTTCATTCACTTAGTTGTTTTATTAAGCAAAACATAAGTCAAAGACTTAGCAATCTTTTTCCATAGCATGTATATATTCCACCCTTGGTTACTACTAGCTAGGCTAAGCATGGCAATAGCAAGTATCTTAACTTAGAGAAAATTCTAACAATTCTACAACTACTAGGATTTCCCATACATAGCATATAGATACTTAGTAAAATATTCATGCAAGCCCTATACAAAATATTTCTAATGCATAGTCCAAATATTGGGACAAAAATATGAAGCACCACTTGCCTTGGTAGTTGGGGGAGTAGCAACAATCCTCACAATCACAATCACCACTAGCACCAAAATCTACACATAAAATGATAACACCAAATTCACATATCAAAATAAACAAGAAAAATATATGAATGCATGCAAATGCCATGTGATGATTTTATAAATCAAACAATACAAGTGGAACAGTACTGAATCATAAACAAATCAATTATACGCTGAATAAAATTAATTTGGCCCTTAGAACAATTTCCATAAAATTTTTATATACAAATTAAGCTTATAAATGTCTCTGAAAAAACAACCCATTTTACAGATGCAATTTATTACAAAAAGTGCGTAATTGGATAGAATTCTTTCTCCTGATTCCAATGATATAAAATTTACAAAATTTGAACGTGTGGATCAAAAGTTATGAATTTTGCAAGTTTGAACAACTAATAGATCTAATTTCAGATTTTAAATCAAAACACAGGCCACGCGGCAGCTCCTGATTGGACGGTACCGGTTTGTGCAGATCAGGCCCTCTGGATCATTAGATTAAAAGCGCATCGCACGGCTCGGATCTAAACATACCGCTTCACTTAAGTTATCAATAAGATGCGTTGGATCTAGATCTAACGGTGCACAGTCGTTTGACCAAAGATGGGCGGCGCGCGACGGTGGCTGGCGGCGGCGCGGTCAGACGAGGACGGTGCCAACGATACAGGACGCGCGGGAGAGGGAGGAATATCTCACCGAGTTCACCGTGCGTTGCTGATGCTCAAGGTGTGCTTGGTTGGCGAAGAGGCGCTCGGAGTCGTCAGGGATTGCTCGCTGAAGTTCGTGAAGGCGTCGGTTACAGCTGTTCGTCGACGTTGCCGAGGGTGTAGATCATGCCAGAGAGAAACAAGTAGTGCGTTAGATGTGGGGAGCGATGCTGGTCATGCGAGTATCAAAGAGAGGGCAAGGTGGGCTCGGGACTAACCAGAACAGTTCGCCGGAGTTGAGTGCTTCGTCGGGCTTGCGCAGTCGTCGACGTTGTCGACGTTCGGGGTTGTCCTAGCACACAGCAAAGGTGTTAAACGATGCGCAAGGATGCAGGGAATGCGCTAGCAAGACCAGGAGGCAAGGGGCAGGGAGTCCTCACCAGAATTCGCTGTCGGAGTTCGTCAGTACAGCGGCGGAGTGGCTCTCTCTGGTTGTGGCTTGAGGGGAAATGAGCGGAAGGAGGAGGACGTTAAATAGCTGGGGCGAGAGAGGAAATCACGCTGGCGTTTACTCGCAATCAAGCGCGGAATCAGATCGGAGAAACGGCCGCGGGGTGCAGTTCCTCCGGCGCGTGATTGACGACGATGCTGAGGTGGATGGTGGGGTCGGAGCGTCAGTAAGGAAGGGGTACGCGTGTGGGTGAGAAATAGAGGGGAAGGGGAAATCCCGGGTGGGCTGCATCTTCTACTGGGCCGAAAGAGTGGCACCGACCTTTTCTGATTTCTTTTCCCTTTTTCTTTTTCTAATTTGATTTTTAGGAACCATTTTCAAATGCTTTTCATATGGGTTTGAATTTAAACTTGTTCTGAAATTTTGTAAAGTGTACCATACTCATATTTGACTACTGAACCTAGTTGAACACTTAGGAATACATTGGTCCACTGAATTTTTAAGATAAACCAAGCCTTAAACATTTATTTATAATAGGCATAAGAATGGTTTGAATTCATGCTTTTTTTGGAAAATTTGATCAAGATTTAGAAATAACAAACAAACCCTTGTTTAAATATTTACTGATGAAAACAAGTATTTTCTTATTAGAAGGTAGCAATAAGGCCATTGCCTTGCTTACATAAAATAATAGACAACAAAAGCTTCTATTTCTGAAACCTTATTTGAAAATAATTCTAAAATGATTATGAATGCATGAATGATATGCAAACTTTGAAATCATGTTTTTTGGGATGTTACAATTGTGGCCTTTGGCCCCAGAGGAATACGAGTTGTCTATTCCTAACATGGTATCAGACCTAGGTTATTAGGGTTTTTTTTAGACTCCACCGCCGCCGCCCACGTTTTTCTTCCCTATGGTGCTCCGGCCGCCGGTACATCCTCTCCGCCGGCCGCCACTCGTCCTCTGTCCGGCCGCCGCTCGCCGGCCGTCCCTCCGTCCACCGTCGGCCGCTGTGCTCCCGTCCGCTGCCTTGCGTGAGCGCTGTCGGACGGCCCGCTGCTGCCAAGATCTTCGGGTCCACCGCCGGCCGCCGCCTCCACCCGGCCCCGCCGCCGGCCGCCGCCTCCACCCCACCGGCACCAGTCCCTGCCCCCATCGGCCTCCCTCCAGTCGGCACATAGCCAGTTTGGCTCGTCGGTTTGCGTTCTCGCTCGTTGCTGATCTGAGATCGAGCGAGCGATGACTTCAAAAAAAAGAGAGATGTCTTCTGCATCGGGCTATGTTGCGATTCCTCGCTGCCCGGTGATCTTCGATGGCGTGAATTATCCTAATTTCGCTGCCTTTATGCGCGTTCACATGCGCGGTCTCCATCTTTGGGTTGTGCTCTCCGGCGAGGTCTCATGTCCGCCGTGCCCCCTGCTCCTATGGATCCTCTTCCACCGATGCTGATTATTCTCGGTGCTGATGCTTCTCAGGAGGCCAAGGATGCTGCTCAGAGTGCCGATAATAGTGCTGTTGCTGCTTATGAGCTGAAGTTCAAACAGTACTCTACTGATCTCGAGACCTATCGCCACGATCTGACAGCCTAAACTCAGTGGGTCGATGAGGATGCTCGTGCTGCTGTTGTTCTCACCTCCAGTGTTCTGCCCCAGTTTGCTGCTGAGTTCATGAGTCTCCCTACTGTTGCTTCTCAGTGGGCACATCTTCGTCAGCGCTATCAACCGTCTGGGAATGCTCTTTACATGTCCGTGGTTCGCCAGGAGCATGCTCTTCAACAGGGTGATTCCACTATTGATGAGTTCTATACTCAGAGTGCTTCTATCTGGCGTCAGCTTGATTCTCTCCGTACTGCTATTTATGGCACATGTCTATGCTGCCAGATTGTGCGCTCGGATTTGGAGTTCCATCGCATCTATGAGTTTCTGTCTCGGCTCCGCCAAGAGTTCGAGCCCCGACATGCTCAGTTGAATGCTCGTGGTCGTGTTCCGCACTCTGAGGTGTTGTCTGAGCTTCGGGCTAAGGAGACTCATCTCCGTGGTGCTGGTCTTCTTGCGGTTCCGTCTGTGCTTGCTACTCGTGGTCCTCCTCTGCCGTCTGCTCCCTCGACTCAGTCGCGGTCCTCTGTGCCGCTGCCGATACTACCCACTCCTCCAGGTCATTGTCAGAGTCAGCACCAGTAATCTCAGGGTCAGAGTCAGCACCAACAGGCTCGTGGTTAGGGTCGTCGTGGTTCTCTTCGTCACTTCACTTACTGTAGAAGGAACGTGGGTAGTCGGCTCCTTCCGGATCTTCAACAGTTGCTCTCTCTGATCAGGACATTATCAGGAGTCTTCGCGGTCTGCTTGCTGCTACAGGCTCTTCTTCGACGGACACTGCTGGTTCTGTGACTGATTCTTCAGGCACTACGCGACCACCACCCTCTACACAGTCAGGTACGTCCCCGTGGTATCTGGATTCTGGAGCTTCTTTTCATATGACCTCTGAGACTTCTCTTCTGTCCGCTATTCGTTCTCTCCCTTCTCATGTTCGTGTTCTCACGGCCGATGGTACCTCTTTTCCTGTTTCTAGTCGGGGCACCCTTTTTACATCTTCTTTTTCTGTTCCTGATATTTCTCATGTTCCTCGTCTTAAGATGAATCTGTTCTCTGCTAGCCAGCTTACTGACTCTGGTTGTCGCGTCATTCTTGATGATGATTCTTGTGTTGTCCAGGATCGTCGCACACATGCCATGGTTGGAGCTGTCCCTCGCAGCCATGACTCTTCAGGACTTTGGGAGTTAGACTGGCTTCGCGTTCCTTCCGCTGCCACTTCATCTGCCAGTTCTTCTTCGGTCGTCGCCTATGCTACCAGCTCCTTTCAGCAGTGGCATCATCGTCTTGGTCACCTTTGTGACTCTCGCCTGTCGTCATTAGTTCATCGTGGTCTTCTGGGGTCTGTCTCAGGAGATGGGTCTTTACATTGTCAGGGTTGTAAGTTGGGCAAATAGATTCAGCTTCCCTATCCTACTAGCGCGTCTGTATCTCAGCGACCTTTTGATTTAGTTCATTCCGATGTTTGGGGTCTGACTCCTTCCGCTTCGAAAGGGGGCCATCGCTACTATATTTTATTCATAGATGATTTTTCTCGGTACACTTGGTTGTATTTTATGCGTTCTCGCAGTGAAGTGCTCTCCATATATCAGTGTTTTGTGGCCATGGTCCGTACTCAATATTCTACACCCATTCGTGTGTTTCGTGCCAATTCTGCTGGTGAGTATATCTCCCAGATGTTGCGAGGTGTTCTTGCTGAGCAGGGTACCTTTACTCAGTTCTCCTGTCCCGGCGCACATGCCCATAATGGCGTTGCTGAGCGTAAGCACCGCCATCTTCTTGAGACCACTCGTGCCATGATGATTGATTCTTCCCTTCCGCCGGATTTCTGGGCTGAGGCTGTCGCTACATCGGCTTACCTCATCAATATTCAGCCCTCTGCCGCTCTGGAGGGTGGTATCCCTCTTGAGTGCCTATCTGGTCATTCTCCGGACTACTCCATGCTTTGCTTGTTTGGTTGTGTTTGCTATGTTCTCCTTGCCCCTCGCGAACGCACCAAACTAACCGCTCAGTCTGTTGAGTGTGTCTTTCTTGGATACAGTGATGAGCATAAGGGCTATCGCTGTTGGGACCCCGTTGGTCGTCGGATGCGTATCTCTCGCGACGTTACCTTTGATGAGATGCGCCCTTTCTATCCTCGTTCCACCGCTGGTACCTACCCAGTGGAAGATATCTCTTTTCTTCTTTTTCCTGACACACCTCCTTCTATTCCTATTGTGTCTTCTTCAGGACTCACTCTCCCAGGTGTATCTTCTTGGACACCATCCTCCTCTGCTTCGTCTAGTTCCCCTAGTTATCCTCGTTCTCTGGAGCCTTCCTCTACTAATCCTTCTTCTTCATCATCGTCTCATGAGTCGTCTTCCTCTAATGAGCTTCCTTCTACTCGTCCTGTTCATCAGCGTCGGGCCCCCAACCATTACTCTCCTAGTCAGTATGGTCTTTCTGTTGCCTCCGAGCCGACTTCTTATCGGGATGTTGAGCATCATCCTGAATGACAGATGGCCATGGCTGAGGAGATTGCTGCGCTTGAGCGCACTGGCACCTGGGATCTTGTTACTCCCCCTCCCGGTGTTCGTCCTATCACTTGTAAGTGGGTCTATAAAATTAAGACCCGCTTTGATGGATCTCTTGAGTGCTATAAAACGCGTCTTGTAGCTCGTGGTTTTTAGCGGGATCACGGTCGTGACTATGATGAGACATTTGCTCCTGTGGCTCATATGACCACTGTGTGTACTCTTCTTGTTGTCACTTTTGTTCTTCACTGGTCTATGTCCCAGCTTGATGTTCAGAACGCATTACTCAATGGTGAGTTGAGTGAGGAGGTTTATATGCAGCCTCCTCCTGGGTATTCTGTTCCCGCTGGGATGGTTTGCTGTCTTCGGTGTTCTCTTTATGGCCTGAAACATGCCCCTCGTGCCTGGTTTGAGCGTTTTGCCTCTGTGGCGACTACTGCTGGTTTCTCTCCTAGTTCTCATGATCCAGCGCTGTTTGTTCACATTTCTCCTTGTGGATGCACTCTTCTTCTTCTCTATGTTGATGATATGATCATTACTGGTGATGATCCTATGTATATTGCCTTTGTTAAGGCTCGTCTTCATGATCAGTTTCTTAGGACTGATCTTGGTCCTCTTCGATATTTTCTTGGGATTTAGGTTACCTCCACTTCTGATGGTTTTTTCATCTCCTAGGAAAAGTATATTCAGGATCTTCTTGCTCGTGCTGCTCTTGGGGATGAGCGCACTGTTGATACCCCTATAGAGCTTAATGTTAAGCTTCACCCTACTGATGGTGATCCTCTTCCTGATCTGATGTGCTATCGCCATCTTGTTGGGAGTCTTGTTTATCTTGCTGTCACTCGTTCTGACATACATTATCCTGTTCATATTTTGAGTCAGTTTGTTTCTGCCCTACCACTGTTCACTATAGTCATCTTCTCCGTGTTCTTCGTTATCTTCATGGCATGATCACTCGTCGTCTTTTCTTTCCTCATTCCAGCTTCCTCCAGCTCCAGTGCTATTCGGACGCTACGTGGGCGAGTGATCCTTCGGATCGCCGTTCACTTTCTGCTTACTGTGTGTTTCTTGGTGGTTCGCTCATTGCTTGGAAGACAAAGAAATAGACAATGCTTTCCTGTTCGAGTGTTGAGGATGAGTTGCGTGTTATGGCCTTGTTGACTGCTGAGGTGACCTGGTTACGGTGGTTGCTTGCGGATTTTGGGGTCTCTATTACCACACCCACTCTGATTTTGTCTGACAGTACAGGTGCTATTAGTATTGCACGTGATCCGGTTAAGCATGAGCTTACCAAGCATATTGGTGTTGATGCTTTCTATACACGTGCTCAGGTGTAGGCTCAGGTTGTTGTTGACGAGGTTTGATCTCATCAATGCCCATTGTTATGGACTTGGGTTTTGGAGAAGATGGGGATGCTGGAGATCGCGGAACGGTTAGCAAACAAGCAACACGGGGACACAAGGTTTACCCAGGTTCAGGCTCCCGGAGGGAAAACCCTACTCCTGCCTGTCTTCTCTTGATTACGGCGGAACCGAAGGTTACAGGGGTGCGCAGATGCAATTTGGCGTGGAGGTGTGTATGCGAAAGTATGAGAGAGATCTAGGTCGTGCCCTCCTAGCCTTTATATAGACTCAGGCAGGTCCCGGGCATAGACCTAGTCGGTTACGGGTTCTAGGGTTTTACCCCTTTGAATTTCCTATCTACTCTATTCTTGCTCTCCAAGGATCCGAAAGCGTCATGGGCCTTGGCCACCCGAAAATCTTCATGGGCCGGCGTATAATTGTCGTGGGCCTTCCTTGGGCTGGACCAGGTATGCTGAGATCATGTACCCGTGGGGTATAAATTGTTGGAGATATGCCCAAGAGGCAATAATAAAGTGGTTATTATCATATCTTCATACTTATGATAAATGTTTACATACCATGCTATAATTGTATTAACCGGAAACATTAATACTTGTGTGATTTGTAAACATAAAAGAGTCCCTAGTAAAGCCTCTTGTTAAACTAGCTTTTTGGTTAATATATGATCATGGTTTCCTGATCATGAACATAGAGATGTTATTAACAACATGGTCATATCATTAGGAGAATGATGTGATGGACATACTCCTATAGTTAAGCGTAGCATAAAGATCAAGTCATTTAATATAGTTCATTTGCTATAAGCTTTCTGATACATAGTAACCTAATTCCTTCGACTATGAGATCATGCTAATCACCATCACCAGAAGGATGCTTTGATGACATCAAACACCACACCGTAACTGGATGGCTATAAAGGTGGCATTGAGTGTTCGGAAAGTATGTGTTGAGGCACATGGATCAAGAGTGGGATTTGTCCATCCATATGACGGATAGATATACTCTGGGCCCTCTCGGTGGAATGTCATCCAATTAGCTTGCAAGCATGTGACTGGCTCACAAGGGATCACATACCGCGGGAACGAGAAAAGAGTACTTATCGGTAACGAGGTTGAACTAGGTATGCAGAGATACCGACGATCAAAACCTCGGATAAGTAAACTATCGTGAGACAAAGGGAAATTGGTATCGTATGTAAGTGGTTCATTCGATCGCAAAGTAATCGTATAAATATGTGGGAGCCATATGAATTTCCAGATTCCTCTATTGGTTATTGATCGGAGAAGAGTCTCGATCATGTCCTCATAATTCACGAACCGTAGGGAGACACACTTAAGGATTCGATGTTGTTGAGTAGTTATGGAATGATGAGTAAGAGACCGAATGTTGTTCGGAGTCTCGGATGGGATCCGGGATATCACGAGGAGATCCGGAATGGTCCGGAGAATAAGATTCATATAAGGAAAGTCCCATTTCGGAGTTGGAGAATGGTTCCGGTGTTTTCATCGAGAATGTTCTAGAAGGTTCCGGAATGTCCGGCACTTCGGAGGGGAAAGGGTACATGAATGTGTTATATCAAGTTGATATGATTGCATCATGTACTAGGTGTCATCGCTGTACCAAAATAGAGGGTTTATTCAAATCCTAGTTTGAAAAAGTCAAACGGCTAGTTTTGGGAAAGAGGAGAAGGAGGTTTGAAACCGAATTGGGGGAGGAGTTCCTCCTCCCACCGCCGGCCCACCTTGGGTCTGAGTTGGGAAGGGACTCCCCTCCCCAGGCGCGCCTCCCTCCACCTATAAGAGGAGGGGCAGGGCTCCCCTCCTAGACACACAAGTTCCTACCTCTAAACCCTAGCTTGGCGCCACCACCTCCTGCAGCTGCTGCCGCCTCCCAGGGTTCCCCTAGCCGCCGACTTGGGCACCTCCAAGCCCTAGACGCCGGCCCTAGCACCTCTTCCTCGGTGTGTCTAAACCCTAGATCGCCGAGGGCTCTCTCATAGTCCACCATACTCGCTCCGGCTTAAGGCGAAGCCCCGCGAGATCTCCCCTCTACTTCCGGTACCACGCCGTCGTGCTGCCGGAATCGCGAGGAGAGTGCTACAACCTCTGCTGCCTGCTGGAACAAGGGAGAGGAAGGTCTTCATCGAGTACCGAACGTGTGACCGACTGCGGAAGCGCTGCCGGAACGCAGCGCCGGAAGGATCGTCTACGCGATCTTGAGATCGGCAAGTGTACGACTACATCACCCACGAGAATCTGCTCTCGTTAACCGCTTTGGAATCTTCGAGGGTGAGTTCCTCTATCGACTCGTTGCTACAATCTAGTAGATAGATCTTGGATTGTTTGTGTGCATGCGGTAGAAAATTTTTGTTTTCCATGCTACGAACCCCTACAGTGGTATCAGAGACGTGTCTATGTGTAGATCTGTTGCACGAGTAGAACACAATGGTCATTATGGGCGTTGATGCTTTTGTTGTCGATTGCTTCTTGTGTACTTTGCATGTTGCGGGATGGTGGGATGAAGCGGCACGGGCTAACCTTACATGACATCGTTCATGAGACTTTCTCCACGCTTGACATGCAACTTGTATTGCATAAGTGGCTTTGCGGGTGCCTGTTTCTCCCAACATAGTTAAGATTCAATTTACAACGGGTGATTGACAATACTAGTATCAATGTTATGGTTCTTGTTCGTAAGTTAGAACGACACTTATTGAAAGCCCCAAACCACATAAAACATGCAAAGAAAATTAGAGGCGTCTAACTTTGTTTTGCAGGGGTGTGCTGTGATGTGATATGGCCATGATTGTGATTATATATGATGTATGCAATGTTCCTTATTGTAAGTTGGCAACCGGCAGGAGCCATATGGTTGTCTTTAATTTCTGTTAAGACCCGCGTGTCTATTCAAAGTAGTTGTAATAGTTGAAGCTGGTGGACGACAACCATGGAGCAGCGTCATTGACCTTGATGCAATGCCGGTGATGATGGAGATCATGTTCGTGCTTGAAGATGGAGATCGGAAGCACAAAGAAGAAAGGTCATATCATATCACATATTATGAATTGCATGTGATGTTAATCCTTTATGCATCTTGTATTGCTTAGTTAATGACAGTAGCATTATAAGATGATCCCTCAAGCACACAAATTTCAAGTTTTAAAGTGTTCATCCTTAGTTAGCACCATTGCTAAAGCTTGTTGTTTCGAAGAACCACGTGATGATCGGGTGTGTTAGATTCTGCAAGTGTATACAACGTGAGCAAGCCAGATTTGCTCATGCGGAAGCTAAGGTTTGATCTTGACGAGCCTAGCATGTACAGACATGGTCTCGGAACACGGATCACCGAAAGGTAAAGCATGAGTCATATAGTAGATATGATGAACATGTTGATTTTTCGCCATTGAAGCTACATCAACTCTCGTGATGATCGGTTTTGATGTGGTGGATTTGGTTCGTGTGATCATTAAAACAATGTGAGGGATATTGTTTTGAGTGGGAGTTCAACGGCAATATGATTAAAAGTTGAACACTATTTATCATAAATTAAATCAAAGTGAATTTGCATAGTTGTTGTAGTCATTGGCATCTGTTTACCACCTTGCGCTTAGTTTTAATTGAGATGATAGAACTATTGAATTCTGGTTAGTTACTTTACAAACTGGTATCGTATTGTTTTGAAGTGTTAATCTAAATATTATAAGTCCTATTGCAAACTTTCAGTAAGTTCCGGTTACTCCATGAAGTTTAATAATTGGTATTAAAACTAGAGTGACAATTCCAAGAGTTAGTGTATAAGTATCATGTTTGTCTCCATGATTCTTGATATTCAAAGGATTGTCTTAATATCAAGGTTATCTAGGATCTGAAAGAGTTGTTTCAGAAACCATGATGTGTGGAAGATATTGTGATATCTGAAACGAAGTGTTGGTTACAACATGATAGAGTATAATATGGCAAAAGTCATGTTCTCATATTTGATGAAAATTTGCAAAAGGTTGAAGACACTAGATGTCTTAATTCTCCAAAAGGTTTTGGAGAGCAACATTATACTCGCGATTCACCGCAATAAGCTAAAGTAGCTTGATCATGAATAATTCCATGGTAAGGGTGAATATTTGATGTAGGTAAAATGTTTACTACACCAAGAGATTACTAAAGAAAGGAATTTGAAAGAACACCAAACATTTGATAATGGTGATCTACTTCAAAGTGCAAGTCCAAAGACATTGGTATTTAACCATACACGCTTTGGACTATGTGTCATGTGTATGGCTCCACTATTGATGTTGATAGATTCTTTCAAACAGAAAAGGAAATACTGAAAGAGAATCTCATAAATATATGGCAGAAAAGAAAAGACTAGAATTGTTCAGCTTAAGTATATAGATGATATACATGTTATGGCTATATTCTTTGCTTAGTAAACAAAGCGGTTCTTAAGTATTTGATACTGAATTTGTTGGTGTGAATCGTCATACGAAACAACAGAATTCATGAACTACAGTGGCCTAAGTAACTAGCAAAAGAATATGTGATGATGTTCATCGAGAACAAATAAAGGGTTATTGTGTTGCTCGTTAAACATCAAAGCTTGCCTTCAAAGATTTGTTTTATCAGGTATTATGAGAACAAAAGGGTTGTTCAAATAATTGATGTAATCCATAAAAGATGGATTCGCAAATCTCGTTGGAGAAATCACATCCATAAAACTAGTACTAAAGATGTCGAAAGACAAATTGATTGAAAGATCACTTAGGAAGTGACATCGCCGTTTAAATTATATTGAAAGAAAACATGAAGAAACTCCATGTGGATGGAATTTTAGAGTTTTTTGATTTTGATCAAATGACGCTTGTGAAACTTTCCTAGAAATAATTAAAACTTCGTTCATAGGCCAAAAGGGAACGAATGACTAGCTTATTGGAACTTGTACATACTGTTGTACGAAGTCCATTATGTGTAGTCAAGAGCGATGGATTTCAACTTCATATGCTTTCTCCGAAAATTTGAGTGAATATATGAATATTTACTTAATAAGGATGAAGTATGAAACATTTGAAAAGTTCAAAGACTTTCAAGATGAAGTGCAAAATCATTGTAACAAGAATATAAACAGTTTATGATAAAGATCATAAAGGAAGATATTTGAGTTACAAAGTTTAGCATAATACCTAAGATTTATGGAATCGTTCCGTGGATTTGCATTTCCCGAAACACCATAAGAGTATGGAGCATTCGAGATATGTAATTAAACCTTGTTTGACATGGTAAGATCAAAGGTATAATTCATAAAACTGCCATTATATTTTAAAGATTAAAAGCTTTAGAGACTACCGTTTTTCCACTGAAAAGAGCTTCATCATAATCCGTTGAAATGACACCATATAAAGTTATGGTTTGGGATAAAACCCAAGTAGTCCTTTCTTAAAACATTGGTATGCTATGCATAAGAAAGATGTGTGCAACCAAAGTCGGATGAACCTGTCTTTGTATAACTGTTAAGTATTCCTCCATAAACACCGGAGACAAAAGTGTTTGTTGCTTAGAACGTCAAGTTTCTTTGAGAAGGAATATTTCGTGAAAAGTTAAGTGGGAGGACAATAGAACTTTGATAAGGTTAAAAGAACCTTAGCTATATGTGCAAATTTGCGCAGCACCGAAAAGTGTTCCGGAGGTAGCAACAATGCTCATGGCTCACGTACCTCAAAGGTTATGGTCACGGAGATCCAAGTTCCTATTGAAACAAGTAGGTCGGATGAACAATCGAATACCAAGATTTGAGAGTTAAATCATTATTTGACAATAATGATCCGACTACATGCAAAGAAGCGATGATGAGCCCTGACTCCGTCAAATGGCTTGAAGCCATAAAATCCGTGATAGTTCCATACACGAGAAATCAAGTTTTGAACTTGAAGGACCCTCGAGAAAGGTGTAAGACCTTACAGTCGTGTTTGGATCTATAAAGAAATAGACATGGATATTTTACATCTATGAAATAGTCGACATGTTGGGAAAAAGTTCACAACAATGTTCAAAGGTTGACTATGATAAGATTTGATCTTTCATAGTGATATTTTGTCTAGACGGATTAGTGTAGCAACCACTACATATAATTTTGTTATATGGTAGTTGAATAAACAAAACAAGTTCTTCTAATAGAATTGTTACCTAGGACATGTGAATAACATGGTCCATAGGGGTTTTGTTAATTCAAAGGATGCTAAAAGCATATGCAAACTTCAATGGTTGAACTAAGCATCGCGGAGTTGGAATCTTCACTATGATGAAAATGTTAAAAGAGTTTAAATTCATCAGAGATGATGAAGATGCTTGCATATGCAAGAAATTAAGTGGGAGCGCTAAGACATTCTAATACATTATGTGGAAGACATATTGTTGATTGGAAATAATGTATCTTTTATTAACACAGGATAATAATTTCATCTCGATGAAAGACTTAGGCAAAACCCAAATATTTGGCATGAATAGACGCTAATATGGTTGTGCCAGAAGTACATAGACGAGATATTGAATGAGTTCAATATAGAAACTACAAGAAAGTTTCTTGTCGCACAGAAAGGATTGAATGAGTTCAATATTGATGATATATTCAAATGTATTGACATTTGGTAAGTGAAACAAGATTCAAGTATAGATTGATACTTGATCACAAAGAGTATTTATATCAATCATACTGTGATATGTACAAATCCAGATATGTCCTATGCTCTAAATGTTGTGAGCATATACCAGAATGATTCATAAGATGATCATTGGACAATAGTAAGAATATTCTTATGATCTTTCGGAAGAACTAAGAGTATATTATTTGTAGAAGTGACAAATAGATGGTTAGTTCATTATAAAAGTACTACATTGATACTAGTTTTGTCACAAAGTACAAATTAAGTTTATCTCAATATAAACCAAGGGTGGCACAATATAATGGAAAGTGAGTTCCATAATGGATTTGGATGAGTTCCAAAGTTAAAGACATTGTGACAGATACTACAACAAAAGGCCAAGTGTATGACTGCTATTTTAGCAGCAAAAGAGGGCATTTGTGTCAAGTAGTTTGTTATCAAACTAGGTGTAGTTCACAGTGGGATAATACTATGAAGATATATTGTACGACAATATTATCAACATGTTTTTAACCCCAAAGAACTAAAGGTCACACCAAAGGACCAAATTTGTATGAAGCCATCTCATTAGAAAACGAGTGATGCGTAGAGACGCAAAGACATGCAATTACACACGGACCTGGAAGTGTCAGATCTGGAGATCAGTTGACCACTAGCAATCGTGTACATACAACATCGGAAAGCCATAGGTGTTGAATACACAAAGGTTTGAAACTAGATTATTGACTCTAGTGCAAGTGGGAGACTGTTGGATATATGCCCAAGAGGCAATAATAAAGTGGTTATTATCATATCTTCATACTTATGATAAATGTTTACATACCATGCTATAATTGTATTAACCAAAAACATTAATACTTGTGTGATTTGTAAACATAAAAGAGTCCCTAGTAAAGCCTCTTGTTAAACTAGCTTGTTGGTTAATATATGATCATGGTTTCCTGATCATGAACATAGAGATGTTATTAACAACAGGGTCAAATCATTAGGAGAATGATGTGATGGACATACTCCTATAGTTAAGCATAGCATAAAGATCAAGTCATTTAATATAGTTCATTTGCTATAAGCTTTCTGATACATAGTAACCTAATTCCTTCGACTATGAGATCATGCTAATCACCATCACCGGAAGGATGCTTTGATGACATCAAACACCACACCGTAACTGGGTGGCTATAAAGGTGGAATTGAGTGTTCGGAAAGTATGTGTTGAGGCACATGGATCAAGAGTGGGATTTGTCCATCCATATGACGGATAGATATACTCTGGGCCCTCTCGGTGGAATGTCATCCAATTAGCTTGCAAGCATGTGACTGGCTCACAAGGGATCACATACCGCGGGAACGAGAAAAGAGTACTTATCGGTAACGAGGTTGAACTAGGTATGCAGAGATACCGACGATCAAAACCTCGGATAAGTAAACTATCGTGAGACAAAGGGAAATTGGTATCGTATGTAAGTGGTTCATTCGATCGCAAAGTAATCGTAGAAATATGTGGGAGCCATATGAATTTCCAGATTCCTCTATTGGTTATTGAACGGAGAAGAGTCTCGATCATGTCCGCATAATTCACGAACCGTAGGGAGACACACTTAAGGATTCGATGTTGTTGAGTAGTTATGGAATGATGAGTAAGAGACCGAATGTTGTTCGGAGTCTCGGATGGGATCCGGGATATCACGAGGAGATCCGGAATGGTCCGGAGAATAAGATTCATATAAGGAAAGTCCCGTTTCGGAGTTGGAGAATGGTTCCGGTGTTTTCATCGAGAATGTTCTAGAAGGTTCCGGAGGGGAAAGGGTACATGAATGTGTTATATCAAGTTGATATGATTGCATCATGTACTAGGTGTCATCGCTGTACCAAAATAGAGGGTTTATTCAAATCCTAGTTTGAAAAAGTCAAACGGCTAGTTTGAAAGTCAAACGGCTAGTTTTGGGAAATAGGAGAAGGAGGTTTGAAACCGACTTGGGGGAGGAGTTCCTCCTCCCACCGCCGGCCCACCTTGGGTCTGAGTTGGGGAGGGACTCCCCTCCCCAGGCGCGCCTCCCTCCACCTATAAGAGGAGGGGCAGGGCTCCCCTCCTAGACACACAAGTTCCTACCTCTAAACCCTAGCTTGGCGCCACCACCTCCTGCAGCTGCTGCCGCCTCCCAGGGTTCCCCTAGCCGCCGACTTGGGCACCTACAAGCCCTAGACGCCGGCCCTAGCACCTCTTCCTTGGTGTGTCTAAACCCTAGATCGCCGAGGGCTCTCTCATAGTCCACCATACTCGCTCCGGCTTAAGGCGAAGCCCCGCGAGATCTCCCCTCTACTTCCGGTACCACGCCGTCGTGCTGCCGGAATCATGAGGAGAGTGCTACAACCTCTGCTGCCTGCTGGAACAAGGGAGAGGAAGGTCTTCATTGAGTACCGAACGTGTGACCGACTGCGGAAGCGCTGCCGGAACGCAGCGCCGGAAGGATCGTCTACGCGATCTTGAGATCGGCAAGTGTACGACTACATCACCCACGAGAATCTTCTCTCGTTAACCGCTTTGGAATCTTCGAGGGTGAGTTCCTCTATCGACTCGTTGCTACAATCTAGTAGATAGATCTTGTCTTGTTTGTGTGCATGCGGTAGAAATTTTTTGTTTTCCATGCTACGAACCCCTACATAAACATGTCAGTAGCCCCCGAGTGTTCAGTCGAATCGTAGATTCGGCTGAGGACTCTGCAATCTTTCGGGTGCAACTATGTATTTCAATAGTTCATGTGCAGGGATTGTTGATGCGTGTGCCTGACTCACCCGACGGATCAGGGTCAGTTAACTATCTTAGGACGAAACAACATGATCTTCTTTAGGTCCGAGTCCCTTAACTCGAACCCAGAATATATGCTGGTGTAATTCGACTCAGGCCGCGGAGGACTTACAGGAGTGGAATTCCAGTGAATTTAATTGATGTACCCAACGCGTCCGTCGGGATTTTTCATCGCACCTGTTAGCACGGGTTTTTACTAGCAGAGCGTAGTTGTGTGCGTTGCCAGGCCATCAGATGATATCTGTAGGTCTTATCTTTGTGTCACAGACACAACATCCAAATGTTTATCACCGCGGAGATGTTTCGGGTGATCAAAGAGAACGTTGCTCACTTAACGCTTAGTTGGGGCAGAGTTGCCGAAAAGTTTTTGCATGCTGATCCTTACAGTCGAAGAATTCATAGGGTGCGCGACCAGCGCTCCCTATGGGAGTAGCCCCCGAGTGTCTGTTCGAGTCGTAGACTCGAGCGGAGACTTTAATTCAGACTTTGTTCAATTGTAAGTCCGTAGGACACAAAAAATTTCGGATGATTAAATCCGTCCTCCCTATGGGAGTAGCCCCCGAGTCCATACTGGAGTCGTAGACTCGACGAAGGACTCGAAGTAACAGTTCGCTTCTATTCATCTTTCGGGTGCGCGGCCAGCGCTCCTGATAGGAGTAGCCCCCGAGTAATTGGTCGAATCGTAGATTCGAGTGAGTACTCTTAGCTTTGAAGCCGAAGAAATTGTAGTTGTTGCTAGTGTAGCTTTTGATGACGTCGGTGCTGACGATCGATGACCTCAAGCGTCTGCTTCGCCAGAGATGACTTGACTGGACGAACATGGGTCCCACTATCTGACCTTGAATTGACCAGTCACGCGCGGCGTGGAAATAATTACAGCGTCGCCTCGATTTCCGCGCGTAGTGGACGGCGTGTTAGCGACGGTTCGTTGTGATGCTGACACGTGTATGGCCAGATCCTGCCGTTGGCGTTAGGTCTTCTCGATGGACGGCTGTCGTGCATCGTCTTCATCTTTATAATCATTGGGGAAAACTTCAGTTTGTTTTCACCACATCTATTCTTGCTTTCACTGCTTCCTTGTGTTCTGAGAGCTCTTGCTACGCGCCGGAATATTCCTTCACATTTCCTTCTTCCATCCTGCGCTTTCGCCGCCGGCGCCGCCGTACTGCGATGGGGAAGCCGAAGAAGTCGTCATCTGCGGTTGGTACCAGCGGCACTGGAGGGAAGAAAAGTTCCACCGCTACCCGTGTCACCGACGGTGGTTGGCGGCGATCGGAGACGCGGGAGAGCGATCTCCGCAAGCTTCGCGAACGGGGCCTGATCCCGCAGGATAGGGAGGCCGTTAAACTCCCAGGCAATGAGGTAATCCCCCGTCCCCCCGTTGGGTATCGGGTTATGTTCCTTGCCTTTGTCATTCGTAGATTTTCCTTCCTAGTCCATGAAGGTGGACTGCTTTTTTTGTACGGTGTCCAATTGCACCATCTTTCCCCCAGTTCTCTTCTTCACAATGCTTGTTTTATAACTTTCTGTGAGTGCTGGCTCGGTATTGAGCCGCACTTTGGCCTCTTACGGAAACTTTATTCCGTGAAGAGGCAATATGGTTCGGATGGTGTTTATCCCATTGGGGGTTGCATCATATCCCTCAAGCCCAATTTGCTTTTCTTTTCTTTTTCCATGTCCGAATATGTCCAGTACTGGCGGAGGCGATGGTTTTATATCCGCGACTCCGTAGTACCTGGACAAGATTTTGGTCCTGTTCCTTTCGACCACTCCCAAAAGATTGAGCCGAAAAGGTCTTGGAAAAACAAGATCTTGGATGGCGAGGTGGCGGAGATAGAGGCTCTCTATCGTCGGGTGGAAGATCTCTAGTTGATTCCGGAGAAGGAAGTGAACGGTGTGGATATCATCCGCACCTTTCTCGAGCGTCGGGTGCAGCCACTCCAGGCTAGGGCGCACCCGATGTTCCTTTATGCTGGCCGGCGTGATCCGACGAGGGTTTCGGTTGAGAAATTCTCCCAGGGAGATCTCGACAGGGCCCTTCGCTTGCTGCTGAAGTTCAAGGCTGGAGAGGATATCCCGGGGAAGTCGCTGACTCCTCCGTTTTCTTCTTTGCTTCCTGTTCCACAGGTGTAGATCCGTGCGTGTAGCGCTATTTTTCGACTGCATTGTATTTGTGTTTGTTTGCTAACAAATTGTTCTTCTCTTGTGCAGAGCTTCAAAGTGCCTGGTATGTCGCCTCCATTACCCGAAGTATATCTGGATGCTCCGGATAATGATGTGGTGGATTCCATGTCCGAGCTGCCATCGGCGCGATCTCCGGCTGAAGATGCCAACGAGTCGAGCGAGGACCACACTCGCAAACAATCGCGGAGCTCCAACGAGTCTTCGGATGCTTCGACTCCTCCGACTCCTAGGAATCCTCTATGTCTTGAGCGCCATAGTGATGGGCATGGAGGCTCTTCCTCTCCTATTCCTGCTCTTCCTGTGCGGGCTGTAGCGCCGCACCCGCCAACGAAGCGGAAGAAGGAAGAAAAGAAGGAAGAGAATAAGGAAGAGAAGAAGGAAGAGAAGAGGAGAAGAGGGTCCGAAGGACCCCTCCTGTATTCAACCTGAGCGAGCTTGACTCGTAAGTTTCCTTTGCACTGCGTTTTCTTTACTGTTTACTTTGTTCTTGTACTAATTTGTTCGTGTGCAGGCACTCTTCCAACGACTCCTCTGGCGATGGTGCTTGGGAGATGATGGGGGAGTCAAAAGTCGCATCTCCTCCTCCTCAGATGGTGGCAGCTTCTGAGGGCGCTGCTCCGAACCCTCTTCTGCGGGAGGTTCAGGTGGTTGCGCCTCAGAATTTTGCTAAAGGACCTTCGACGTCGCCATTGGATCATGTAAGTCTCCTGCCACAGGGGTAGCCCCCGAGAGTTTGTGAAAGAGTTTTCTTGTTTTATTCTTCGAGTCTCGGGGGGAGCCCCCGAGCATTTTCGTGAGTGTATTTTGCTTCTGTTCTTTTCTGTTGGGCGTAGCCCCCGAGTCCTTTTTCTGACTGGTAGGTCTTCTTCCTGCAGCCTTTTGTCCAGGATGCCAAGCGACTGGTGCAGGAGCACCTGGTGCTCGAGGCCAGCCTCAAACAGCTTCAAGGTACTGGTATGCCTTTGATGTTTGCTTCTTCGTGTATTCTTGTCCTGTTATCTGACACCTGTATTTTTTTGGATGTAGAGGAGCATAACACCTCCCTTCGTGAGATCGATGGTCTCAAAAAGAGCCTTGGTCAAGCGGAGAAGAAGGCTGAGGTCGCCCTTGGTGCGAAGGAGCGCCTCGAGCTGGAGCTGGCTACTGCGGCCGAGGCTAAGGAGCGCCTGCAGCGGGAGGCCACGGACCGTTAGGAGCAACTTGCCACTGCTGCAACTGCGCGTGAAAGAGAGGTGGCTGGCAAGCTCATGACGGATGCCAAGGCTGTTTCGGGTGAGTATCTTCACTTGCATTTTCTTGTCTTTCTTCTGCGGAGTTTTTTCTCATTGCGTCTCTTTATTGTCTCAGATGCCGCGGGCATCGAGTTTGACCGCGGTGCTCTGGAGAACGGGAGTGCTCCAGATGATGCTACTGCAGCGGTCGAAGATCGCTGCAGCACCGTCATCAGCTCACTTGCCAAGGCCAAGAAGGTCCTTGGCCGCTTCTACAGGGAGATTGTCCCCAAGGGCGCGGCCCTTGATGATGTTGACGCCCTGGCGGAGGCACTGTCAACCGAAGCGCCTGCGACGTACAAGCACAAGCAGAAGGGCATCGGCGCATCTGTCGGGCTGGCGATGGCTTTGGCGGCTGGAGCGGAGCTGGACCTTCCCCAGATCACCTCCCGGATGCCGACGACTGCGGATGGATCCGAGGTAGCCTTCGGTACCTATTCTGCTCGCTGTAAGCGATATGGGCCAAAGCTGATTGATCTGCTGGCCGAGTACGCACTACGGCAGCAGGGGGAAGCCAAGGCGAGGCATTCCAGCTCCGAGGCTACTCAGGGTGTCGCATCTTAGGTGTTGTAGCTGTAGGATAGCTTTAGTTTTATTTTGTTGTAATTATGTTGATGATCAAATCCTTGTGCCACGTAGTGGCCTTTTATGCACTTAATGAAGTCTGTTGAGATGTGTTCTCCTCTGTCTGAGTGTTCATGTCTTTTGCCTTTCTGCTGCTCTAGGGTCCTTCGGGTGCTGATCCCGTTGACGCCTCGCCTGCCGCGCGACTGCGGCCATCCTTGGATGATTCGTTGCAGCTTGCTCTCCTTCGAGACCGTGTTCGTAGTCTCAAGAAGGAGTTGCTTGTGGTGCGTGGCCATGCCGACGTTTGGAAGTCCAAGGCGGATCGTGGTTCGGCCAGAGAGGAGTACTTGATGGCGGAATTGCTTCGACTGTCTGAGCAGCTTCAGTGTAAGTTTTTTCGAGCTGCTGCTCATTTCTTCGGATGCGTATGCTAGCCTTGCATCTTACTTTTGTGCGAGTATCGCAGGTGCTAACCTTACTCCAAGGGAGTAGAAAGAGCGTGTTGCTGTTCGGGTCAATTGTTTGACTCAACAGGACATGGAAGCTGGCGGGTTCTTCTGGATGGATCGCGACCGTGCCATGGCTCTGGAAACGATGCAGGATCGCGTTCACCAAGTATCGCGGGTGCTTCGTCAAGTACAGACTTCACTCTCGTCGGTTCTGCATGTGATGTTTCCCCTGGATGCTGTGCCAACAACCCTATCCGGTCTTCTGTCTAGATTTCGGAGCATGACTCGTGTCCAGGAATTGGTGAGGCAGCAGCTCGTCGCAGGGGTGAAGGCTGCGTTGTCCCTTGTTAGGCTGCATCGTCCTGATGTAGATCTGTCTGTTGTAGCGGTTGGGCCACCTCTTCGGCCGGATGGTGGCGAGTGGGATATGCGTCCGCATTACGCGGCTGTAAGGCAGTATGCCGAACAGGTCGTAGATTTGTTTGAGCAGCGTGCTCAAGTTATTCTTCAGAATAGGTAGTACATGTAAAAGAGATAGATGTAAAATTTGTATATTTCGACTGGGCGTGTTGTGCCCTTTGTTATAAAGGTTTGGTTGTTGTTTGAGCATGTAGTGCTTTGTTTGAGTACGTGTCCTTTTCGTTAGCCTGACGTTGTCAGCTACTCAGGTGTACACGTGTTATCCTCAGTCGATGAAATCGTGAGGTGGGGGAGCCCCCGAGTGCGTTTGTAGCATGAAGTAAAGTTGCAAATAGCGAACGAAATTTTTTGGGGCGAGACACTTAGCTTTATTTACATCGTAATGGAGGAAGTACATTGTTCGGCTGAATAGCCTTGGCTGAAAAGCCTTACTAAAAGTAAAGGGGGTAGGTAGCTAGGGGTAGAATCGTCGCAAGTGTGCGATGTTCCATGTGTTGGAGTATGCGACTCCAGACTCCACGTGCTTGAGGCGATAGGCGCCACCTGGGATGACTTCGGTGTTGATGTAGGGTCCTTCCCATGGTGACTCGAATTTCTTCGGTCACTCTTGCTTGAGTCGCAAGACGAGGTCTCCTTCGATGAAGGACCTTGGGCGCAGCGGGCGGCTGTGGTAGTTGCGGAGACTCTGCTGGTACACCGCTGATCGAGCTGCTGCTACGTCTCTTGCCTCGTTGAGTGTGTCGACGGCGTATTCGAGTGCAGCCGTGGATTTGGCTTCGCTGTAAGCGACGACCCGGGGGGCCTGGTGGCATACTTCGGCTGGTAGCACGGCTTCGGCTCCATGCACCATGAAGAACGGCGTGTAGCCGGTGGAGCTATTTGGCGTGGTGCGCAAACTCCATAGGACGGATGGTAGCTCTTCCGTCCAGGCTCCGGCCTTTCGTTCGAGTGGGATCATGAGGCGCTTCTTGATGCCAGCGCCGATTAGGCCGTTGGCCTTTTCGACCTGCCCATTCGTTTGGGTGAGCCACTGAGGCGTATGTTATGTTGATCCCGAGGCCTTCGCAGAAGTCTTGGAATTCTTTAGAGATGAAGTTCGATCCATTGTCGGTAATGATGCTGTGCGGTACGCCGAACCTATAGACAATGGATTCGAAGAACTTGACGGCGGTCTTGCCCTTTTGGTTGGTAACCGGCATGGCTTCGACCCACTTGGTGAATTTATCGACTGCGACCAGGAGGTAAACGTGCCCCCCTTTCGAGGACTTTGGCAGTTTGCCGATCATGTCGAGGAATTGAGCAAAGGGCCAGGCTGTAGGTATGGGTCTGAGCTCTAACCCGGGTGCGTGCGGTTTGTCGGCGAACCTTTGGCACCCATTGCATCTTCGGACGATGTCCTATGCATCGCTCATGGTCGTTGGTCAGTAGAATCCAGCTCGTAGAGCTTTGGCGACAAGGGAGCGGCTGCCTGCGTGATGGCCGCAGATGCCCTCGTGGATGTCTTGGAGGATGGTTTTCCCGTCACCAATGGTGACGCACCTTTGTAGTACACCCGTAATACTGCGCTTGTACAACTCGCCATTGATGATGGTGAAAGTTTTTGACCGACGAGATATGCGTCGGGCATCCGTCGGGCTGTCAGGCAGTTCTCCGTTTATCAAGAACTGGAGGTACGGTCGCGTCAAAGTTTCTTCGACTGCCATGACCTGCATCAGGTTGACCATAACGACCTCCGTGTCCAGTTTCTCGGGTCCTTCGTGTCCTTCGGGCAGCGTAGCCCCCGAGTGTTCTGCTTCTTCGGGTGATCCATTGGGGAATTTCCGCTTGATGGATGGCACGCAGATCTATTCGAGGAACACACCCGGTGGCACCTTTGCGCAGGTGGAGCCGATGTTGGCAAGTCTATCGGCTTCCTCGTTGCTTTCTCTTCCAACGTGCCGAAGCTCGCAGCCGTCAAATTCTCCTTCGAGTGCGTTGTAGAGCGCGCGGTACGCGATCATGTTTTCGGCATGTGCATCGCACTCATTCATCGTTTGTTGGATGACGAGGTTGGAGTCACCGTAGATGACCAGGCACGTTGCGCCGCAGATCTTTGCCATCCTCATGCCGTGGATGAGGGCTTCATATTCGGCTTCGTTGTTGTAAGCTCGGAATTTCATCCGAAGGACGTACTTCATCTTGTCGCCTTGCGGGGAGGTCAGTATGACCCCGGCTCCTGCTCCGGCTTCACGCTTGGAGCCATCGAAGTGCATCGTCCATGATTGCGACATGTCTGGGGTGTCTGGCAGCTGCAGCTCCATCCAGTGTACAAGGAAGTCCGGGAGGACTTGAGACTTGATTGCGAGTCGCTTCTCGTAGACGATGTCTAGGGGTGAAAGCTCGATGCCCCATAGGGCCACGCGTCCTGTGGCCTCTGGGTTATTTAGGGTGCTGTTCAGGGGTGCTTCGTTGACGACCATCACCTGGTGCTCCTGGAAGTAATGGCTCAACCGACGAGCCATCATGAACACGCCGTAGGCGAGTTTTTGGTAGTGAGGGTACCTTTGGTTTGTTGGCGTCAATACCTCGCTGAGGTAGTAGATTGGGCGTTGGACCCCATGGGTCTTGCCTTATTCGGGTCGTTCGACCACTAGCACGGTGCTGACCACCTGGTGTGTGGCTGCTATGTAGAGCAGCAGAGGCTCGCACTCCTTTGGCGTGACCAAAACAGGCGAGGTGGAGAGTAGCCGTTTGAGGCTTTCAAACGCATCGTCGGTTTCGGGCGTCCACTTGAACTTATCTGCCTTGCGTAGCAGCTGGTAGAATGGTAGGGCCTTCTCGCCCATGCGGCTAATGAATCTGCTCAACGCCGCTATTCATCCTGCGAGCTGCTGGACACCCTTGAGGTTTTTCGGCTTCTCCATCGCCATGATGGCCCTGATTTTCTTCGGGTTCGCCTCGATCCCTCGCTGAGAGATGAAGTACCCAAGAAGCTGACCCGATGGGACGCCAAAGGCGCACTTTTTGGGGTTGAGCTTGATCCTGTAGCGATCGAGGTTATCGAACGTCTCGCGGAGATCGTCGATGAGCATTCTTGCCTCCCTGGTTTTGATGACTATGTCGCCGACATAGACTTGGACGTTGCGACCGATCTGGTCCTTGAGGCATGCCTGCATGCATCGCTGGTACGTGGCACCTGCGTTCTTTAGCCCGAAGGGCATTATGTTGTAGCAGAACACTCCGAACGGTGTAATAAACGCCGTTTTCTCTTGATCTTCGACCTTGAGTCGAATCTGATTGTAGCCTGAGTAGGCGTCGAGGAAGGAAAGTTTCTCACATCCTGCGGTCGAATCGATGATCTGGTCAATCTAAGGAAGAGGGAAGTGGTCCTTTGGTCAGTGCTTGTTCAGCGACGTGAAGTCCACGCACATCCGCAGGATATCCGTGTCCTTCTTGGGAACCATCACTGTATTTGCGAGCCACTCGCTTTCTTTGATCTCCCTGATGAAGTCCGCGGCGAGTAGCCTGTTTATTTCCTTCCCGATGGCTTCGGCCCGTGGCTCGGACAGTCTCCGGATGGACTGCTTGACGGGCTTGGTGTCTGGAAAGACGTTGAGTGCGTGCTCGACGAATTCCCTGGGAACTCCTGGCATGTCCACAGGACACCAGGCGAAGATTTCCCAGCGCTCACGGAGTAATTAGACGAGCGCGGTTTCCTATGCGGGGTTGAGGTCGTTGGTGATCAGCGCCGCCTTGGAGACATCCGTCGGATGGACCTGCACCTTCTTTGTGTTGACGGTGGAGTCGAAGGACATGTCAGGTGCGTTTTGTTGTGCGACTGGGGGTGCCCCATTGTCCGTCACCTAGCGAAGCCTTACGAGCTCCTCCTGCATGCCGAATGATTGGGAGATTCTGTTGAAATCCCTGTCGCATTAGTCCGATCGGGTGAAGCTCCCGTGGATTGTGATGACGCCCTTCGGTCCTGGCATCTTGAGTAGCAGGTATGCGTAGTGTGGGACAGCCAAGAACCTTGCGAATGCTACACACCCGAGGATGGCGTGGTATTGTGATGGCCAGTCCACCACTTCGAATTCGAGCCGTTCGAGTCGGAAATTGTCTGGCTTGCCGAAGATGACGTCGAGCCATATTTTGCCAGGGGGAATATGCCCTTTCATGGGACAATGCTGTGGAACGTTGTGTCTGACTGTTCCAGGCCGCACTGCGGGATCCGCATTGCTGCTAGAGTACTTGCGAACATCAGGTTGATGCCGCTTCCGCCGTCCATGAAGACGCGGCTCATCTCGAAACCTCCGATCTGTGCCTCCAGCACCAGGGCAGCATGACCTGGGCGAGGGATCTGGCAAGGGTGATCCGAACGACTGAACGTGATGCAGGACTCCGATCCGCTGAGGTACTCAGGGATGGCGGGTGGAGTTGCCACGGCCAGGTTGATCTGTCGGGTGATTTTCTTCTGCACCCTATTCGTGGGGAGCCCCTTCTGGATCATCAGTGCTCCTTTCGGCGAGGGATACCCGTTCCCAGTGTTGTTCTGTGCTGGTGCGACTGGTTGGTTCGGGCCTCCTACAGGTGGCGGTGGAGGAGCTCCATGCGCTATCTCACCTAGCGTGGGTGCGTTCCCGAATCCAAGAAGTGGAGCTTGCTGCCTCATCTGGACCATGCTTTCGCTGAGTTTCTGGAACTCGCGGTAGTCCTTTAGCATGTGGCTTGCCTTCTTCTTGCCATCCTGCTTGTCGATGTAGAAGTGGATGGTGCATGGACCCGAAAGTTTTTCGTATGCTGAGGGTCCGTTATCGCGGTCGCGGCGCTGCCATGGCTGTGCTGGGCGTCCTCCATCGCGGAAGTTTCCTCCGCGGTATCCTCCGCTGTTGCGGTTGGCGTCGTTGCGGCGATCGGCGTAGCCGGCCGTGACCATGTCGGGTCCATCGCGATCGTCGTAGACGCGCGATCTTCTCTTGCTACGGCGCTCTCGTCGTCGGCCGTAGTCGTCCTCTTCTTCCGATTGTGCTCGGTGGATGGAATCTTCGCCGTCAGCCCACCTATTGGCGATGTCCATGAGGTGGTTGAGTGTTTTGGGCTTGACGCGCCTGAGTTCCTCCTTGAAGTCTTGGCACTTGACGCCGTCCCTGAAGGTGTCGATGGCTCTCTCTTGAGAGATGTGCGCTGCGGAGTTCTTGGCGTTGGACCAGCGTAGTATGTACGAGCGAATGGATTCGCCCGTTCGTTGAGTGCAGGCCAGCAACTCTTCGATTGAGGCGGGCCTCTTGCTGGTGCCCTTGAAGTTTTGGATGAAGCTGTAAGCTAGCTCCTCCCAGCTTCGGATGGACCCTGAAGATAGGCTGCTAAGCCAGATCCGTGTTGCGCCTGTCAGCTGCAGATCCGTGCTCCACCGTGCAATTTGACGGATGACAAGTGGTCGCTGAGCCATGCCTTTGGGTCCTGTGTGCCGTCGAACTTCGGAGTATCCGAAAGAAGCTTTAAATTTCGCGGCATCTTTGTTCGTTGAACAGATCTGCTGGCATCGGGCTCCGCAGAGTTCTCCTTCATCTTCGTCCATTTCGGATTCAGATGAGCATGTGCGCTTGGCTCGCGCTTTGTCGATTTTGCGCTGTGTGAGCGCATCCCTGGCGTCGTAATCGCGGTTGCGGTGGCGCGAACCCTTGTTCCTTCGAGGAAGGTCATGGTCATCTTCTTCGGATGAAGGGGTGGGGCTGCGGTCGAACCTGACCGGAGCTTTCTTCTTCTGCTCCGTAGGAGCTTCTTGGTGAAGCGCGGCTCCGACGAGTCCGAGTCCGGTAATTGCGGACTTGTGCATGGCTCTTTTCGGGTCCCCCTCCGGAGGTGGGTGGGCCGCGAGGTACGCAGTGGCTGCCATGATCGCAGCCTGCGGTGTTTTCGGGATGACGTTGCCGTCGGCGTCCATCTCCATGAAGGATGTGTGGAGGGTTTGGGTCACCTCACGGCGCTCCTTGGGATCCATGTTCTCCATCCGAGAGCGGTGCTTGTTGCCTTGGTTGCCGTTCGAGCTGGAGCCGATGCCCATGGCGGAGAGTGAGGCTCGTCGCGCGCTGGACTCTGAGGCTGCCTGCTTGCGTTTGTCAAGCACCTCCTGCATCTTGACCTTCTTCTTGTGCTCCTCGATGGCGGATCCGGAACCGTAGGTCCCTTCATCCGATGGCGGATAGCACAGGTCGGAGTTGCAGCTGCTGCTGTCGTAGGAATCATATGATGATGATGTTGTGTAGCACAGGGTGTGGGGTCCATGAAGCGGGCCTGATTGATGGTAGGGGCATCCACTCAGGGAGGCGCAGGGTGCCAGTTTGCCCCACCTGGAAGCAGAAGCTCCCGAACAGGATCTCGAGTCCGTCGCCTACGGGCTCAAAGTCCTTCATGGTGTCCGGTGAGTGGGCGGTGAAGTCGAAAGCGCCGAAGAGGAGGTGACTCTCCATCGCCGCAGAGTTGTAGATCAATCGGGTTGGGACCGTCACGATCGCACAATCAGCGCCCCTAGTTCCCACGGACGGCGCTAATTGACGAGGTTTGATCTCATCAATGACCATTGTTATGGACTTGGGTTTTGGAGAAGATGGGGATGCTGGAGATCGCGGAACGGTTAGCAAACAAGCAACACGGGGACACAAGGTTTACCCAGGTTTAGGCCCCCGGAGGAAAAACCCTACTCCTGCTTGTCTTCTCTTTATTACGGCGGAACCGAAGGTTACAGGGGTGCGCAGATGCAATCTGGCGTGGAGGTGTGTATGCGAAAGTATGAGAGAGAGATCTAGGTCGTGCCCTCCTAGCCTTTATATAGACTCAGGCAGGTCCTGGGCATAGACCTAGTCGGTTACAGGTTCTAGGATTTTACCCCTTTGAATTTCCTATCTACTCTAGTCTTGGTCTCCAAGGATCCGAAAGCGTCATGGGCCTTGGCCACCCGAAAATCTTCATGGGCTGGCGTATAATTGCCGTGGGCCTTCCTTAGGCTGGACCAGGTATGCTGAGATCATGTACCCGTGGGGTATAACCATGTCAGTTGTGCTTCAGTATGTGCCTTCAGAGTTACAGTTGGTGGATTTCTTTACGAAGGCACAGACCATTGTGCAGCATACTTTCTTTCTCTCCAAACTCAGTGTTGTCGAGCCACCATGAGTTTGAGGGGGTGTTAGATGTATATTTTTATATTGTATGTTCTCACTTTTTAGGGGGTTTTCCTGCATATTTTCACCTATACATGTACTATATATTGTGGCCTTTGGCCCCAAAGGAATACGAGTTGTCTATTCCTAACACAAAATAGCAAAACTTTCATTAAAAACACAAGATGTTGTAGCAATTCCCTCAAAAAGCTCAATTTTCCAAAGAGAACCCAAAAAAGAATCAATAAAGAGGCAAATGAAAATAATGGCAGAAATTTGTCAAAACAGACCAGCAGGTAAAAACCGATTTTTTCGAAGACCTTATGTTGTTTAAACCAAAAAATGTTGAACTAAAGAAAGTCAACTAACAACCTGGGGGATTTATTCAGAAAATTACAGCTCAACCCGACTTACAGAGATTTTTCAAGAATTTTTATAGTGGAGCACAAAAATCTGTTTTGGAACAACAACTCCCCAAATCTTACTTCCCTCTCATTAGAGGTTATTCTTGGCACAAAAATCAAACAAAAAGGATAATGAGAGGTTATTACAGAAGTAATAACTTCCAAGACTCAAGAAAACTATAGGGTTATATCCCAAGAAGTAATTTTTTTAATGCCTTTAAGTTAGGCACAAGAAGCAAGAATCAAGTATTTTCAAATGAAGAAGCATTAACATCGGATTTCTTGCTCCTACCTTTCTTCTTATCTTTAGGGAATGTATGATTGCTTATTGGAGAAGCAAAATGCATAATGCCTTTTCCCACATCTATTATTGCTCCAAGGTGTTTCAGTAGGGATCTTCCAAGTATAATCTGTCTATTTCCTACACATTCAATAACAAGATAATCAGTAGACACCACTTTCCCTGAGATCTTTGTAAACACTCCTTCATCTATTCCAATGGGTAATAAAGTTGCATTATTGGTAAGAGATATTTATTCTCCTCCTTCAGAAAGCCCCCAAAGATTTAAAGACTCGTAGATATCTTTAGGCATAAGACAAAATTCAGACATGATATCACAACGAGCATCAGAATTTATTAGAACATAATCATGGTGCTCTCTAAGCATGTTATAGCAATCTTTCAAAGCAACTGTACTGGTTTCAAGAGTGTTCAACCTAGCATATATGTTTATAAAGGAAGAATCACACTTGCTAGGCAAATTATAAATTTTAATCAACTTGTTTATGGCATCCAAAGCTTCATTCTCATTACATTGAAAAATATCTCTCCCTGCTACAGCATCCAAATCATATCTATAACAAAGAGCAAGACCATGGTAGAAACTGCTAATAACTAGGCATAGACTCATTTTAGGCTCAGTTTTTTCATGTAAATAAAAAATTCTAGACCAAGCTTCTTTGAAACTCACTTCACTTCCTTGTCTGAAAGTAAAGATCCTTTCCATAGGTGACATAGTGATTGGAACAACACCATACATGGTAGCAACTAAAGTAGGAACTAATTTTTGTGTGTTTTTGATAAGAGAAAGCAAACCAAACGAAACTATTTTTTTTTTTGGATTTTTTTTGATAAAAAAGAAGCAAACAAAACAAAGCAAAATAAACTAAGCAAAACAAAAACAAAGTAAAGAGAAAGGTTGTGAAGGACTCCCCTTGTGAAGCTGTTCTTAACTCCCCGACAACGGCGCCAGAAAACGTCTTGATGCGGCTCAGATCACTGTAAAGCTTCGTTGGGAAACCCCAAGAGGAAGGTATGATGAGTACAACAATAAGTTTTACCTCAGTAAGAAACCAAGGTTATCAAACCAGTAGGAGGAAGAAAACGACTCAAAGGTGTTGCTAGCAACTTGGAAACCTGCACAACAGAAACTCAAGACTTTGCCCCAACAAACAGTGAGGTTGTCAATCTCACCGGTTTGTTGAAAACAAAGGATTAACCATATGGTGTGGAAGGTAATGATAGCTTGCAGAAAGTAAACAGTAACAGTGGAAGATGTATCAATGGTAAAGATTGGACCGGGGTCCATAGTTCACTAGAGGTGTTCTACTTCAGATAAATAACATAACATGCTGGGTAAACAAATTACAGCAGGGCAATTGACAAGACAGAGCAAGGCATGACAATGCAATACTAGACATTCATGATCCTATGAGATTTAATTGGGCATTACAACAATATACATAGACCGCCATCCAAGTGCATATATGACTAGTAATCCACCTTCAGGTTATCATCCGAACCCCCTCCAGTATTAAGTTGCAAACAACGGATAACTGCTTTAAGAAATGTGTGTAAAGTAAACAATACAATTGTTCCATAAACAAAAGATCGTTGTTTTCTCCCTAATAGCAACAGCACATCTACAACATTAGAGATTTTTGTCACTTCCCCAGATTCAATAAAGGCATGAACCTACTATCGAGCATAAATACTCCCTCTTGGAGTCACTAGCATCTACTTGGCCAAGATAGCTACTAGAAAGGGAGAGCATGCAAGATCTCAAACAACACAGACATGATAGAATCAATAAGATAGAACCATTAATCAATTTGACATAGTAATCTCAATATCCATCGGATCCCCGCAAACACAACATGCATGATTACAAATAGATGATCTTGATCATGAACAAAGCTTACAAGATCTAAAACATGGTAGCACAAAGGAGTAGAAACAACCATCTAGCTACTGTATGGACCCATAGTCCAAGGTGGAACTACTCACACATCATACTGGAGGCTGGTATGGTGATGAAGAAGGCCTCCGGGACGATCTCTCCCCTCCGGTAGGGTGCCGGGAAGAGCTTCAGATCCCCCCAGATCTAGGGACGATGGCGGCGGCTATGGACTGTTTCGTGTAGATTTGATTGGGTACTTAGGGTTTAAGTATCAGGGGATTCTTATAGGCGAAGGGGGAGACCGAGGTGGCCGCACCCTCCCCCAGGCGCGGGCCAGGCCTGGCCGCGCGGCCAGGGGTGTGGGACCCTCGTGGCCCTCCTCCGTCTCGTCTTCTGGCTCCGTGTTCTCCTCGGGGAAATATTGACTTTGGATTTTGTCCCGTCCAATTCCGAGAATATTTATTTTCTGACTTTTCTGGAACAAAAAACAACAGAAAACAGGCAACTGGCACTGTGGCATCTTTTTAATAGGTTAGTCCCAGAAAACGTATAAAAATACCTCAAAGTGTAGACAAAGCAAAGCAAAGTGGATACTACACAAGCATGGAACACCAAAAATTATAGATACGTTTACGATTTATCAGATCCCATATGCGAGCACTCTCGTGGCCGTGGAGATTTTTTGGTATGGGCTGAATCCAAGCAGCCCCGCGGCATTTCTTCGACGCTTGAAGTACCGCGTCTTGGCCTCGCAAGCTTTCACTATCTTCATGAACAGCGAGCGGCGCATTCGATAGCGTCTACGAAAGAGGTGAGGCGGGTATGTTGGTACCTCGGCGAAATAATCTCGCATGAGAATGTTGTTGCCCAACTTGCGGTTGCGAGGGATGCAAAAGCGGCCGACCGTGGAGCCTCGCCGCCTCTTCATCCTGTTGTCGTCCTCCTCCTTGAGGGCGAGAACGGCCACCATCATGTGTTGACGGTGGTTCCCAAGCAGCGTATCCACATCCGAGTCGTCGGAGGAGGACGAGTCATCCAACAAAAATTGCTCGCAAAGGGTCCAAGTCCATCTACAAATCACGGATGATATTTAGAACTTGCGGAGAGGAGATCTACGAGCTCGAACTTGAGCGGCGGAAGATTTTACCTTTGACGGGCGGCGGGAGGATGGCGGCGGTGGGGCGCGACCAGATCTGCGTTGGGAGAAGTTTTCCGACCCACAACGGCTAGGGAACAGGGTCGGCAGGCTCCGACGACCTTCTGCGCGCGAGGAATCGAGCGGGAGGGTCCTATATCTACGGCGACGATCGACGATGGGCGGCGGCTGTGCGGGCGGAAGGGAGGGGAATGAGCTGAAAATTCCCTCCTGCCAACGGAAACGGAGGATATGGTTCGCGTCCAGGTCGGCTCAAACCTTGGGATTTTCTGGTTCCACGAGGGTGTTTTCTCGGGGTCCTTAAAAAATTTCTGTTCGGTCCATTTTGGAGCGTCTGTTATGTCCACTTTTATCACGCGAAATCGAAGACCGACGGTTATTTTTATGATTTCGTTCTTTTATGATGTCTGCTAGAGATGTTCTAAATGTTCACCGAAGAAGAAAATATGATTTTTGAAACTCTAAAATGTTATTTCAATGTCTGTAAATCCGTGTTGCTTAAACATCACGTTGACTTGTAGTCGATCGATGCTTCTAACTTATACGGAGTAGTACATGCGATGCGGTAGCTAGACCGACTGCGTGTGCCGGTGCCGGTGCCCGGTATCCAAAGAAGACCGAGCAATCTGAGTTGAAGTTCACGTGGGGTGGCTGGATGTCCGTCGTCACCACCCATCTTGACCAAGCCGATCCCCGTCGGAGTTTCTTCTCCACCAAGTTCCTTCTGAGCAAGGCAACATGACCACCGGCTCACCGATCGCACTCATCTTACACGAACACTCGAAGAAACCATAAACAAATGGTCACGATCGTTGGACTAGCGCATCTCGGCAACACGTCTATATAACCTGAGGCCTAGTGAATACCGTACATTACCCGATCTCCAGTAAAAGTCCACTCCAATCAGATTCTGTTGCTAGCACACTTTTATTCTCCCAATTCTCGATCGAGAGACCTTTGAGAGCAGCATGGTTCTTGCAATGACGCTGGTCTCTGTGCCATGGGGCCTCCTGGTGTGCGGCCTCCTGTGCCTCGCGCTGCTGCGGCAGGGCGCCAAGCTGCTGGACGTACTGTGGTTGCGGCCGCGGCGGCTGGAGCGGGAGCTCCGCGCGCAGGGCCTCCACGGCACGCCCTACCGGTTCCCCATCGGCGACATCAAGGACTACGGCCGGCTGAGCAAGGAGGCCTGGTCGAGGCCATTGGCGCTGCGGTGCCACGACATCGCCCCCCATGTCGCGCCTTTCCTCTACAACACCATCCAGGAGCACGGCAAGACGTGCTTCTCTTGGTTCGGCCCGATCCCGAAAGTGACCATCAGCGACCCCGACCTCGCTAAGGACGTCATGTCCAACAAGTTCGGGCACTTCGAAAAGACCAAGTTCCCGGCGCTATCCAAGCTGCTCGCAGAAGGACTCGCCAGCATCGAGGGCGAGAAGTGGGCCAAGCACAGGCGCATCCTCAACCCTGCATTCCAGCTCGAGAAAGTCAAGGTTGCACAGATAACTGAATTTGTTTCATATCATGCTACTTTAACTGAATGTTTAATTTATCGCCCTATTTTTTCTTTTTTTTTTGTGAAATTACATTGATCTATTAATAAACGTCAACAGCATTATAAAGAAGCATGAAAGTAATAAAATTTACAAATGTGTTGGCGTTATGAAACGCGCTAGCTAGTTTAACTGAATGTTACATTTCAGTCTCAAGGTATTCAGGAAACACAAATATATGACTGAAATGACTATCTTGAAATGCGATTGGCTGTAGAATTGATTGCTCCAGTGTGTGTGACTGCAGCGCATGCTTCCAGCCTTCTCTGCGTGTTGCGAAGACCTCATCACAAGATGGACGGAGTCTCTCAGCTCCGACGGTTCATGCGAGCTGGATGTTTGGCCGGAGCTCCAGAACCTGACCGGAGATGTCATTTCTCGCACCGCATTCAGCAGCAACTACCTTGAGGGAAGGAGGATTTTCCAGCTGCAGTCGGAGCAATCTAAGCGTCTGATGACAAACATTCAGAAGATTCTCATTCCTGGCTACTTGTTAGTTACTCATCAAACTTCATTAGCTTCTGCAATTTAACAACAAATATATTTGCAATGCATCCTAGATACTATACACATACATGAAGCGTTATTTGGCATTTTCAGGTCCATGCCAACCGAAAACAACAAAAGGATGAGTGAAATCAACAAGGAGATTGAATTGATTTTACGAGGTCTTGTTGGCAAAAGGATTCAAGCAATGAAAGAAGGAGAAAGCACCAAAGATGACTTGCTTGGCTTATTGCTAGATTCAAACATGAGAGACGTGGATGAGCATGGACAATCCAGCCTCGGGATGACACTTGAAGATGTCATTGAGGAATGCAAGTTGTTCTATTTTGCAGGAATGGAGACAACATCGGTGCTACTCACGTGGACCATGATCGTACTAAGCATGCACCCGGAGTGGCAAGACCGTGCGAGGGAAGAAGTCAATGGTCTATTTGGAAAAAACAAACCCGAATATGAAGGCCTAAACCGACTCAAAACCGTAAGTCATAATATTGAAAATAGTACAATCGATTTTGCTTCATTCCATGATGTACAATATTGACCACATAGACTTTTCCCTTCAATGTATAACGCATTGCCTTGCTTGAATTTACAGGTGACCATGATCCTATATGAGGTTCTCCGGCTATACCCACCAGCAATAACATTCAGCCGGAAAACTTATAAGGAGATGAAGGTTGGAGGCATTACGTACCCTGCTGGAGTGATGATTGAGCTTCCTGTGATGTTCATCCATCACGATCCTGACATTTGGGGTAGTGACGTCCATGAGTTTAACCCCGAGAGGTTCGCCCAAGGTGTCTCCAAGGCATCCAAAAATTCAGGCGCTTTTCTCCCTTTTGGTTGGGGACCACGGATATGCATTGGCCAGAACTTCGCACTACTAGAGGCTAAGATGGCGATTTCCATGATCATTCAACACTTTGAGTTCGAGCTTGCACCCTCATATAGTCACACGCCACATACCGTCATAACAATGCAACCAATGCATGGGGCACAAATTAAGCTTAGAGTCATTTGATCATTGAAAGTTATTTTTCTTGTATTGTCATGGTTATGTATGATCTATTACACATTATATTTCCTATTTTTAGGTTATGATTTTGTAGATTTCTGGACATGAATATAAAGTTGTGCTAAAATGGTATATGTGAGGTTACCTGCATGGTATATAATTATGATGAGCGAGACATCAACTTGTGTGCTTTCACAAAAGCTGGAGTTGTTGAATATAAAGTGGAAAAACAAGTATAACATGTCGCAATAGTTTTGTGACAGTCTATTATGTTTTCATTGGGAACTTCCATATCCGTCTACGTTTGTGCTATTAAATGTTCAATCAACATCCAACCATCATATTTTCCTACCCACTCCATAGTGTTAATCAAATTTATCGGAGAAGGTATTTGGGAAATTATCCCTATAAAAACCGAATATAGAAATTTAAATTAGAATGATTTGTAATACAGTGGAACCATGTTGAATATAAAAAGATGCAAATTGGATTAATAATATGGTCACACAACACATTTCTTTAGAATTAGGTTTCGATCAATTAACACAAATAATACTACTACAATGCAAGTATTACAGGGCATTTTTCAACGCAAAACCACATGCCTAAAGGCCACACTTTAGGTTAGGCGGTGCTTATAATCCACTAGCATTAAACATGTCATGAAAGGCACACCCATAGCAAACATGTTCAATTGCATTTCCCAATAAATGCATCATAAAAAGCACACCCGTCACATGATCTATTTAGAGGCATTTAGATCTTGAGATTGTATAGATCAAAAGCCGGCACAAATTGGGTACCGTGGACATATCAGGTGCAACACATTTACTTGACATGTTAGGTACATATTTTCTGACTGCCATATTAGTTATTATATGTGTAAAAGGGATAACCCTAACCCTCCCCGAGCCACCGCTCCTGATCCGCCCTCAGGCGACTCTGGCGGCTACGGGGGCCTCCTCTCCATCCTCCCCTAAGAACCCCCAACCCTCTCCGCACCAGCCGCCGCTGCTGTCGTCTCTGTCGGCGCCCCGTCCATCAAAGATGGGGGCAGGAGAGAGGTCTATGGCAGCGTCCACGTGGGGGAGGTGCGGCACTGGCCGTGGCTTGGTGCGGCGGCGGCCGTCTTGGCCGGGGCCTGAGGTTCTCTGACGGCCGACAAGGGGATGGAAGCTTGCCGCCGCCATCGGGGGTGAGGCTGTGGCCTAGACACGCCGATCTCCTGTGGTTGTTTCCCTCTCCTCTGTTGGATATATGCCCAAGAAATAGTAATAAAGTGGTTATTATCATATCTTCATATTTATGATAAATGTGCACATACCATGCTTTAATTGTATTAACCGGAAACATTAGTACTTGTGTGATTTGTAAACATGTAAGAGTTCCTAGTAAAGCCTCTTATTAAACTAGCTTGTTGGTTAATATATGATCATGGTTTCCTGATCATGAAAATTTGAGATGTTATTAACAACAAGGTCATATCATTAGGAGAATGATGTGATGGACATACTCCTATAGATAAGCGTAGAATAAAGATCAAGTCATTTCAATAGTTTGTTTGCTATAAGCTTTCAGATAATAGTAACCTAAATCGTTCGACCATGAGATCATGCTAATCACCATCACCGGAAGGATGCTTTGATGACATCAAACACCGCTTCGTAACTTAGTGGTTAAAAAGGTGGCATTGAGTGTTCAGAAAGTATGTGTTGAGGCACATGGATCAAGAGTGGGATTTGCCCATCCATATGACGGATAGATATACTCTGGGCCCTCTCAGTGAAATGTTATCCTATTAGCTTGCAAGCATGTGACTGGATCACAAGCAATCACATATCATAGGAACGAGTAAGGAGTACTTATCAGTAACAAGGTTGAACTAGGTATACAGAGATACCGATAATCAAACCTTGGATAAGTAAAATATCGCGAGACAAAGGGAAATTGGTATCGTATGTAAATGGTTCATTCGATCATGAAGTAATCATAGAAATATGTGGGAGCCATATGAATTTCCAGATTCCTCTATTGGTTATTGATCGGAGAAGAGTCTCGATCATGTCTACATAATTCACGAACCATAGGGAGACACACTTAAGGATTCAATGTTGTTTAGTAGATATGGAAAGTGAGTAAAGAGACCGAATGTAGTTCAGAGTCTTGGATGGAATCCGGGACATCACGAGGAGAACCGGAATGGTCCGGAGAATAAGATTCATATAAGGAAAGTCCAATTCTGGAGTTCGGAAATGGTTTCGGTGTTTTCACCGGAATGTTCTAGAAGGGTCTAGAAGGTCCATCACTCCGGAGTGGGAAGGGTACAAGGATGTGTCATGCCAAAGTGGAATGGTTGCATCATGTCCTAGGTCAGTTGGCTGGGCAATGGGAAGAGAGAAATCAAACTCTAGTTTGAAAGTCAAACACCAATTTGAAAAAGTCAAATCCTAAATTGAAAAGTCAAAACCTAGTGGTGGAAGGAAAGGAAACCTTGGGAGAGAGAAGGTTTCCCTTACCTCCACCAAGCTGCCGGCCAGAAAAGGAGTTGGGAGAGGACACGGCTAGCCCTAGACGCCCCTCCCACCTATAAAAGAAAGGAAGGGGCGTCCCCTCTCCCTGCACCTTGCACCTAGCCGGCGCCCCCCTCCAAACCCTAGGCCGCCGCCCCTCCTTGGCAGCTGCCCTAGGTCAGTAAGCCTCCACCGCCTTGCCACCCCAAGCCGTCGGCGCCACCACCTCCTCCTCTCGTCACCTTGCCCTAGCCACCGAGGCCCTCTCTACTCCACCATACCCGCTCTGGCTTAGGCGAAGCCCTGCGGGATCTCCCCTCTACTTCCGACACCACGCCTAAAGGAAATATGCCCTGAGTGGCAATAATAAAGGTTTTATTATTTATATTCCATGTTTATGATAAATGTTTATTTTGCATGCTATAATTGTATTAATACGGAAACGTTAATACATGTGTGTTTAATAAACAAATATAAAGTTCCTAGTTATGCCTCTCTTATAAACTAGCTCGTTGATTAACAAGATGATCAAAGGTTTCCTGATCATGGACATTGGATGTTGTTGATAACGAGGTCACAACATTATTGGAATGATGTGATGAACATTCATCGAAGTATAGCATTATGATCAAGATCATTGTGTTTATATTGCTATAACATCATACGAAGTAATCTTAATCCTTAGACCATGAGATCATGTCAATCACTAACACGGGAAGAGTATCTTGATAACATCAAATGTCACACCGTAACAGGGTGACTATAAAGATGGGTTCAGTACTACGAAGGTGTTATGTTGAGGCACATGGATCAAGAGTGTAATTTGTCCATCCCTATGATGGATAGATATACTCTGGGCCCTCTCGGTGATATCACATTAGTTAGCTTGCAAGCAAGTGATTCGATCACTAGAATGTTATATCACGAGAACGAGAAAAGAGTACATGTCGGTAACGAGATCAAACTAGGTATGGAGATACCCATGATCGAATCTCGGACATATAATATATCGCGAGACAAAGGGATTGAGTTACATGCATATAAGGTTCACACGATCACAGAAGTCATCGTTGAATGTGTGGGAGTCAGTACGGATCTCCGGGTCCCACTGCTGATTATCGATCGGAGAGGGTCTCGATCATGTCTACATTATTCACGAACCGTAGGGAGACACACTTAATGGATACCGACACCATTTGGACCAAATAATATGCCAGAGAAAGAAAAAGGAAAGCGCAGGAATTTATTTCACTAGACACCCGAACTGTTTCGGTTGAAATTGCTGAAACTGGTTCTGCATGTGAAATTGAAATGTTGTAAGGGGTTTTATGTGAATGTTTGTTAATTCAAGTAATTAAAAAATTCTAAATAAATAAAAGAGTTTTATTTAAATGAGATCTTGCATTAAATTTGGTGGAAATTTAATGCATGCGAGTGGATTTTTGAGTGGAGGCATGTTTATATGAGTGGAGGCTTTTCATTTTGAGTGGGAGCTCCACCCTCATGAATGTGGAAGAGGTGGGGGCAGCCACCATGGCTGGGCGCCATGCCCCTTGGCTGCCTCCCCTCTCCCTATAAAAGGCCCCCCTCTCCTCCTCTCACAACACACCTCCTCGTGAAGGATCTCTCTCCCCCTTTAGAATTTCCCCATGGTCTCGGATCAGCGAGATACATGTTCCCGATGGATTTTTCTGGAAGGATTTGTTGCTTCCATTGCTTCGCTGGAGCGAGGGCGCGGAGGTTGTCGGGGTACCCAAACGTGTCTGCGATCACGGATGCACCACTGCTTTGCGGTGCTGGACTAGATGGTGCTGGACCTACTGGACCGGATGGACTTCTTCTCGATCTTGAGATTGGCAAGCGTTAGACTACATCATTCACGAGTATAACCTTGTTAACGCTATTCCGTCTTCGAGGGTATGTATTCTATGGATGTATATCCACCCGTTGCTTGTATCTAGTAGATAGATCTTGGTACATAGTTGTTCACATCGTAGGAATTTTTTTCTATGCTGCGAACCCTACAAAGTTGTCATGCTGCCGGAACCGTGAGGAGAGAGCTACAACCTCCACTGCCTGCTGGAACAAGGGAGAGGAAGGTATTCATTGAGTATCGAACGTGTGACCCACTGCGGGAGCGCTGCCGAAACGTGGCGCTGGAAGGATCGTCTACACGATCTTGAGATCGGCAAGTGAACAACTACATCACCCACGAGAATCCGATCTCATCAACCGCTTTGGATCTTCGAGGGTTAGTACTCTATTGACTCGTTGCTACTATCTAATAGATAGATCTTGGCTTGTGTGTGTTCATGCGATATAATTTTTTTGTTTTCCATGCTACGAACCCCTGCAGTTGTATCAGAGCCATGTCTATGAGTAGATCTGTTGCACGAGTAGAACACAATGGTAATTGTGGGCGTTGATGCTTTTGTTGTGGATTGCTTATTTCGTACTTTGCATCTTGTGGGATGGTGGGATGAAGCGGCCCGGGCTAACCTTACATGACATTGTTCATGAGACTTGTTCCACGCTCAACATGCAACTTGTATTGCATAAGTGGCCTTGCGGGTGTCTGTATCTCCCAACATAGTGAAAATTCAATTTACAATGGGTGATTGACAATACTAGTATCAATGTTGTGGTTCTTGTTCGTAAGTTAGAAAGGTTCTTGTTCAAAAGCCCCCAAACACGTAAAACATGCAAATAAAATTAGAGGCATCTAACTTTTTTTTGCAGGGGTGTGCTGTGATGTGATATGGCCATGATTGTGATTATATATGATGTATGCAATGATCCTTATTGTAAGTCGCCAACTGGAAGGAGCCTTATGGTTGTCTCTTAATTTTGTTAAGACCCGCGTGTCTATTATTCAAAGTAGTTGTAATAGTTGATGCTGGTGGACGAAAATCATGGAGCGGTGCTATTGACCTTGACGCCACGCCGGTGATGATGGACATCATGTTCATGCTTGAAGATGGAGATTGGAAGCATAAGTAGAAAGGCCATATCATATCACATATTATGAATTGCATGTGATGTTAATCCTTTTATGCATCTTGCATTGCTTAGATCCGATGGTAGCATTATAAGATGATCTCTCTCACAAAATATCAAGTAATAAAGTGTTCGTCCTTAGTTAGAACCGTTACCAAGACTCGTTGTTTCGAAGCACCACGTGACAATCGGGTGTGCTAGATTCAACGTGTGCATAAAACATGAGCAAGCCAGATTTGCTCATGCAGAAACTAAGGTTAATTTTGACGAGCCTAACATGTACAGACATGGTCTCGAAATCCGGAATATCAAAAGGTAAAGCATGAGTCATATAGATGATATGATGAACATGTTTATTTTTCTCCTTTGAAACTACATAATCTCTCGTGATGATCGGACTTGGTGTAGTGGATTTGGTTCGTGTGATCACTAAAACAATGTGAGGGATGTTGTTTTGAGTGAGAGTTCAACAGTGATATGATTAAAAGTTGAACACTATTTATCATAAATTAAATCAAAGTGAATTTGCATAGTTGTTGTAGTCATTGTCATTCGTTTACCACCTTACGCTTAGTTATATTTGAGATAATAGAACTATAGAATTCTGGTTAAGTTAATTTACGAACTGGTATCGTATTGTTTTGAAGTGTTAATCTAAAGTTTAAAAGTCCTATTACAAACTTTCAGCAACTTACGTTTACTCCATGAAGTTTAATAATTGTTATTAAATCAAGAGTAACAATTCTAGTGTTAGTATCTAAGTATCATGTTTGTTTCCATGATTCTGGATATTCAAAAGATTGTTTTAATATCAAGGTTATCTAGGAGCTGAAAGAATTGTTTCAAAGACCATTAAGTGTGGAAGATAATGCGATATCTGAAACAAAGTTTTGGTTGCAACATGATAGAGTATAATATGGAAAAATTTATGTTCTCATATTTGATGAGAATTTGCAATATGTTGGAGACACTAGTCGTCCTAATCCTCCAAAAAGTTTTGAAGAGCAACATTATACTCGTGATTCACCATTATAAGCTAAAGTAGCTTGATCATGGAAATTGCCATGATAAGGATGAATATAAGACGTAGGTAAAATATTTACTACACTAAAAGATTACTAAAGAATGGAATTCGAAAGAACTCCAAACATTTGATGATGGTGATCTACTTCAAAGTGCAAGTCCAAAGATATTAGTATTTGACTATACTCGCTTTGGACTATGTGTCATGTGTATGGTACCACTTTTAATGTTAATAGATTCTTTTGAAAGGAAAAAGGAAATGTTGAAAGATAAATCTAAGAAGTATTTGGCAGAAAAGAAAATATTAGAATTGTTCAGCTTAGGTATATAAATAATATACATGTTATGGACGTATTCCTCCCTTGTTAAACAAGGTGGTTCTTGAGTATTGGATTCTGAATTTGTTGGAAACAACACAATTCATGAACCTCAATGGCCTAATTAACTAGCAAGAGAATATATGATGATGTTCATAGAAAACAAATAAAGTGTTGTTTTGTTTCTCATTAACATCAAACCTTGACTTCAAGATTTGTTTTAATTAGGTATTATGAGAACAAAAGGTTGTTCAAATAATTTCCGTATTCCATAATAGATGGATGATATACAAATCTAGTTGGAGAAATCACATCCATAAAACTTATGCTAAAAATGTCAAAAGACAATTGATTGAAAGATTACTTAGGAAGTGACATCGCCGTTTAAAATATAGTGGAAAGAAAACATGAAGAAACTCCATGTGGATGGAATTTTGGAGTCTTTTGATTTCGATCAAATGACGCTTGTGAAACTTTCCTAGAGATAATTAAAACTCCGTTCATAGGCCAAAAGGGAACGAATGACTAGATTATTAGAACTAGTACATATTGTTGTATGAATCTCATAATATGTAGTCGAGAGCGATGGATTTCAACTTCATATGCTTTCTCTGAAAATTTGAGTGAATATATATATATATATATTTATTTACTTAAATAATGATTAAGTATAAAACATTTGAAAAAGTTCAAAGACTTTCAAGATGAAGTGGAAAATCATTGTAACAAGAAAATAAAGAGTTATGGTTCAATCATAAAGGAAGATATTTTAAGTTATGAAATTTAGCAAAACACCTAAGATTCTAGGAATTGTTCCATGGATTTGCATTTTCCGAAACACCATAAGAGTATGGAGTGTTCGAGATATGTAATGAAACCTTGTTTAACATGGTAAGATCAAAGATGTAATTTATAAAACTGCCATTATATTTTAAAGATTAAAGCTTTAGAGACTACTGCTTTTTCACTAAAAAGAGTTCCATCATGATCAGTTGAAATGACACCATATAAAGTGGTGGTTTGGGGTAAAACCCAGGTTGTCATTTCTTATACATTGTTATGCTATGCATAAGTAAGATGTTTGCAACCAAAGTCGGATAAACATGTCTTTGTATGTTATTTCGAATAACTGTTTAGTATTCCTCCATAACACGAAAGACAAAAGTGTTTTTTTCTTAGAACGTCGAGTTTCTTAAGAAGGAATTTTTAGTGAAAAGTTAAGTGGGAGGACAATAGAACTTTGATAAGGTCGAAAGAACCTTTGCTATAATGTCCTGAGTTGCGTAGCACCGGAAAGTGTTTCGGAGGCAGCAACAATGCTCATGGCTCACGTGTCTCAAAACTTGTGGTCACAGAGGTCTATAGTTCATATTGAACCAAAAAGATCGGTAAACAATCAAATACTAGGATTTGAAATTAAATCATTTTTGTTTGACAATGATGAACCGATTGTATACAAAGAAGCGATGATGGGCCCTGACTCCGTCAGATGGCTTGAAGCCATAGAATCCGTGATAGTTCCATACACGAGAAACCAAGCATTGAACTTAGAAGACCCTTTGGAAAGGTGTAAAATCTTATAGTCGTATTTGGATCTATAAAGAAATAGACATGGATGTTTCATATCTATGAAATAGTCGACATGTCGGGAAAGAGTTCACGACAATGTTCAAGCATTTTACTATGACAATATTTGATCTTGTATAGCGATATTTAGTCTAGACGGATTAATATAGCAACCACTACATATATTGGTATATGATAGTTGAACGAACAAAACAAAGTTCTTCTAATAGAATTGTTATCTAAGACATGTGCATAACACGATCCAAAGGATTTTGTTAAATTCAAAGGATGCTAAAAGCGTATGCAAACTTCAATGATTGAAGTAAGCATCGAGGAGTTGGAATCTTCACCGTGATGAAATTGTTAAAGGGTTTAATTTCATCGGAGACGATGAAGATGCCTGCATTGGCAAGAAATTAAGTGGGAGCGCTAAGACATATTTCTAATACATTATGTGGAAGACATGTTGTTGATTGGAAATGATGTATATTTTATTAACAAAGGTTAAGAATTTCATCTCGATGAAAGACTTAGGCAAAACTTGAATGTTTGGCATCAATATATATATGGATAGATTGAGACGCTAATATGGTTGTGCCAAATGTACATAGATGAGATATTGAAAGAGTTTAATATGGAAATGACAAGAAAAGTTCTTGCCACACAGAAATGATTAAATCGAAATTCAAGTGTATTGACACTTGGTATAAGTAAAATAGAGATTCAAGTATTTTTTACTTGATGATTGAAATCAAAAGGAGAGTTTATCAATCAAACTATGGTATGTACACATCCATATATGTCCTATACTCTAAATGTTATGAGCATATGCCAGAATGATTTATAATATGATCATTGGACAATAGTAACTATATTCTTATGGTCTTTTGAAAGAACTAAGAATATATTAATTTTGTAGAGGTGACAAACAGATGATTAGTTCATTGTAAAAGTACTACATTGATACTAGATTTGTCACAAAGTGAAAATTAAGTTTATCTCAATCTAAACTAAGGGTGGCACAATATAATCAAAGTAAGTTCCATAATGGATTTGGATGGGTTCCAAATTTAAGACATTGTGACAGATACTACAACAAAAGGCTACGTATATGACTACTATTGTAGCAGCAAAAGGTGGCATTTGTGTCAAGTAGTTTGTTATCAAACTAGGTGTGGTTCACAGCGGGATAGTATTATGAAGATAAATTGTATGACAATATTATTAACATGTTTTAACCACAAGGAACTAAAGATCTCACAAAAGTAGCAAATTTATGCAATGCCATCTCATTAGAGAATGAGTGATGCGTATAGACGGAAAGACATGCAATTACACACGGACCTGAAAGTGTTGGATCCAAAGAACAATTAACCACTAGTAATAGTGTATATACAACACCAGAAAGCCATAGGTGTTGAATGCACAAAGGTTTGAAACTAGATTATTGTCTCTAGTGCAAGTGGGAGACTGTTGGATATACGCCTAAGAGGAAATAATAAAGTGGTTATTAGCATATCTTCATATTTATGATAAATGTTTACATACATGCTATTATTGTATTAACCGGAAACATTAATACTTGTCTGATTTGTAAACATGTAAGAGTTCCTAGTAAAGCCTCTTGTTAAACTAGCTTGTTGGTTAATATATGATCATGGTTTCCTGATCATGAACATTGAGATGTTATTAACAACAAGGTCATATAATTAGGAGAATGATGTGATGTACATACTCCTATAAATAATCATAGCATAAAGATCAAGTCATTTGAATAGTTCATTTGCTATAAGCTTTCAGATACGTAGTAACCTAAATCCTTCGACCATGAGATCATGATAATCACCATCACCGGAAGGATGCTTTGATGACATCAAACACCGCTTCATAACTGGATGGTTATAAAGGTGGCATTGAGTGTTTAGAAAGTATGTGTTGAGGCACATGGATCAAGAGTGGGATTTTCCCATCCATGACGGATATATATACTCTGAGCCCTCTCAGTGAAATGTCATCCAATTAGCTTGCAAGCATGTGACTGGATCACAAGGGATCACATATCATAGGAACGAGTAAAGAGTACTTATCAGTAACGAGGTTGAACTAGGTATGCAGAGATACCAACGATCAAACCTCGGATAAGTAAAATATCGTGAGATAAAGGGAAATTGGTATTGTATATAAGTGGTTCATTCGATCATGAAGTAATCATAGAAATATGTGGGAGCCATATGAATTTCTAGATTCCTCTATTGGTTATTGATCGGAAAAGAGTCTCAATCATGTCTACATAATTCACGAACCGTAGGGAGACACACTTAAGGATTCGATGTTGTTTAGTAGATATGGAAAGTGAGTAAAGAGAACGAATGTAGTTCAGAGTCTCGGATGGGATCCAAGACATCACGAGGAGAACCGGAATGGTCCGAAGAATAAGATTCATATAAGGAAAGTCCAATTCTAGAGTTCGGGAATGGTTTCGGTGTTTTCACGAGAATGTTCTAGAAGGGTCTAGATGGTCCATCACTCTGGAGTGGGAAGGGTACATGGATGTGTCATACCAAAGTGGAATGGTTGCATCATGTCCTAGGTAAATTGGATGGGCAATGGGAAGATAGAAATCAAACTCTAGTTTGAAAGTCAAACACCAATTTGAAAAGGTCAAATCCTAAATTGAAAAGTCAAAACCTAGTGGTGGAAGGAAAGGAAACCTTGGGAGAGAAGGTTTCCCTTCCCTCCACCAAGCCGCCGAGCAACAAAGGAGTTTGGGGAGGACACGTCTAGCCCTATCCACCCCTCCCACCTATAAAAGAAAGGGAGGGGGCCCCCTCTCCCTACATCTTGCACCTAGCCGGCGCCCCCTCCAAACCCTAGGCCACCGTCCTCCTTGGCTGCCGCCCTAGGTCACTAAGCCTTCGCTGCCTTTCCACCCCAAGACGTCGGCGCCACCACCTCCTCCTCTCGGCGCCTATCCCTAGATGCCGAGGCCCTCTCTACTCCACCATACCCGCTCCGACTTAGGAGAAGCCCTGTGGGATCTCCCCTCTACTTCCGACACAATGTCGTTGTGCTGCCGGAATCACAAGGAGAGAGATACAATATTCGCTTCCTACTGGAACAAGGGAGAGGAAGGTCTTCATCGAGTACCGAACGTGTGACTGACTACAGGAGCGCTGCCGGAACGCGGCGCCGGAATGATCGTCTACGCGATCTTGAGATCGGCAAGTGAATGACTATATCACCCACGAGAATCCGATCTTGTTAACCGCTTTGGATCTTTGAGGTTTAATACTCTATCGACTCGTTGCTACAATCTAGTAGATAGATCTTGGCTGTGTGTGTTTATGCGATAGAATTTTTTTGTTTTCCATGCTACGAACCCATGCATCCTCCTCTGTTGGTTCTGCACCGAGACGACGGGCGGCGTGGGGGCCTGATCGTCTACTGAATAAAGGTGATGGTCCTAGGATTCCTCTCACGCCAAGACGAGGATCTACTTGTTGCTTGCCCTCTCTGAACTGGTCGGAGTGGAAAGTTCCGGAAGGTTTCGCCGACGAACTCCCATGGGTGAATATTGTCTGGAGATCGCTGGATTGGAGGGATTTAGTCGTGTACACCCATGTTTTACTCTGACTGTTTGGGTTCAGAGGGAGCGCTTCGAAGCTCTTTTAGTTGTTAATATCATGGGGCATGTTTTCGTTCCATGGTGCTGATGGAGAATGTCATGGAGACCGAGATTTGAGGACTGATAATGGTGGTTTGAGTCTGGGTGGCGATGAGGAATTGGCTTGGTGAATCGTGACTTGGAGCAGTTGCATGCAAGTGAGGGTGATTGCACAGGAGAGGTTTATAGTTCTATGTTTTAGGGTGAAAATCTAGGGTCTGGCCTTAATTGGTTGTGCCTGGCAATGGCTTTGTTGAAGGTATTGTTTTGAGAGCGTGAACTTTATTCAGGATGAAAACCTAAGATCTATGATCGGGCGATGACGGTCTTTGTACTTTGTTCCCTTCTTGGAGGCATAGCTTTTGGAGAAGCTGGGTTTCTGGTGCTGTCTTGGTGGTGGTAATACCGCTATTCCAACGAATGGGTCACTATAGTGGGAATTTTATTTTTGTAATTCTTTTTCTTTTTTTTGGCTATGTGCATCCGTATGGCCGCTAGGGCAATGCGTTGTTGTAGAGGCCGGGTGTAATTGGTATCTTATGATATTAATATATGCTCATTTAAAAAAAGGTACATATTTTCCTGACACAAAATTTAATCACGATCAAATATAAAAGACATTTTCTCCATTTCATTTAGATCGTAATTTCCATTTTGTCATGATAAAAATTCCATTCTACTAAGCTAAAACATTATTACATTACACTACAACCACTTCTTATGTGACCAATTCCTTGGGTATTCCCATTACATTTGTTAAAACAAGCTGCTAATGTGAAACATTCACCAGAACTCTTGAATACTCATTAACTCCATATACAGAACAAGGATGATAATTTCACATGGTGTCTAGTCGCTGTTTATGAGGCTGCTCAGGATATATATAAATCTGACTTTTTATGTGAGCTGGTGAATCTGGCAAAGGATAATCCATATCCTATACTTATAGGTGGCGATTTTAATTTGCTTAGATTTCCCCACGTGAAAAGCCAGAGATGTTTCGATAAACATTGGCCTTTCTTGTTCAATGTTGTCATAGACAGCCTGGACTTAAGAGACGTTACAATGTTAGGAAGAAAATTTACCTAGGCTAATAGTCTTCCGGAGCCAACATACGAGAAACTAGATAAAATATTTATGGATACCGAGTGGAAAGAAAAGTTCCCTATGGTAACTGTTCGCACTCTAGAGCGTATTGAGGCTTTGTCAGATCATGCCCCTTTACTTTTATCGGTTGGATCACCACCATGAAAGTCTAAGAATGAGTTCAAATTCGAACTCGGATGGATGTTTTGTGATGGTTTCTACGAGATGGCCAATGTTATTTGGGAGAAACTTGTTAGTGGTCAAATGCCTATACTACGATGGAATAATAAAATATATGTTTTACGTAAATTCCTTTGAGGTTGGGCAAGACATACTTCTGATATTCTTAAAAAGGAAAAATATGCCTATCATCTATTATCGATGACTTAGAAGCTTCTGCGGAAGTCATTCCGTTATCTGCACAAGAAATTAAGCTTAAAAGCCAATCGAATACGAAGATATCCTAACTACTATGAAGAGAAACTCAAATAGTACCAACGCTCTAAATTAAAATTCATTCTGGATAGAGAAGCGAATATACAATACTTTTATGTTGTTGCCAATGACAAACATAAGAAGAAATTTATTCACTCTCTAAATCAGAAAGAAGGTATGATTGAGGGACATGAGCAACTGAAGTCTTATATTATAGCTTAACATAAATCCTTGATTGGGACTCCACTGGAAAACTCATTTTCTATGGATAAGTCCCAAATGACGGATATCCCACAAGTTTCTGTTGAGAAAAAAACTATCTAACTGCCTCTTATACAATGTTTTCACCAAGGCCACTGCCAAGTACAACCAATGTAGGCCAACCCTTGGGATTTTACCCTCAAAATCACAACTCGGCACTCAAAGAGTACCACAAAAAATGCAGTCCACATGTGCTGCCACCTCCCTATTGCCTAGGCCACTGCTACAAGACACCAAACATCCGACACATAGGAAGAACATGTGTAGTAATTCTTCATTGCAAAAAATACACTCTCCGCCATTGCAGACCTCCGTTCGTAGCCACCATGAGTTTCTCCACCTCTGTCAATATCATAGAAATCTATTTTTCAGACATGTCCCATGGCACCGACAAGAAAGTAAAGCTTCGCGCCACAACCTCATGAAGTAACACTGGATGTATATAAGGGTGTGCACGACTGTATCAACTCCGATCTAGATACCTAGTGGCGACATGCGCCAAAAAGAGAAAATCTCCGAGCGGGAGTCCAGTACTCATCAGGATCCAGATCGAGGAGGCAGACATGAAGCAGATCTACCAATTGACGCTCAAATATCAGCAGGGCCAGGACACCTTTATTTAGAGCCAGTAGACACACACGCCGTCCGAGGGGCCAGAACATCTACCACCCCTCGCACCGACCGTAGCCACAACAACCTAGCTGCACCGCGATGTCATGTGAAGGTGTTGAGACATCATGAGGCTGCCAGGCCGTGCACGCACACATCACCGCCTCCACCTGCTTGGGCCACAACCCGGTCAGGCCCAGGGTCCATTTGCTCATTGCAATTTAGGAGCCCGTGCTACCAATTGCTCATTTGCAAGTTATAATCTTGCTCGTGTGTAGGGTGTTAGGTTGGATGTTTATTTTGTTTCTTGTTATGACTGGTGGCTCGAGCCGGGGTTTTCTATAAACATGTTGGACTATTTTTTTGTGTGAAATTCCACCTCATCTATTAATAATCATCAATAGTAGTACAAAGAGGACCAAAAGTAATAGAAGTTACAAATAAGTCATTTGATCACCTAGCGACGACTATAAACACTAGCACGGGCCAAGAATGCGCCGCCATCCTCGCCACTTCATCACCGGAGCTAGGCAAGTCTTGCCGTAGTAGAGCTTTGTAGTAGACAGATGAAAAATCGTCATACTAAGATCACAAAGGACCAATGCACTAGATCAGCAACTATCGTCAATGATGATAACCGTAGATTGGAAAATATTGACCTGAATAAAACAAATACTCCCTCCGTTTAGAAATATAAGATGTTTTAGATTTGTGAAGGAGATGTATCTAGACACGTTTTAGGTATAGGTTGAAACGAATCTAGACACTAAAAGATGTCTAGATACATCTCATTCACAAACCTAAAACATCTTATATTTCTAAACGGAGGGAGTATATGACACGAGTTGTTATCAATCTCTTGATTTCTTTGACCGCCAACAATGTTATCTGAGAAGAAATAGAGAAAACAATTGTGTCAGAAGCGGCGTAGCAACAAGTCACAAGTGGGAGTTTCTTTGGCTTCCCGGTTGGAATTTCTTCTTCTCCAAGCTTGGTAAGAGCATGTCCATCAAGTCTTTAACTCCAAGAAATCTTCTAACAATGGGTTGAAGAGACTAATCCAATCCAGTCATACCTCTATAATTGATCGAAGAAAGTCATACCTCTATATACTAATATAACATGATGCCAAACTAGTCTTACACTCCACGAAATCTTAAATGTAAATTAAGAAGAGGCTACTCCTACTCCAACTCAGTGACAGATCGATACCTCTATTTATTTAACATGATGTCAAGTACCGTACGGTATTCACAGAGTCGGTGTACACTCGCAACAGCTTCTGGTCTCGTCGTCTCCCACATCTCCTGAGAAAAATGGTTTTTGAATTGGCAGCTATTGGCTCGGTGCCATGGAGCTACCTCCTGTACGGGCTCCTGGGCTGTGTGCTCCTGTGGCAGGCAGGCCTGCTGCTGGACCGGCTGTGGTGGCGCCCGCGGCGGCTGGAGCGAACGCTGCGCGCGCAGGGCATCGGCGGCACGCCGTACCGCTTCCTCATCGGCGACCTCAAGGACTTCGGCCGGCTCAACGACGAGGCCTGGGCGAGGCCCTTGCCGCTGCGCTGCCACGATATCGTGCCCCGTGTCACGCCGTTCCTCTACAACAACGCCCGGGATCATGGCAAACCCTGCTTCTCTTGGTTCGGCCCGGTCGCTAACGTGGCCATCACTGACCCTGAGCTTGTCAAAGACGTGCTGTCCAACAAGTTCGGCCACTTCGAGAAGCCCCAGTTCCCGGCTCTTACCAAGCTGCTCGCCAACGGCCTGACGACCCATGAGGGAGAGAAATGGGTCAAGCACAGGAGGATCCTCAACCCCGCGTTCCATCTTGAGAAGCTCAAGGTCAGTGGAGAAAATTATGAACACAATTTCAGACAAATTTTGTGTCAATTTCGTGCTGTTTGTAATACTAGGTTGTTTACTTATATCGTTTCAATTTGACGATTTTGGTTCTGTGATTATTTATATATTTTTGTTTATGAAATAATGTGCAGCTCATGCTACCGGCTTTTTCTGCGAGCTGTGAAGAGCTTGTTAGCAGATGGAAGGAGTTCCATGGTTCTGACGGTTCGTGTGAGGTGGATGTATGGCCGGAGCTCCAGAACCTCACCGGAGATGTCATTTCTCGCACAGCTTTCGGTAGCAGCTATCTAGAAGGAAGGAGAATTTTTCAGCTACAGTCCGAGCAAGCTAAGCTCTTCGTTGGTGCAGTCCAAAGGATTGTCATTCCGGGTTACCTGTGAGTTATTATATGATTCTTCGATTTTTTTTATCGTTTTTGCTACTGTAATTGTTTTGTGGTGATGTCATGGGGCCTAACAAAACACAAAATTTGTTCACAAATTTCAGTCTGCATCTACATATATATGTTCGCAGATTTTAGGTTTTAGGTCACACTTGGAGTCATCTGGAGATGAGATGGTTGAATGTTAATTCCAAAACATACAAATTCGCTGATTTGGGAAATTTTCTAACATTTGATAAATAAAAAAAATTTTTGTTGGTTATACTCATTTATGTTAAGGGAACCGGCTGGTGTATTGTAGGTCCTTGCCGACCAGAAACAATAGAAAGATGCGCAAGAACAACAATGAGGTCGAATCAATTTTACGAGGTTTAATTGGAAAAAGAATGCAAGCCATGGAAGAAGGTAAAACCTCTGAAGAAGATCTACTAGGTCTATTGCTAGAATCAAATAGGAGGGACATAGACGAAAATGGCCAGCCTAGTCAAGGAATGACAATGGAAGATGTCATCGAGGAGTGCAAGCTATTCTACTTGGCAGGAATGGAGACGACATCAGTACTGCTTACATGGACGATGATCGTGCTAAGCATGCATCCAGAGTGGCAAGATCGTGCAAGGGAGGAGGTCCTAGGTTTGTTTGAGAGAAACAAACCTCATTACGAAGGCCTTAGCCGACTCAAAATTGTAAGTACTAGTACATTTAGTTTTGCTTCACCGAGTGGTTAAATTGTGGAAGGATTTAAACATAGAAATTCTCTATGGAGTTATAAATGTTTGCTTTGTATCTCCACTAATTGCAGGTGACCATGATACTTCACGAGGTTCTTCGCTTGTACCCGTCAGCTACTGTGTTTAGCCGAAAAACTTATAAGGATATGGATATCGGAGGTGTTAGATACCCTGCTGGTGTGTTCATCGAGGTGCCTGTGTTGTTCATCAACCATGACCCGGATATATGGGGAAGTGATGTGAATGAGTTCAAACCTGAAAGATTTAGCCAGGGGATTTCCAAGGCATCAAAGCAACCAGGCGCATTCTTATCATTTGGTTGGGGGCCACGGGTCTGCATTGGCCAAAACTTCGCACTGCTTGAAGCCAAGATGGCGCTAACCATGATCCTTCAGCATTTCGAATTCGACCTCGCATCATCATATATACATGCGCCACACACCGTGATGACATTGCAGCCGATGCATGGTGCGCAAATTAAGCTGAAAGCTATCTGAATACAAATATTTTGAAGTTGTTAGTGCTAGTGAAACATCAACTTTGTACGTGTGGATAAAAAATACCATCTTGATGTATTGGTTGGTACGCTTGATATTGTACTTATATGAACTGTTGTAGAATCTTATTTGCCACATAGGCACCCTAAAGTTTCCCTAATAAATGAGGTTGTTGTATCCTTAAGACAAATTAACTACTCTTCACCACTAGGCGGCCTTGCATGGTATGCATCTTTTCGATACAGAGGCCTGGGGTATCATCCTCCATTTAGAAAAAAAAGTTGTCTTGATTACATCTTTCTTTGTGATCGTATTTGTTATTGTAGATAAGTATAGTGTTGCTTCTCTTAGTGCAAGACCTCTAATCCTGCCCTTTTTGCCAAACAAAGAATCTTGATGCAGACCCAAAGATAAAGATTTCACATCCACAAAAAATAGTACTTAGTAAAGATCAACTATGTGGTAATTATACCATGTTGTCATTGAAATATTCGGCATAATTTTGCCTATCACACCATGCTTTTAATTTTGAGGTTAACTTTGGTTTATCCAACGACAAGTAAATAAATATGTTTCACCATATCATATGTATAAAGTTGGTCCTTCGTACCGATTCAATGTGGTCACTTAAATATCATAAATTAAGCTGTAATAGCTTGTTTTACACCTTAGCTCATCCATATGAATGTCCTATGCTAAAACACCTTCATCAGTTTGCTCGACCACTTGATGTTAGGAGATCATCGCTCTCCATCTCTTAGCGGGAGATAAATTATTATCCTCTAGGGGCACAAGTTTCGTCTGTGAGAAAATAAGTTTAACAAAAATGTGTATGAGATCAATTGTTCTTTATATAAGCACAAGAGAGAGAATGTTCCATATATTGTTCTATGTCGCTCCTTCGGTTCATAGGTCATTCCATTGTGCACAGGAAAGTTCATTGTATAGCAAATAAAATATCCGAGCAATTCCTAAATTTTATTCAGTTGGATCATCAAAATATTTTGTATAAATAACATACTCATAAACTTTATACACTCCAAGGATTTCTTTTACTGTTTGGAATATTGTGTTTACCGGGTATTAACAAGAATTCCCACCCCTCCACCACCCACCGAAGTTGTTTTCAGAATGGCCTGGCCTTTGCAGAAATCGATGCACACACCACTATTATTACTTTTATTATGAGGTTTGTCAAGTGAATTATTATAATTCAAGGATCAAATAAGCTTGATATAAAAACCAATCATCTAAATAAAACATGCATAGTACAACTACACACCTCTCAGTATACTAGTATGTTGTCAACCAATTTAGCTGGAGATATCTTGAGCAACTGTTCGCAGACGCTTGCATCTAGTAAGTATTGGTTCCTGCTGATCTGTTGGGAGCAGGAAATACCAAAGTTGAATCCAGTATAAAGCCATACGGATATCTTGCAAAAAAATTGAACCTCTAACCTTGTTAAAGATGACATTATTTCTACAATTTCATATCGACCAACATGAAGCAGAAACTCTGATGTATGTTCTATCTTTATTTTTCTTATCAATCCCATTCAACCAATTCCTAAATATATTCCCAAGTAAATGGGCTTACTGACGTGGGGTATCCACGGTAATGCCCATGGTTTATGGACTTGGATTTTTCGGGAAGGAGGTGTACGCTGGAGATTTTGTTAGCTAACAGACAAACAACGGGGACGCGACTTTACCTAGGTTCATGTCCCTGGAGGGAAAATCCTACTCCTTCTTGTCTGTTCTTGATTAAATAGATGAATGTTACAAGTCCCCGAGATGGATGTGGTTTGTGCAGATTGGACCTGACATGTTTGTTGTGAGGGTTTTGATGCCCTCCTCGGCATCCCCTGCTAGCCTTTATATGGGGAGGCTACATCTCAAGTACCATTCGAGTCGGTTACAAGTTGTAATCTATATTTAAGCTTTCCTAGTTTATAAGCTTCTTCTTGCTTATCATGCCAGGAGTCGGTGTCCTCAAAGGCTTCATACCATCCGAATTTTCATGGGTTTCAGGGATCTCAGCAGATCGTCATGTGTATCTCCAGTTGGACCAAACCAGATAGGCCAAGGATGAGTGCCCGTTGGACATACCTATGTCACTTAGTATGCAAAATATCATACACCCATAAACTATATGTGTTTACCCATGCTCCTACTCTTCTGTATTAAAGTTCCCCATTCGTCTCCTCCAAAATGGAATGAAATGTTAAGAGGTAACATGGTTTAAATTTAATTTTTTTCCTGTAAACTAGACAATAGTATAAATCCCAAAATAAAAGAAAGGAGAACAAAGAAAAGACGAAAAAATCAAATGGATTTTTTTCCAATTTTGTAAAGCTTATAGAAAGGGAAAAAATAAAACAAGAAATCAAAATCTCTTTGTACATCCGGTTTTGAGACTTCATTAAATGAATGAATTAAAGATCAAAATAAGGAGAGAATGCTTCTGTTGTTTCGCTTTTATAAAGGAAAATAAAAATAACAACGAAATGGAAGAATATATGCACAATTGGTCTGCAAGCACTAAAATAATGGCTGGCATGAAAACCTCACGAAATGAATGCAACGAAGTATCTCAGCCTAGGATGTTGAGTTTGGGATAATTGACCTCTATGCACATGAAACCCTCTGCCAACACAAATACTTTGCCAAAAGTTGTCAAGTGTATCAACAAAATCTCCAATTCTTTCACGCAAAGTTTAGCATGATCTGAGTGAATAGATTGATCATGCAAAGATATGTGAACTTCATTCTCAGCATAAAACCCAAAAATAGAAATAAATTATCTTGTTAGATCTACATAAGGTTTTATTTCAAGTTCATTAAACCAAAGAAACATACGTTTGGATCAGAACTTGCGGAATTCTTCACGGATGCCCAACTGGGTGAATGCTTCATCATCTTGCCATTTGGTGCTCTTCATCTTAAAGTTTGCATCTTGTGTATCATGGTATCTCTCCCCATTGTATACACCTTTACCATTTCCTTCATCTCTTACTAGTTGGATGCCTGTGCTTCGCCACGGGTTTCTAAAAAAAATAAACATAATACACATGAGTATTTGCGTTAATGAAAATGATAGCCAATATAATATACCAAAAAGAAATATTTTACTAAAATATTTTATTTATACAAAATGTAATTTGATACAAATGTGTAATCAAACATCACATACAAAGAAAACAACAACCTGTCATTGCCTCTTATTGAGTATTAAGATTCCTCTTTGAAATAGGCTTTCACCCCACTATATTAATATAGCAAACAACCGATACAACTGCCGAGGCCACAACACACTCGAGCCCAAACGAAAAAATGAGATAAAGAAAGAAAGGAAATAAAGCTGACAACAGCAGCTCGACGAAACGAAGATGGCCTGCAACCGCTGCGCACACCGAAGATGTTCCACCATGCTCCTAGAGCTTCGAAACGTCGCATACCAAGAGGGAGGCAGTAGTATAGCCGCCCAGAGGACGACTCCATCGCCATAGGTGGGTGTCGAACCGGACGCGGCAGCAGGGACACACCAGGCCGAGCAGGCCCGGCTAGACCAAGGTCAGTCCCTTAAAGTCTTCTCCGCCACGCTGCGGCGTGTACGCCATCGTCACTGCTACCCTCTTGATCGGCGCCTTAGACACGTCCAGGCCAGATTGGGCCCATAGAGCCCTGCCACCACGCTACAGCAAGCTAGCTCCATCGCCACCCACCTCGTCGCCATAGCCTCCATCTACATCTCCAGGAAGAATTGCCACCTCACGAGCCGGCCCGCCCGCCTAGACCTAGATCAGGGCCAAAGGGCCCAGATCTGTGCCGTTCGGTCGCCTCCGGCATCGTGCAAGCCATTGCTCTCCGCCGCCAAGTAGCAATGCCACCGAGAAGCAGACTCCAGGACCGCTCCACCACCGCCACCAACCGCCTCCATCCAAAACCGCAACTGAGGAGCACCGCCACCTCCCGAGGCGGGTCGCTGCACAGGAGGGAGAATCCGAGCCACTGCCATCGACACCACGCGAGCAAGGCCTGGTGCTGCAAGCCGACGACAGCAGGAGGGGGTAGGTAGAGGGGAGGGACACTGGAGAGGGAGGGGAAGGAGCCCCCAACCGTCTTTTATAGGGGAGACAACGCGGGGGACGCGAGGAGTCAGGAAAAACATATCGAGTATTAAGACTCTACTTAGATTTTATCTTGAAGGCGATCTGTCGGTATTTCTACCACAATCCCTATCTGACTCTAACAACAAATTATATGCATTACACGGGAGCCAACCTTTGAACAAAATTTGGAGAGTATATGTGTTTACTCTTATAAAAAAGATAAATATTAAAAGCAATAATGCGGCTGATTTCCAAGTCCGCAATCAAGACTTTGATCATTCTAGCTATTATTGTCAAGCTCGTATAGCCATCCCGAAAGCTTAACAGAGATCAATTTCAACTTCTAGTTGTATCAAATGGAGAAGTTCTTGGCCTATCACTCTTGTTTTAAATGATAACCTTGATGATGGAAGAAAACATCCCTTGTTCCCTTAAACTCAGTACAAACCTTGGAATCAGAATTTAAAAACACATTATAGACATGATCGTAAAACCAGAATTTATGAGCGCCCTGTTTTCCTCTCTCGTCGCCTATCTATCGACTTACGCCACATCGGTCTGCTCCATCTTAGATGTGCGTTGACATACCAAGAACATATTCCTTCATCCCTCTTCATATGTCTCTTAGCCACAATTTATCAGGAAGACAGAAAATCATCTTCCTTCTCCTGTCCTTCTCCCTCGTCCATCTCTCACCTCCAGCAACGTCACAAATCAGTCACTTCTCTTCTCTATGGCTGATTTGAATAGCTCGGAACAAATACCGTACGGCTGATTCATACTAAATACAAGATAGTTTCAAGAGACTTGCTAAAGAACTAAATGGGTCATGGATCTTGTACACGTACCAGCAGAATAATAGGAGGATTACTTACACCTATGCATATGGTAGAAGTACTACAAAGAAGAGTTTTTTAAAAGAATGCTATCTTTAAACAATGGTGATCATGGAGTATGATCAGTTTTTAGCAGATACATGCTTTACACTGTTATTTAGTGTAAGTTAGATACTTTGATATGTAGTCATCGGAATCCCACCTCATCTAGTTATCTAGCTGATCCACACAACTGGGAACGTAAGCATCATAGCATTTAATAAGCTTTTAAAAGCTGCAAACAAATAAGCATCTTTATATTTGATGGAGATGTGAAACAAATATTTAATAGGAGCAAAATGCTAGCTTCTGTTCAAATGAAGAGCCTTTGTCTATTATCTACATGTGGTTGTGACCAAATTTTGTTAACAAAACTCACTTTATTGTAGGCAGGTATGTCTATATGATGAAAATCTAATGCCAAGACCAAAAGGCCAAAGAAGTACGTAGCTGAAAATTTCAAGAAAGACAGAAAACCATTAGAAGACGGAGGCTATAATCATGGCTATTGAAAATAATTAAAGAGGACCATGCTAACATATATGAGTGGAATCAAGGCTCTTGCCCTTGATCCAAAAGGAGACTGTCACCACTTCCTGTTAACCTCCTGAATAAAAGAAGCACCGGGCCGACCCTTTGTTGCCTCGTGGGTTACCAACAACATCAACGCCATGGACATGACCGGCATAAATTGACAACAAATCGTAGTTATAGGGAAGAAACCTTCTCTTGCCGATTAAGCATTTATCTGATCTTGTATTCAAGATCTTGACTAATACAAGCTTATAATTCCATTCAACTTAAAATGAGTTTTAGGGAAAAATTAAGGACTCGGCTAATCATTCCTTATAAATTATCCATGTTGTCTATTGAGAGTTTGCATAGACATTCTATGTGTGAATTTGCACTTACTGGGTAACTATTTGTATTTGGCTGGGGTATAGTCCATCAAACATACTGCTTTTATAGGTAAACAAAAGTGTGCATGTGATTTCTTCTGGTACGAGCAACAAGTTGAAGTGTCAACCAAATTCTTCAAATAGTTTACTTCAGACAAGATTCAAATAGGTGAAGAATGAAATATTTGAGACATAATTCAAACAGCTTCACTACATAGTTACACACATGTTTTCTCAAAAAAAACATAGTTACACACCTTGGGCACATATCATGCGAAGAAATCTTTTGTCAAGCATAATATACCTTCTTTTATTTGTTCACTATTTATCTTGTCGCCTACAAGGACATCATACAATCACAACTACATAAGATATGATGTCAGCTGAGATAGGAAGCTAAGAATAATGAGCATCAATCCGGCAATCAAACACAACGAGCCAAGCAACAAGTAATCTTCAGTACTACGAATTGTGAAGCAAAGCCAATCTATAAGATTTCTAGTTAATTTTGCCAATAGAAAATACATAAATATAGGCATGCGCCATAGTCATCTTCCTTGGAGGGTCTATGCATCATTTTGTACTGGTTCCTGCACCTGGTTGTTCTATGTGAGAAGGTTTGAATGCACAGCTCTGTCGGGGATGGGTCTGCCGCCGAGAAGAGCTCGAGTGGCACGATCTTGGGCCAGACCACCGGGACCCTCCAGATTTAGTCGAGCATGGCATGCATCCCTTTGTCGCACGGGAGAGCCTTCGAGGAGATGTGGTGCAGGTGGCAACATCGACCCTATCTTTCAGCCTTTTAAGCTTTTTCTGCATCTGTTTGTTGTGTGTCTGATACTGTGATGATTATCAGTAGAGTAAGGTTGTTAAAAGAAGCAATCGCAGAGATGACTGTCTCAATATATAACCAATCAGTGAAGCAGTTGGTCTTAGATATGATGGTAGTCTTAGATATTTTGTAACAATGACATCAAGCACAGATCTATGAGATACTAAAGTTGTAAAAAGAAATGGATTTTCAATACTGTACCTACCCGGGGCTTATGTTGGTTTATTGGTTTCAAATTCTAGAGTATAATCTACAGAAAATGGTACTCCTGCAATTACCTGATGCAACCACATGAACTAAATCATCCCCTGCAATTCCCCCTAAAAAGCAGGTCCTGCGATCAGAGCAACCATAACTCACCTATATTGATTAGCGGTTTCCTAGATACTCCACCGCACAAGCTGGAGACATTGATGTAGATCCCACCGATGGCACTCTATGAAGAGGGGACAATGCGTGTGATGAAGACCAGGCGGCGGCCAAGGACTAAACCGTGCGTGGAGGCGGTAACGCACACGAAAGGCCCAGCTGTGATGGAGTGAGCGAGCAGGGGGAGCCGGGTCTCATGTTGACCTTAGGAGTCGAGACTCGAGAGGCGGGCATGAGTGTGGTGGTTTCCCGCACCTGACGAAGCAGTTGAGGTCGGGGAAGTCGTTGTGGGGATTTTTGCCGGCATAGAAGTCAGAGACCGGGATCCATGGCGGCGTGTGAAGGTGGGTGGATTAAGGTCTGGCGAAGTCGAGCACAAAGGCGTAGAGCTCGATCTGGGGATGCTTGGCCTTGATCTCCTCGGTTAAGCAGCGAGCTTGTTCAGATTGTTTCCTAGGAGCACTGGAGTTCGAGGCCGAAGGCGATGGCGCAGGATTTGGGGATGGCGATGGTGTGCTCGTGTGGAATTTGGAGATGACTATGGAAAATTATATAGTATGCGATAGAAATTAAAGGGCGTTTAGCGAGGTTGCCGAGTTTTCTCCGCACGGGACGAGCGAGGAAGGCGTTCTACGAAAAGGTTTGACGAAATGGGAGCGAAACGCTGTGTGGTGGCAGAAAACGGAACACTTTATCATAACGCAACTTTGCTCTAATTTCTAAGAAACCACCGAAAGTAAGATCTAGCAAACAAAATCATGGAAAAGTACTCTTCAAAACCCTGCTAAGCAACCACAATACGTCAAAGGTGCTTGGGAAAAATCTAAAACATGAAATTCATGAACAATATCCAAGTAATAGAGTGCATAAAAATCTCAATATAAAGCATTATTTGAAAAATAAATTGGAGGAGCGAAGGAGATGCATACAATGGGTGATTTCCCAAAAATATATAGAAGAAACAATGACTAAATTTGTAAATCGATGTATAGCACAAGTTTTTTTTTTGAAAACATCCATGGCCGGGTTTGAGAGGAGGAAGAAGAAAGGGGTACTTTCCCTAGTCATGGCCATGGGGAAACTTGTAGATCACATAAGGGTGGTAGAAGTGGCAGGCGTAGGAACGGCTTAACCCCTGAAGCTCCACCATATGGGACAAATGTTGGATCGTTTGGCCCAATGACCATATTTGTAGAGTGTTGTGTTTGTGTCAAAGAGTTGGGTTACGTTGAACTTGTTATAATAAGTGTGGATATGGTACGATAGTGTTGGAGTCAAACATGTGTGTGTCTCTGCCTCTCATATACAATGAGGATCACCACACGGTTGTAACCCACGACAACTTGATAATAACAATAGACACGCAATGGGAGTGCTGGCGACCAGGACCGTCGATGCAGAGTATCAACCAGGAGGAGCGTCCATAGTAATGCACCTTAGAGTAGCCGAGTTCACCAAACTACGCTAACAAATCTTGATGTTACTAGTTGGATGCCCGTGCTTCGCCACGGGTTTCTAAAAAAAATAAACATACACTAGTGGAAAAAGGGCCATCTGTTCGCGCCCCCTTATAGCATTAGTCCCGGTTGCGCCACCAACCGGGACTAATGCTGGCACGCGTCCCGGTTCGAGCGGGCACGGGGCCAGGAGGCATGCGTCCCGGTTGGTAAGGGGCATACGTCCCGGTTGGAGCCACCAACCGGGACTAAAGGTTTGGCCACAGCCACGTGGCGTGGCACACACCTTTAGTCCCGGTTGCTGGCTTCAACCGGGACGTATTCTCCCGCCCTCTATAAATGCAACGCCCCAGCCCCTCTGCCTCCACTCTGTTTTTTCTCTTGGTGGAAGGTGTGAGGGGTGTGCTAGTTTTTTCTCTTCTATGCATGCATTGAAGGTGTTTGATGAAATGTTTGAGTGAATAATCCCGTTCAAATTCTCATAGAACAAAAATATAGAAGGTGTTCGAGACGCACTTGAGCTTTCTCCTCTTTATTTCCCTCGATCGAGGTTAGCAATCTTATATTTTCTCTGTCATTGATACAATTCATGTGTCGATGTGAATTGGTTATTCACTATTTATGATGTCCTGTTTTTTGATAAACTTACTTATATGATGTAGATGAATGGTCGGGAATGGATGTACGGTGACCGGCGCGTAGCCGGGTATATGAAAGGCGTGGATAAATTTATCGATGTGGCTACGGCAAACAAAGAGAATGGTTTTATACGTTGCCCATGTGTTCAATGTCGGAACAACAAGGAGTACTCTTCCTCGAAAATCATTCGCGGCCACCTGATTCTAAAGGTTTCATGCCCAACTATAATTGCTGGACCAAACACGGGGAAAGACGGGTTATGATGGAAGATGGTGAAGAAGAAGATGATGATAACAACTATCATCATATGTTTCCTGAATACAGTGATACTGCAATGGAAGACAATGGAGAGGAAAGAGGTGAAGAACGAGCATCAGATGAGCCGGCTGATGAATTTGGTAGGGTCATTTCTGATGCAAAGCGAGACTGTGAAACAGAAAATGAGAAGTTGAAGTTAGAGGGCATGTTAGAAGATCACAAGAAATTGTTGTACCCAAATTGTGAAGATGGCAGCACAAAGCTCGGTACCACACTGGAATTGTTGCGATGGAAGGCAGAGTGTGGTCTAACTGACTCCTCATTTGAAAAGATGCTGAAAATAATGAAGCCGAAGTTTCCAAAACATAACGAACTTCCCAAGAGTACCTACAAAGCAAAGAAGACTCTCTTTCCTCTGGGATTAGATGTGCAAAAGATACATGCATGCATTAATGACTGCATCCTCTACCGCGGTAAGGAGTATGAGAATTTAGATAAATGCCCGGTATGCAATGCGTTGCGGTATAAGATCAGACGAGATGACCCTGGTGATGTTGAGGGAGAGCCCCTCCGGAAGAGAGTTCCTGCTAAGGTTATGTGTTATGCTCCTATAATACCAAGGTTGAAACGCATGTTCAGAAACAAAGAGCATGTCAGGTTGTTGCGATGGCACAAAGAAGACCGTAAGAAAGACGGAAAGTTGAGACACCCTGCTGATGGGTCACAGTGGATAAAAATTGAGAGAGACTTCCCAGACTTTGCAGGTGACGCAAGAAACTTATGGTTTGGTCTAAGTACGGATGGCATGAATCCTTTTGGGGAGCAGAGCTGCAGTCACAGCACCTGGCCCGTGACTCTATGTATCTACAACCTGCCTCCTTGGTTGTGCATGAAGCGTAAGTTCATTATGATGCCAGTTCTCATCCAAGGCCCGAAGCAACCGGGCAACGACATTGATGTGTACCTTAGGCCATTAGTTGAAGAACTCCTACAGTTGTGGGGCAAACCAGGTGTACGTGCGTGGGATGAGAACAAACAGGAGCAATTTGATCTATGAGGGTTGTTATTCGTAACCATCAATGATTGGCCTGCTCTTAGTAACCTTTCAGGACAGACAAAAAAGGGATATAAGGCATGCACCCACTGTTTAGATAAGACTGAAGGTACATATTTGCATAAATGCAAGAAGGTTGTGTACCTGGAGAATCGACGATTTCTTCCGACCAATCATCCCGTAAGAAAAAAAGACAAGCATTTCAAAGGTGAGGCAGATCATCGGAAGAAGCCTGAACTCCCTGCTGGTGATGATGTATTTGGTATGGTCAAGGACATAGAAGTAATCTTTGGAAAGGGTCCCGGCGGTCAATCAGTTCCGAACGACGTCGCTACAGGACACGCACCCATGTGGAAGAAGAAATCTATATTTTGGGAGATGCCATATTGGAAAGTCCTGCGTGTCCGCTCTTCAATCGACGTGATGCACGTAACGAAGAATCTTTGCGTGAACCTGCTAGGATTGCTAGGCGTGTATGGGAAGACAAAAGATACACCTGAAGCACGGGAGGACCAACAAATTATGAAAGACCCAAAGAACATGCATACACATAACAAGACGGATAAAGGGCGTCACTTAAGTCGTGCCAGCTATGCTCTTACCAAAGCAGAGAAGGAAATCTTTTTTGAAGTCCTTTACAGTATAAAGGTGCCGTCGGGCTTCTCATCTAATATAAAGGGGATAATAAATATGACAGAGAAAAAGTTCCAAAACCTGAAGTCTCATGACTGTCACGTGATTATGACGCAGTTTCTTCCGATTGCATTGAGGGGGCTTCTACCAGAAAATGTTCGAGTACCCACTGTGAAGCTGTGTGCATTCCTCAATGCAATATCTCAGAAGGTAATCAATCCAGATATTCTGCCAAGGTTACAGAAGGATGTGGTACAATGTCTTGTTAGTTTTGAATTGGTGTTCCCACCATCCTTCTTTAATATTATGACGCATCTCCTGGTTCATCTAGTGGAAGAGATTGCCATTCTCGGTCCGGTATTTCTGCACAATATGTTCCCCTTTGAGAGGTTCATGGGAGTCTTAAAGAAATATGTTCATAACCGTGCTAGACCAGAAAGAAGCATCTCCAAGGGATATGGAACATAGGAGGTCATTGAGTTTTGTGTTGACTTTATTCCTGACCTTAAGCCGATTGGTGTTTCTGACTCGCGGCATGAGGGGAGACTAAGTGGAAAAGGCACGCTGGGAAAGAAAGCAATGATATGTAGGGTCGGGGATTCTTTCACTAAAGCACACTACACAGTTCTACATAATTCCACCTTGGCAGCTCCGTATATCGAGGAACACAAGAATATTGTATGCTCCAAAAACCCGGGGAAACCTGAATCATGGATTACAGATGAACACATGAAGTCTTTCGGTGGTTGGATGCGGACACATCTCTTGAATGACACCACTGTTGGAGATCAGCTATACTTGTTGGCCGCGTCACCATCTTCTACTGTATTGAATTTCCAAGGGTACGGAATAAATGGGAATACATTCTACACGATCGCCCAAGATAAAAAGAGCACCAACCAAAATAGTGGTGTCCTCTTTGATGCAATAGACGAGAATGGACAAAAGGACACATATTATGGTTACATAGAGGAGATATGGGAACTATACTATGGAGTCTCTTTTAAGGTCCCTTTGTTTCGCTGCAAATGGGTCAACCTGAATGGGGAAGGGGTAAAGATAGACCAGTTGTACGGAATGACAACAGTGGATCTCAACAATCTTGGTTATAGAGATGAACCATTCGTCCTAGCCAATGATGTGTCTCATGTTTTCTATGTGAAGGACATGTCCTCCAGACCGAAAAAAAGAAAAAATATGCAAACGAATACATCATATGATGAGCCAAAGCTTCACATAGTTCTTTCAGGGAAAAGAAACATCGTGGGAATCGAGGACAAGACAGACATGTCATAAGATTATAATAAGTTTGACGAAATTCCGCCTTTCATAGTGAAAACTGACCCAAGCATTCCGTTAAGTAAAGAAGATGCTCCATGGTTACGTCTGAAGCGATCATAAGGAAGGACATATGCCAAGAAGTTCATGCTCATATTATGTAACTCTAGTTCATGTCTTTCGCGGTTTGTGGCTTGACCGAAGGATATCTTTCGCGGTTTGTGGCCTTTAGTCCCGGTTTTGTAGTCTGAGTTTTTAATATTAATAAATGTCTTGAGTGTTAGTCCCGTTTTATGGCTGGACCGGGACTATGAAGAAGTTGTCCTGATTCGTACTTACCATTAAGATCTGATCTCCAAACGCGCGCAGTCACATATTAGGGAGTGCCTCAATGACCAGTTTCTTGGAGATGCCGGAGGACTGGAATCCGGCGGCATCTCCTTGAAACTGGTCGTAGTGGTGTCCCTGCTCTCGAAAACCATCTTGCAGCTTGTAACTTCTCTACTAGATCAATACGCCTCGGAGCTAACTAATTTCACATATTAGGGAGTGCCTCTATGACCAGTTTCTCGGAGATGCCGGAGGACTGGGCTCCGTCGGCATCTCCTTGAAACTGGCCGCAGTGGTGTCCCTGCTCTCGAAAACCATCTTGGAGATGCCTCAAACTTGCTGGAGGACTGGACTCGCAAGGATGCATATTTATAGTACAAGCAGCTAGGCATAGTGTCGACACTTACGATATAATGTCGACACTCACCCCTATCATTAGTGTTGACTCGTGTTTTGTCCCGGTTGGTGTCTCCAACCGGGACTACAGGTGATCTTTAGTCCCGGTTGGTGACACCATCCGGGACAAGGTACACGCCGCACGACATAATGTTGACATAATGTTGTGCACATATTATGCATGTGTCGCACGACATAATGTCCCGGTTGGTGACACCATCCTTTTTGTCGCACGGAAAAGACCTTTTCCATTTTCCGAGCGCAAAAACGGGTCGTTTTGTGAAGTAACCACCAAAATGCCGTTTCAGAATGCTACCGTCCCATTTTCCTAAAATACTAGACCACCTTACATGGACTATCTCCCAACAGAGACATCTCAAACCTTTTCGTCCATCCCGGGTAAAAAGGACAAATATCTGCCGAATCGGTAGGAAGTGGGTCCGGTTTGTACTACAAGTACATGATCTATCGTCCGTGATTTTTTAAAAAAATCATTTTTAGACTCGCAATATGTGGTTTCTTCAGAGATCTAATGAAAGTTCTAACGATGCTCGTCCCCTATCTTCATGCACACCGGTTCGACCATAGTTAGAAATTCAGATAATTCAAAACGGGCATAATAAATTCAAAAAAATCCGAACAATGAAAATCCTTCGCGTGGTGTCATATTATGTTACATAGTTGAAAGGAAAAAAACCAGACTTGGTATATTGATCATGTTTCGAAAAAACCTTCACAAAATGACCTATCATGTTCGAGGTTTCATGGCTTTCGGTCCAAATGACCGATGTTATATACTGAATCACGGCATAGTTTGTGATGTTGTGTCCATATTATGCATGTGTGTGTGGACATTGGTATGGAGAACAATGTTGCAGGAGGAAGTTTTCCTTTTTGTCGCACGGAAAAGCCCTTTTCCATTTTCCGAGCGCAAAAAATGGGTCGTTTTGTGAAGTAACCACCAAAATGACGTTTCAGAATGCTACCGTCCCATTTTCCTAAAATACTAGACCACCTTACATGGACTATCTCCCAACAGGGACATCTCAAACCTTCTCGTCCATCCCGGGTAAAAAGGAAAAATATCCGCCGAATCGGTAGGAAGTGGGTCCGGTTTGTACTACAGGTACATGATCTATTGCCCGTGATTTTTTGAAAAAATCATTTTTAGACTCGCAATATGTGGTTTCTTCAGAGATCCAATGCAAGTTCTAACGATGCTTGTCCCCTACCTTCATGCACACCGGTTCGACCATAGTTAGAAATTCAGATAATTCAAAACGGGCATAATAAATTCAAAAAAAATCCGAACAATGAAAATCCTTCGCGTGGTGTCATATTATGTTACATAGTTGAAAGTAAAAATACCAGACTTGGTATATTGATCATGTTTCGAAAAAACCTTCACAAAATGACCTATCATGTTCGAGGTTTCATGGCTTTCGGTCCAGATGACCGATGTTATTTGCTGAATCACAGCATAGTTTGTGATGTTGTGCCCATATTATGCATGTGTGTGGACACTGGTATGGAGAACAATGTTGCAGGAGAAAGTTTTCCTTTTTGTCGCACAGAAAAGCCCTTTTCCATTTTCCGAGCGCAAAAAACGGATCGTTTTGTGAAGTAACCACCAAAATGCCGTTTCAGAATGCTACCGTCCCATTTTCCTAAAATACTAGACCACCTTACATAGACTATCTCCCAACAGAGACATCTCAAACCTTTTCGTCCATCCCGGGTAAAAAGGACAAATATCTGCCGAATCGGTAGGAAGTGGGTCCGGTTTGTACTACAAGTACATGATCTATCGTCCGTGATTTTTTTAAAAAATCATTTTTAGACTCGCAATATGTGGTTTCTTCAGAGATCTAATGCAAGTTCTAACGATGCTCGTCCCCTATCTTCATGCACACCGGTTCGACCATAGTTAGAAATTCAGATAATTCAAAACGGGCATAATAAATTCAAAAAAATCCGAACAATGAAAATCCTTCGCGTGGTGTCATATTATGTTACATAGTTGAAAGGAAAAATACCAGACTTGGTATATTGATCATGTTTCGAAAAAACCTTCACAAAATGACCTATCATGTTCGAGGTTTCATGGCTTTCGGTCCAAATGACCGATGTTATGTGCTGAATCACGGCATAGTTTGTGATGTTGTGCCCATATTATGCATATGTGTGGACATTGGTATGGAGAACAATGTTGCAGGAGGAAGTTTTCCTTTTTGTCGCACGGAAAATCCCTTTTCCATTTTTCGACACTCACCCCTATTATTAGTGTTGACTCGTGTTTTGTCCCAGTTGGTGTCTCCAACCGGGACTAAAGGTTCATCTTTAGTCCATGTTGGTGACACCATCCGGGATAAGGTACACGCCGCACGTCATAATGTCGACACGCCATTTTTCCCGCCATTTTTCTTCCCGCCATTTTTCCCGCCAGTTCTTCCCTCCAGTTCTTCCCACCAGTTCTTCATTATATATATATATGTAGGGTTGGCCTCCATTGTCAATGCACATATCTAGACTCATATCTGCAACCTCATCACTCTTTCCCATGGCTTCCACCGTAGCACTAACTCCTAGGGAGGCGGAGGCGCTTTGCGCCTCGAACTACCCCTGCCCGCCGGGCTACTGTGTCCCTATCGGCTGGATGCTGAACGTCGGAGGCGTGCCGGTTCCTCCTGTCCCTCTAGGTGTGGCGCGTCGGATGGCCATCATGAACCACTACTACTTCGAGCTCACGCCGGAGCAGCGGAGTAATCGCAGATGGCATCCCGACTATTTCCCAACTTGGGAAGCCTTCTTCGTGGATCGGCGTGAGAGGGCACTCGCCAGGCACGAGGAGGAGGGCCCACCTCCTCCGAACTTCAACGAGGCCGGCCGTCGGCTGTGGTGGCGCGGCCGGAATCTCCAGAGCGTCATGGCCTACAACACGGCCGCTGACTCTAGCCCCCGCCTGCGCTACCCTCAAGTCCAGCCCACTCGTACTCAACCTTCAAGGTTAAACTACGGCGACCCCGACGACGATAGCGACGACGGCTGCGGCGAGTACGACGACTACAGTGGCGAGTATTACAGGTGTGTAGGCAGGAGTATGACTGAATTATTCCAACATTGCAAAACAAGTTCGGCCGATTGTAGCTTAATCTGGCCATGTATCTTAATTTTCAGTTCTTCTATGTAACTTTGTGTTAGTTGCGTTATGTACTTTAATTCCAGTTCTATCCTAATCAAATTTTCTTTCCGCCCATTATTTTCCGTCCTTTTTTTCCGCCCATTAAAAACAGAAAATGGTTTTGAATTACTTATTCAAATCCAAACATTTTTTATGTTTAAAGTTTTTCTAAATTCCAAATTGATATTAAAAAAATATATGTTAATTCATTTTAATTGTAAATGGTTCATATTTTAAATGGTTACATTAATTATTTTTTAAAACAGAAAATGGTTTTGAATTATTTATTCAAATCCAAACACTTTTTATGTTTAAAGTTTTTCTAAATTCCAAATTAATATTCAAAAAATATAAGTTAATTCATTTTAAATTGTAAATGGTTCATATTTTAAATGGTTACATTAATTATTTTTAAAACTGAAAATGGTTTTGAATTATTTATTCAAATCCATACACTTTTTATGTTTAAAGTTTTTATAAATTCCAAATTGATATTAAAAAATATAAGTTAATTCATTTTTAATTTTAAATGGTTACATTAATTATTTAAAAATATAAAATGGTTTTGGATTATTTATTCAAATCCATACACTTTATATGTTTAAAGTTTTTCTAAATTCCAAATTGATATTAAAAAATATAAGTTAATTCATTTTTAATTGTAAATGGTTACATTAATTATTTTTTAAAACAGAAAATGGTTTTGAGTTATTTAATCAAATCCAAACACTTTTTATATTTAAAGTTTTTCTAAATTCCAAATTAATTATTATTTAAAAAACAATACAAATTTAAACCCCAAAATAAAAAATAAGGCGGGAACAGAGAGAAAATACCTGAAAAATTTTGAAAACAGGGGAATATGTCCCGGTTGGAGCCACCAACCGGGACTAAAGACCCCCTGCGCGCGCGCCCCTTCATCTGCTAAAAATTGGAGTATACGTCCCGGTTGGTGACTCCAACCGGGACGTATGCCCCTTTAGTCCCGGTTGGAGCCACCAACCGGGACGTATACTCCCTCCCCTTTATAACTTTTCTTCTTCTCCATCTCACTCTTCTCTGCTTCTCTGTTTCATCGACGATGTCGCGAGGCTGCCCGCGCCCTCCGTCGTCGTCAACGCCTCCGCCTCTGCCTCCGCCTCCGGCCGCCACCGCCGCGCGCTCCGTAGCGACTCCTCCTCCTCCTGTGCGCCCGTCCCACCGACACACCTCCTCCTCCGGGGTCCGCCGCCGGGCTCCGTCGTCCATCCACTCTAACACCGGCCACCGCACCTCATCCACCTCCGCCCCAACCTTTGATCGGCCGCATTTTCTCTGCCCCCACCTCGGCCGGCCGGTGCTCCTCCGGCCGCACCTCCTCCGGCCTCTCCCTGTCCCCTTCCTCGGGTATGTCTCCTATTCCCTCTCTCTCCCCCCCAAATTTCCGCAAATTTGTAGTATTAGGTTGATTGGTGTTTGTAATGTAGATTGATTGGTGTTTGTAATGTAGATTGATATTGTTATGTTGAAATAATTTGCAATATATGTGAGTGACATTAGGTAGTTACATATAATGAAAGAATTTGCAATATATATGAGTGTCATAGGGATATTGGTATTATTGTGTCACAATTTGAATGGATAATATATGAAAGAATTTTGCTAGTTTGCTTGTCGTAATTATGTCTAATAGTTATTCTAATAATTATGTAATTTGTCACAATTTGTTGGATAATGCATTTGATAATGGATGCTTTGGTATTTTTTGCTATTAATATAGATGGCTTACGCAAAGTTCTTCATGTGCATCACGTTGGGTATGTTGTGCAATCGGATTGTGGTGTTCAGATTGTGGACGTGGCAAATATTATAATATTTTTTCAAGACTAGTCCTAGTCTTAGACGGCGGTCGGCGGCTCGGGAAAAGGGGATGTCGGTGGCCGGTTTCGCAGGACATGGGAGGCGTGCAGGGACGCGTGGGGCGGGTGTATTGTGGCAAGAGAGAGGCAGAAGCTCTGTTTACTCGGGATTCGGTTAGCGGCGCCAAGAAAGCGCGGAGAAACATCGGATAGACGGTGGAATCGTGAAAGGGTAAGACACCGAATTGTCTTGGAAAAAGGGCAGCATGGCGAGGACGAGGGGTCTAGGCAGCGGTGGTGGCTCCGGCGAGAAATCACGAGCTCTGCGGCGATCTACAAAGGGGAAAATATCAGAAAGAATACGTGCTTCGAGGGGAAGAGGGGGCAGGAGATCGAAACCGAGACGGGCAGGGGAATCGATCGGCAGTTCGTCCCTCAGCGCCACGTCGGCGTGGTCAAACGGTCACATTTGACTGTTTACTTTAATTCGATTTATTTTGGCAGATTTTAGATGGAACTTGTAAAATTCATAGAAAATAATCTACTTAAGTAGTATATGTATATTATCATATTTTTTATATATTATCATATTTTGTATATGTATATGTATATGTATATGTTTATTATCATATTTTGTCCAAACTATTTTTCGGCCCCGCTGTCGGCCTCCACGCGATGCCCCGCCGTCGGACTCCACGCGCTGCCCCGCTGTCGCGCCTCCACGTGCTCCTCCCCGGTGCTCCAAGCCTCACCGACTCCGGCCACCGCCTCCACCGCTGATTCCGGCCACCCCGAACCCCGAACTTATTATTTATAAGTCAGAAAAATATGTATAATATACCAAAATGTTCAGAAAAATGAAACCTACCTATTTAAGCTATAATCATGCATTGTTAAGCAACTTAAATAATATACCAAGTTTGATTAGAAGAACATAGTAACCCCTCACAGGTGATTCCAGAGTTTCCCCGAGTTAGGGTTTGCGCCCCTCGGAACCCCGTTTAATTTGTCGAGCGTGCTTTAGGGTTACTTTTCAATACAATTTAACTTGTCATATCATCATACTTGCTTGATCATTGCATCGATGCTTTAGGGTTTCCCTTTATTTTCGGTGTTTGGATTATTAGGCTTATTATTAGTTAGGTATTATTAGGTTTATTAATTAGGGTTTATATCTCTCAACACCGTACCTAACTTTATCCTTTAGCCGCTTTGACTTATTCGTTTTTCCACCTATGCAGAAAATATGGACCCACACGTCAGAGACGAAGAAAAGGAAGAGTTGATCCAAGGTGTGATCCGTGGGGAAGAAAATTTAGACGTATCAACGTTTCTGAACAACTCCGGTGAGGGTGATCCTCTTTTTACTGGAATAGACGACTTGTTTGAGGTTGAAGGTGTTGCCTTCCGCGAGGGAGAAGGCGATGCCTTGTGTAATCGAGAAGACGACCGCTCCGGCGAGGTGCATGTAATATAATCAATTCATTAATTAATCATCTTCTATCTATATAGAAATAGTAACGACGATCTTTCTTCTTTTAGCCCTCCGGATCGAAGGAATCTACTGAAAAGAGCAGACGAGGCCCAACCAAAAAGTTGCAAGACCATGAGAGGTTCAGGATCGAAGATGTCGCTGAAGACGGCAAACCGATAGCTCCCGAAGTTGTCGCAAAAAAATTTGTGGCACAATGCAGAGTAATCGTTAGGGACTTAATCCCGATCACCATTAGAAATTGGAATAGGCCTGCTAATGCGGATGAAGAGGGCATGTTTATTTGTCCCTAACCACGCCAAAGATTTACTATGGAAGAGGCTCATGGTTAATTTCAAACTACCGAAGATAGAGCTGGATCCAAATGCGGAGGATCCAGTTGAGGACGCCTTACAACATGGGAGAGCCATGGAGGCTAAGGTCAGGGAGTGGGCTTTGAAGAAGATGTCCCAGTGTTTCACCAACTGGAAGAAAAGATTGCACCTTGACTATGTCGTGAAAGAGAAGACTCCCGATTTCAAGAATATTCAGTTTGAGAAGATAAAACCATTCTGGGCTGAGTTTGTGGAACACAAGACATCAGAAAAAGCTAAGAAAATGTCTGCAACGAATAAGCTGAATGCTGCTAACAAGAAGTATCACCATACTATGGGGCAAGGTGGCTACAGGGATGGCATTCCTAAGTGGGAGAAACTTGAGAATGAACTGCGTGCTAAAAAGATCACCCCAGAGACAGACAATTGGGTAGAACGTGCAAGGAATTGGTTTTACGGGCATGAGGGCACGTTGGACTCGGAAGGGAGGTGTATATATAACATACGACATAAAGAAGACCCCTTGCCAATCGAGAGGATGAGAAAAGCAGTAAAGGCTGTTAAAGATGGGGACTTCATTCCCGATAGAGAGAATGATGAGCTCACACTCGCCCTTGGAAATAAGGAACATGATGGACGAACACGAGGCACAAGAGGCTCCCAACCATGGAGGACTGGGTTTCCCGAAGAGAGGAAGAAATATTCTGATAGAAGCCGTCAGAGGAGAAAGGACAGGGCAGAAGTTGAAGCAGATAGTCAGAAAGAGCGAATGCGTTTAATTGAAGAACGATTAAAGCAACAATAAGATGAAATTAACGCACTTAAAGAGAAAAGTACTACCGGCCCATCTCAGCAGCACACTGCATTCGATGCTACCGGCCTATCGAATAATCGAAAAAGCAGTGTGGCTTCCACCGAGGTCCCGGGTGATGACAATGGCGATGACGATGGTGCACCGACGATGGCTCCTGTTGGCTACCCAGTGGATGATATCATAGAGATGACACACTGCGAGCTACATGTCAAAGTTGTGAACATATCAATGAAGGTGGCGGTCGGCTATGCCTTACCAATTGGACCCACATCAACTTACCACTGTCGTCCGGTTCGAGAGGGCTACGCTGTTGTCGGGGTGGATGAAATCATGCCCACCTTTGAAGTTTTGGATCTTCACTACCCTGCAGGTGAAGGGGATGTGACTGTACTGGGAGACGCAAAAAACGTCACCATTCTATGGCCGAAGGAATGTATCGTGCTTCGAAATCACACGCCAAGGCCATCTTCGCCGCCGCCTCACCCGTCTCCAGCGAGGTTGTCGCCGCCGCGGCAGCCGTCTTCGTCGCCTCACCAATCTCCGGCGCAGCCATCGCCGTGGGAGCCATCGCCGGCGCCTTAGGATAAAAAGCGTAAGCGTACCGCTATTGTGCGTCGTGGTAAGCGATCACCGAAACGTAAACAAGAGCCTCTTCCAAAAGTACCAACCCAAGAGAGCTTATGACTGTACTGAAGAGGAGACTACGGCGATCGTTGATGCGGAAACAACAGCGTTTTTCGCTAAGCTGAGGCGGCCGAAAGAGCCAGAGTTCCCCAGCACCAAAGAAGAAAAAGCCAAAGTGTTGAAAATGCTAAAGACTATTCATCAACCCGAGCCAAAGCTGTCATCAGACTATGAGCGTTCTATTCTCAAGTCACATGCGGCACAAAAAGCCTCGAAGAGCAGTACTGATGCAAGCGAGAAATCTGTTGCCCAGCTCGGAGAACAAGCAAAACAGACTTGCGCCCCTCTCAAGGTGATTTCCCAAATCAATGTGGGGTCGAGCAAATATGGGGCCGAAGATCAGCATGATCTAGAGGTAGTTGCACAATACAGAGAAGCTGTCGCTGCTCAAGGTATGAGTATTGCCCAGTACTTATCCCAGTTAGAGTTCTTCCCCGTGAGTGAAGTAGCATACAAATACCAGTACGGCAAACCTCTCGTCAAACCTGAGGAGGTAAACAATCTTCCAACAAAAATGCGAAGATTGCATAACTGGTACATGCATGCCACAAAGGCCGGGGCTAACTGGATAGTGCTGAGGGTTACAAAAAAGCATCATGGGAAAGAAAAGGATGACATGATATCCATTGAATTTGATGAACTATTTCAATTATTCAATCAAGACGCCTTGGACAAATCGATCATCAGTGCCTATTGTCTGTAAGTACTAATTCTGTAATTAATTTAGTCTCCAGCTATCTCACTTTGTTTATTGCATGTATATAATCATACTGTAATATGCAGAATGAAGATTCTCGAATGCAGCAGAGGACAAATCTATGACATTGGCTTCATTGACCCATATTGGTTTTATGAAGCTAATCTCAAAATAAGCCCCCAGGATACGGAGGATAATATAGTACATGCGTTAAGGTTTCAAGAAACCAGAAGGGAAATACTTTTTCCTTACAACTTCGAGTGAGTGTTATTGTCTTGTATACACTTTATATTTCGCTTACTCGATGTTAAGTATATAATTGATTAGTTATGCATTTGTAGATTCCACTATATTCTGTTAATCATTCAACTTGACAAAGGGCGTGTACTAGTCATGGACTCGAAACATAAACCCCTTGAGACGTGGAAGGACATGCAAATGCTCCTCCAGCGGTAATTCTAATCATTATGACACTATATCGGCAACGTTCATGAATTTTATGATATCAAGTAATTAATAACTTCTTTTATTCGTTTTCTTCGCCGGGCAGCGCTTGGAAACGGTTCACCAACAAGGCTAGGGGTGTTTGGAAAGAGGAGCTTACATTTCAACCACTAAATGTAAGCACTACTAGCTATATCCGGGCATCTCTTTGATTCTAGTTTTCATACAGTTATTATCATGCTTGATTATTATTTTGATTGAACTCTGTTCTCGTAAAGTGCCCGACGCAGGGACCAGGTAACAATCTATGTGGATACTATGTTTGCGAGTTCATCCAGCAGACATGCGATGAGAAGGGCAGAAATTTAGAGCAACTCCACGTACGTAAACAATTTCTATAGTTTTTATTTACAAACAAATTGTGTTTAGTTTCATTCATATAGACTGACTCCTTTTTTAAATCAGATCGAACGTCTATGGGACGGTCTTCTGCCAAAGGATCGCGTACGAGCAATTCAGGAGGAATTGGCGGGTTTCTTGGATGCAGAAATCCTAAACCCAAAAGGGGAATACTATTCGGCTATGTATAGACAATAGGGATTGTAAAAATAGCAACTTTGAAGGAATTGGCCGGTAGCATCGAATAGCAACTTTTGTATGTAGTGCATGAACTCGATCCGTGTATTGAATGTAATATTGTCATGATGATCTTGTGTAATATAAGGTTCCTTCATTGATAAGTGCAAAACACTAAATAAACGATAAAACAACCTAAATGAATTCTCTGTCGCGGCACAAAAAGTGGCGAAAATGCTGTCGCGGCAACAAAATATGCCAAAATGAATTCTCTGCCGCGGCAGAGAAATGGGCCAAATCTCTGCCGCGGCAGAAGGTTATTAGTCCCGGTTCGTGTAACGAACCGGGACTAATTCTCCACCCCCCTCGCCCTCTGTTGCTGCCACGCGTGCACGCATTTGTCCCGGTTGGTGGGGCAACCGGGACTAAAGGTTAGGGCTTTAGTCCCGATTGCCCCGTCCCGGTTGGGCAACCGGGACTAAAGCCCCTTACCAACCGGGACCTATAGGGCTGTTTCCACTAGTGATAATACACATGAGTATTTGCGTTAATGAAAATGATAGCCAATATAATATACCAAAAAGAAATATTTTACTAAAATATTTTATTTATACAAAATGTAATTTGATACAAATGTGTAATCAAACATCATATACAAAGAAAACAACAACCTGCCATTGCCTCTTATCGAGTATTAAGATTCCTCTGTGAAATAGGCTTTCACCCCACAATATTAATATAGCAAACAACCGATACAACTGCCGAGGCCACAACACACTCGAGCTCAAATGAAAAAAGGAGATAAAGAAAGAAAGGAAATAAAGTTGACAACAGCAGCTCGACAAAACGAAGATGGCTTGCAACCGCTGCGCACACCGAAGATGTCCCACCACGCTCCTAGAGCTCCGAAACGTCGCATACCAAGAGGGAGGCAGTAGTATAGTCGCCCAGAGGACGACTCCATCGCCATAGGTGGGTGTCGAACCGGACGCGGCAGCAGGGACACACCAGGCCGAGCATGCACGGCTAGACCAAGGTTAGTCCCATAAAGTCTTTGCCGCCACGTTGTGGCGTGTAAGCCACCGTCACTGCTACCCTCTTGATCGGCGCCTTAGACGCGTCCAGGCCAGATTGGGCCCGTAGAGCCCTGCCACCACGCTACAGCAGGCTAGCTCCATCGCCACCCACCTCGTCGCCATAGCCTCCATCTACATCTCCAGGAAGAATTGCCACCTCACGAGCCGGCCCGCCCGCCTAGACCTAGATCAGGGCCAAAGGGCCCAGATCTGTGCCGTTCGGTCGCCTCCGGCATCGTGCAAGCCATTGCTCTCCGCCGCCAAGTAGCAATGCCACCGTGAAGCAGACTCCAGGACCGCTCCACCACCGCCACCAACCGCCTCCATCCAAAACCGCAACTGAGGAGCACCGCCACCTCCCGAGGCGGGTTGCTACACAGGGGGGAGAAGCCGAGCCACTGCCACCGACACCACGCGAGGAAGGCCTGGTGGTGCACGCCAACTACAGCATGAGGGGGTAGGGAGAGGGGAGGGACACTAGAGTGGGAGGGGAAGGAGTCCCCAACCGTCTTTTATCGGGGAAACAACGCGGGGGACGCGAGGAGTCAGGAAAAACATATCGAGTATTAAGACTCTACTTAGATTTTATCTTGAAGGCGATCTGTCGGTATTTCTACCACAATCCCTATCTGACTCTAACAACAAATTATATGCATTACACGGGAGCCAACCTTCGAACAAGATTTGGAGAGTATATGTGTTTACTCTTATAAAAAAGATAAATATTGAAAGCAATAATGCGGCTGATTTCCAAGTCCGCAATCAAGACTTTGATCATTCTAGCTATTATTGTCAAGCTCGTATAGCCATCCCGAAAGCTTAACAGAGATCAATTTGAACTTCTAGTTGTATCAAATGGAGCAGTTCTTGGCCTATCACTCTTCTTTTAAATGATAACCTTGATGATGGAAGAAAACATCCATTGTTCCCTTAAACTCAGTACAAACCTTGGAATCAGAATTTAAAAACACATTATAGACATGATCGTAAAACCAGAATTTATGAGCGCCCTGTTTTCCTCTCTCGTCGCCTATCTATCGACTTATGCCACATCGGTCTGCTCCATCTTAGATGTGCGTTGACATACCAAGAACATCTTTCTTCATCCCTCTTCATATGTCTCTTAGCCACAATTTATCAGGAAGACAGAAAATCATCTTCCTTCTCCTGTCCTTCTCCCTCGTCCATCTCTCACCTCCAGCAACGTCACAAATCAGTCACTTCTCTTCTCTATGGCTGATTTGAATAGCTCGGAACAAATACCGTACGGCTGATTCATACTAAATACAAGATAGTTTCAAGAGACTTGCTAAAGAACTAAATGGGTCATGGATCTTGTACACGTACCAGCAGAATAATAGGAGGATTACTTACACCTATGCATATGGTAGAAGTACTACAAAGAAGAGTTTTTTAAAAGAATGCTATCTTTAAACAATGGTGATCATGGAGTATGATCAGTTTTTAGCAGATACATGCTTTACACTGTTATTTAGTGTAAGTTAGATACTTTGATATGTAGTCATCGGAATCCCACCTCATCTAGTTATCTAGCTGATCCACACAACTGGGAACGTAAGCATCATAGCATTTAATAAGCTTTTAAAAGCTGCAAACAAATAAGCATCTTTATATTTGATGGAGATGTGAAACAAATATTTAATAGGAGCAAAATGCTAGCTTCTGTTCAAATGAAGAGCCTTTGTCTATTATCTACATGTGGTTGTGACCAAATTTTGTTAACAAAACTCACTTTATTGTAGGCAGGTATGTCTATATGATGAAAATCTAATGCCAAGACCAAAAGGCCAAAGAAGTACGTAGCTGAAAATTTCAAGAAAGACAAAAAACCATTAGAAGACGGAGGCTAGAATCATGGCTATTGAAAATAATTAAAGAGGACCATGCTAACATATATGAGTGGAATCAAGGCTCTTGCCCTTGATCCAAAAGGAGACCGTCACCACTGCCTGTTAACCTCCTGAATAAAAGAAGCACCGGGCCGACCCTTTGTTGCCTCGTGGGTTACCAACAACATCAACGCCATGGACATGACCGGCATAAATTGACAACAAATCGTAGTTATAGGGAAGAAACCGTCTCTTGCCGATTAAGCATTTATCTGATCTTGTATTCAAGATCTTGACTAATACAAGCTTATAATTCCATTCAACTTAAAATGAGTTTTAGGGAAAAATTAAGGACTCGGCTAATCATTCCTTATAAATTATCCATGTTGTCTATTGAGAGTTTGCATAGACATTCTATGTGTGAATTTGCACTTACTGGGTAACTATTTGTATTTGGCTGGGGTATAGTCCATCAAACATACTGCTTTTATAGGTAAACAAAAGTGTGCATGTGATTTCTTCTGGTACGAGCAACAAGTTGAAGTGTCGACCAAATTCTTCAAATAGTTTACTTCAGACAAGATTCAAATAGGTGAAGAATGAAATATTTGAGACATAATTCAAACAACTTCACTACATAGTTACACACATGTTTTCTCAAAAAAAACATAGTTACACACCTTGGGCACATATCATGCGAAGAAATCTTTTGTCAAGCATAATATACCTTCTTTTATTTGTTCACTATTTATCTTGTCGCCTACAAGGACATCATACAATCACAACTACATAAGATATGATGTCAGCTGAGATAGGAAGCTAAGAATAATGAGCATCAATCCGGCAATCAAAAACAACGAGCCAACCAACAAGCAATCTTCAGTACTACGAATTGTGAAGCAAAGCCAATCTATAAGATTTCTAGTTAATTTTGCCAATAGAAAATACATAAATATAGGCATGCGCCATAGTCATCTTCCTTGAAGGGTCTATGCATCATTTTGTACTGGTTCCTGCACCTGGTTGTTCTATGTGAGAAGGTTTGAACGCACAGCTCTGTCGGGGATGGGTCTGCCGCCGAGAAGAGCTCGAGTGGCACGATCTTGGGCCAGACCACCGGGACCCTCCAGATTTAGTCGAGCATGGCATGCATCCCTTTGTCGCACGGGAGAGCCTTCGAGGAGATGTGGTGCAGGTGGCAACATCGACCCTATCTTTCAGCCTTTTAAGCTTTTTCTGCATCTGTTTGTTGTGTGTCTGATACTGTGATGATTATCAGTAGAGTAAGGTTGTTAAAAGAAGCAATCGCAGAGATGACTGTCTCAATATATAACCAATCAGTGAAGCAGTTGGTCTTAGATATGATGGTAGTCTTAGATGTTTTGTAACAATGACATCAAGCACAGATCTATGAGATACTAAAGTTGTAAAAAGAAATGGATTTTCAATATTGTACCTACCCGGGGCTTATGTTGGTTTATTGGTTTCAAATTCTAGAGTATAATCTACAGAAAATGGTACTCCTGCAATTACCTGATGCAACCACATGAACTAAATCATCCCCTGCAATTCCCCCTAAAAAGCAGGTCCTGCGATCAGAGCAACCACAACTCACCTATATTGATTAGCGGTTTCCTAGATACTCCACCGCACAAGCTGGAGACATTGATGTAGATCCCACCGATGGCACTCTATGAAGAGGGGACAATGCCTGTGATGAAGACCAGGCGGCGGCCAAGGACTAAACCGTGCGTGGAGGCGGTAACGCACACGAAAGGCCCAGCTGTGATGGAGTGGGCGAGCAGGGGGAGCCAGGTCTCATGTTGACCTTAGGAGTCGAGACTCGAGAGGCGGGCATGAGTGTGGTTGTTTCCCGCACCTGACGAAGCAGCTGAGGTCGGGGAAGTCGTTGTGGGGATTTTTGCCGGCATAGAAGTCAGAGACCGGGATCCATGGCGGCGTGTGAAGGTGGGTGGATTAAGGTCCGGCGAAGTCGAGCACAAAGGCGTAGAGCTCGATCTGGGGATGCTTGGCCTTGATCTCCTCGGTTAAGCAGCGAGCTTGTTCGGATTGTTTCCTAGGAGCACTGCAGTTCGAGGCCGAAGGCGATGGCGCAGGATTTGGGGATGGCGATGGTGTGCTCGCGTGGAATTTGGAGATGACTACGGAAAATTAAATAGTATGCGATAGAAATTAAAGGGCGTTTAGCGAGGTTGCCGAGTTTTCTCCGCACGGGATTAGCGAAGAAGGCGTCCTACGAAAAGGTTTGACGAAACGGGAGCGAAACGATGTGTGGTGGCAGAAAACGGAACACTTCATCTTTTTTAAGTAGTAGAGATTATCGTGTTGTGATTTCTTAGTACTCGGTAGATCTATATGTGCGTCTACACGGTAACAAGAAGGTTGAAGGCCGCGGTTCTTGATATATATATTTTTTTTTGAAAAGAGTATATATTAATATCACAGGGATATCAATTACACACAGCCTCTGCAACAACGCATGCCCTAGCGGCCCGACGGATGGACATAGCCCGAAAAAGAAAAAAGAAATTATAAAAAAGAAAAGTCCCGCTATAGAGAACTAATCCTTAAAGCAACGACGCTGACACCATCAGAACAACATCAGTAGTACTTCATTCTAATAACAACCCTTTAAGAAGGAAACAGTGCCCAAGCGTCGTCGTTGCCCGATCAAAGATCATAGGTTTTCACCCTGGAGAAAGTCCTCGCTCACAAAGCAATGCATTCAACAAGGTCATTGCCAGGCACAACCAGTTAAGGCGAGACCTTGGTTTTCCACCATGCAAGGTAAGACTAGAAACCCCCCTGTGTTGTCTTCCCGCACCAACAGTCGCTGCAACGAGTCTCAGATCACGCAATCAGATCTCCATCGCCACAAAAACTAAAATCACCATCGCTACCCTCATATTTCCGCTATCCTGACATTTTCCGCATCTGACTTCACCATGGCTCTAAGAATGGCACTTGGTGGAAGCAAACAACAGAGCTTCGCAACGCTCCCGCTAAAACCAAACGGCCAGAAAAACAAGGTGCGCACGACCGAATACCTTCCGAGCCAGTAATCTCCAGGCATGATACACCCATAGGAGTTCGTCGGCGGAGCCTTCCGGAACCCGCCTCTCTAGAACAGATCAATGAGGGCAGACATCAAGCAGGCCTTCATCATCGTGCGAAAGAAACCAAAGGACCGCCTCCTTTATTAGATCCGACACAGCGTTCCCCACACTATCGACCGGTTTTCGAAGAACGGACCGAGCAGGCCGACCATCGGTGCCGACGATGAGCACATGCAGCCAACGCGCGAGGAGGACCGCTAGTCGCCGGGGAGAGGGCCAGGCCACGGCACCCCCTGCCAGCCCGCATGGCACCGCCATGGAGAGGCGTCGCGCCCCGAGCCTCCTCCTCCCTCTCCGTTGTCGAGTCCCGCCGTTGGCCCCGTGACACCGCCTCCCGCTGAGGAGCCCGAGCTGCCACTGCTGAAGTCCACCCTGCGCCGCCCATGAAAGTCCCCACCTCCGCGCGAAGGGACTGTCCCAGGGCGCGCCACGGCCGACGCCCGCCGTCTTTGCCTGCCAGGCGTGGCCGCCACCACCTACAGTGGCGGGGGCAGCGGCCGGGGATGAAGGCCGGCGGCGGCTTTTAGGGTTAGGAGGTGGGGAGCCTCTGGAGCCCTCTCGCGCGAGAGGACCCAGTAGGAAAAAAATGTGCATGCCCTTGAAATCGCGGTTCTTGATATAGAGAAAAAAGTCATCTTAGGATCGCTGTCGTGTTTGATAGAAAAGCGATCTGAAAGTGGACGAGTCGGAGAAGCAATCAGGATCACGGATCGTCCGGCAGCGGGAGTGTGTCCAAGGTGGCCAGGACGTGCGTGTACACAGAGCAAGGGCCTGCTGCAGACGGTGCGGTCGTGTGAAGTCATGGTGCAAAGCGGCGGCTAGATCGATTTAGCGGGAGCCTTCCACGCGGGGCGCGTGCACGGGCCCGGTCATACGGGCAAGCTCGGCCAGCACGTACAACACCAGGAGCGCTCGGCTTACGTGCTAATCGATCAGGAATCACAAGTAGTGATGGGATTTTCTGGTGAAAATAAAAGGAGCGTCAGAGACACCTACCCTATCCATCGTGAGCATGGAAGGAAAAAGGAAAAGGAATTTATATACTCCCATTAGCCAAATCTGAGTCCGTTTGGATCGGAGTGAGCTCTTGGAAAATGATCGTGCGAGCTATATGTTGTTAGATAGATGAGACTTTTCCAGCAGCGGATTATATGCGTTCGAATAAAACCCCGTTCAATTCAGTCTTGATGAAGACTTGAGCCAGGTGGATTGATTGCGCACTCGCTAATCTTGCCATCAAGTTCTCGGAGCGAGCTTTTGGAGCGGCCCGTGAGGATAGTGCGTTTGCATGGTGAGTTTTGATTGGATTCAAACTATTGCAAGCTGTAATCCTTTTCTACGTGTACGTGTGGAAGGCACCAAGGATACTAGTTTTTGTTTTCTTTGGTTCGGTATAATGCTTGACTAGGGGCAAAAATCATTGTTTTGACCTAATTAACGAATGATTTCATGAATTGACCTACTTTTTCGAAGATATCTTAATCTGACCTGTTTTCATGGCGGTTTACCAGAGGACGCCATGGTCAGTAGCACAACGCTTCCCGCAAAAGAGCCATCCATCCATGGCGCGTCCTATGAAAACGCCATGGTCCCGTCTGACGTGGCGGCCGTCGTGGCCCACGCGGGCCCATTTTAATGTTTGGCGCTTTCCGCGGGGGCGCCATGCTACTATGCATGGCGCTTTTCGCAAAAGTGCCATGGTCCTTAACCTATAAAACGGCTCGGGCACCCTCCCAGCACCATACCTCTTCGTCCCTCCTAGCTCCCCCTTTCTCTCTCTCGCCCCAAGATCTTCCCATACTCGAATCCCTTCAAATCGGTTGCTTTTCTCCGTGGATTTGGACTTCCCCTTGCTTCAAGAGGTAATCTCCCCCGAACCCCTTGGTTTTGTCCAAATAGATTTGTGAAATTTGGTTCTATTTTGGTAAAGAATCTAGAACCCTAACCCTAGCTATATCTTGGCTTTGGAGTGAACTCTAGGCTTGATGTTGTTGCTTCTAGTTATTAGATTGGTAGCTTATGGTTAGGATTTGTATGTTAGAATTAGCAAAGTGGCATGACTTGTTTTAGTTGGTAGCCACGGTTTGTGGTGGTAATATAGTTGTCTTTGATGCGTAATGGTTGGTGTCATTGTTTTTTAGATGGCAAGAATCGTTAATGTTCATCATGTAGACAAGGCCGCATTCTTAAAAGGCAATACCGAGTGTGACCCGAGGAGGTAGTCATGGTGTTTGGCACAAGTCCTACATATGCCGAGGTTATGGAAAGAGTGAGGAATGATTTGAAATGGTTGGAACCTAGTGATGTGTATGAGTTGGTTGGAAGGTATAACGTCGGGTTTGGCCATCACAATAGATTGAAGATAATGCCTATCAACTCCGAGTTGAATTGGAGTGCGTATAAGGAGATGGTGGCGGAATCTGAAGATAAGTCACTCGAGATATTTGCCACAAGAAAGGTTGCGGCTCGGTTGCACATTGGCTTGAACCGGCATGCTTTCATGAGCCCGGCTCGAGGTGAGCCACATGTCTATGACACAACAATGAGCCAACCTCCATTGAGCCCGGTCCGCATAGAGCCAACCTACGATGATACAACAACGAGGGAAGCTTCCATGAGCCTTGTTCGCAATGACAACTATGAAGCACCTCAAATGGAGGATGATGACTTTGAGGGTGACGAGGTTGAGTATGGGCTTCATGACAATGAAGTAGGAGATGTGGAGGCAAATTGCGATGAGGAGGACATGGACCATGATATCCCTTATTTGAGGTGTCATGCATCGGACTCCGAGGATGAAGGACCGGATGAAGATGTGGATGAGGATGGTCTAACGGTTAAATTCGCCGAATCTCACAAAAAAGTAGTAGGTCGGGATCATCGACCTTCATTGTTCCGTGATGTTAGCCTTACGGATGAGGCCCAAGTTGACGGTGGAATTAGTCGAGTGCTCGAGGCACGAGCACCTTCTAAAAAGGACTTGAAGCCGAAAAATTACGGGATAAATCCCGGGGTGAAGTTTGATAGCTTGTTGGAATTTCAGATGTGGATCAAGGAATACGCGGTGAAGTACCACCGATTGTACAAGGTGGCCCACTCGGACACTAAGGTGCATTACACAGTCAAGTGTTAGAAGCAAGGATGTCCATGGGTTGTTCGCGTACGACCATTGAGGGGCGGGCCACAATGGACCATTGTAAGTTGTCAGTCCATTCATATGTGTGATGACAAGTTTATCAAGGATGACAAAGTTGTGAAAGATGACCATCGGCAGCTGACCTCCGATTTTATCGCGTATAGAGTTGCAAATAACATAAGGTCTCTCCCAACATATACTATTAAGGGTGTCATAGATTTGGTTAAAGAAGTATTCGGTTATAAAGTGAAGTATGGTAAGGCGTGGAAGGCCAAACAAGCCGCATTTAAGATGTTGTATGGTGATTGGGAAGAAGCATACAACCGCCTCCCTAGGTTGTTGGGAGCAATGGCCGCAAGGAACCCAGGAATGTATTATGTGGTGGAGCCTCTTGGATCAGTGACTAGGTTGTACAATGGTGCCACTGTCCGAGTATTTTGGCCGTGCATTTTGGACATTTGGACCATACATCAGGGGATTCAAGCATTATCGGCCTGTTATGTCCGTGGATGGAACATTTTTGACCGGCAAGTTCAAGGGCACACTATTAACGGCCATATTCCATGACGCAAACAACCGGGTTTTACCTTTGGCCTTTGCCTTGGTTTCGGTGGAGAACAACGACAACTGGGAGTGGTTTTTCCATATATTGAGGACCAAGGTTATAGAACCTGATAGAGAGGTTTGCATCATCTCGGATCACCATCAAGGAATACTCAACGCAGTCGAGAAGGACATTCCCGGGTGTGCTCGTATCCACCATCGATGGTGCATGAGGCATTTTGTGTCCAACTTCTATAGAGCATGTGGCAACAAGGAACGTGCCGACGATCTACAAGATTGTTGTCTTGCCTTCATCGCTCGGCATTTTCAAAAACTATATGATAGATTGTATTGTCTCACAGATGATGGTGGCAAAGAGTTTCTCAGAAGGGACCTTAATGAACGGACAAAGTGGGCAAGGGCTCATGATTATGGTGGCAAGAGATACGGTGATTCCACTAGTAACATGGCGTAATTCTTCAACAAAGTACTTAAAGGTGTACGTCAATTGCCTGTCACTGCTATAGCGGAATACACATTTTAGAAGTTGAATGAATACTTTCTAAAGTATATTGATGAAACGGATAAGAAAATCGCTGGGGATAACAAGAAAAAAAGAAGTATGAGTACCCACCATTGGTTGATAATTGGCTAGAATATCAATCAAAGAAAGGGGATACACAAACGGTTGAATGTTTCGACAACCAAGAACTGATTCACCAAGTGAATGAGCATGGAGGTAGCACAAGGGGAGGTGTGCAACATGGGGGACTGTCCTATAAGGGGTGTCTATGCAATGGTTATTGCTCCTACGAGAGGCTGACATTATACCATCTCCCTTGCTCACACGTGATGAAGGCGGCATCTGAACGAATGGTGGGTCTTAATCACCCGGATACGGTTAGGTTGGATGAGCATTCCATCCAAGCGGTGAAGAACACATGGGCAAGTAGATTTCAGCCTTACCTTGACCAATCTCAATGGCCAGAATATCATGGTGTCCAACTTTGGCCCGATCCGTCAATGAAGGTTGTTGGTCGGGTATGAAGGCAAACCAAACGTTTCCGAGGTGACATGGACGATTGGGCTGGTGGATACCGACGGGAATGTGGGAGCGAGTATTTCGTGGAGCCTCGTGACAAAACCCGTTGTGGAGAATGCAATGCTGAGGGCCATAATAAAACATCATGTAGCAAAAGGAAAAAAACAAAGGAAGCCAACACCCCTATTGGCAGCGCAAGTTAAGGAGGTGGTGATGGTGGTACAAACACAAGCCAAGGAGGTGGTGATGGTGGTACAAACACAAGACAAGGAGGTGGTGATGGTACAAACACAAGCCAAGGAGGTGGTGATGGTGGTACAAACACAAGCCAAGGAGGTGTTGATGGTGACGGTGTTAGAAGGACAAGCCATGGAGGTGGTAGAGGTCGTGGCGACGGTAGAGGTCGTGGCGGTAGTATGTTTACGTATCTTCGAGGAGAATTTCCGTATGTGTTTTCTTGCATATTTTTAAATAACTTTTATTGTGCATTTAAGTTTATTTCTATTTACTAACTATTATGTTGCATTATTGTTATAGGTATGTCGACCCAACCCACCAAGGAGAACAATGATGGGAACGGTATGAGCTACTCCAAAGTGTGGGCGGAGGCTTTGAGGAGGGTGAAGGAGAGGGAAGATGAAGTAGCTCAGTTGATCAAGAAAACGGAAGAGGAAAGGAGGGAGGCTAAAGAAGAACGGCGGTGGGAAGAAGATTTCAATAGGAGATTGCGTGAGGCAAGCATCAAGAAAGCAAAGAAAGAACGTGAGAGGAAGGAAAAAAAGCAAAATATGAAATAGACATGTACTTGAAGAGCTTGAGGAATCATCGTCGGTATGAGACGGTGTCTGAAGAGGCTAGCCTCATAATGGAGGAAGAAGAGATCAAGAAGAAAGAAGAGAGTAGACGCCAATTCGAGGCGTAGTTCAACTCTGTTGTCCAGCTTGCACGCGACTTGAGGGAAAAGGAAGAGGCAGAGGAAGAGAGGAAAAGGAAGGCGAAGGGGAAGGAGCCTAGCACGACACAGTAGAGTTGTCACTATGCTATGATCTATGTTATGGACTCCACTATGTGGAATTTATCTTGAACATTGTCATGCTGAATTTGTCGTCTTGGTTCTTGCGTATGTAAAACCCCTTAAGGGCTGAACGCCATGTATTCTGTAAACATTCACTACACTTTCCTATAATGTTTCTTGTGTCAATAGCCCTATGTGTAATGTCAATTTTCTGGAATGTTGCCACATAGGAACTAGCCCCAACTAATGAGAATGCATGTGCATGGCGCCCTCTTCGAAAATGCCATGCTAGGAAGCGCGCCATGCTACCATGGCGCTTTGGGCCAGCTCCGGCTTGCTGGGACACAGTTCCCGCGCGCGAGTGAAGAAAATCCACGCCAAAAAATCGACTAAGACACGCGCATGGTGCCCTCTCCCAAAACTCCATGCTAGGAAGCATGGCGCTTTTGTGGAGGGCGCCATGCTACCATGGCGCTTTGGGCCTGCTTTTTAGCACGGCGTTGTGCTGAAAAACGCCATGCTTTTTAGCACATCTAGTTTTTAACAGATCAACACATCAAACAAACCAACATATCAGGTTTTTAACAGATCAACACACCAACAAGTTCAAGTTTTTAACAAATCAACAAATCAAGTTTTTAATAGATCAACACACCAACAAGTTCAAATTTTTCCTCACATCAACACATCAAAACATCCAAACATCAACAAGCATCCAATTTTTCCTCACATCAACACACCAACAAGTTCAAAACGACGACACCAAGCAGTAAGTTTAAACTACAAGTTCATAATGACCACAAGCACTAGTTCAAGCTACGAGGTCACTTTCTCCCTTTCCCCCTTTTTGCCACCGGATCCTCGTTCGCCTTGCTATGTCCCTCGTGCCACCTAATCCTCGGAGGTGGATCGTAGTATTCATCCTCGTTGCTAGGAGCATTGCGTGTAAGGTTCCTTTCCTTGGCCAACATTTTCTTCTTCTCCCATTCACTTGGCGTGTAAGGTCCCCTCGGTTGCCTCGGCTTTAGGTTGAAACGTCGCGGCCGTTGACTAGATTGCGGGGCATCGTGTAATTGAGACATGCCTATCTCATCTTGTCCCTCTTCCTCATCCTCGTCCACATTCTCAAGTCCCTCCTACATTCAACATTCAATAGTGAGCGCATTCCCGCAATTTCCATGGCAACAAAAAAAATAACAAAGTTAACAATTGATTACCTCGTCATCATCCTCATCCTCATACTCGCCCTCTTCATCCTGATCGACCTCAAGGCTAGAGGACCTAACTGGTGATGCGGCCTCGGCGGTGCGGCAACCAAGCAGAACACCTAATCCACGGCCCCAACGCTTGGTACGCTACAACATTGGCGAATAGAAATCTAAGCACATATGAAAGTACTATAGCAATTTGAACGGTATGAACACGTACCTCCACGAACTCTCGAAGGGCTGACTCGGACTCCTTGCCCGGAGGATGTTTTAGAGCTTCAGTGGCGTCATCCACGTGTTTCGAGATCTCCTCGCGCTAGCAAAAGGACAAAGTAGTCAACATTTTGTTGCTACACTTGCACATCACAATTTGCCGGTACAATACTTACCACAAAGCGGAAAACCCTCGCTGAATTTGCACCCCTGCCGCCTCGGACAAGTCTGTTGTACTATAGCTGGCTCAGATCGTCAAAAGCAGGGAAAGGGTCCTCCACTATGTCATGAGATGCAAACGAAGCCGACTGCAGGTACAAACGAGACACCTTCCCAAGCCACACAAGGTACCGATTGAACGCTGCAGCATCATGCGGCGCCTCAGGATGAGAGACCGCATTCGGGTTTTCGATCTCCTCAATCCTTGCATAGAACTTCTGAATATACTTGTGATGATATGCAGCCCAATCTTTTTCCCTCTTCTGCTTGATCTTGTCCAATCTACAATCAAATTCATCAACTTAATACTATCATGTGACGCCAAGAAAATTAGATACTTAGTGTATAAGGATCACTCACCCGTGAAGAGCTATGATAGTGTCCTTGTATGGCGGAGGGGTCTCCTAAAATAAGCCAAATTTCCTCATCACCCGTTGTGGAAGGTGGAACTCAACAGCGTAGACACAAATCAACGGGGCACGAATCCTCCGGAGATGTGCTTCCTGCATACATTTGCGGTTCAAGTCCGCCTGGAACCAAACACCCGTACCCACATTCCCTCTAGTTCTGTATGGCTCCCATTCCACCCGAGAGAGGAACACGATATTATCATGTGGACTCGAAGTATATATGGTGGAAAAGATGAGTTCTTGAGAACAATCAAATTATTACCTTCTCCGTGGTTAGCAAGTCGATTTGATTAGTGTAACGCAAGTAGCATTCCTCGGATTCACCGTGGAATACTTCGGTATTATCCCACAAGTACGCCCATGTAGGAGCGCGGAGACGGCTATTGCCATGATCATCCCAAGGTTTTTCCTTCATCGGAATGGGTCGACCAACTAGTATGCGCAACCAGGACCATATGGTCAGTAGCACCATAGGTCCACCAATACTTGCTCCTTTTCCAGTTCTACAACACACCTCGTCCAGCTTCACATACAACAAGCATACATAAGTATCTCGTCGATCAAGCATATGTACTACTACCATGCAATATATATGGTTTATTACCTATCGATATAAGTAAGCAAGTGTCGCCGAACCCCAGCTGTGCATATAGCCCCATTCCGCAAATAGAGTGAGCCACATGAATTAAGCGTTCCTTCTGGTGCCATCTGAGAAAAGTGTCCTACTAATGGCATACCATAAGTATGCACGGGCATACATCTGGATCACCTCCTCATCGGCGTCCTCGGGGCACTTGCTGAAATTTTCTTGTATCCATTTGTAAGTAGCACCGGCAGACATCTTCTCTTGCGTTGGCGCCTTACCAATTAAGCCAATCATCACTTCACGCCACTTACCTGAATCTGAGCTCATACACATGGGTTGTCCTTTGATGGGAAGCACAAAAATCATGGAGACGTCCTGCAGAGTGACCGTCATCTCACCACAAGGGAGGTGAAAACTATGTGTCTCCGGTCTCCATCTATCAACAAGCGCTGTGATCAAACAAGGGTTCATATGCGGCGTCGAATGCGAGACAAGCTGGATGAAAGGGAGAATTCCAGTCCGCTCAACATATGGAGTGTAGCGCTCATCATATGGCATCTTCTTGCTATGCACCTCCTTGGACCTTAGGTGCAACGACTTGAAGACATGCTTATTCTCCGCGATGTACCGCCCACAGTGCCGTTGATCATAATGCCCATTCAAAATAGATTGTCCTTCCATCCTACAAGTGGTTGCAAAAAAAAAGTGAATACACCATCCACCACAATATGCATATATGAATACATATATGAGTACATTCATGAATAGACCATTCATTCCATATCAACAATAGCCAAACAATTGCCATATAAGCCATATATGCCAACAATATCCCAACAATATATGCCAAGAATATCCCAACAATATATTATCCTATAAGCCATATATGCCAACAATAGCCCAACAATAATCTATATATTAATACATTCATTCCATATCATCTACACAAAGCCATATATGCCAACAATAGCCCATCTAATTTCTTCAAACAAATTAGACATTCTACCACACTAATTTCTAGGGTTAGAGGAAGAGGACCATGTGATGATTAGACATTCTACCACACTATCATTCTACCACACTAATTTCTTCAAACAAATTAGACATTGCACAATATACATGCATCATTACACAAGAACTAGGGTTAGAAGGAAGATGACTATGTGATGCTTTCAACCAATAAAACAAGCAAAATTGAAGGAGAATACCTCAAGTGGGGGGAGAAGAAGAAATTCCACCAGAGAATCGGTTCAGATATGAGGGGGAGCATGTGGATTTGAGGGGGATTGGGAGGAGGAGCCGCCACCGCCGTCTGTCTGCTGGGAGGGTATGGCGCTGGGGGGTATGGCGCTGGGAGGGGTGGGGGAAGGGCGCCCAAGCCGTTTTCTAGGTTAAGGACCATGGTGCTTTTCGCAAAAGCGCCGTGCATAGTAGCATGGCGCCCCAGCGGAAAGCGCCAAACATTAAAATGGGTCCGTGTGGGCCATGACGGCCGCCACGTCGGACATGACCATGGCGTTTTCATAGGGCGTGCCATGGATGGATGGCGCTTTTGCGGGGAGCGCCGTGCTACTGACCATGGCGCCCTCTGGTAAAGCGCCATGAAAACAGGTCAGATCGAGATATCTTCGAAAAAGTAGGTCAGTTCGTGAAATCATTCGTTAATTAGGTCAAAATAGTGATTTTTGCCTTGAGTAGGGGATGGCAGCGGTCGCATGGTACGAAATAATGATGCACGGGACACGACGCACGCATGATGATCGGAGGAGTATGAAGTGTGTTGTGGAGGATCATGCATATTTTCTTTTTTCATACGACTTCAATAAGTCGGGTTCCATTACCATCAGATAACAGAACAATTGTCTTAAACCAAAATAGCAACACTACCTAAAAAAGAAAACAAGGATCATCCATACATAAACACGACAGGAGTATCAAAGCAATCACCCGATCATCGAAAAGAAATAACTAAAAAGGACATTATTTTTCTCCTGCCACACTATGCTACCAGCAGCAATCACGAAAAGAGATTGGTTTGAGCCCAAACCCCATCAAACTTCAGAGGTGCTACTTTCATCCTCCACACGATCTCCCTCAATCCTTCCGGACGAGACTCACCTAGCCATCCCATGGACTTGAGTTGACATCTTCTGTAGACGATCCGCACCCTCAACCAGCACATTCTTGTCATGGTCATCTTGTAGGCCTGCCCAATATCGAATAAAATTACACATGTAACAAACAATCCCAAAGGGGAAGATACCAGCTTTCCTTCAAAACAAGCATTGTTCCTAGTTTTCCATAAGGCCCAACACAAGGCAGCAACACAAACAATGTGAACATTGAATCCAAAAGAAAAGCACTGCCCAATCCACCAAAAATACTGGGTAAAACAAGATGGACGAGAGGGGGCACCCAAACAAGAGGCAATGGTACTCCACATATAGATTGCAGTTGGGCAACTAAAGAACAAATGGTTGATATTTTCCTCTCCAGGAAAGAACTAACAAATGTAACTTTCCATCCATTTCCTCATTTTCATAGTATCCTTAGTAGCAATAGCATTATGCCAAATCAACCAAAGCCAAATTTTAATTTTGAGTGGTAGATGAGCTTTCCACAGATGCCTAAACGATCTATCCAGACCTACATTGGCAAGTTTGTTATATAAGGATTTGACAGAAAACACCCTAGATTTGGTGTACTTCAATTTAGGCTTATATTTTCATCATTAAGTGAAACAGAAGCTAGTATATTTCTGAAATCACTCCACTACGATGCCAACACAGGTGAAAATCACCTTCTAAAGGTAAAAAACTAGCCCAAATCATTTCCCTAACAGTACCAATTTTATGATTATAAATATCAAATAGATCTGGGAACCTCTCACAAAGGGGGAGGATCCCAAGCCATTGGTCATGCCAGAAATCAGTTGCCCTACCATTCCCAATCTCCATCCTCCTCCTAGATAAGTAAACATTTTTAAGTCTAATTAAGTCCTTCCAAGCTGCAGAATCTCCTTGTTTCATAACCAACCTCTAGATCCCACGAGTTATTTTGTATTTTGCTGTATTTTTTTTGCCAGAAACCATCCTCAGATTCCAACCTCCAGCACCATTTACACAACAAACACATATTAAATAATTTAAAATTCTTTATACCAAGCCCACCTTTTTATCTGGGTCTACAAATCAAGGACCAACGAATCATATAATACTTCTTATTAGCCCCCTCCTAAAAAATCCGAATGATTTTAGTAAAATCTTCCAGATTTGTATCCCCAACGAGATACATAGAAATATGATATATCATTAGGCTACTTAAAGAAGATTGAATAAGAGTGAGCCGCCCACCAATCGAAGTAGAATTGCCAACCCACCCATCAAACTTCTTTTTAAGTTTATCATAAAGAGGTCGCAAATCCGCCACATGAAGCCTGGTGCCACACACAAGGACACCAAGGTATTTCATCGGCCAAGAGCTAAGCTGGCAACCAAATAAATCAGCATATCTCGGACCTTTTTCCCATTCATCTAGAACCAGCATAAGTTCACTCTTATTAAAATTTATTTTCAGACCGACATTGCTCCAAACATATACAAAATCAGATTAACATGTATCAGTTGATCTATATCATCCTAAATTAGAAGCACAGTGTCATCCACATATTGCAGAATAGCCACACCTTTGTCAAGTAAATGAGATATTAAAACAGTCAATAAACCAGCGTTTTGTGCTTGAAAAATCATCTTGGCCAGACCATCAGCAACCAAATTAAACAGGAAGGGAGAGAAAGGATCTCCTTGCCTCACCCCTCTGTGGCTACTAAAATCTTTTTCCCTTTTCTCATTGATTTTAACACACAACATGCCATTTCTTACCACCTTATCCACCAGGTCACACCAGAATTTGCTAAAACCTTTCCGCTCAACACATTTTAGCAAGTAGTCCCAATCAAACTTATCATAGTCCTTTTCAAAATCAATTTTTAAAACAACCCCCTGACATTTTACCCTCCTGGATTCATGCAAAATTCCATGGAGACACATAACTCTGTCCATAATACTTCTCTCTTTAATGAAGGCGGTCTGACAACTAAGATGAGCTCACCCATAAACGGTTCCAGTCTAACAGTAATAACTTTGGTAATCAATTTGTAAATAACTTGAAGTAAACAAATGGGTCTGAATTTGGAAAGCACATCAGTATCGGTGTTTTTTGGAGAATTATAATCATACCAAAATTCAATCTGAATAAATCAAGCACACCAGCATGCAAATCACCAAACATAGCTAGTATATCAAATTTAATAATATGCCAACAAGTTTGAAAAAATTCAAAAGGCATGCCATCAGGACCTGGAGCTTTATTCCTAACCATCATATCTAAAGCAGCTTTAATCTAAACTATCTAAGATCAAATTATCAGCCAAGCATAGTTTTTCATCATCATTCCACACAGAACATGCCAAACCAGCTTTATTTGCCTCACCTTTCCCAAACAAAGATCTATAGTAATCAGTGGCATGAGTAAGGAAATCAGAAGTCCCCTGAATCAACAAATCATTATCCCTCAAAGAATACATAACATTTTTCCCTTTTCTCTCATTTGACATTCTATGAAAATAAGCAGTATTATTATCCCCTTGCAATAACCATTTGGCATTCGATCTACTAAACCAAAAAATTTCCTCTTCCTCATAAATCTTCATGAGTTTGAGTTGAATAAAACTTTTTCTATGAAATTGTTCCCCGATTAATAGAACTTCTTCTTCAATCAATTCTAATTTTTCCAATTCCAGAATAAAGTCACGTTTCTCTCTAATTGCCAAACCCCTCAGGTTAATTACCCATCCTTTAAGATATTTCTTCACATTTTTCAACTTGATTTGAATTCGCCCAATACTATCAAGAGGCAATACAGAGGATTGCCAGGCCAAATCAACTCTGCTTAGAAATTCAGGATGAGATAACCAGGTTTTTTCAAATCTAATCTCATTACTCTTGATTTCAACATGTTCACATGTATCAACCAGCAAGGGGTTGTGATCAGATATAATTCTGGGAATTTTTTTTAACCTGAGTCAGAGGAAAAGCAGATTCTCATTCCATATTAATCAAAATCCTGTCTACTCTTGGTGTAGGATTTTTATGATTATTGGACCATGTATACTACCCTCTAGAAAATTTAATCTCTCTCAAAGCATACGAATTAATGGTTGAATTAAACAGATCAGTATCCCTTGAAGTCCCGGTACTTTTCCTATTCTTATCACAAGCAAAGCGAATAATGTTAACCCCCCCCAATAAGGGAGGGGATACTCAAATCCTGACAAACATTGGCAAATTCAGGAAGGAATTTTTCTCTGTCCTCTAATTGAGTCGTACCATAAACCACAATAACAAATAACTCAATCCTTAACTGCTGATCAAACACCATTGCTTTAATAAAATATCTATTAGTTTCCACACTAACAACCTTAAACCTGGAAATTCTAAGCACACACATGATACCATCAGATTTTCCCACAGAGGGGGACCAAAGCCAGATAAAATCATTAGGAGGATAAATTTTCCTACAAATAGACATATCAATCTGTCTCTTTATTGTTTCTTGCAACCCAACAAAATCAAAAGAAAACTCACACATCAAATCTCTAAAACAAAAAGCAAAACCTTTCTTACCCACACCCCTACAATTCATATTCACACCTATCATTTTTTTTATTAGATTTACTTCTCAACCGAGGACCAATCAAAATATCACACAGAGGGTGATTTTTATTTGTCCTGCCAATTTTATTTGTGCCACAAAGGGGCACACCTCCAGAGTTAGTAAAAGAACCCTTACCAGTTTTGTTCATTTTCTTCCTAGTTATTTTAGAAATCACGGGAGTAAAAGCATCCGCATGTAGAATATCCAAATTCTCTTTGTCACCACCCTCATTATCAGCCATGCAATTATCTAATATTTTATCATCCTTATCCTAATTCGCATTGGCACAAGGAGCATTTAAAGAAGCATGGCTTTTATTCTTAACTACCAAATTATCTCTAGCACACTCCAAATATTTTAGGAGATGAATAGTAGCTAGGGGTAAAGTTTTCACATCAATTACTAACTCTAAATCTTTAACAACAATTTCATCATCACTTAATAAAGAAAAATAATTTGCATTTGAGATTAGATTCTTACCAGCATTTTCCCTAGTAGCAATATGTTCCATAGCTCTATCCATCACAGGCTTATTAGATTGTCCAGTAGCCTGATTCCTCACACTGTTCCACACTGGCATAGGTTGCTTAGGATTAGGGATAGCAGGCACAGAGGGCCTAGTTACAGAAGAAGAAACAAGGACACTCTCATGTTCGGCAGGAATCTCAGTAATACTTATCATAGATGATTGCACCACGTGTGGCTGATATTTTTCCTCTGAAACAACATCACTCTGATTAGAACTGGTTTTGCTATCACTCATTGCACTGTCTTCAGGAGATTCAACAACTGGTTCCATGTTAGCACTAGGTAAATCAGCAAGATGTCTCCTCCACTCATATTTCTTGTCACTTCTTGTCTCAAGAAGCTGCTTCATAAATTCTTCATGTGTCAGATCATTTTTCAGAGGTTCATCAGGGTTTTCCACCACCCCTGGAGCCAAGATCCTATGCCTTTTGATGAATTCCAGATATTGACTGTAATAATCCACTGCTGGAACTGTCTACTTAGGCTTACTGGAGGAAACAGAATCATCATGCACAAAAGGAGGAATAATCCCAAGCTGCTTCATTTTAGCACCAAATGATGGTTCATCCCCATCATTGTCACTAATATCTTGTTGCACGCTTTCCTCCACAGCCTTTCTCTTGCCCAGCTTATCAGACACATCCCCCAATTTTCCATCAATCACAGTTTTCCCTAGTGGCTGAGCATCAACAGACAAGTTGTAGTTTCTTCTTGCATCTCCCATAAATCCCCTAGGAGCAGATCTGTTACCATCCCTATCAGTGTCACTAGTGGTGCTTGTCAAGGGTTTCGCGGCATAGTAAATCAAAATTTTCTACGGATGCGAACAGAGGGAAAGCCAAGATCTAATCTAGGAGATGCAATCAACGAGAGAGATTGGATTAGATCTTCATACCCTTGAAGATTCGAACAGCGGAACGTTCGTCGGAACGTGGGTGATTAGTCGTACTCGCTTCTCCTCCTCGCGATCCGATCCGATCTAGCACCACAAGTGGCGGTGCCTCCGTGAGATGCACACGTGCAGCACCTCGACGTCTCCTCCTTCCTCGGACCAGCAAGTATGGTGGAGAGATAGATTGGATCTACAACACGACGGCGTGGTGTATATGGTGGAGAATTTCTGCAGCAGGGCTTCGCCTACAAACAGTCGGGAGGAAGAGAGGAAAGCTAGCAAGGCGGCTAGGGTTTGGAGGAGAGGTGTGGGGGGTTGGTGCGCCCCCACCCCTCTTTATATAGAGGGGGGGACGCAGCCCTAGCCCCTCCCCCAAGCCCAAAGGATAAGGAGTGGGGGGCATGGACTCTCCCCTCTTCTAGAAACCCTATCTCTAGTTTAAACGATTTAAACTCTCTAGGATCGGCTGGGCCCTATGGGGCCTTGTGCCCCTGGCCCAATGCATCCAGGACACTCCCTCATAGGCCCATGCCCCCTCCCGGAAGGTGGGGCCACGTTGGTCCCCTTCCGGAAGGTTCTAGAAGCTTCCGGTACAATACCGATTAACCCGGAACAATTCCGAACTCCAAAAACTGCACTGCCTTATATGAATCTTATTCTCCGGACCATTCCGGAACCTCTCGTGATGTCCCGGATCCCATCCGAGACTCCAAACAAAAATTCATAAACCAATTATCCAATCTATCCTAGCGTCAAGACACGTTAAGTGTGTGACCCTGCGGGTTCGAGAATATGCAGACATGATCTTCTATCAATAATCAACAGCGAGGTCTGGGCACCCATATTGACTCCCACACATTCATCGATGATCATATCGGATGAACCACGATGCCAGGATTCAAACAATCCCATATATATATTCCCTTCGTCTCGCGATATTTTACTTGCCCGAGATTCGATCGTCGGTACCGTCATACCTAGTTCAATCTCATTCACAGCAAGTACTTTACTCGTTTCGTAATCCGATATCACTTTGTGATTAACTCCTTAACCACATGCTTGCAAGCTGTGTTGATATCGATTATCGAGTGGGCCCGAAGTATATCTCTCCGACTTGGGAGGGACAAATCCCATCTCGATACATACAACCCAACAGATACTTTTCGATCACCTGAGAGACACCTTTATGATCACCCTCTCATAGGATGACATTTGATGACCTCAAAGGTTTCTTCCGATACCAGGGAGTTGTATTATCTCATGGTCTAAGGAATACAATATTTGACATAGGAAAAGCTTCGCAAAGATGAACACGATGAAACGATCTAATTGCTTTGCTTAGTTTGGGTCTGTCCATCATATCATTCTCCAATGATATGATCTCATTATCAATTGACAACTCATGTCTATGGTTAGGAAACCTTAAACATCATTGATCAATGAGCTAGTCCATAGAGGCGTACTAGGGACACGGTGTTGTTCACAAACCACACAAGTATTAAAGTTTCCGCTTAATACAATTCTAGCATGGAATATAAACTTTATCATGAACATGAATTATAATAATAACATCTTTATTATTGCCTCTAGGGCATAATTCCAACAGTCTCCCACTTGCACTAGAGTCAATAATCTAGTTTACATCTGGTAACAATCTCAGACCCATGGCACTGAGGTGTTGATCATGTTTTACACGTGGAAGAGGTTTAGTAAATGGATCTGCGACATTCAGATCTGTATGTACTTTGCTAATCTTCAGATCTCCATCTGCAATATAATCTCGGATTATATGAAACTTGCGGTTGATATGCTAGGTCTTTGGATGATATCTTGGTTCCTTAGCGAGTGCTATGGCGCCAGTGTTCTCACACAATATCTCCAGTGGGTCCAATGCACTTGGAACCACGCCAAGCTCAGTGATGAAGTTTCTGATCCAAACTCCTTCACTTGACGCTTCTGCAGCAGCCATGTATTCCGCTTCCACTGTAGATCCCGCGATCACGCTTTGCTTGCAGCTTCTCCAGCTCACAGCTCCTCCATTCAAAATATAAACGTATCATGTCTGAGATTTGGAATCATCCTTGTCGGTGTCAAAACTAGCGTCGACGTAACCTTTTACGACAAGCTGTTCATCACCCCCATAGACTAAGAACATTTCTTTAGTCCTATTTAGGTACTTTAGGATGTTCTTCACGGCTGTCCAGTGTTCCACTCCTGGATCACTTTGATATCTGCTCGTCAAACTAAGAGCATTGGACACATCCGGTCTAGTACACAGCATGGCATACATGATGGAACCTATGGCCGAGGCATAAGGCACTTTGCTCATAGCTTCCCTATCATTTACCGTAGCTGGACACTGAGCCTTGCTCAATATCTTACCTGACAACATAGGCACTGAAACTTTCTTTGCCTTATCCATTCTGAACCTTTTCAGAACTTTGTCTAGGTATGTACTCTGGCTTAAAGCTATCAGGCGTCTTTGTCTATCTCTATAGATCTTGATGCCCAATATATAAGCAGCTTCACCTAGGTCTTTCATTGAAAAACACTTGTTCAAATAACTCTTCACATCGTTAAGCATGTTGATGTCATTTCCAATAATCAATATGTCATCCACATATAGTACCCGAAACGTCATCGAGATCCCACTCACTTTCTTGTAGATACAAGCTTCGTAGCAATTTGGAACAAATCCAAAGCTCTTGATCACTTGATCAAAACGAAGGTTCCAACTCCGAGATGCTTGCTTCAGTCCATAAATGGAACGCTGAAGTTTGCATACTTTACTAGCATCCTTAGGATCGACAAAACCTTCGGGTTGCATCATATACAACTCTTCATCAATGTTGCCATTGAGGAAAGCAGTCTTGACATCCATCTGCCATATTTCATAATCATGAAACGTAGCAATTGCTAATAAAATCCGAATGGACTTAAACATCGCTACGGGAGAAAAAGTCTCATCGTAGTCAACACCTTGAACTTGTCGAAAACCTTTCGCGACAAGCCGTGCTTTATAGACGGTAACATTACCATCCGCGTCCGTTTTCTTCTTGAAGATCCATTTGCACTCAACGGCCTTTCGGTCGCTAGGAGGGTCCACCAAAGTCCATACTTGGTTTTCGCTCATGGATCCCAATTCGGATTTCATGGCTTCCAGCCATTTCTCAGAGTCTGGGCTCATCATCGCTTCCTCATAGTTCTTAGGTTCACTGTCTTCTACCAACAAGACAGTCAAGACAGGGTTGTCGTACCACTCAGGAGGGGCACGCGACCTTGTCGACCTGCGACGTTCAGTAGCAGCATCGTCCGAAGCTTCATGATCCTTGTCATTAGCTTCCTCTATTGTTGGTGCAGGCGGCACTGGAACAATTTCAGGTGCTGCGCTACTCTCCAATTCAAGAGAAGGTTCAATAACCTCGTCAAGCTCTACTTTCCACCCACTCACTTCTTTCGAGAGAAACTCCTTCTCAAGAAAGGAACCGTTCTTTGCGACAAACACTTTGCCTTCGGTTCTGTGATAGAAGGTATACCCAATAGTTTCCTTAGGGTATCCTATGAAGACACATTTCTCCGCTTTGGGTTCGAGCTTGTCCGGCATCAACTTCTTGACGTAAGCTTCGCATCCCCAAACTTTAAGAAACGACAACTTAGGTTTAGCACCAAACCACAGTTCATACGGTGTCGTCTCAACGGATTTAGATGGTGCCCTATTTAAAGTGAATGCAGCGGTTTCTAATGCATAACCCCAAAATGATAACGGCAAATCAGTAAGAGACATCATTGATCGGACCATATCTAATAGGGTTCGATTCCGGCGTTCAGACACACCATTGCGCTGTGGTGTTCCGGGTGGCGTGAGTTGTGAAACGATTCCACTTGCTTTAAGATGCGTGAGAAAATCATAACTCAAATATTCACCTCCACGATCGGATCGTAGAAACTTAATCTTTCTGTTACGATGGTTCTCCACTTCATTCTGAAATTCCTTGAACTTTTCAAATGTTTCAGATTTATGTTTCATTAAATAGATATACCCATATCTACTTAAGTCATCGGTAAAAGTGAGGAAATAGCGATATCCACCGCGCGTCGAAATACTCATCGGTCCGCATACATCGGTATGTATGATTTCCAACAAGTCCGTTGCTCGCTCCATCATTCCGGAGAACGGGGTTTTGATCATCTTGCCCATGAGGCATGGTTCGCATGTGTCAAATTATTCAAAATCAAGAGACTCCAAAAGTCCATCAGAATGGAGTTTCCTCATGCGCTTTACACCAATATGACCTAGACGACAGTGCCACAAATAAGTAGTATTATCACTATCTACTTTGCATCTCTTAGCCTCAATGTTATGGATGTGTGTTTCATCCCTTTCGAGATTTAGAAGAAATAAACCATTCACAAGAGGTGCATGACCATAAAAGATGTTACTCATATAAATAGAACAACCATTATTCTCCGATTTAAATGAATAACTGTCTTGCAATAAACACGATCCAGAAATAATGTTCATGCTCAACGCAGGCACATAATAACACTTATTAAGGTTTAAAACTAATCCCGAAGGTAAAACTAAGGAGAGCGTGTCGACGGCCATCACATCAACTCTTGATCCGTTGCCAACGCGCATCGTCACCTCATCCCTCGCAAGCCGCCGTCTATTCCGTAGCTCCTGTTTCGAGTTGCAAATATTAGCAACTGAACCGGTATCAAATACCTAGGCACTACAACGAGGGCTAGTAAGGAAAACATCAATAACATGTATATCAAATATACCTTTGATGGTGCCAGCCTTCTTGTCTGCTAAGTACTTCGGACAGTTGCGCTTCCAGTGACCCTTGTCCTTGCAATAGAAGCACTCAGTGTCCGGTTTAGGACCAGACCTGAGCTTCTTCTCAGCAGGGGCAACGCGCTTGCCGCCGCCTTTATTGAAGGGCTTCCTTGCACCCTTACCTTTCTTGAAGGTGGGGGGCTTGTTGACCATCAACACATGATTATTCTTTTTGATGTTCACCTCCGCCACTTTCATCTTAGCGAAGAGCTCAGTGATCATATCAGTGGAACCAATCTGATTGTGATCAACTACAAAACTTTTGTAGCTAGGAGTGTCAATCTTGAGCTCCTCTGGAATCTTGCAGTCCAGTTGCTCAAGGCGTTGAGTGTAGCCCAACATCTTAATGGCGTGCTCACTAACGGAACTCCCTTCCTCCATCTTGTAGTTAAAGAATTTCTTAGAGATCTCATATCTCTCAGAACGGGCCTGAGTCTGAAACATAGTTTTCAGCTCCTCAAGAATCTCAAAGGGCCCGGGATACTCTTCAAAACGATTTTGAAGATCCGATTCCATAGCATACAACATGGCGATCTTAATCAAGTCATAATCATCCTTGCGCGACTGATAAACAGTTTTTTCATCAACCGGCGCATCTATAGCAGGGGCGTCACCTAGCGCTTTCTCAAGGACATAGTCCTTTTGTCCGCCAGCGAGAATGATTCTCAAAATGCGGAACCATTTGGTGAAGTTAGACCCATTGTTTCTAAGCTTTTCTATCTCATCAAAAACGTTGAAGTTGAAGTTGGACTTGGCCATGGGATCTATAGTATTTGCAAGTACAATTTAGCCTATGTTCATGATAAATAGTTCAACTTAATCAAATTACTGGATGAACTCCCACTAAATTCAACATCCCTCAAGTTGTTTAGTGAACACGATCCAAATTCACCACACCTAATCCGATCATCACGAGAAGAGATGTGGTTTCAATGGTGGACAACAAAATGTCGATCATATCATTCATATGACTCATGCTTAACCTTTCGGTTCTTGTGTTCCGAGGCCATGTCTGTACATGCTAGGCTCGTCAAGTTAGACCCAAGTATTTCCGCGTGTGCAAAACTGGCTTGCACCTGTTGTATGTGAGCGTAGAGTCTATAGCACCCGATCATCATGTTATGCTTGGAAACGACGAACTTTCGCAATGGTGCATACTTGGGGAGAACACAATTTTTATCTTGATCTTTAAGTGAGGAATCATCTTATAATGCTACCGTCGCGATCTAAGCATAATAAGATACATGAAGGGATAAACATCACATGCATATAACTTTATGTGACATGGTATAGCCAATATTCGCGCAATGATCTCCATCTTGTGCGTTCCGGCATGATCTCCATCACTCCACCATGATTGCCTCCACCACGAATAGCAACTACAACTATTGCTAACTACTTAGCGATAAAGTGAAACTATTACATGGCGTATAAGAAGTTGACACACAGGTCATACACAATTATAAAGACAACCATATGGCTCCTGCTGGTTGTGTACTCATCGACATGCAAGTCGTGAAACATTACAAAACATGATCATCGCATACAATATACACATCACATCTTGGGCCATACCATATCACAGAAAACACTCCCTGCAATAACAAGTTAGACGCATCTACTTTGTTGTTGCATGTTTTACGTGGCTTATGGGAGTAGATGCTAAGAACGATTCTTACCTACGGAAAGCCACAACGGTGATATTATGGTTGCCAAACTCCGGTGTTAATCCCATGACAACTATAGTGAGAGAAACTGACATCCACCAGCCGCATGTGTGGAACAAGCCACACGTCAAGTGCGGAGCCGGTCTCGCGAACGATGTCGCATAAGGTTGGCCTGGACCGCTTCAATCTCACTATCCCGCGTCATAAGAAGAACACAAACAAGAGGCTTGCAACAGAAAACATCAACGCCCGCAACAACCATGTTGTGTTCTACTCGTGAATCACATCTACGCATAGATCTAGCTCTGATACCACTCAAGGGTTTCGTGGCATAGTAAATCAAAATTTTCTACGGATGCGAACAGAGGGAAAGCCAAGATCTAATCTAGGAGATGCAATCAACGAGAGAGATTGGATTAGATCTTCATACCCTTGAAGATTCGCACAGCGGAACGTTCGTCGGAACGTGGGTGATGTAGTCGTACTCGCTTCTCCTCCTCGCGATCCGATCCGATCTAGCACCACAAGTGGCGGTGCCTCCGTGAGATGCACACGTGCAGCACCTCGACCTCTCCTCCTTCCTCGGACCAGCAAGTATGGTGGAGAGATAGATTGGATCTACAACACGACGGCGTGGTGTATATGGTGGAGAATTTCTGCAGCAGGGCTTCGCCTACAAACAGTCGGGAGGGAGAGAGGAAAGCTAGCAAGGCGTCTAGGGTTTGGAGGAGAGCTGTGGGGGGTTGGTGCGCCCCCACCCCTCTTTATATAGAGGGGGGGTGCAGCCCTAGCCCCTCCCCCAAGCCCAAAGGATAAGGAGTGGGGGGCATGGACTCTCCCCTCTTCTAATAACCCTATCTCTAGTTTAAACGATTTAAACTCTCTAGGATCGAATGGGCCCTATGGGGCCTTGTGCCCCCGGCCCAATGCGGCCAGGACACTCCCTCATAGGCCCATGCCCCCTCCCGGAAGGTGGGGCCACGTTGGTCCCCTTCCGGAAGGTTCTAGAATCTTCCGGTACAATACCGATTAACCCGGAACAATTCCGAACTCCAAAAACTGCACTGCCTTATATGAATCTTATTCTCCGGACCATTCCGGAACCTCTCGTGATGTCCCGGATCCCATCCGAGACTCCAAACAAAATTCATAAACCAATTATCCAATCTATCCTAGCGTCAAGACACGTTAAGTGTGTGACCCTGCGGGTTCGAGAATATGCAGACATGATCTTCTATCAATAATCAACAGCGGGGTCTGGGCACCCATATTGACTCCCACACATTCATCGATGATCATATCAGATGAACCACGATGCCAGGATTCAAACAATCCCATATATATATTCTCTTTGTCTCGCGATATTTTACTTGCCCGAGATTCGATCGTCGGTACCGTGATACCTAGTTCAATCTCGTTCACAGCAAGTACTTTACTCGTTCCGTAATCCGATATCACTTTGTGATTAACTCCTTAACCACATGCTTGCAAGCGGTGTTGATATCGATTGCCGAGTGGGCCCGAAGTATATCTCTCTGACTTGGGAGGGACAAATCCCATCTCGATACATACAACCCAACAGATACTTTCCGATCACCTGAGAGACACCTTTATGATCACCCTCTCATAGGATGACGTTTGATGACCTCAAAGCTTTCTTCCGATACCAGGGAGTTGTATTATCTCATGGTCTAAGGAATACAATATTTGACATAGGAAAAGCTTCGCAAAGATGAACACGATGAAACGATCTAATTGCTTTTCTTAGTTTGGGTCTGTCCATCATATCATTCTCCAATGATATGATCTCATTATCAATTGACAACTCATGTCTATGGTTAGGAAACCTTAACCATCATTGATCAATGAGCTAGTCCATAGAGGCGTACTAGGGACACGGTGTTGTTCACAAACCACACAAGTATTAAAGTTTCCGCTTAATACAATTCTAGCATGGAATATAAACTTTATCATGAACATGAATTATAATAATAACATCTTTATTATTGCCTCTAGGGCATAATTCCAACAGCTTGCTCTCTTTAGAGTGTGCTGCAAATTTCCAGGATTTGAGGGAGGCGCACCAGCCCCCACCAGATCATTTACAACCCCAACTCTGTCACCAGCATTCCTACCTCTGAGAATCTCTCTAGTAAATTCCAGGTCATAAAAGTTTGTACCTATATTTACATTTGGCACAACAGGCGGAACCAAAGACACATCCATATTCCCAATCTGCACTCTAACATAGTCCACATTGTTCAAGCTGTGTTTATCCACCGCCATAGTCCTACCCACCAGACTCCCAGCATAAGCCAAAGTGGGACAGTTCCGATTATCCAAAAGAATTACTTTCGCTTGAAACCAAGTAGTATCCAATTCCCTAGTAGCACCATATCCAGGGAAGCAAGTGGTCAACCTGAATTACCACATTCCTCACAGTCCTTAGGTGGGTTCTTACAAAATTATTGCACGCATCAATATATCTTGGACTTGGAAATCTCATCAGAAATTTATTTGCAGTCATTGGCTTAGCATACCATCTCCAGTAACACTTGGCACCAGCCCACTGCTCAAATTCCACCTCAATATGTCTTGATGAGGCATTCCCTTCCATTAATTGAATGACAACCTAGAAAATCTCTTTCTTTGGAGCAACATTCCTTATGTTAGGAATAACAAAGAAACCATTCCTAGGGAGAGCTGCACCCACAAAGGGAGCTGCAACTTCCCATGCTTTCTTCTCATTAAACAGGAACTTATCCATATGAGAATCAGCACACATGAGACAAACATCACCAGGTTCCAGCACTTGATTGTTACTTTCTCTGAATTGTACATTTAAGGGAGGATCATGCATATAAGGGGTGCCAGATAGTGCAGCGCCAATGTGGCGGGTGAGCTAGGGTGCAAGGTGGAGCATGTTTGTAGTCGGATACATTTAGAGCACCTCTATTTGTTGGGCAGGCCAAAATTCAGCGTTATTTAGCACCGGACGGATGTAACTTTTTGTCAACACCCAGATTTTTAATCCCAGATGCCTATTATGTCATACATATCACAATCCCAGGATTACCATTTTTGCGAGACATAACAGATTGGTACCATAGTTTATCATCCATTACAAACCATAATAAAGGTCTTACAAATAAAGGATCTCATGATCCAGTCTTAGTACAATCATTGCAGCGGAAATAATATAATAATGATAGCGTGGGCGAGACTCCATCTTCATGGTCACAGGACATGCTAATGATGGGAGATGATCCTAGTTGTCGTAACCTTCCTGCGGCCCATCCTCGTGATAGTCCTCTTCATAGTTGATGCGCCTAGTTGATGTAGGTGCACTTCGTTGGTGAATCCCAAGAGCAAGGTTATCGAACCAGAATGAGGAAGGAAACATCACACAGGTGTTGCAAGCAACGCGGAGACCTGCACAACACAAACTCAAGACTTTGTCCCAACGAACAGTGAGGTTGTCAAGCTTACCGGTTTGCTGTAACAAAGGATTAAATGTATGGTGTGGAAGGTAATGGTTTGTAGAAAGTAAACAAGTAACAGTGGAAGATGTATCTATGGTAAAGACTGGACCGGGTTCCATAGTTCACTAGAGGTGCTCTCCTTAGATAAACAACATGGCATGAAGGGTAAACAAATTACAGCAGGGTAATTGACAGGAACTGAGCAAGGCATAACAATGCAATTACTAGTCAGAAAGATCCTATGAGGTTGATTGGGAAATACAACAAGATACATAGACCGCCATCCAACTGCATCTATGACTATAAGTCCACCTTCAGGTTATCATCCAAACCCCCTCCAGTATTAAGTTGCAAGCAACAGACAACTGCTTTAAGCAAAGTGTGTAAGGTAAACAGTCCACATGTTCCATAAACAAGAGACCGTTGTTTTCTCCCTAGTAGCAACAGCACATCTACAACCGAAGAGATTATTGTCACTTCCCTTGGAACCTAGAGGCATGAATCCACTATCGAGCATAAATACTCCCTCTTGGAGTCACTAGCAACTACTTGGCCAAGATAGCTACTAACAACGGAGAGCATGCAAGATCACAAACAACACAGACATGATAGAATCATAAAGACAAAACCATTAATCAAACCAACATAATAATCTCAATATCCATCGGATCCCCGCAAACACAACATGCATGATTACAAATAGATTAGATCTTAATCATGAACGGTGCTCACAAGATCTATACATGAAAGCACAAAGGAGGAGATACAACCATCTAGCTACTACATGGACCCATAGTCCAAGGTGTAACTACTCACGCATCATACCGGAGAGAAGGCCTCCGGGATGATCTCCCCTCCGGCAGGGTGCCGGGAAGAACTTCAGATCCCCCCGATCTAGGGACGATGGTGGCGACGGCTACAGACGATTTCGTGGATATTTGATCGGGTACTCAGGGTATCTGCATCGGGGGCTTCTTATAGGCGAAGGGGAAGACCGAGGAGGCGGCCAGGGCCACCAAACCCTAGCCAGGCGCGGGCCCACCTGTGGCCGCGCCTGGAGTGGGTATGGCCCCCCTGGCAGGCCCCTCCGACTCTGCTCTGGACTTCTTGTTCCCCACGGAAAGTAATTGACTTTGTCCTTTGTCCCGTCCAATTCCAAGAATATTTCTTTACTAACTTTTCTGAAACCAAAAACAGCAGAAAATAGGCATCTGGCACTGTTGCAACTTGTTAGTAGGTTAGTACCAGAAAACATGTAAAAAGCATCTCAAAGTGTGGACAAGTAAAGCAAAGTAGATACTAAATAAGCATGGAGCATCAAAAATTATAGATACGTTTTCAACGTATCAACATCCCCAACTTAACTCCTGCTCGTCCTTGAGTAGGTAAGTGAGAAACAGAATAATTTTTGAGGTGACATGCACCCTCACAATAAAGATCCAACCATTTACAAGCATTGAAAGCTGGTAATAAAGAACTCTAAACATGTGCATGTAAGATGGAGTTCTAACAATAGGACATAGTAACTATGCATGCAACATGACAAGCTACAAACAAAGATCATGAATAACATGCATTGAAAAACGTTTGTATGTTTCACATACAGAAAACATAGCATAGTGGCAATCAGCTTGTCCATCATAGATTAGCAATATAGATGCATAGAACACCTGCAAAGTTCACAAGGGTGACTAGAAACAAATAGCACAAGAACAAGTAATATCACAATATGCATCAATTAATAAGCTTTGGAACACTACACAGAATGACCACTATGCTCTCTTAATGGTGCCTAAAGGTAGAAGGTGGAGACTCAATAATGGTGGAAGAAAGGCCTTTTTGTAAAGGAAGATTCAAAAAGAGCTTCCAAAAATTATGGTACTTGTTAGCTTTCAGCCCTCAATGCCCCTATCATAAGCATCTTGAAGTGGTTAAGGTTAAAGTGGCAATGCTGGAGTATATGCTTGACGAAGTATAAGCTGGAAATCTCAAGTCCCTTGAATACGAGGGCCACACCTCATGCATACTCAACTTTGGGTCCAGGTAAGTTCTTGTCACTGTAAGTATTTGCATATAATTGAGAACCGCCAACGGGGTACCCCTTGCACATGGTACATGACCTTTCCCATAACCAAAATGACAAGACAAGCAGACAATGAGCATCCCAACAATCTTTTATTTACCATATGCATAGCTTTTTATTGAGGATGCTTCATAGATAGCTCATTATGGTGATGCTGCAAGTTTCCACCATGATTAGGCATGGCTTAGGCTAGCGCCCTAGGCGTTTCTCTAACACAAGATACAAACTCCATGGACTTACAAGTCCCCTCTTTATTTCACACGGTGAAATCCATAGACAAAAGAACATGATATCAACTGAGTACAACAAGGTACAAGTGCAATGTTGAAAACGTTCCCCGTGACAGCACTGTTCTGCTAATTCCAACTTATAAGTGCAATCATATACAAAAAAATTGTCACAATGGTTCAAGTTTATTTAGGGGCAAAGAAAAAAGTGTGCCATCAAGTTCGTGAGGGCTTTAATCACTAAGTTTTCACATAACAAAATAGTTTTTAATTGGAAGATAGTTGAAAACAAGAATATACTTGGAATGGTGTAACACACCACACATAGGAGTTTATAGTGGACACTTTGGAAAAACTTGGTTTCTTGGGAGTTGGAGGCATGAGTAGAACTTACTCATACAAGTGGAGGCTAGCAAAAGACTGGGAGCAACCAACTAAGAGAGCAATAATGGCCAAAATCATGCAGTGCAACAAAGCATACTAATCAAAGCAAAGAGTGTTACTACAAGTCAAGGACTAAATGATCATAGAGTCTAATGGTGACTTGTGAGAGTCATAACATGGTGTAAGCATGTGCCAAATCAACCCAAGCAAAGCATCAAAGGAGAATACCACAATACTATGCTTTTGCATGCTAAAACAACGCATAGTTTCTTCAAGGAACACTAAGCAATCCCAATTGTTTGGAACAAGACATGCTACAGCAATAATAACTAAGCATAAGGTCAAAACAAAACCTAGCATGTCATGTTAAAGTCTAAGTCACAGTCAATGTAAGCTCCTCTTGCACTCCAAGCAAGAACTTACTACTCCTTTCCAAACACCAAGCAAACTTATTTGCAAAACAACACAGCGAGAACGGGGGTCCAAACTACTTTATTCAAGAAAACTAAACAACCTAAGAAAAGCAAATGAAAACTAAGATTCTCCAAGAACAACACAACTGTGCATGAAACAATAAAAACAAAGTGTCTAGACAGACCTGAGCTTTTTATTGATGAAGAAGGGGATGCCTTGGCCATCCCCAAGATTTGACGCTTGTACCTCTTGGATATTTCTTGGGGTGACACCATGGTGGCATCCCCAAGCTTGAGCTTTTGTCCATTCTCCATCTCATCGCATCATTCTTTCTCTACACCTGAAATTTTTCCTTCATACAAAACTTCACACAATCTTCATTAGCAACATTAGTGTATTCAAAAGATATTAGACCTCTGGCAAAGCTTTGTAACAGCAAGGATTTTCACTAAATACACAAGCTACTGTAGTAACTCTTTCAAAAAGCTCAATTTCCCAAAAATAACTCAAAAAGGAATTAATAAGAAGCAAATGCAAATAATGGCAGAAATCTGTCAAAACAGACCAGCAGGTAGAACCGATTTTTTCGAACATCTTCTGTTGCTCAAATCAAAAAGTGTTGAACTAACGAAGGTTGGATAACATACTGGGGGATTTATTCATAAATTTTGAGATCAATACAAGTTATAGAGACTCCTCACGAATTTTTATGGTGGAGGACAGAAATATGTTTCGGGACAGCAACTCCCCAAATCTTACTTCCCTCTCATTAGAGGTCATTCTTGGCGCAAAAAGCAAACAAAAAGGATAAGGAGAGGTCATTACTTAATTAATAACTTCCAAGACTCAAGGAAACTCTTTGGTTATCTCGCAACAGGTACTTTTCTTTAACGCCTTTAAGTTAGGCTTGAAAGTTTGAGAAGATGCTCACATAGGAAATATGAATTGAAGCAAAAGATAGCATCAAGAAGCAAATTCAAAACACATTTAAGTCTAACCCACTTCCTATGCATAGGAATCTTGTAAGAAAACAAGTCATAAAAGCACAAAGCAACAAGCATAGGAAAGCAAAATGAGTGCAACTTCAAGATTTTCAACATAAAGAGGGGAAACTTAATATTGTTGAGATACATAAGACCATGTTTCCCTCTCTCATAATAACTTTCAGTAGCATCATGAAGAAAATTAACAGTATAACTATCACATAAAACATTCTTATCTTGAGCCACATGCATAAAATTATTATTACTCTCCACATAAGTTGTGGGAGCAAATTCAACAAAATATCTATCATTATTATTCTCATCACCATAATCATCAAATATAGGAGGCATATTGTAATCACAATCAATTTTATCCTCAATAGTAGGTGGACTGAAAATATCAATATCATCATTGTAATCATCATAAATTGTAGGTAAAGTATCATCATAGGCAATAGAATTTTCAGAATTGGTACCAAAGAGGTTTTCAATATCAAAAGTAGTGTGCTTTTCCCAATCTTGATCACTACTATAGGTAACGGGCATAGGAACATCATCACAAGTTTTACCTATAGTAGATATTTCAAAAGAATCCACAAGAGCATAACATTCATCCTCCTCTTTTTCATCTAATGAGCTTCATGTTTCAGCAATTTCTTCTTACATAGGCTCCTGCAAGGCATTAGTCTCTTCTGTTTGTGGAAAGCACCTATTAAAATATTCAAGAATATAGCCATTTTCTTCCTTGTAATTATCAAAGCAAAATTTGAGTATCCCATAAACCTCATGTTCATAAGGTGCATCATCAGTATTTTTAAGCAAACTGGCAAGTTCAAATGCACCCTTGAAAGCAATAAATTCTTCAATTTGTTCCACATCATCAAAGTCATAATTTCCTGTAACATAGGAAGATATGGTAACATTATCATTATACTCACATTGAAAAGGCAGGTGTTTGTACCTGCTACAGCAACAAGACTTATCCAAGCAATAAGTAACATTATAAGTAGAGCACACGTCTCTAGCAATAGTATTCAACTTATCAATTTGTCCACATAAGTGTTTCCCTTTTTGTGACAAACGGTGTTCCTTATAATAATAATTTTGTTCTTCCGTGAACCCACCTTGCCAATAATAACTAGTTTCAAAGAAACCATCCATTGATAGAAATCATGACCAAAAAAGGCAACAACAAACCAGCAACTAGAGTAGGAACTAATTTTTTTTGTGTTTTGAATACAGGAAGCAAACCAAACTAGACTATTTTTTTTGGGTTTTTTGGAAAGAGGCAAACAAAACCAAGCAAAAGAAACAAATCAAACTAAAAACAAAGTAAGGAGAAAGGAAGTGAAGGACTCCCTATTGAAGACGTCCTTGGCCTCCCTGGCAACGGCGCCAGAAAACTTGGTGGCTTGACGGGGAGGAAGAAGTTTGATAGCCTTTTAGTTCCCCGGCAACGGTGCCAGAAAACTTGTTGATGCGCCTAGTTGATGTGGGTGCACTTCGTTGGTGAACCCCAAGAGCAAGGTGTGAAGCAGCAAGTAGCAAGTATTCCCTTAGTCTAGAGACCGAGGTTATCGAACCAAAATGAGGAAGGAAACGTCACACAGGTGTTAAAAGCAACACGGAGACCTGCACAACACAAACTCAAGACTTTGTCCCAATGAACAGTGAGGTTGTCAAGCTCACTGGCTTGTTGTAACAAAGGATTAAACGTATGGTGTGGAAGGTAATGGTTTGCAGCAAGTAAACAAGTAACAGTGGAAGATGTATCAATGGTAAAGATTGGACCGGGGTTCATAGTTCACTAGAGGTGCTCTCCTTAGATAAACAACAGCACATCTACAACCAAAGAGATTATTGTCACTTCCCTTGGAAACTAGAGGCATCAACCCACTATCGAGCATAAAGACTCCCTCTTGGAGTCACTAGAAACTACTTGGCCAAGATAGCTACTAACAACGTAGAGCATGCAAGATCACAAACAACACAGACATGATAGAATCATAAAGACAAAACCATTAACCAAACCAACATAATAATCTCAATATCCATCGGATCCCTGCAAACACAACATGCATGATTACAAATGGATTAGATCTTGATCATGAACAGAGCTCACAAGATCTATACATGAAAACACAAAGGAGGAGATACAACCATCTAGCTACTACATGGCCACCAAACCCTAGCCCGGCATGGGCCCACCTATGGTCTCGCCTGGGATGGGTCTGCCCCCCCTGGCTGGCCCCTCTGGATCTCCTCTGGACTTCTTGTTCCCCACAGAAATTAATTGACTTTGTCCTTTGTCCTGTCCAATTCCGATAATATTTCTTTACAAACTTTTCTGAAACCAAAAATAGCAGAAAACAGGCATCTGGCACTGTTGCAACTTGTTAGTAGGTTAGTACCAGAAAACATGTAAAAATCATCTCAAAGTGTGGACAAGTAAAGCAAAGTAGATACTAAACAAGCATGGAGCATAAAATATTATAGATATGTTTCCAACGTATCAATAGTCTGGCCACGGGAATAGCCAGGGACGAAGCCATGAGTACTCTTTAAGTACTCGCAAACTATCACTAACAAGTAAAGTGGTTTCAAGTAAGAATACTAAGCTCTAGGTTATTTTGCAAAAAGCCAGATTTATCTCTAGCTGAGTTTAGAAGCAAAGAAAACTAGTTACGGGTTTTATAACACCTAAATGGGAACTTGAGTTTTCATATCAAAACTTTGTTATGGTTAAGTCAAAGTCATGATTCATTTCACAAGTCATTTTGAAAACATCTGACGACGGAACAATATGGTCACTCCAACTTTCCATAACCGTGGACGCGGGTATTCGAATAGTTTGACACTCTATAGAGGTGGTACACTTTCACTACAATATTCGATACATCCATCAGGAACAATCCTGAATTCACCATACTCATTATGCGGATAATAAATCCTAACCTTTTAATTACACACCCTAGTATAGGAACCTCTCCTATGAGTTTGGCCTCCCAACCATGACCATCTGTCATCTTGGGAACTGCATAGGTGGACAATCATCACGAGGTAGCCTCAGATCAAACCTCGGCCGCAAGGGAAACCATACTAAGATATATAAACTTCCAGTCAAGCCCTACCCAAATTCGGGTATTGTGGTTGTACGGTAAAATTTGAATGGTATCGCATCCAGACACAGCCATCAGTTGTATAAAGGGCTAAGGCTAATGCCTCAACATTTTCATCATCAAAAATCATCTGCTGTTCAAGAACACATGTTAAAACATCTCATTAGAATGACTCATCATTCTAAGGTTTTCATAACCATTTTCACCAAGTATTCCCATCTAAAGCGATCAAGTTGTAGGCTTAGCACTAGCCACTAAAGTTGGGGGTAAACACTAATGTGGGGTAGTAATCAAGTGTGACTTATCTAAGTTCAATCTCATGCCTCAGGATGACATCAAGATCTACCTAACTTAGGCCAAGTTTTATGCTCTTTATGCTACCTTTAATATCTTTCCAAAACTTACAAGTCACTAAGAAACATAACTAAGGAGCTTCGATAAAGAAATAATAGAATAAAGCTTGCAATTAAAACTAGGATTTGGGGTAATCAAGGTTGCAAGTGTTAGCTTGCTAGGATGGCTTGATAAAGGTAGCTTGCTAGTTAAATTTTAGTGTTAGGCTTGCAAAGTTGCAAGTGTAAGCTTTCATGGTTAACAAACTTGCAAGTGGTATCTTGCCTTGTGTAGTGTAGTGGTTGAAGTTCGCCTCTGCTTCCTCTTCGTAGTAGTCTCCTTCCTCTTAGTATCCTTGGTCTGTACTAGCGTCTATAAATAAATACGAAGTACACAATCACCAAACAATAATTAAATACTTCTATTTAGCACACCAGGGTTTTCACTAGTTGATCTAGTATCATCACAATCATCACAAGCATTAAAGCAATAGTTTTATTCTTTTTATTTTAGAAAAGTAATTTCTACTCATTGAAAAACTACTTAAGATTTAATATTCTCAAATTAAAACATGGGATCATGTTGACACATGTCATAACCACATATTTCAATACTTGGGAATGTGATTTAAAGTGGTGTCACAATTTAATAAGGTTTAACCTTTTTATTTTAATTAATTAAAGTGATTAGAAATGCCTATGGGGCATTCTTTTATTACTTGTCCATATTTACTGCAAGTAAAACTAGATATTTTATTATAATCAGAAAGGTCTTGTCAAATGTGATTTTTGAGAGTTGGAATCAACTCAAAATCTTTTATGGTTGAATTTTGAAAAATGTTTGAATGCAGAAAAGTCTCTGCCTTGTTATTTTTACAATAGGTGATCTATAATGCCAAATAGTTTAAATCCAATGGGCTTGGATTAAGAATTTCCATATCTTTCTAGCAAAATTATTTTCATGAAATTTGTTTTAGTGAATCTTCCTAAATTGATTTTTGAATCAACAGACAGAACTAGGTTTGAATCTAAAATGAAAAATCTAAATTTGAACTAACTGGGTCACGCAGGAAATCTAACTGCGCCGGCCCACTACGCACAGCGCGCGCGGGGGCTGGTTAAGTGGTTGTCCCCACTCGTCAGTGAGACAGGGGTGCGAAGGGGTACGGGCTAACTAGGACCATAGGATTAGATCGAGGATCAACGGCTCACGGCCATCGTCCTCGTCTGAACAGAACGCGACGAGCTCGAACCCGAGTGCGGCCAGCGGGGGTCTGTGGCGGCTCACCGGGGCTCATGCGATGGTCGGTGATGGGGGCGAACGACGAAGTCGACGACGGCGGTTCTCCTAGTACTGGCGGCTCCTCCTGGGGTGGCTCCAATCAACGACGCCCTTCTCCTCTGGCAGCGGCAGGCTCCGACGAAATTTCGGTGATGCTGCGCTCGCCTTGCTCCGGGAAGAAGTGGAAATGATCAGTGAGAGGTGGGAAGTGGAATGGTGTGAATAAAACGAACAGGGATGGCCTCTATTTATACTGCGATGAGGGAACCGAAGGGTGCTGGCAGAGCTCGTCGGGGTTGGGGTTACAACGAGCTATGGGCATGGCTGGTGGTAGGGGACAGTGTGCGGTCTCCTGGCGGTGCTCGACGTCTTGATGGCGCGGCAAGGGGCGGTGCGGTTCGGTTGGAATGCACGGGCGTTCTGAGCGGCACCGACAGTGGTTTTTATGACGCACAGTGGCTACGAGTCGTGCGGCGGCGAACAGGGTTGTCTGGGAGGTTCCTGGGACGTTGGTGATCACATACACGGGCAGCGAAGATGGGGCGCGGTTTGTGCGAGCGTGTCGAGCGCGGAGCTCTGGCGTGCTCTGGACATGGCAGAGACAAACCGGGTGCGGCATGTTTGCTGTGGTCCATGGCTTGGCAAGGGTCGAGGGCTAGACAGGGGGTGGCGGTGGACGGTGGCGTGCTTCCTGGACACGATGGCTAGGCGCGGCGCTTGCTCTAGCTAGATTGCCATGGTCGGCCTGCAAGGGTGCTCTCGGGCAGGCTCGGCATGGCACATTGAATAGGGGCTAGGTTGGTTCAATGAATTTGTTGGCACTGGGGGATATAGGGGTGATCAATGGTGAACAATATTTAGCCAAACTACTGCTCAAAACAGTGAAGTTTGGCCAAATTTGGTTTCTGTCTCTAGGTGTTTGATGAAATGGCCGCAAGAAATTCATATTTGAATTTTTTATTGAAACTTGGTGAGTGTAATGGTCACATAATAGGTGGTATCTGGTTGATTGGATTTTTCAAGGTGCACTGGTTTAGTTGGGTTTTGAGAAATGGTTATCTTACCATATGCACTAGATTCAATTTTCAAATGTCATTTGAATAGGGTTGCCAAATGTTTCTGTGGGTTTGTAAGGTGGGCTTGGGTTCACTTTTACTTGGTCTAGCAAGGGGTGAAAATAATTGGATTTGTTTCTTATTGGAATCTTGGACTAGAAACACTCAAAGTGGTCTAGTGAGCAAGATTGGCAAAAATGACCATTAGCTCATTTTGTTTGTTTTTGAATTTCTATTGATTTGATTCTTCCTACAAATGATTTAGATGATGTTGTTTTCATCTTTAAACCAATCCTTGCCATTCATAACAATCACACAAGTCCATTCAAGCATTCATGCATTCATCACATACACACATGCATTCATATTGATTTTGATTAACAAAAGTTTTTGTTAACCCTAAACTTGGGTGATTAGAACTTGATAACCTTGATTAATATTTTTGGGATGTTACACTTTTGGTCTGGGAATAACCATTTTTTCACTCGTGTTTCCAGGCGTGGTTCCCAGATGAGGAAAAATCGGTGACATATTTGAATTTTTTTGTTCCCGCCAGCGAAATCTCGCCCAAACATGTTTGATAGAAATCGGCCAAAAGAGTTCGACGATCAAATTATTTCAAAACAGGATGAAATCCGGCGATTATTCGTCGACGGGGATGGGCTCCTCCCCGGCGTGTCTGGTACGACGGGGATGGGCTCCTCGGCAAGGATAGGGCCTGCCGGAAGATTGGAGGAGGTGGAGGCAGAGCTCTGCGAAGGAGTGGTGGCCGAGATGGTCGGCGCCTGGCTCAGCGTGTTGGGGTTGATGTCCTCGTCGAGGATAGTGGTGCGGCGTGCCATGTACCAGGCCTTGATCTGGGGGCTCATCACTGAGGTGTATTTTCCGCCCATGAGGTACTGGAGGTATGTGTTCCTCTTCTTGGCGGCGAAGTTCGCCTTCAAGAGGTTGAGCATCATGTCTTGGTTCTGCAGCAGCTACGTCCACCTCTTGTTGGCCTTCTCCTCCCTTTTCTCGGCATGGGCCTTGGATTCGGCGATGCACTTCTCGATGGATGCGTGGAGACGTTCGGCGGGAGGTCCTATAGCTTTCAACATCTTCACCTTCTTCTGGCCAACCTCCAGCCTTCCTTCTCCGATAGCTGGGGAAGCCTCCGGGTTGTACATGCCTTCTTTATTATTGGCAAGGATCACACAAGTGTACACCCATTTTTGGCAGTTCTTTATCTTAACAAACACATGATGGAACTTGAACTTCGTGCCAATGTCGTCCCAGTACATTTCGAGTGCACGGACGAGCTCCAAAGACAAGGCGAAGTGTGTCAGGAAAGGCATGACGTCGGCACATTTTTGGCTATAGGTTGGTGAACTACCTTGTTATCCATGCTTCTGCCGCTAAAATGTGTACGTTCGATCTCTTCGAGAATTCAATGCCACTTGTTGCACGCCTTCTGCATGAGTCCCTAGTAATTGATCATGGACTTCTCGTCGCGCTCCATGTGGACCTTGCTGAATTTCAGGTCCAAGAGGTTGCACTCATCGAATGCGATCTTCACACATCTCCAATAATTCTCCAGGAATTGGTTTGCACCAGTGATGGGATCCATGCTCACCGACCTCCAATAATTCTCTAGGAATTTCAGGTCCAAGAGGCATCCACTTGACACGAGGCTCTGGTGGCGCCGACATCCTTGCCTTCTTCTTGCTCTTCGCCGCCGCCAAGGCGTCCTAAGGCGTCCCTAGCTTGTGTCTGGTCGGCCTAGACTTCTATAAAATCCTGGGACTCGAGGCCATGTTCGGCGTTGGCCCAAGACTGTTCTTCAGTGAAGAAGGAGCTGATGTCGTCCGCTATGGAACCAGAGGCGATCATGTCCAACATGTAGGCGTCGCCCGCCATTCCGCCGAACATGTTGGGGATTCCGAGTCGCCGAAGGGGATGGGTGAGGAGCTGCTGCCGGCAATAGAAAAAGACTGCGGTGCATGGCCGACGAAGTGCCAATGTATGAGAGAGAGATGGCGTAGGGGATGTTGGTGTCGATGTTGAAGGATGGAGGGCGAGGTGCAGGGCAGGGGAAGAGCACGTTCGGGTTGAACCCACCGTCGAACTCGGGAGAGGATGAGAACCTCTAGCACGGGTTCGCCTGGCTCTCCTAGAACATAGCCGGCGAGATAGGCAAGAACCCGGACAGAGATCTGATGCTTGGTTGGCTCTCTCAGTGCGTGGAATACTATGCAGTGACGATCAGCGCCGGGCGTGACATCTCTGTACGCGCGGCGTGCTTCGAAGCTGCTTGCGCTTACCTTATTGTCTATGCCTCCATGATCGCATGTGCCTCCTCCAACCTTGTCGTCCTGTCCTCTCGGCTATCTGTTTCGATCTTCCTCCGCTGGACATCGTGCAACCATGATGGCTGTGAAATATAACCATCCACGTCGACATTTAAACTAGATATTATTTAGATATTTGATGAAATGTCTCTCTAAATCCTGCCACTAATGCCTAATGATCAAAGGGGTATGCAATCCTTTCTTGCTATTTTTCTCTGCATAGATAATGACATATGATGATGGGAATCACAACATAAATTTCAAATATACGAGATTTCCAACACGTCAAAGAAACCAGGAGACATGAAGTGGATCCAGAAGACTTAACGACCAACTATACGACAGGAAATTTATTCCGGCCATATAGTTGCCATCGACTCCATTAGGTCAAATAGAACAACTTTTGTGAAGGGTTCCCTATATAAAGAGGCTTCAGGCGACGAGGAAACAACACTTCTTTTCGACCTGAACTCTCCTAGCCACCAGAAGCCGCCATGCTGGAGGAATAGATCTAGATCTAATATCCAAACCCTTCTTCACCACCATAGCCATATTCCACCACTTGTAATAGTATATCACTTCTCCAATTGGCGACATTCTAAGACTATTTTCTATCAATCTTATGATCTCTATTACAATGTTTATGATTATTGATTTCATCTCTATGTGTGAGTAATTCTCCTTGGGCTAAGGGCTTCGGCCTAGCCATGTAGCTTTTTGTGCATCTTATTTATCATAGATGGGATCATGTATTAGTTTGTATGACATGATGATTATTGTACCCTCTCTTGCCTCAATCTAAGTACTTGTCAGGTACCCAAGACCCGAGGATTGATTCAGGTATAGGGAGTGCGAGTGATGACTGATTTGGAGGTTAGGAACCCCAGTGATAGAAGGGGTAGTACGGCTATATGTGAGGGATTTTCTTGGGATTAACGGTGACATCACTATGCATATCATTAGTTCTCTTTCTTCTATGTATGAGACTAGTAGGTTATTGTTATAAGCGGTTGCGGAGGCGATAACAATTATGGATGCACTGCCCACATATAATTATCTTGCTCTAACAATTATATAAATACTTTATTATTATCTTTTATTCCCATTAGATGTTTTGCACAGCTACTGGTGAAACCTAAGACCCTAGGCCCTCTCTATCTCCATCATCAAAAACAACAAAAAGATCGCAAAATCTTGGTCCAGTGAAAACACAAAAAGGAATTTTAAAACTCTCGATGGTCCATTTAAGTAACCTCATTTTGCTTTCTGCTTCCCGAGGATTCGATAAACCTAGGTCTACTAGGTAAAAAGAAATATACTACATCTGTAATCCGAATCAAAGGTATCAACCCTTTTTCTGGCGCTATTTCCGGGGAAGCAATAGCTACCCTGGTAAGGATAGTAGGAACCTTGCTAGTTTTAATTCTTGTTTTTAATTTTGTTAGTTTGCTTTTAGTCTTTATTTGAAAAACCAAAAAAATAGTTAGTATTTTAATTCTCGTTTTTATCATCATTAGTAGTTTTTTAAGAAAATCCAAAAACATAGGAAATATGGCTAAAAAGAAGCTTGGGGAGTTTGCAACTCCCAACAATGATTATTTGCCTACTCCTATTACTCAGCCAGCAATTGCTGCTGAAGATTATGAAATTAAGCCCCACTATTTAAGTTTGGTTCAATAGAATCAATTTGGAGGCTCTGCTGTTGAAGATGCAGGTATGCACTTAACTACTTTTACTAAAATTTGTGATATTATGCGCATTAAAGATGTTGACCCTGACACGGTCAAGTTGTGTGTATTTCCTTTATCTCTTAGAGGAAGAGCAAAAGAATGGTTGCTATCTTTGCCTAGAAATACTATTGCATCATGGGTGGAATGTACTTCTTTATTTATGACTAAATTCTTTCCACCTACAAAGACTATGCAACTAAGCAGGGGCGGAGCCAGGATTTGACCATAGGAGGGGCGAAGAAGACAACGACCACTTAACGCCATAGAAGATTCTTTCAGAGTGAATGGAATAGAAAAAAATTTCTTTACATGACTGAATGACATAGAATATAATATAACACAATTTTGGATATTTAACAAATAGCATCAATATCAAATATGGAAATTGGCACAATTGATTTTGTAGATTTCTCTTCATTTTTTGATCAACTATTTCTTCAAAAAAATCTATTGTACTACCAGTCTTCCGTTGATTTTGTCTTTCAAATCTATGTCAATGTACACAAATCAATATGTAACTTCTATCAATCTAACAAAAGATTAACCAATGGTAAATACGAATTGGATTGGCAAATCTAATGCACAAAATACCCTAGGTATAGACATCATGTGTGACTACACCTGAGGGTGAGGAAGCAATCACATATTTCATACAGATTATGGTCGACAAAGCCACATAGATGTTAAATGAAGCACCAAAACGGCTTGCACCAAGGCGGCCAGGCCATAAATTGGTCTGATCTAATATGTCGGAGGCATATGTAGGTGGTGAGCGGAAGGCAACAGAGTCATATGTAGACGGTGAGCGGTAGAAGGCGGCACCCTAGGGCAGCAACCCCAAATTCCTACTCCTACCAATTAGGGTACATACACGATAGATCGATCCTCTAATTCCTATCTATTATATGTTTGTGGCTAGGAGCAGATCATTATTTGTATCGAGGCAACAATGCCACGACCGAGAGATGGTCTAATGGGTATTAGTTCGTTAGTCCACAACTAAATCAGTTAACCATTGGCTAATTAATTATGTACTAATATTTAGCCATTAGCGCACATACAATAATATAGATGTACCAGTAGATACTATCAAACGTTGAGGGGGCGATCGATTAGGGGGGTCTAGCCCCTGATCGCCCCCCTTGGCTCCACCCCTGCAACTAAGATATAATATTACTGGTTTTAGACAGGAAGAGCGTGAGCCACTAGTGCTTGCATAGGAGAGAATAAAAGAATGCATGAGAAACTGTCCTAGCCATGGGATGGAAGATTGGTTAATTCTCCATTTATTTTATAATGCTCTTAACCCTGTGTCTAAGTCTATGCTTAATATTGCAGCTGGAGGAAAATGTATGGGTAAACAAATTACCGAAGCAAAGCAGCTGCTAGACAATATGAAAGACAACCATGCCCAATGGCATGTGGAAAGATCAAACACGAAGAAGGTGAACTCTGTCACACCTCAAGAAAATGAAGAACTCAATGCTAAGTTTGATGAACTCATATTAGCCTTCAAAGGTAAGGAAACCCAGGTAAGAGCTACTCTCGAACCAACTATTGAAGAAATAGACTTCATAGACCGTAATGATTATAAACCTGCTTGGAAGAAGAATTATAATCCAATTTTTCAGAAACAATATTCTAGCCCTGCAGGTAACTCTAATAATAATATGGCATCAAGTAATATCTCCAAGAAACTCTTAAATCTTTTATGGACTCACAAAATGAGCAAAACAATATTCTAGTTAAAATAACGGAGAACCATGATGCTATCCTTGGTAAATTATCTAACCAAGCTGTTAGTTTGAGGAATGATTTGCAGGCCCTCTAAGAAAGAACAAGGATTGTTGAGGCACAACTGGGTAATATAACCAAGAGTCAAACTCTCATTCTAGCTGAATTTGCAGGTAAAGCTGAGCCCAATCCGGTAGAAGACCTCAAGATGATAAGAATCCAAAGGGAGGAGCCTGAAGAACTTGATTATAGCAATGCTCCTTCACCAAATTACACAGTTGAAGATCTTGTAAAAAAGGATCAATATCAAGATTCCGGTAAGTGAAGACAATGAGTAAGCCATGTATCAACACTTCGTTAATCAGGTAGCAATAAAGTTACGTGAGCTTGAGGAAGAATATAAGAAAATTACTAAAAAATTACCTATTAAACTTGATGATATATTTAAGCCTACTATTAAGATTAAAATTGGGACTAATGAAATAGCTAAACTTTGTGATCTAGGTGCAAGTGTTTCAACAATTCCAAAGAGTCTTTTTAATAAGTTAAATCTTGACTCTTTTGAAATCACTGAGGTAAAATTGCATCTAGCAGATTCTACATATAAAAAAGTAGTAGGAATTGAAGAGAATACCTTAGTATATATTAAAGGTTGTCGTGCTCTTATTGATTTTTTTATTGTTGACATCCCTGAAGATGCTACTGCACCTATCATATTTGGCCGTCCTTTCTTAAGAACTATTAAGGCTTTGATTAAACTGCATGAAGGGAACGTGAAGCTCCAATTTACTTCTCGGGATCATTTTGTTATCCATTTTCCTAGGAAAAAGAAAGCCAAGAAATATGAGAAGGAGGCCATCACTTTGAAGTCCAACTATTTTGGAGTGGGTGTTCCACTCATATGTCCTAAGTGAGCAACATCAAGGTCAAGCTATTGACCATAAAATAGCGCTGCATGAGAGGCAACCCATGTGAAATAAAGGTTTGAGTAAAGTTTTAAAGTTTTAGTTTAAGTTTAAGTTTTATGTTCAATAAAGAGTGCTAGAAAACTCCAGTGAGAAGGAGAGATCCCGTGGTACTAAAAATTCCTATTTTATACATGCCAATGTTGGTCGACAATTTAGTATGTCATTTTTCTGTCAAAACATGGTGTTTCTCTAAGTTTCAATCTAAAAAGTAATTCTTGAAGAAACAGACATTTTTTGATGTATACAGTACCTTTAATGACTAACTATACGGCGGGAATAAATATTCCAGCCGTATAGTTTGTAGGGGCTCGTACCATGGAAAACATAAAATTTCTATCGCATGAACACACACAAGCCAACATCTATCTACTAGATTGTAGCAAAGAGTTGATAGAGTACTAACCCTTGAAGATCCAAAGCGGTTAACGAGAGCAGATTCTCGTGCGTGATGTAGTCGTTCACTTGCCGATCTCAAGATCACGCAGACGATCCTTCTGGCGCTGCGTTTTGGCAGCGTTCCCGTAGCCTGTCACACATACGGTACTCGATGAAGACCTTCCTCTCACTTGTTCCAGCAAGAAGCGGAGGTTGTAGTTCTCTCCTCGCGATTCCGGCAGCACGACGTTGTGGTGTCGGAAGTAGAGGAAAGATCCCGCAGGGCTTCGCCTTAAGCTAGAGCAAGTTAGAATGGAATAGAAGGGTTCCCCGATGTTCTAGGGTTTAGAGGCCAGAGAGGAGGATGCGTGGCCGGCGGAGGCTTGGGTGGCGACAACACGGAGGCGGCACAGGGCAGGCTTGTGGGGAGGGGTTGTGGTAGTGTTGTGGTTTGGGGCATCCCCCTCCCCTATATTTATGAGAGGGAGAGGCAGCTAGGGAGGGGAGTTTGAATCCTCCTCCAACTCCCTCTCCTCCTTGGTGCATGGTGGAGGGAGAGGAGGTTTCCTCTCCTCCCTCCACTAGGATACATTGTCCAGTTTGACTTTTCAAACTTTCCTTTTGACTTTCAATTTTGGAGTTTGATTTGTCACTTTCATTTGCAGAGCCCTTTGACCTAGGACATGATGCAACCATTCCACTTTGTCATGACTCATTAATGTACCCATCCCCTTCCGGTTCGGTGAACCTTCTAGACCCTTCTAGATCATTCCAGTGAAAACACCAGAATCATTCCCGAACTCCGGAATTGAGCTTTCCTTATATGAATCTTATTCTCTGGACCATTCCGGATATCCTCGTGATATCCCGGATTCCATCCGAGACTCCGAACAACATTCGGTCTTCTTAATCACATTCCATATCTACTAAACAACATCGAATCCGTAAGTCTGTCTCCCTACAGTTCGTGAATTATGTAGACATGACCGAGAGTCTTCTCTGATCAATAACCAATAAGGAATCTGGAAATTCATATGGCTCCCACATATTTATATGATTACTTTGCGATCGAATGAACCATTTACAGACGATATCAATTTCCCTTTGTCTCGCGATACTTTACTTATCCGAAGTTTGATCGTCGGTATCTCTACAGACCTAGTTCAACCTCGTTACTGATAAGTACTCTTTTATCGTTCCCGTGATATGTGATCCCTTGTGAGCCAGTCTCATTCTTGCAAGCAAATTGGATGACATTCCACCAAGAGGGCCCAGAGTATATCTATCCGTCATATGGATGGACAAATCCCACTCTTGATCCATGTGCCTCAACACATACTTTCTGAACACTCAATGCCACCTTTATAACCACCAAGTTACGAAGTGGTGTTTGATGTCATCAAAGCATCCATTCGTTGATGGTGATTAACATGATCTCATGGTATGTAACACCCCGGTTCTGAAAAGACCGTGGCCTCTATGTGACATGCCAATCCCTGGATCGGTTCATTGGCCCACAATAGAGTAAGATAGATAACATAGCAAAATATCCGTGTATCATAAATAACAAAGATCCAGAGTACCATTATTACAATAAAAGCTTAGCACAAAGCTAGCTCAAATTATTCTGGTAGCAACATAAATAACTAAATCCTCCATTCTTCAAATTTCCCACAAGTGAACAAGTGCCGAGTGGAGTACCGTGGCCTATAACGATCAATCAGAATCGGAATAACCTGCAACATGAAACGTAGCAGCCTCGAAGGGTCAATACATGGAATGTATGGCAAGTAGAGCTAGTAAAGGAGACAATAGTACTAACATCTACATGCATATTTGGCAAGTGGAGCTGTGTCTGGCTTGCATTTGCAAATACATTTGTCCTACTTTCATAAACAGTTTTTGATTTTCTTTGAAAAGATCCCAATTAAGTTAACACAACAATATTAAAATAATTATGAAATTAGAATGAGCGAGAAACATGTCATGGAATCAATATCAAGCAACTCGGTTGTCCATAACCGGGGACACGGCTAATCGATTAGATTATACACTCTGCAGAGGTTAGTACACTTTACCCATGTGACTTGGCCAGCCCAGATCTTACCATCACTCTCATTTTGGGTGATGATAGGGAGAAGACCAAGAAGAGACTATTCGGGAAGTAGCTCCTCAATCCCGACGCGCACCGGTCCAACCTACCAAAATTCTACATCTCTGGATACGCGGGTTCGAGTTACCACAACCTACTAAGTCCAACCAACCGCCCATTCCATTATTGACACATGGTTGTACACGTAAGCTACACAAGAAGCCAATCATTCTCTCTTGATACCTGGGTGCCTTTCCGCAATGAAACCACCAAGAATTATCAATACCATCACACCCAGGGGATTCATTGATTAAGTTGTTTTAGTTTTCACAAACCAATACTTTTAGAAACAAGTCTCAATGATGTAACCCAGCCCTCGTTCAACAAAGCATGGCTAAGCACATCTAGCAACGGTGGTTCATATACAAGGAAGGCCCTACCACATAATAGGACATAGCATAGCGTTAGTATCAACCTACTCATGCATCTACAAAATACACGACAATGCATTGAAAATAGTAGGAAGATATCATGAACAATAGCATCTACTTTCCTTGTTTGTAGCGGTCGGAAGAACAATCCACACACGAGCAAGCGTTGCACTCGTCACAATCTACACGACACAATTGCAATCATAAACAAACAATCCACAAGCATATGCAACAAAGATGATGCATGAATGCAAGAACGACAAGCGAATTGGTGCTACAGCTGCACCTCAACATCCTATCCCATAATACTATCGTTTGCATGCATGGAAAATAGTTTTAGCGCTAGGAAAACTAATAGACAAAAGTAATGCTCAAAACTAGAGCTAGAAATTAAATAATTCACTACCGGTAGTATACTATTTTTAAAATCTTGGGAAAATTCTACCGCATAGGCATCGCTGATTAGAAACAGCACCAATTGGAATTACTCGAAAATGAATTATAAAACTCCCCGAGTAATCAAAAAACTGCAGAAATCCACTAGACAGTTTCTGCAGAATATTTTACTGTAAGCCTATCTTTTTATTTCACGATGAGATTCCCCTCGTTCCACTGAATCCAGGGACATATCATACGCGATTTTTGGAGCTACAGATCTTTTTCTACGAATTTATTACTCCAAAAGGCCACTAACTAGTTTGATTAAACTACTAAACCTTGCTGCAAAAGCCTGAACCAACGGTATAGGGAGATTCTACACGACTCACTGAATCTACACATATTTTATTTGCAATTTTTGGCCAAGCGGTTTAATTTCTACGCAATTTACAAGATTCTACCGAAATCTGTCAACTACAAGGATTAACGAAATTGACCAGTCAATTGTGTCTGTTGACTGGTCAAAGCGTCTGCTGACTGGGCGTCTGACTAGTCAACGCCTGAGTCTGACCGGTCAACTAACGATCTAAGCCGCTGATCTGAGATCTGACGGTGGCTGCTGTCTTACCGGAAACAAACGGCAAAACGGACGGCGGCGAGTTCCGGACGGCGACGGCGATCGGTTCCGGCGTCGGGGTTTTTCCTGCACGGAGGAAGACGGTCAACGAGCGGTTATAGTGGTCATCGCGACGGTGCAAGACGGCGCGCGTAAGAGCGGGCGTGCGTAGGGCAGCAGCAGCGCGCAGCAGCGCATGCGGTAACGCACGCAAGCAGCAGCGCGTGCGACAGCAAGCGGTGCAGCAGCGCGGCAGCGGCAGCAGCACGCGCGCGCAGCAGGCGCGCAGCGGCGGCAGCGGCAGCAGCGCAGCGAGCGCGGCGCGCGCGCGGCCCGAGGCGCGGCTCAGGCGGGTGGCGCGGGTCGCGGGGTGGCGCGGCTTGGCGGCGGCGAGATGCGGCGCCTGCGGCGGGGCAAGGTGGCGTCGGCGGCGGCATGTGGCATCCCGCAAAACCACTGCTAGAAAATCGCGTTGTTTTTGTGCATTGCATCATCATGACTGCATGCTCATGTCATCATGCCGCATTGCATTTGAGCATCGTCGTCATCATGCATTTGTTTGTCTGAAACTATTTTCGAAACGCCTAGTTTGTTTTCTAAATAACCCCCGTCTTTATTTCAAATTAAAACATCGGTCTGTTCAGATCTTTTATTTGTCTAAAAAGTATTTACAAAAATGTTTTACAAATAAAATAAATAATCAAATGTTTTGTCCGGGGAGGCAGTCCGATCAGTCAGGCCAGAGGCCCAACCTGACCAGACTACCTACCACCCGGCCCATCTAAAGAACCCTAAACCCTTTTCTACCTAAACCTAGTCTACCCAGCCCCCTCCACCTCACCCCGACCAATCACAGCTTGCCACCTCACCGTTCCCTCCACCTCATCGCTCGACACAGCCACCTCACCAATCCCAGCCGCCACCTACCGCCAGCATGGGCCCACCCTGACCCCACCTGTGCGTGTCCCACCCCCCACACAGCCACCACGCAACACTCAGCACACCACACGCACATCACACGCACGCGCTCGGACCCCCCTGGATCCCACCCCCACCGATCCCCACGCGTGGCCCCACCACCCACGACCCACCCCGCGTTTCTCCCTCCCCCGTTCTTCTCTGTGCCGCCCCGCCGTTCAACCGTCGCCACCAGCCCCGATCCGCCCTCCTCGCGATCCCTCCTGTCGGGGCCCCTCCTCTCTGCTCCTCCGGCTGTGGCCGCTCCGCCCAGGGCCGACCTCGCCACCGCCCGGAGCTCCACTACCGCCTCCCGGCGCCTCTCGGGCTCCGCCGACCAAGCTTCCCCGCCTCCGTTCGGCCGCCTCCAGGGTCGGCGTCCTCCGCCTGTGGTCCTCCCCAAGCAGGCCCCGCCGGCGCCTGCCTCCCTGGGCCTCGATCTTGTCCCGCCGCCGCCGTTCCTCCGGCGACGCCCCCCTCCGAGCCTGCACCGCCACCGGCCGCTGCCTACCGTCCCTACCCGCGAGCTCCCCACTCCGCCCTCTGCCATGGACCGCCTCCATCGACGCCCCCCGCGCACCCTCGGACCGTGCCCACCTGCGAGCTCAGCCGCCGCCCCGTGTCTGCCTCCGCGCCGCGCGAGCCTGGCCGGCCCCGCATCCATCACCCTGGTGCAGAGCTCGGCCACGCGTCCTGCCTCTCCCCTGCTTCAACCAGAGCCACCCCAGTCACGCCGTCCGCGGCCTCCGAACTCTGCCTCTGTTCCACGCGTCTGGACGAGCGACATTATGGTAGATTTGCTGTGTTATGTTCCCGCCAGGAGCACAATGCCAAGGACCTATACCGAAGTGGCCAATGATTGTATCTGTGTGGTGTTGTTAAGAAGATGGGGTTGTCCCAAAATCGAGTCGAGGAGTCATGTGCTGTTGCACAAGTCCAAGATCTGCATCATTTGTGTCATGACCAAGACTATCTGAGGATCGATCTCGCCGAGACCCCGAAGCCCGATCCCGGTGATCCAAAGGCCACGCCAAGACCCAGATCCGAAGACCAAGACCTCGAGCGTGCCGACCCGGATGCGGAGTCGAGAACCCGAACGCCAAGATCGCCGATGCGAATACGCCAAGTTCGTCTACCCCGGACATCGTGCGACAAGATCTACTTCACAGATCTAAAGACCCCGGTACCCGATCCACTCAAGTTCGCCATCGACGACAAGATCGGCACCGACCAGGGCGGATCCGACGTGCCCCCGACGCCAACCAAGTTCTTCTTCTCGGATGCGACAAGATCGACTTCCGTTGTCCGAGACCGATCTCGTCGAGCCGTTCTCCCGTCGAACCCTGGACCCTGAGACCGACCCCGAGCCCTTCGGAGCCCAAGTTCGCCGAACCCTAATGTGATCCCCTATCCAAGACCCCATTATTTTATAATATGACATTATCAACTGATGCATGTTAAATTGTTCATGCATGCATACTTGTCATGTGGTTTGGGGGCCTTATGCCGATTCACCTTATAATCAAATATGGAGTCTATATGCGGGATATCTTTGTCTTATTCTGGACTCCATTTAAATTGGCAAAGCGAACCGAAGCCATGTTTTGTCTTGCTAATCCAACATTTAAAATGCAGGGTAGCTAAACAACATGAACCACCTAAATAAATGTCGGGACCCCGGTTCCGCTTAATCTTGCCTAATCGCATCGCATCTTTGCCATGTCATACATCATACATGCATCATGCCCGACCTTCTGCCGTAGTATTAAATATTACAACCGGTGTTTATTCTAGTGCTTTGCTTCTTCACGGATTAGGCCGATGAGTTGATGCGAGTGTCGACCCGATCTTCGGATGAAACTTCGGCAATGTTTTCAGGCGAGCATCTCCCCCTTTCTACCTATCTTACTTTTATAGTATTTATTCCCTCCTATTGATCTATTGCTATCTGTGTTGCGATGCTCTAGCTTTCGTACCTGTGATATCCCTTGCAACCTTATATTTCCTTGGACACATCCTATTACCTGTTGTTTGGTAGATAGTTGGACTTGCGCGTCGTAGTCGCTTGCTCAAGTGTTGTTGCGTGTCGTCCAGTACCACAGTTGTTGGAGTATTGCCGTGTGTTTATTGTTGGAGATGATCAAAACTTTAATTATTGTTTAACCACTAAAATTGAAGTAGGTAAATGCAGAGGCACAGGTGGGCAATAGATGTTATTTGGTTGTTAACCGTCCACTTGTGTCCCGTAGGACCCCGAGTACTTGATACCTGTTCCTTGAATATTCGCGCTATCCACATTCGGGATGATTATGGGACCCCCCTGAGCCAGAGCTTGATTCATTCTTATTTCTTGGGGCCACAAACTAGTTTGAGGTTTTATTTACTATCCTGTACTTATGCCATGCTTTACTGCTTTATTTACGATTGTGCGAGGAGCACCTGTACTGTTTAGGATCGTGACCCGTTTACGCGGTATCGACAAGCCCAGTCACACTTTCGGGTTCCCAGTCGTTTACAGCCGGCCCCACAAACCTTGAGTCCGTCTCGAAGTCAGCTAACTTCGTTGCGGGCATACTTAATGGGGTGGCCCCCTGAAATATTTCTGAATCTGGTGATTGCTTTGTCGTGAAGGCCTCGTTGGGTTTTGATTTGGTTTTTCCGAGGTTGATCGAGTGTGTGTTGCTATTTGTGCACCCCTGCAGGGTAAAACTTTCTGAAAGCCGTGTCCGCGGTTATGGACGACTTGGAGCACAGTATCTCGATCATAGACAACTATAACTAAAGTAGTGCTATAAATTTGACTTTATAATGACTAGTAATCAACTTCACTATAATGGAATGGCTAAATAAAATTGCCAACAATTGTTTGTTTGGGTTGTCGCTTGCTACCATTGTACCTGACTAGTAAATATTGCAACTATAACGGAATGGCTAAATAAAAGTACCAACAACTGTTGGGTTTTGGGGATATCTCATGCTAACTGTATCTGTCTAGTAAGAGTGCAACTACAATGGAATGGTTAACTAAAACTGCCCACTGCTTATTATATCAGGATGACTATCTATACCTGACTAGTAATTACTGCAACGATAACTGAATAAATAAAACTGCCAACGGTGTGAGTTCCTCGGTTGACTTCCTCGTTTGGTCTCGAGGGGGAAACACCAGGATGGGTTTGTTTGGAGGTAGTATCAGGCGGGTTCCAAATAGGTCTTTCTTACCCCTCTCTGATAGCCGCTAGTTGTATCGAGTCTCTATAGGGTGTTTTAGCATGCTGCCGCTGCCGCTTCAGTCCACCATACCTATGTAGGCGAGGACCGCCGAATTCTAGCCTCGCCGTGTACTGGCCTCAGTACTGACCGCTCTCTCTTTTTCCTTTGCCCTTTGTCGGCACCCCTTTTGTCTAAGCAGGTTTTGAGATCGACGTCGTTAGCAGGGTTACCCTTCCGGCTTGGCCTGGGCAGGGTTATGGACGCCATTGGTTATTCTTTAGGGCTCTTAGCCCCATTTGCATCTTGTCCGTAGCTGGACGCTCTATCGTTTTCAAGGTGATTTGGATCTTTGTTCTGTATATCTGTATTCTTGACTCATGGAGTCGTGTTGTATATATATCTGTTCGGTGGGCCCCATCAAGGACTATTGTGTAATGTTATTACTTCGTTTTCCACCCGCACGCAAGTGCCTGGTGGGCGCCTTTGAATCGTTTCTATGCGGGTTTGGCGGGAAGCGCTGAAACTTGCATAGGTCCGATTCTGAGGGTGTTACAGAGTGGTATCAGAGCTCAGCAGTTGCGATACCCCACAAGTCCAGCCTGTAGGATAACCTAGCTAACGGCCGAAGTAGAGTGTCAAAACTATTTTTGGAAAATCGGTTGGATAGTTCTGATTAGGTCTGATTTTACTCCTTACCCCTCTGCTGCTCTCCTCTCACCTCTGTGTGTTTTGAATCCGCTCTCTTCTCTCTCTTCGAATCCAGGATTTCTCGTGGTTGGGTTCCATCGTACCTTCAGGGTTTCGCTTCCTCCTTTGGTAACGGTGTTGCTACATCTGGTCTTCATGCTATCCGAGGAATCCTTCGTCGGTGAACTTCTCCTTGTTCCTTCTCGTGCCTTCCGGTGTTTTCCGATGCGACGACATCATCTACGCCAGATCCGATGCAGAGTCTTCATCACTCCTTTGTTTCTGAACCTCGTTTGTCGAGATCTACAATCTGAATTCCGAGAGTTGGTTGCATAATTTCCTATTCATGTGCAGAGTAATGTTTTGGGTGCGCGATGGACTGATCACCATCCGACTACTCTTATCATTCGCTCTTGCACATTGAATGGTGAATCATTGCAATTATACTCCTTCCGCGGAAGTTAGAGGTGGCTTTACCCTTTTGAGACCTTTACCTTCATCTTTGTTTCTCCGGAGGGTTCTCTCGACGAATGGGGAACAATCCTTGTTGGTGGTGTCGCCATTTTCAAGCTGATAAAGAACCCTTGTTAGTGGTGTCGCGAGGATCTACACGATGCGAGAAGACTCAGATCGCCGCCCTTCTTTCCGGTACCATGAGGCGGATCTCGAGGGCGAGATCCATTGTTAGTGGTGTCGAATTGTGGCATCCCGCAAAACCACTGCTAGAAAATCGCGTTGTTTTTGTGCATTGCATCATCATGACTGCATGCTCATGTCATCATGCCGCATTGCATTTGAGCATCATCGTCATCATGCATTTGTTTGTCTGAAACTATTTTCGAAACGCCTAGTTTTGTTTTCTAAATAACCCCCATCTTTATTTCAAATTAAAACATCGGTCTGTTCAGATCTTTTATTTGTCTAAAAAGTATTTACAAAAATATTTTACAAATAAAATAAATAATCAAATGTTTTGTCCGGGGAGGCAGTCCGATCAGTCAGGCCAGAGGCCCAACCTGACCAGACTACCTACCACCCGGCCCATCTAAAGAACCCTAAACCCTTTTCTACCTAAACCTAGTCTACCCAGCCCCCTCCACCTCACCCCGACCAATCACGGCTTGCCACCTCACCGTTCCCTCCACCTCATCACTCGACACAGCCACCTCACCAATCCCAGCAGCCACCTACCTCCAGCCTGGGCCCACCCCGACCCCACCTACGCGTGTCCCACCCCCCCACACAGCCACCACGCAACACCCAGCACACCACACACACATCACACGCACGCGCTGGGACCCCCCTGGATCCCACCCCCACCGATCCCCACGCGTGGCCCCACCACCCGCGACCCACCCCGCGTTTCTCCCTCCCCCGTTCTTCTCTGTGCCGCCCCGCCCGTTCAACCGTCGCCACCGGCCCCGATCCGCCCTCCTCGCGATCCCTCCTGTCGGGGCCCCTCCTCTCTGCTCCTCCGGCTGTGGCCGCTCCGCCCAGGGCCGACCTCGCCACCGCCCGGAGCTCCACTACCGCCTCCCGGCGCCTCTCGGGCTCCGCCGACCAAGCTTCCCCGCCTCTGTTCGGCCGCCTCCAGGGTCGGCGTCCTCCGCCCGTGGTCCTCCCCAAGCAGGCCCCGCCGGCGCCTGCCTTCCTAGGCCTCGACCTTGTCCCGCCGCCGCCGTTCCTCCGGCGACGCCCCCCTCCGAGCCTGCACCGCCACCGGCCGCTGCCTACCGTCCCTCCCCGCGAGCTCCCCACTCCGCCCTCTGCCATGGACCGCCTCCATCGACGCCCCCCGCACACCCTCGGACCGTGCCCACCTGCGAGCTCAGCCGCCACCCCGTGTCTGCCTCCGCGCCGCGCGAGCCTGGCCGGCCCCGCATCCATCACCCTGGTGCAGAGCTCGGCCACGCGTCCTGCCTCTCCCCTGCTTCAACCAGAGCCACCCCAGTCACACCGTCCGTGGCCTCCGAACTCTGCCTCTGTTCCACGCGTCTGGACGAGCGACATTATGGTAGATTTGCTGTGTTATGTTCCCGCCAGGAGCACAACGCCAAGGACCTATACCGAAGTGGCCAATGATTGTATCTGTGTGGTGTTGTTAAGAAGATGGGGTTGTCCCAAAATCGAGTCGAGGAGTCATGTGCTGTTGCACAAGTCCAAGATCTGCATCATTTGTGTCATGACCAAGACCATCTTAGGATCGATCTCGCCGAGACCCCGAAGCCCGATCCCGGTGATCCAAAGGCCACGCCAAGACCCGGATCCGAAGACCGAGACCTCGAGCGCGCCGACCCGGATGCGGAGTCGAGAACCCGAACGCCAAGATCGCCGATGCGAATACGCCAAGTTCGTCTACCCCGGACACCGTGCGACAAGATCTACTTCACAGATCTGAAGACCCCGGTACCCGATCCACTCAAGTTCGCCATCGACGACAAGATCGGCACCGACCAGGGAGGATCCGACGTGCCCCCGACGCCAACCAAGTTCTTCTTCTCGGATGCGACAAGATCGACTTCCGTTGTCCGAGAACGATCTCGTCGAGCCGTTCTCCCGTCGAACCCTGGACCCTGAGACCGACCCCGAGCGCTTCGGAGCCCAAGTTCGTCGAACCCTAATGTGATCCCCTATCCAAGACCCCATTATTTTATAATATGACATTATCAACTGATGCATGTTAAATTGTTCATGCATGCATACTTGTCATGTGGTTTGGGGGCCTTATGCCGATTCACCTTATAATCAAATATGGAGTCTATATGCGGGATATCTTTGTCTTATTCCGGACTCCATTTAAATTGGCAAAGCGAACCGAAGCCATGTTTTGTCTTGCTAATCCAACATTTAAAATGCAGGGTAGCTAAACAACATGAACTACCTAAATAAATGTCGGGAACCCGGTTCCGCTTAATCTTGCCTAATCGCATCGCATCTTTGCCATGTCATACATCATACATGCATCATGCCCGACCTTCTGCCGTAGTATTAAATATTACAACCAGTGTTTCTTCTAGTGCTTTGCTTCTTCACGGATTAGGCCGATGAGTTGATGCGAGTGTCGACCCGATCTTCGGATGAAACTTCGGCAATGTTTTTAGGCGAGCATCTCCCCCTTTCTACCTATCTTACTTTTAGAGTATTTATTCCCTCCTGTTGATCTATTGCTATCTGTGTTGCGATGCTCTAGCTTTCGTACCCGTGATATCCCTTGTAGCCTTATATTGCCTTGGACACATCCTATTACCTGTTGTTTGGTAGATAGTTGGACTTGCGCGTCGTAGTCGCTTGCTCAAGTGCTGTTGCGTGTCGTCCAGTACCACAGTTGTTGGAGTATTGCCGTATGTTTATTGTTGGAGATGATCAAAACTTTAATTACTGTTTAACCACTAAAATTGAAGTAGGTAAATGCAGAGGCACAAGTGGGCAATAGATGTTATTTGGTTGTTAACCGTCCACTTGTGTCCCGTAGGACCCCGAGTACTTGATACCTGTTCCTTGAATATTCGCGCTATCCACATCCGGGAGGATTATGGGACCCCCCTGAGCCAGAGCTTGATTCATTCTTATTTCTTGGGGACACAAACTAGTTTGAGGTTTTATTTACTATCCTGTACTTATGCCATGCTTTACTGCTTTATTTACGATTGTGCGAGGAGCACCTGTACTGTTTAGGATCGTGACCCGTTTACGCGGTATCGACAAGCCCAGTCACACTTTCGGGTTCCTAGTCGTTTACAGCCGGCCCCACAAACCTTGAGTCCGTCTCGAAGTCAGCTAACTTCGTTGCGGATATACTTAATGGGGTGGCCCCCTGAAATATTTCTGAATCTGGTGATTGCTTTGTCGTGAAGGCCTCGTTGGGTTTTGATTTGGTTTTTCCGAGGTTGATCGAGTGTGTGTTGCTATTTGTGCACCCCTGCAGGGTAAAACTTTCTGAAAGCCGTGTCCGCGGTTATGGATGACTTGGAGCACAGTACCTCGATCATAGACAACTATAACTAAAGTAGTGCTATAAATTTGACTTTATAATGACTAGTAATCAGCTTCACTATAATGGAATGGCTAAATAAAATTGCCAACAATTGTTTGTTTGGGTTGTCGCTTGCTACCATTGTACCTGACTAGTAAATATTGCAACTATAACGGAATGGCTAAATAAAAGTACCAACAACTGCTGGGTTTTGGGGATATCTCATGCTAACTGTATCTGACTAGTAAGAGTGCAACTACAATGGAATGGTTAACTAAAACTGCCCACTACTTATTATATCAGGATGACTATCTATACCTGACTAGTAATTACTGCAACGATAACTGAATAAATAAAACTGCCAACGGTGTGAGTTCCTCGGTTGACTTCCTCGTTTGGTCTCGAGGGGGAAACACCAGGATGGGTTTGTTTGGAGGTAGTATCAGGCGGGTTCCGAATAGGTCTTTCTTACCCCTCTCTGATAGCCGCTAGTTGTATCGAGTCTCTATAGGTTGTTTAGTGCATGCTGCCGCTGCCGCTTCAGTCCACCATACCTATGTAGGCGAGGACTGCCGAATTCTAGCCTCGCCGTGTACTGGCCTCAGTACTGACCGCTCTCTCTTTTTCCTTTGCCCTTTGTCGGCACACCTTTTGTCTAAGCAGGTTTTGAGATCGACGTCGTTAGCAGGGTTACCCTTCCGGCTTGGCCTGGGCAGGGTTATGGACGCCATTGGTTATTCTTCAGGGCTCTTAGGCCCATTTGCATCTTGTCCGTAGCTGGACGCTCTATCGTTTTCAAGGTGATTTGGATCTTTGTTTTGTATATCTGTATTCTTGACTCATGGAGTCGTGTTGTATATATATATCTGTTCTGTGGGCCCCATCGAGGACTGTTGTGTAATGTTATTACTTCGTTTTCCACCCGCACGCAAGTGCCTGGTGGGCGCCTTTGAATCGTTTCTATGCGGGTTTGGCGGGAAGCGCTGAAACTTGCATAGGGCCGATTCTGAGGGTGTTACACGGCCTTACCTGGCGACGGGGATGGCAACGGATGGCGGCGAGGTGCAAGGCGACGGCGGCGGCACGGATTCCCGGCGGCGGCGGCGCGACCGGAGGCGGTGGGCGGCGGACCAGATGGCGGCGGGATCGATTCCCGAGGCGACGGGGTCGCGCGGGGGAGGCGGGGCGATCAGGCAGGCGGGCACGAGGGCCAAGGCCGGGTGGGTCCCCCCCCTTAAGTGGCCCTCTCGCGCGAGTCCTAATCTGAAACGGCGCAGAGTTGGTTTCCGATTCGGAAATCGGTCCAAAATTTCGGACCGTTTTCCGACGATTTACTAAAACGGCGACAACTTCTCCGTACGAGCTCCGATTCAAGCGATTCTTGCGCCTACGGGTTCGTATGGTCGAGGGGAACAATCTAGCGTCAAGGTTTGAGCGAAACCACTAATCTAGAAGGGTGGTAAACGCTAGTCCTACTAAAGCTTCCCGTAGGAACCTCGTATCAAAATAGAATAGGGTTTTGCAAACGGCGTTTCGCCGAACCTTTTCACTCGACGGTTTTGCATGGAAAAGCATGATGCAATGATATGAATGATATGCAAGACCAAATCTAAAATTTGGGATGTGACAAGACTAACCCCCTTAAGATGAATCTCGTCCTCGAGATTCGGCGCGGCTAGCAAATAGGTGTGGGTAGTCCTCTCGGATGTCATCCTCACGCTCCCAAGTGGCTTCCTCTTCGGTGTGGTGGCTCCACTGTACCTTGCAAAACCTGATCGTCTTGGTACGTGTAATCCTCTCCGCTGTCTCCAGAATCTTGACCAGTTTCTCCTCATAGGTCAAGTCGTTCTCAAGTTGAACCTCTTCCAGCGGTACAGTGTCTCTCAATGGTGTATCCACCATCTCCGAATGGCACTTCTTCAGCTGGGATACGTGGAACACGTTGTGAACAGCGGACAGAGCCTCTGGCAACTCCAACTGATAAGCAACTTCTCCTTTGCGTGCTAAGACCCGATACGGCCTAATAAATCGAGGTGCCAGCTTACCCTTAATTCCAAATCTCTTGATTCCACGTAGTGGCGACACTCTGAGGTATGCTCTATCACCTATCTCATACACCACTTCCTTGCGCTTGGCGTCAGCGTAGCTCTTCTGCCTTGATTGTGCTACCTTCAGCCTGTCCCTAATCAAGGCGACCTTCTCCTCAGCATCCTTGATCAAATCAGGTCCAAACAACTGGCGTTCTCCTACTCCATCCCATAGCAATGGTCTTCGGCACCGTTTCCCATATAGAACATCGAACGGTGACGTCTTGATGCTTGTCTGATAGCTGTTGTTGTAGGAAAACTCCGCATACGGCAAATTCTCATCCCAACTAGAACCTTGAGCCAAGGCGCAAGCTCTCAGCATGTCCTCCAAAATCTGATTCACCCTCTCGGTCTGTCCATCAATTTGTGGGTGAAACTCTGTGCTAAACTCCAATCTGGTACCAAGTCACTCGTGTAGCTGGCGCCAGAAGTGCGAGGTAAATTGGGTGCCCCTATCAGATACAATGCTCTTGGGAACTCCGTGTAGGCACACAATCCTGTCCATGTAAATATTGGCCAACTTTGCACTCGTATAAGTCGTCTTCACCGGTATAAAGTGGGCTACCTTAGTCAAATGGTCGACCACTACCCAAATAGAGTCATATCCTGACCTGGTCCTGGGCAATCCTGTGATAAAATCCATTCCCACTCTATCCCACTTCCAATCCGGCACAGGCAATGGCTGTAGCAGTCCTGCTGGCTTCTGGTGTTCTGCCTTCACTCGGCTACATACATCACATAGGGCAATATGCTTGGCGATATCTCCCTTCATGTTGTTCCACCAAAATCTGCTCTTCAAATCCATATACATCTTTGTGTTGCCCGGATGTATGGAGTATGGCGAGTTATGGGCCTCCTGCAAAATCAACTCCCTTATCTCCGGGTCGCTGGGCACACATAAGCGATCTCCATACCATAAGGTACCATGCTCATCCTCGCGAATATCCTTTTCCCGATTCTCCTTCATCTTTTCCTTTATCTCCTCTATTTCCTTGTCTCCTATCTGAGCCTTTATGATCATGTCCTGTAGCGTCGGTTGGACTTCCATTGTAGCCAAGTATCCTTCAGACACTACTTCCAGTCTAAGGTCCTTGAATTGCTTGCACAAATCCTCAGGCAATTCGCCAATTGTCAATCCATTGGCATAAACCTTCCGGCTCAGAGCATCTGCTACTACATTGGCCTTTCCTGGGTGGTATTGTAGATTCATATCATAGTCCTTGATAAGCTCCAACCATCTCCTTTGCCTCATGTTCAGTTCCTTCTGTGTAAATATGTACTTCAGGCTCTTGTGGTCGGTGTACACATCACAGTGTTTCCCCATTAAGTAATGCCTCCATACCTTGAGTGCATGAACCACTGACGCTAACTCCAAGTCATGTGTGGGGTAATTCCGCTCATGGTGCTTGAGTTATCGCGATGCATACGACACTACTCTCCCATATTGCATCAGCACACTCCCAAGTCCCTGTCGAGAAGCATCACAGTACACTTGGAAATCCTTCTGAAGATCTGGTAAACACAGAACAGGCGCAGTCACTAGTCGACGCTTCAGTTCCTGAAAGCTGGCTTCACATACGTCTGACCACTCAAACTTTCTCTCCTTCTTCAGAAGTTCAGTCATTGGCTTAGCAATCTTGGAAAAGTTTTCAATGAACCTCCTGTAATATCTAGCCAGTCCCAAAAATCTTCGAATCTCTCCCGCATTCTTGGGTGCTTCCCACTCAGTTACTGCAGTCACTTTGCTTGGATCAACAGCAATTCCTTCTCCTGACACTACGTGTCCAAGAAACCCAACGGTGTTAAGCCAGAATTCACACTTGCTGAATTTAGCATACAGCTTGTGTTCCCTCAGCTTCTCCATAATCAGTCTCAGATGTTTCTCATGCTCAGCATCATCCTTGGAATATATCAGTATGTCATCAATAAACACTACCACGAACTTGTCCAAATACTCCATAAATACCTTGTTCATTATGGTCATGAAGTATGCCGGGGCATTCGTTAGTCCAAAAGACATAACTGTATACTCATATAAACCATACCTAGTGGTGAAGGCGGTTTTTGGTACGTCCTCCTCCCGGATCTTCAATTGGAAGTAGCCTGATCGCAGATCAATCTTGCTGAACACCTTTCCTCCTTCCAGTTGATCAAACAAATCATTTATGTTTGGCAGAGGGTACTTGTTCTTGATGGTTACTTCATTCAGCGAGCGATAGTCTACCACTAATCTCTTGCTGCTATCTTTCTTCTCCACAAACAGAACAGGTGCACCCCATGACGACGAACTAGGCTGAATGAATCCCTTTTCCAGCTGCTCTTTCAACTGCTTCTTCAATTCCTTCAGCTCATCCACATCCATCTTATATGGTTTCTTTGCTATAGGTCATGTTCCCGGCATCAGGTCGATGAGAAACTCCACATCCCTGTCAGGTCGCATCCCTGGCAGCTCTTCCGGAAACACGTCGGGGTAATCCCTAATCACTGGCACAGTATCCATGCTAACCCCCTTAAGAGAATTCAACTTACACCTTCTCGGTCATGCAGCCGACTTGAATCTAATCCTCTTACCATCCGTGGTTTTGAGTGAAACAGCTCGCTGTGCACAATCTATGTGTCCACCATGCATAGACATCCAATCCATACCCAGAATAACATCTAATCCCTGTGAATCCAACACTACTAGATGTGCAATGAAGTTGTGTGTTCCAATCCTCACAGTCAAGTCGCGGCATCCCGCGCTAGCTATCATATCTCCTCCAGGTGAACTCACTCTAATAGACCTTTTCATAGACTCAGTAGGTAACTTATACTTATCCACAAATGCCCTTGATATGAATGAATGCGATGCACCAGTATCGAAAAGTATAAGTGCAGGGTAAGTGTCGATTAGGAACTTACCAATCACAAGGTCAGGCTCATCTGGAATCTCCTCCACATTCATGTGGTTCACTGTGGCCTTCTCGCCGTTGGTTGGCTTCAGTCCTTTCCTCTCCGGACAGTTGTCAGCATAGTGTCCTTTCTGCTTGCACTTGAAGCACGTCACCTCACTCAGATCCTTCTTCACAAAGCTGCGATCACTGTTGCGGTCATGTCCACCGTGTCCTCCAGAGTGGTGAGAGTGTCCTCCCTTGTGGCTGTGGTGGTTGCTCCTATGGTTGTCATGACGATGCCCATCGGCAGTCATGGCTCCCATGGTCACTCCCTCCATGCTTGGAGTATCCATCATATGAAGTGCGAGACTTGTGGTGAGAACCAGAGTGGTGATTGTTGCTCTTTCTCTTGCGGTTCTCCACCTGCTTGTGCTTCCCTTCCAAGATCCTGGCCTTGTCCATAAGCTCCTGGAAAGTGGGGCAGTAAACCACAAGTAGCTGTACTGAAAGCTCATCACTGAGGCCATCCAGGAATCTCTCTCTCCTTTTGGCATCAGTGTCAACATCCTCAGGTGCATAACGGGACAGGTTGTTGAACTCCTCAATGTACTCGGCCACGGTGCGATTGGTTTGGCGCAAGTTGCGGAACTCCTTCCTCTTCAGGCTCAGAACTCCTGAAGACACGTGGTTGGTTCTAAAACCTTCCTCGAACATTGCCCAAGTCACGGTGTCCAGCGGGTGGGTGATCTGAAATGTGTCCCACCAAGAAGCGGCTGGTCCCTCCAGTAGGTGAGCGGCAAACCTCACCTTCTCAGCATCAGTGCATCCGACAGTTACTAGATCCTTGTTGACTGAACGCAACCAGTCGAGAGCAACCATTGGTTCCGTTGCAGTAGAGAACTTAGCTGGCCTTAGCCTCAGAAATCTGGTGAGAGCATCTCCCTGAGGCTGATTGTTTCCATTGTTGTTGTTCTGATTTGCCATAAACTGAGTCATCACTTGGGTCAGATGTGCCTGAGCTGCCATGAGCTGCTCCATCTCAGTGGGGTGACGGTGGGGAGGCATCTGCGGTTCAGCACAGGTAGGTTTAGAAGAATCAACTACGACAATAGGGTTATACCCATGCATATGATCAAACAACAACAAACAATGGCAGACAATCACAAGCAAGCAACACATCAACAAACAAGTGATCCAGCAACATCCCAGGTGTTATCCTAGCAGTATATAACTACTGAAAAAGTTTTACAAGAGTTGGCAATGGTTAACCCAACAGTTGATCAACTAAACAGCAAAAACAACAATCTGCCAGAACAGTCCAGCAGCGTTCACGAATTTTTCCGCATGACTTAAACTCGTCAGAAAATTTAGCTGATTTTTGTACATATAGTACAGAGAGTTTCGCATCAGCCCAATGTTTTTCAGATTTTTCCGAGTTACCAGAAAAATATGAAAAATCATGTAGTACTGCTGTATCAGCAGAAAAACTGCAGCGAAAATAACACAGATGATAACCAAATTGCCATAACTCTTTCATTAAAATTTGCACAAATAATTCCTGGGATATTGGAGTACACAAATAATCAACTAATCACTCTTAAACTAACACGAATTAAGTTTCACATCGATCGAGACTAATCCTAACGAATTCTCCTAACGTGGAATAATTGGTGGACTTCTATCTACTTCTTGAAGAGGTTGAGGTAGGTCCTTGCTGTCATGCGTTGGCGCTTCGGCTCGCGGTACAACCATGGCGGCGGAGTGTACACCTATCCTGAATCATCACTTGAGACCTCAAACTCCACCTCTTCTGGATCCTCCTCTTCTTCTTCATTCTCAGCTGCAACAGCAACAACTTCATCTCCTCCACCATCATCGTCTCCATCATCATCATCCTCGTCCTCATCAGCATCGTCGTCTCCACTTTCATCATCATCCCCATTGTTGCCATCATCTCCATTGTCATCATCAGAGGGTGGATTCAGCTGTGCTTGGAGAGCGGCAATCTGGACTGTCATAGCTTCAATAGTCTGGTCCCTTTCCTGGACGGTCCCTTGCAACTGTTGTATGTTCTGGGTGTTCTCTTGCACAGTACCATGGAGATGAGCTATGGTTTCATCTCTGGCTATCAGGGCATTCTCCAGAACTCCCACAGCTTCATGCAAAGTGTCAATCTCCTGTCCTTGGACCACCATACCATTGCTAGTAAAATCTGCAATCTCCTTTATCATCCTCACCTTCTCTGCTAGAGCTCCATTCTCCCTTTCCATGTCCTCTATGTGCCTCCGACAGGGCGGCATGTTGTTCCTGTTGCCCGGGGTAATCACAATGTTCCCATCTTCATCACGCCTTCCATAGTCACGGTAGGGTGAATCTGCAGGCAGTAGGTGTCGGACATAATGGAACTGGCGAGACAGGGCTTCATGTATGGCCAAGTTGATTCCAAGTCCCCAGTTGCAGTATGTCTTGGTGTAGACCAAGTGCGCGGGGTTTGGCAAGGCGGCATCTCTGAATATGAAGGTAGTGATCTCCCATGCATCCTCTCCATATCCATAGGTGTACAGCCTTCTTCCCTTGAACATAGGCAGTGGCAATCCCAATGACTGAGAGAGCTGAGCTAACTGCCTTGCAAAGGGCCTTGGTGAATCCATGGTGACATACTCAGTCCTGACGTCTCCCATCTATCAAGTAAAAGAGGAAAGTGTGAGAATAGCATATGGTAAGAATTTACGAGGGTGAAAGGCATAAGAGGAAAGACAGAGTTAATATAGGCTTAATAATTCTATGGCTTTCTAATCCAATCCTAGGTCACGATCCTACAGTCCACACACGGGCTCTGATACCATCCTGTAACACCCTGGTTCTGAAAAGACCGTGGCCTCTATGTGATATGCCAATCCCTGGATCGGTTCATTGGCCCACAATAGAGTAAGATAGATAACATAGCAAAATATCCGTGTATCATAAATAACAAAGATCCAGAGTACCATTATTACAATAAAAGCTTAGCACAAAGCTAGCTCAAATTATTCAGGTAGCAACATAAATAACTAAATCCTCCATTCTTCAAATTGCCCACAAGTGAACAAGTGCCGAGTGGAGTACCGTGGCCTATAACGATCAATCAGAATCGGAATAACCTGCAACATGAAACGTAGCAGCCTCGAAGGGTCAATACATGGAATATATGGCAAGTAGAGCTAGTAAAGGAGACAATAGTACTAACATCTACATGCATATTTGGCAAGTGGAGCTGTGTCTGGCTTGCATTTGCAAATACATTTGTCCTACTTTCATAAACAGTTTTTGATTTTCTTTGAAAAGATCCCAATTAAGTTAACCCAACAATATTAAAATAATTTTAAAATTAGAATGAGCGAGAAACATGTCATGGAATCAATATCAAGCAACTCGGTTGTCCATAACCGGGGACACGGCTAATCGATTAGATTATACACTCTGCAGAGGTTAGTACACTTTACCCATGTGACTTGGCCAGCCCAGCTCTTACCATCACTCTCATTTTGGGTGATGATAGGGAGAAGTCCAAGAAGAGACTGTTTGGGAAGTAGCTCCTCAATCCCGACGCGCACCGGTCCAACCTACCAAAATTCTACATCTCTGGATATGCGGGTTCGAGTTACCACAACCTACTAAGTCCAACCAACCGCCCATTCCATTATTGGCACATGGTTGTACACGTAAGCTACACAATAAAGAAGCCAATCATTCTCTCTTGATACATGGGTGCCTTTCCGCAATGAAACCACCAAGAATTATCAATACCATCACACCCAGGGGATTCATTGATTAAGTTGTTTTAGTTTTCACAAACCAATACTTTTAGAAACAAGTCTCAATGATGTAACCCAGCCCTCGTTCAACAAAGCATGGCTAAGCACATCTAGCAACGGTGGTTCATCTAAAAGGAAGGCCCTACCACATAATAGGACATAGCATAGCGATAGTATCAACCTACTCATGCATCTACAAAATACACGACAATGCATTGAAAATAGTAGGACGATATCATGAACAAGGTAGCATCTACTTGCCTTGGTTGTAGCGGTCGGAAGAACAATCCACACACGAGCAAGCGTTGCACTCGTCACAATCTACACGACACAATTGCAATCATAAACAAACAATCCACAAGCATATGCAACAAAGATGATGCATGAATGCAAGAACGACAAGCGAATTGGTGCTAGAGCTGCACCTCAACATCCTATCCCATAATACTATCGTTTGCATGCATGGAAAATAGTTTTAGCGCTAGGAAAACTAATAGACAAAAGTAATGCTCAAAACTAGAGCTAGAACTTAAATAATTCACTACCGGTAGTATACTATTTGTAAAATCTTGGAAACATTCTACCGCATAGGCATCGCTGATTAGAAACAGCACCAATTGGAATTACTCGAAAAGGAATTATAAAACTCCCCGAGTAATTAAAACACTGTAGAAAGCCACTAGATAGTTTCTGCAGAAGTTTTTACTGTAAGCCTATCTTTTTATTTCACGATGATATTTCCCTCGTTCCACTGAATCCAGGGACATATCATACGCAATTTTTGGAGCTACGGATCTTTTTCTACGAATTTATTACTCCGAAAAGGCCACTAACTAGTTTGATTAAACTGTACTAAACCTTGCTGCAAAATCCTGAACCAAAGGTTCAGCGAGATTCTACACGACTCACTGAATCTACACATATTTTATTTGTAATTTTTGGCCAAGCGGTTTAATTTCTACGCAATTTACAAGATTCTACCGAAATCTGTCAACTACAAGGATTAACGAAATTGACCAGTCAATTGTGTCTGTTGACTGGTCAAAGCGTATGCTGACTGGACGCTGACTGGGCGTCTGACTAGTCAACGCCTGAGTCTGACCGGTCAACTAACGATCTAAGCCGCTGATCTGAGATCTGACCGGAAACAAACGGCGAAACGGACGGCGGCGAGTTCCGAACGGCGACGGCGATCGGTTCCGGCGTCGGGGTTTTTCCTGCACAGAGGGAGACGGTCAACGAGCGGTTATAGTGGTCATCGTGACGGCGCAAGACGGCGCGCGTAAGAGCGGGCGTGCGTGCGTAGGGCAGCAGCAGCGCGCAACAGCGCATGCGGTAACGCACGCAAGCAGCAGCGCGGGCGACAGCAAGCGGCGCAGCAGCGCGGCAGCGGCACCAGCACGCGCGCGCGCGCGGGCGCAGCAGCGCGCAGCAGGCGCGCAGCGGCGGCAGCTGCAACAGCGCAGCGAGCGCAGCGCGCGCGCGGGCCGAGGCGCGGCGCAGGCGGGTGGCGCGGCTCGGGGCGCGGGTCGCGGGGTGGCGCGGCTCGGCGGCCGCGAGATGCGGCGCCGGCGGCGGGGCAAGGTGGCGTCGGCGGCGGCCTTACCTGGCGGCGGGGATATGGCGACGGCCGGCGGCGAGGTGCAAGGCGATGGTGGCAGCACGGATTCTCGGCGACGGCGGCGCGACCGGAGGCGGCGGGCGGCGGACCAGATGGCGGCGGGATCGATTCCCGAGGCGGCGGGGTCGCGCGGGGGAGGCGGGGCGATCAGGCAGGCAGGCACGAGGGCCGAGGCCGGGTGGGTCCCCCCCTTTAAGTGGCCCTCTCGCGCGAGTCGTAGTCTGAAACGGCGGAGTTGGTTTCTTATTCGGAAATCGGTCCAAAATTTCGGACCGTTTTCCGACGATTTGCTAAAACGGCGACAACTTCTCCGTACGAGCTCCGATTCAAGCGATTCTTGCGCCTACGGGTTCGTATGGTCGAGGGGAACAATCTAGCGTCAAGGTTTGAGCGAAACCACTAATCTACAAGGGTGGTCAACGCTAGTCCTACTAAAGCTTCCCGCAGGAACCTCGTATCAAAATAGAATAGGGTTTTGCAAACGGCGTTTCGCCGAACCTTTTCACTCGACGGTTTTGCATGGAAAAGCATGATGCAATGATTTGAATGATATGCAAGACCAAATCTAAAATTTGGGATGTGACATGGTCGAAGTATTTATGTTACTATGTATTGAAAGCTAATAGCAAGTGAACTATTTAAATGACTTGATCTTATGCTACGCTTAACTATAGGAGTATGTCCATCACATCATTCTCCTAATGATATGACCTTGTTGTTAATAACATATCAATGTTCACGATCAGGAAACCATGATCATATATTAACCAATAAGCTAGGTTAACAAGAGGCTTTACTAGGGACTCTTATATGTTTACAAATCACACAAGTATTAATGTTTCCTGTTAATACAATTATAGCATGGTATGTAAACTTTTATCATAAGCATAAAGATATGATAATAACCACTTTATGCCGCTTGGACATATCTCCAACAGTCTCCGACTTGCACTAGAGACAATAATCTAGTTTCAAAACTTTGTGTATTCAACACCTATGGCTTTCCGGTGTTGTATTTAGATGATTGCTAGTGGTCAACTGATTTTCGAATCCGACTCTTTCAGGTCCGCGTGTAATTGCATGTCTTTGCGTCTCTACGCATCAATCATTATTTAATGAGATGGCTTTGTATAAATTTGGTCCTTTGGTGAGACCTTTAGTTCCTTGGGGTTAAGACATGTTGATAATATTGTTGTACAATATATCTTCATAATATTATCCCGCTGTGAACCACACCTAGTTTGATAACAAACTACTTGACACAAATGTCCTCCTTTTCTGCTATAATAGCAGTCATATACTTAGTCTTTTGTTGTAGTATCTGTTACAATGTCTTAACTTTGGAACTCATCCAAATCCATTATGGAACTTTCTTTCCATTATATTGTGCCACCCTTAGTTTAGATTGAGATAAACTTAATATGTACTTTATGACAAAACTAGTATTAATGCAGTACTTTTACAATGAACTAACCATCTATTTGTCACTTCTACAAAAATAATATATTCTTAGTTTTTCCAAAATATCATAATAATAACCTTACTATCGTCTAACAATCATCTTATGAATCATTCTGGTATATGCTCATAATATTTAGAGCATAGGAGATATCTGTATGTGTACATATCACAGTTTGATCAATAAACTCTCTTTGTGATTTCAATCTTCAAGTATCAAAAATACTTGAATCTTTGTTTCACTTATACCAAGTGTCTATACACTTGAATTTTAACTTAATCCTTTCTATGTGGCAAGAACCTTTCTTGTTATTTCCATACTGAACTCTTTCAATATCTTATCTATGTACATTTGGCACAACTATATTAGCGCCTCAATCTATCCTTGTAGACATTGATGCCTAATATTCGGGTTTTTCCTAAGTCTTTCATCGTGATAAAATTCTTAACGTGTGTCAACAAACGATACATCATTTCCAATCAACAATATGTATTCCATATAATGTATTAGAAATATGTCTTAATGCTCCCACTTAATTTCTTGCAAATGCAAGCATCTTCATCATCTCTGATGAGATTAAAATCTTTTAATAGTTTCATCATGGTGAAGATTCCAACTCCGTGATGCTGATTTCAACTATTGAAGTTTGCATACGCTTTTAGCATCATTTTAATTAACAAAACCCTTTGGATCTTGTCATGCACATGTCCTAGGTAACCATTCTATTGGAATAACTTGTTTTGTTTGTTCAACTATCATATACCAATATATGTAGTGGTTGCTACATTAATCCGTCTAGACTAAATATCGCTATGAAAGATCAAATCTTTTCATAGTCAACCTTTGATCATTGTCGTAAACTCTTTTCCCGACATGTCAACTATTTCATAGATGTGATACATCCATGTCTATTTCTTTATAGATCCAAATATGACTGTAAAGTTTTTACACCTTTCCAGAGGGTATTTCAAGTTCAAAGATTGATTTCTCGTGTATGGAACTATCATGGATCTTATGTCTTAAAGCCATCTGACGGAGTTAGGGCCCATCATAGCTTCTTTGCATATAGTCGGTTCATCATTGTCAAACAATGGTTGACTCTCAAATCTTAGTATTTGATTGTTTACCCGACCTACTAGGTTCAATAGGTACTTAGACCTCCGTGACCTCAACCTTTGAGACACGTGAGCCATGAGCATTGTTGCTACCTCCGGAACACTCTTCGGTGCTGCGCAACTTTGATCATATAGCTAAGGTTCTTTTAACCTTATCAAAGTTCTATTGTCCTCCCACTTAAATTTTCACGAAAAAATTCCTTCTTTAAGAAACTTGACGTTCTAAGTGACAATCACTTTTGCCTTTCGTGTTATAGAGGATTACTTAACGGTTATTCGAAATAACATACAAAAACATGTTCATCCGACTTTGGTTGAAAACATCTTACTTATGCATAACATACCAATGTTTAAGAAAGGACAACTTGGGTTTTATCCCAAACCATAACTTTATATGTGTCATTTCAACGGATCATCATGGAGCTCTTTTCAGTGTAAAAGCGGTAGTCACTAAAGCTTTAATCTTTAAAATATAATGGCAGTTTTATAAATTACACCTTTTATCTTACCATGTTTAAACAAGGTTTCATTACATATCTCGAACACACCATACTCTTATGGTGTTTCGGGAAATGCAACTCCATGGAACGATTCCTAGAATCTTAGGTGTTTTGCTAAACTTTGTAACTTAAAATATCTTCCTTTATGATCGAATCATAAACTCTTTATTTTCTTGTTACAACGATTTTCCAATTCATCTTGAAAGTCTTTGGAATTTTCAAATGTTTCACACTTCATCCTTATTAAGTAAATATTCATATATTCACTCAAATTTTCGGAGAAAGCATATGAAATTGAAATCCATCGCTCTCGACTACATATAATGAGCTTCATACATCTATATGTACAAGTTCCAATAAGTTAGTCATTCCTTCACTTTTGGCCTATGAACGGAGTTTTAATTATCTCTAGGAAATTTTCACAAGCGTCATTTGATTGAAATCAAAAGACTCCAAAATTCCATCCACATGGAGTTTCTTCATGTTTTATTTCCACTAAAATTTAAACGGCGATGTCACTTCTTAAGTGATCTTTCAATCAATTGTCTTTTGAAATTTTTAGCATTATCTTTATGGATGTGATTTCTCCAACTAGACTTGTATATCATCCATCTTTTATGGAATATGGAAATTATTTGAACAACCCATTTGTTCTCATAATACCTGATAAAACAAATCTTGAAGGCGATCTTTGATATTAACGAGCAACACAACAACCCTTTATTTTTTCTCGATGAACATCATCACATATTCTTTTGCTAGTTACTTAGGCCATTGTAGTTCATGAATTGTGTTGTTTCGTATGACGTTTCACACAAACAAATTCAGTATCCAATACCCAAGAACTACATTGTTTAACAAGCAAAGAATACAGCCATAACACGTATATCCTCTATATACCTAAGCTGAACAATTCTAGTCTTTTCTTTTCTGCCAAATATTTCTTAGATTTCTCTTTCAGTATTTCTTTATCCTTTCAAAAGAATCTATCAACATCAATAGTGGAGCCATACATATGCCACATATTCCAAAGCGTGTATAGTTAAATACCAATATCTATGGACTTGCACTTTGAAGTAGATCACCATCATCAAATGCATGGTGTTCTTTCAAATCCCATTCTTTAGTAATCTTTTAGTGTAGTAAAACATTTTACCTAGAACTTATATTCATCCTTATCATGGAAATATTCATGATCAAGCTACTTTAGCTTATAACGGTGAATCACGAGTATATTGTTTCTCTCCAAAACATTGTAGAGGATTAGGACAACCAACATCTCCAACCATTTTCAAATTCTCATCAAATATGAGACATAAACTTTGCCATATTATACTCTATCATGTTGTAACCAAAACATCATTTCATATATCGCGATATCTTCCACACATGATGGTTTCTAAAACAATTCTTTCAGCTCCCCGATAACCTTGATATTAACACAATCTTTTGAATATCAAGAATCATGGAGACAAACATGATACTTACATTCTAACACTGAAATTGTTACTCTTGATTTAATACCAATTATTAAACTTCACGGAGTAATCGGAACTTACTGAAAGTTTGCAATAGGACTTTTAAACTTTAGATTAACACTTCAAAAACAATATGATACCTGTTCGTAATGTAACTGACCAGAATTCTATAGTTCTATTATCTCAATTATAACTAAGCTTAAGGTGGCAAACAGATGCTAATGACTACAACAACTATGCAAATTCACTTTGATTTAATTTATGATAAATAGTGTTCAACTTTTAATCATATTTTTGTTGAACTCCCACTCAAAAAAATACCCCTCACATTGTTTTAGTAATCACATGAACCAAATCCACAACACCAAGTCTGATCATCACGTGACATGATGTAGTTTCAAAGGCAAACAATCATCATGTTCATCATATCATCTATATGACTGATTCTTTACCTTTCGGTGACTTATGTTCTGAGACCATGTCTGTATATGCTAGGCTCATCAATATTAACCTTAGTTTCTGCATGAGCAAATCTGGCTTGCTCCCGATGTATGCACACGTTGATTCTCCACACCCAATCATCACTTGGTGCTTTGAAACGACGAGTCTTGGTAACGGTGCTAACTAAGGATGAACACTTTATTACTTGATAATTTTGTGAGAGGGATCATCTTATAATGCTACCATCGCGATCTAAGCAATACAAGATGCATAAAAGGATTAACATCACATGTAATTCAAAATATGTGATATGATATGGCCTTTCTTCTTGTGCTTCCGATCTCCATCTTCAAACATGAACATGATCTCCATCACCACTGGCGTGGCATCAAGGTCAATGGCACCGCTCCATGGTTGTCGTCCACCAGTATCAACTATTACAACTACTTTGAATAATACACGCAGGTCTTCATGAAATTAAAAGACAGACATAAGGCTCCTGCCGGTTGCCAACTTACAATAAGAATCATTGCATACATCATATATAATCACAATAAGTGTCTCCTATGGTCAGGATGGCTCTGATACCAACTTGTCAACACCTGGATTTTTAATCCCAGATGCCTATTATGCCATACATCGCAATCCCAGATTACCATTTTTGCGAGACATAACAAATTGGTACCATAGTTCATCATACATTACAAACCATAATAAGGTCTTACAAATAAAGGATCTCATGATCCAGTCTTAATACAATCAACGAAGCGGAATAATATAATAACGATAGCATGGGCGAAGCTCCATCTTCATGTTCATATGCAATGCTAACGATGGGAGATGATCCTAGTTGTCGTAGACCTCCTGCTGTCCATCATCCTGGTAGTCCTCCTCATAGTCTGGCCACGGGAATAGCCAGGGACAAAGCCATGAGTACTCTTTAAGTACTCGCAAACTGAGACTAATAGGTGAAGTGGTTCAAGTAGGAATACTAAGCTCTAGGTTGTTTTGCAAAAAGCCAGATTTATCTCTAATTGAGTTTAGAAGCAAAGAAAACTAGTTGAAGGTTTTATAACACCTAAGTGGGAACTTATCTTTCACTTTGACAACCCTGTTGTGGTCAAGTCAAAGTCATGATTCATTTCACAAGTCATTTTGAAAACATCTGACGATGGAACAGTATGGCCACTCCAACTGTCCATAACCGCGGACGCGGCTATTCGAATAGTTTGACACTCTGCAGAGGTGGTACACTTTCACCACAACATTTGACGCATCCGTCAGGAACAATCATGAATCACCATACTCAGTATGCGGATAATCAATCCTAACCTTTCAATTACACACCCTAGTATAGGCACCTCTCCTCTGAGTTTGGCCTCCCAACCATGACCATTTGTCATCTTGGGAACTGCACAGGTGGTCAATCATCACGAGGTAGCCTCAGCTCAAAGCTCAGCCGCAAGGGAACCCATACTAAGATATATAAACTTCCAGTCAAGCCCTACCCAAATTCAGGTATTGTGGTTGTACGGTACACATTGGAATGGTATCGCATCCGAACTCAACCATCAGTTTTATAAAGGGGCTAAGGCTCATGCCTCAATATTTTCATCATCAAAAGCATCTATTGTTCAAGAACACATCTCAAAATCATTCTAAGGTTTTTCATAACCATTTTCACCAAGTATTCCCATCTAAAGTGATCAAGTTTTATGCTTAGCACTAGCCACTAAAGTTGGGGGTAATCACTAATGAGGGGTGATAATCATGTGTGACTTATCTAAATCTAATCTCATGCCTCAGTATGACATCTATTTCTATCTAACTTAGGCCAAGTTTTATGCTCTTTATGCTAACTCTAAAGTCTTTCCGTAATTCACAAGTCACTAAGTAAACATAACTAAAGAGCATTGATAAATAAATAATAGAATAGAGCTTTCAAGTAAAACTAGGATTTGGTATGATCAGGTGGTATAACCAAATATGACTAAGGCATATAGTTTACATATTTATCATGCAAGTGTTATCTTGCTAAGTTCTAGCTTTCTAATGGTAGCTTGCCTTGAGTAGTGCAGTGGTTGAAGTTTTCCTCTCCTTCTTCTTCGTAGTAGTCTCCTTCCTCTTCGTATCCTTGGTCGGTACTAGCGTCTATAAATAAATATGAAGTACACAATCACCAAAAAATACTTAACTACTTCTATTTGGCACACAAAGGTTCACACTAAATGATCTAGCATCATCACACTCATCAAAAGAATTAAAGCAATAGTATTATTTATTTTATTTTAGAAAAGTAATTTCTACTCATTGAAAACTACTTAACATTTAATATTATCCAATTAAAATATGGGATCATGTTGACACATGTCATTACCACATATTTCAATATTTGGGAATGTGATTTAAAGTGGTGTCACAATTTAATAAGGTTTAACCTTTTTATTTTAGTTAATTAAAGTGACTAGAAATGCCTATGGGGCATTCTTTTATTACTTGACCATTATTACTGCAAGTAAACCTAGATATTTTTATATATTCAGAAAGGTCTTGTCAAATGTGATTTTTGGGAGTTGGAATCAACTCAAAAGCATCTATGGTTATCGTGGGACGCGCGGCGGCGAATGATCATGTCTGGTGGTCTCCTAGGACGGTGGTTATCGTGTGGACGGGCGGCGAAGCCGAGGCGCGGTCTGTGCGAGGCGTCGGCTTCGGCGAGCTGGCGCTCTCTGGACATGGCAGGGGCGAACTGGGCGTGGCGTGTTCTCGGTGGTCCACGGCTTGGCAAAGCTCGAGGGCTAGACAGAGGGTGGCGATGGACGGTGGCGTGCTTCCTAGACATGGTGGCTAGGCGCGGCGATGGCTTGTTCTAGCTTGCCATGGTCGGCTGGCAAGGGGTGGCTCGGGCATGCACGACATGGTGCAATGGTAGGGGTCTAGGTTGGTTTAATGCACTGGCTGTTGTTGGGGGAGACAAGGGTGATCAATGGGGGACAAGGTTTGGAAAGATTACTGCTCAAAATAGTGAAGTTTGGCAGGATTTGGTTTGTGTCTCCAGGTGTTTGATGAAATGGCTGAAAGAAATTCATATTTGAATATTTGGATGAAACTTGGTGGGTACAATGGTCACATACTAGGTAGTCTCTGGTTGTTTGGATTTGTCAAGGTGAAATGGATTGGTTGGGTTTTGAGAAATGGTGATCTTACCATATGAACTAGATTCAATTTTTAGATGTCATTTGAATAGGGTTGTCAAATGTTTCTGTGGGTTTGCAAGGTGGGCTTGGGTTCACTTTTACTTGGTCTAGCAAGGGGTGAAAAGATTTGGATTTGTTTCTGTTAGAAATCTTGGACTAGCAACACTCAAGGTGGTCTAGTGAACAAGATTGGCAAAATTGACCATTTACTCATTTGGTTTATTTTTGTATTTCTCTTCATTAGATTCTGCTTGGAAATGATTTAGATGATGTTGTTTCCATCTTTAAACCAATCCTTGCCATTCATAACAATCACACAAGTCCATACAAGCATTCATGCATTCATCACATACACACATGCATTCATATGGATTTAATTAACGAAAGTTTTTGTTAACCCTAAATTTGGGTGATTGGAACTTGATAACCTTGATTAATATTTGGGATATTACACTTCGCCTTAAACCGGAGCAGGTTATGATGGATTAGAAGGGTTCCCCGGTGTTCTAGGGTTTAGAGTCTGGAGAGGAGGAGGCATGGCCGGCGGCGGCGCGAGGCGGCGGCGGCCCGGGGCAGGCTCGTGGGGAGGAGCTGTGGTGGTGTTGTGGTTTGGGGCAGCCCCTCCCGTCTATTTATGAGAGGGAGGGGCAGCTAGGGAGGGGAGGTTGAATCCTCCTCCAACTCCCTCTCCTCCTTGACGCGTGGTGAAGGTAGAAGAGGTTTCCTCTCCTTCCTCCACCAGGATACATTGTCCCAGTTTGACTTTTCAAACTTGCCTTTTGACTTTCAATTTTGGAGTTTGATTTTTCACTTTAATTTGCACAGCCCTTTTACCTAGGACATGATGCAAACATTCCACTTTGTCATGACTCATTCATGTACCCATCCCCTTCCAGTTCGGTGAACCTTCTAGACCCTTCTAGATCATTCCGGTGAAAACACCGGAATCATTCCCGAACTCTGGAATTGCACTTTCCTTATATGAATCTTATTCTCCGGAACATTCCGGATCTCCTCGTGATATCCCGGATCCTATCCGAGACTCCGAACAACATTCAGTCTTCTTACTCACATTCCATATCTACTAAACAACATCGAATCCTTAAGTGTGTCTCCCTATGGTTCGTGAATTATGCAGACATGACCAAGACTCTTCTCCGATCAATAACCAATAGAGGAATCTGGAAATTCATATGGCTCCCACATATTTCTACGATTACTTTGCGATCGAATGAACCATTTACATATGATACCAATTTCCCTTTGTCTCACGATACTTTACTTATCCGAGGTTTGATCATCGGTATCTCTGCATACCTAGTTCAACCTCGTTACCGGTAAGTACTCTTTTCTCGTTCCCGTGATATATGATCCCTTGTGAGCCAGTCACATGCTTGAAAGCTAATTGGATGACATTCCACCTAGAGGGCCCAGAGTATATCTATCCGTCATATGGATGGACAAATCCCACTCTTGATCCATGTGCCTCAACACATACTTTCCGAACACTCAATGCCACCTTTATAAAAAACCCAGTTATGAATTGGTGTTTGATGTCATCAAAGCATCCATATGATGACGGCGATTAACATGATATAATGGTCGAAGTATTTAGGTTACTATGTACTGAAAGCTTATAGCAAGTGAACTATTTAAATGACTTGATCTTATGCTACGCTTAACTATAGGAGTATGTCCATCACATCATTCTCCTAATAATATGACCTTGTTGTTAGTAACATCTCAATGTTCACGATCAGGAAATCATGATCATATATTAACCAACAAGCTATTTTAACAAGAGGCTTTACTAGGGACTCTTATATGTTTACAAATCACACAAGTACTAATGTTTCCTGTTAATATATGTCAACACCCGGATTTTTTCAATCCTAGATGCCTGTTATGCCATACATCGCAATCCCAGGATTACCATTTTTGCGAGACATAACAGAATTGGATACCATAGTACTTCATCCATTACAATGATACATAAGTTCTTACACAAATAGGGATCTCATGATCCAGTCCTTAATACAACATCAAGCAGCGGAATACGGAATAGTAACGGTAGCGTAGGCGAGGCTCCATCTTCGGGGTCACAGGCAATGCTGACGATGGGAGATGATCCTAGTTGTCATAACCGTCCTGGGGTCCATCCTCCAGGTACTCCTCTTCATAGTCTGGCCATGGGAATATCCAGGGACAAAGCCATGAGTACTCTTTAAGTACTCGCAAACTAATACTAACAAGAAAAAGGGGCTCTAGAGTTGTTTTGCAAAAGCCAGATTTATACTACTAAGTTCCCAAGCTAGTCACAATTTTATAACTCCTAAGTGGGATCTTGTATTTCTAGTCACAACTCTGTTGTGGCCAAGCCAAAGTCTCAAGTCGTTCACAAGTCATTTTGAAAAGTCTGACGGGGGAACAGTATGGCCACTCCAACTGTCCATAACCGCGGACGCGGCTATTCGAATAGTTTGACACTCTGCAGAGATTGTACACTTTCACCACAACATTCGATACATCCGTCAGGAACAAATCCAGAATTCACCATACTCAGTATGCGGATAATCAATCCTAACCTTCCAATTACACTCCCTAGTATAAGCACCTCTCCTGTGAGTTTGGCCTCCCAACCATGACCACTGTCATCTTGGGTACTGCACAGGTGGACAATCTTCACAAGGTAGCCTCAGCTCAGACCTTGGCCGTGAGGGAGCTAATACTAAGGTATATAAGTTTCCAGTCAAGCCCTACCCAATATTCGGGTATTGTGGTTGTACGATAAAATTGGAATGGTATCGCATCCAGACAACCATCAGTTTTATCAAGGGCTAAGGCTCATGCCTCAACATTTTCATCACCAAAATCATCAAGTGTTTGGAAACACATGTCCAAAACATTTCAATAGAATGATCCATCATTCCAAGGTTTTCATAACCATTTTTCCACCAAGTATTCCCATCTAAAGTTGATCAAGTTTTATGCTTAGCACTAGCATCTACAGGTGGGGTAGTACTAATAGAGGGGTGGTAACTAGTGGAGTTGCAACTAAGTCCAACCTTATATCATAAGCTGATATCAAGGTTTCTAGCTTAGGCCAAATTTTATGCTCTTTATGCAACCTTCAGCACAACTGTCTAGTATCTACCAAAATTCTTGGGTAGGCTCTAAGTAAACTTTGATAAAGAAATAAAGTAAGAAGCTTGCCATAAAACTAGGATTGGTTTAGCAAGTGAGTATGGTTACATACGCTTAGGTCATATAGTAATCATATCACAAGCATGGGTTGTGGCAACAATAGGGTGTCTTATGCACTTGCATAGGTATAGTATCTTGCAAGTGTTAGCTTGCATTGGTAAACTTGGTTAGTATATCTTGCATCAATATCAGTATAAGCTTGCCTTGTGCAGAGCAGTGGTTGAAGTTCTCCTCGGCTTCCTCTTCGTAGTATCCTCCTTCTTCCTCGTAGCCTTGGTCGGTACTAGCGTCTATGAATAAATACGAGGTACACAATCACCAAACAATACTTAACTACTTGCAATCATCACACACAAGGGTCCTATAGATGATCTAGCATCATCTCTAACATTACAAGGTTAAGGATTGGTTTAAGTCTTCTTATTTTAGAAAAGTAATTTCTACTCATTGAAAAACTACTTAAGATTTAATATTCTCCAAACTAAACATGGGATCATGTTGACACATGTCATCACCACATGTTGTAGTCCATGGGAATGTGATTTAAAGTGGTGTCACAATTTAACAAGGTTTTACCCTTTTATTTTAATTAATTAAAGTGGCTAGAAATGCTTATGAAGCATTCTTTTATTCCTTGAACATTATTTCTGTAAGTAACCTATATATATTTTTATATATTCTGAAAGGTATGGTTGAAAGTGATTTTTGAGAGTTGGAATCAACTCAAAAGCTATTGTGGTTTAAATTTGAAAAATGTTTGAATGCAGAAAAGCTTCTGCCTTGTCATTTTTCCTCAGGGTGATCTACAGATCCAAATGACTTGAATCCAACGGGCTTGGATTAAGCATTCACAGACCTTTCCAACAAAATTTGTTTCATCTAATTTGGTGCACTAAATCGATCTGGGTTGATTTTTGAAGTTGGGTACAGAAGTGTGTTTGAATTTAAAAAGAAAAGATTTAATTTGAATTGTTGGGCTGCGCGGGAAATTCTAACGGGCCGGCCTGCTAAGCGCAGTGCTCCCGCGGGCTGCTTAAGTGAGTGTCCCCACTCGTCAGTGACACGGGGCTGGGCGAAGCGGTATGGGGCAACGTGGTTCGTTCGATCTGGTTCTAATCCAACGGCTGAGGGTCATCGTCGACGCGAGACAGCTCCGGCGAGAACGAAACCTAGCGCGGCCAGTGAGGGGTGCTGGGGGCTCACCGGAGTACGGGCGAGGGTCGGCGAGGCGGGCGAACGACGAAGTCGACGACGGCGAACCTCCTGGTACCGGTGGCTTCTCCTGGGGCGGCTCCAATCGCTGGCTCCTTTCTTCTCCGGCAGCGGCAGGCTCCAGTGAAATTCCGGCGGGGTGGTGCTCGCCTTGCTCTGAGAATGGTGTGGCACGATCAGTGAGGAGAGGGGAGTGAGATGGTGTGAAGAAATCGTGCGGGGGTGGCCTCTATTTATAGTCGAGCGAGGGGACCGTCGGGGCGCAAGGTGAGCTCGTCGGAGGCGACGTTACAGGCAGCTAATGGCATGGGCAAGGGTAGGGGACGGTGCTGTGTCTCCTGGCGATGCTCAACGACATGGTCGCGAGGGATGGGGCGGTGTGGTTTGGTCTGGAACGGGCGGTGCTCTGCGCGGCAGAGGCGGCGTTCTCGACGGCGGGCGGTGGCTGTATGGCGCGGGGCGTTAAACGGGGATGTCTGGCGGTCTCCTGGGTCGGTGGTGATCGTGTGTGCGCGCGGTGAGGGCGGCGCGCGGTCTGTGGGTGGTGGTCGAGGGTGGCGCTCTGGCGCACGCTCGGCATGGTCTGGGTGTGTCTTGTGCACGTGGTCCAGGGCTTGGCAACGCTCGCGGCTGGGACAGGCAGTGGCGGTGGACGGTGGGCTGCCTCCCAGACAAGGTTGGCACGGCTAGTTCTTCCTCTAGCCTGCTGTCGACTATGGGGTGGCATTGAGGTGCTCGGCTGTTCACCATTAATGGCAATGGCTAGCTCACAGGGGTGCTAGTACTGGTCTAACCTTTCTATATGATCTACTGGATTGTGTGAGAGCTAACTAGGGAACAAGTTAGGCTCAAAACACTGCACACTATAGTGTTTGTGTTTTGTTTGATTTGTGTCTGCAACCTGTTTGATGAAATGGCCGCATGAAATCAAGTTTTGAAATTTGAAATGATTTTTGGTGGGTTTGCTAGATTGGTTCTGGTGAGTCTGCAGATGCTTGGGTTTTGAAAATTGAGCTTGTTTAAGTGAATTTTGAAAAAGTGGGATCTTCCCATATGAAGAAGATTCAATTTTGAGTTGTCATTTAAACTATGCATTTGAAAGTTTCTGGATGATCACAAGGTGGGCCTTGATACTTTGTTATGAGTACATTCAAGGGGTGCAAAGATCCAGAAAAGTTTCTGTTAGGTTTTGAAAGTTTGAGACAGCCAAAGTAGGCATGGGAGTTAAATTGGTCAAAATGACCATTCACTTAATATATTGGTTTTGACTTATTTTTCTTTAGGAAAAGTGTGGGGAATGTTTTAGATGATGTTCTTTTCACCTAAGAAACATTTTACAAGCAATGGATCACACAAACAAAGTGGTTTTAAAGAATTTCAAAATTCATGCATACACATATACATGCTTTCATGAATTGATTTAGAAAAGTTTTTGTTAACCCTAAACTTTAGGATTAGTGTTTTGTTGATCTAAGTTTGATATTTTTGGGATGTTACAATATAATTATAGCATGGTATGTAAACTTTTATCATAAGAATGAAGATATGATAATAACCACTTTATTATTGCCTCTTGGGCATATCTCCAACATAGTTCCGGCCGTATAATTATTTGATCCATCAAGAATTTTTCATCTCCAGATACAGAAGGTTTAACGACCAACTATATAGTGGGACCATTTTGTTCAGGACATACAGTTATAGCCGCTAGGAAAGAAACCCTAAATTTTGCCGCCGGACCAACTATACAGTGGGAACAAATTATTCCGGACGTATAGTTGCGTCCGACCACTTAAACGCACGAGAAGGTACCCAAAACACCAAAACTTCAATCATTTTCTCTCTCCTCTACCTCCAAACTCTCTCTAAACCTCAAGAGATCTTCACCTCTAATCAATTTTGTTCGATTTCCTCGCACACAAGTGATCTACGGTATGTTTCTCCTCTGATCCTCCAATTACTTTTCACGAATTCATATTTGATCTATTGTCATTATCAATCTAGGGTGAGACTTATTTTGAACTAATTTCCATGATTCTCTTGCTTAGAATATTATGTTGGGTCGATTCTTTAGTGTGTTATGTTGAGGAATATGTTATGCTTATTATTATTGGATCAAAAAGTTTTATTTTTGTATTTTTTATTTTTAGAAGATGAACACGAGGAGCCAAACGTGTGCTCTTGCCGCTGCTAGTTCATCTCGTGCTACAGCTCATGAACGCATGGGGATTCGATTCAGGAATGAGTCCCACCGTGATCGTTTCGACATGATCAAAAACCGAGAAGTGAAGGAAACCAAGTGGGCTTGCCTCGTCATATTGAACCAACTCGGTATTTTTGATGACTTTAATTTTTTATGAAATAGAGTTGGTCTGCAATTTCTTGATGGACCAACCTATCGCCGGTTAACCATTGAATTTTTAAGTTCTTTAAAAATCACTATTAAAACATGGCATGGAGAGCATATTATTTCTTTTCGACTTATGAACAAAAATTATTCATTATCACTTGATGAATGGTGCAATTTTTTTGGTTTACCCAACAATGATCCTAATGCTTTACGCGCATATTTTACTAGCATAGAACCCTTTCCTGAACTCTCCTATAATAGAATGAGCTTTACTTCTAGAGTCAACAAAGGGAAAAACATTCAACATCCTACTATTCGCTATTTGTTCTATGTTATTACTAACACCTTGCAGGGGCGTAATAAGTTTACAAGACTCAATGAGGAGGACATCTTAGTCCTCGCAAAATCTACTTTCAACTATGACAACTTGTCACTCCACTTGGGCGCAATTCTTGTGTGCTACTTGGAGTACCGATCCTCCCAAATCCAAGGACCAATCACATGTGGAGGTGTCATCACCGTGCTTGCCAATGCCCTGGGCATCAACCTAGGTTAGTTGCAACCGTTTCTAGGTGAGCGACGTGTTGATTTCTCTACTTTAAAGGCTTGTGGAATGCTCACTAAGAGATGTGGTGTTTATTACCTGCATATTGCTGGAGCTGGGCGTCTCTACCCCGCTCCTCTGCCTAATGGTCTTTTCTCTATCGAGGAGGGATGCGTTCTTTATGACTTGCAGGTTGAGAAACACCAAACCGAGGAGGAGATTTCGGATGAGGATGAGGACCAAGAGTTGGAGCAAGAAGTTCTTTATCAAGGAGATCAGCCACCGAACCGGTTCGGTACATACCAAGACTTCCAAGAACTTGGAGGGGTTATGGAGGGGATGCATACTCTCACTCTGAACCTCCGAGAAACAACAAGTAACTTATCAACTCAATTTGCGGACTAGATTTACAACTTTTCCCCCTCACCTCAATGATTTGAAGGGCTTGCAAAAGCCTAATATTGGGGAGGTTTTCTATCTATATTTATTTAGCATTCATTTGCTTTATTTTATTTCTGAGGTTATGCTTCTATTTGAGTTTATAAGCACTCGTGTTGGTTTCCCCAACACTTTATATTTAGTTATTTTGTTTTCGAGATTTTCAAGCCAAGCTTTGCCGCCAATTTTCTATTCTTTAAATTCCCCTTATCAAAAACCACAAAAAGATTTCTCCATTTATCTTTATTTTACCTCTTTCTTTTCTTTTTTCCTCGAGGTTCTCATGTATTTGTAGGAGAGTGATTGACTTCGAGTTTCCAAGAAACAAATCAAAAGGGAAGAGATAAATGGAACCAAACATGAGAGGTATGCCTTATGACTCCCCACTTTTGAAGTTTGAGAAACCCATGCTAGTTAGTAGTAAATGTTAAGATGTTATATCGGTGGAGTGAGTCTCTATATTGTAGTAAAATTTTGTTTCCATGGGTATTTAGTTGAGTACGTTTTGTTCTAGCTCTTGTAGTTAACCAAGTCTTTCCTAAAAATTTGCTAAACAATTGAAATAAGAAAAAGTCTCACAATTTAAGACTTGTGTGTTGTAGTGTTTAGTATTGAAAACTTATTCCTAGAGACACTCAACACCACAGAAAATAATGGTTCACTTGTAACTCTCTTTGAAAGGATTTGTTCGATTGAATTAATGTTTAGCGATTTTTGTGAGCATGCCAAAGTTTGACTTTTGAATCATAAGAATGGTATAGATTTATGCGTGTCAAACTTCATGGGATGCCAATAACTCCGCTAGCCTACGAATGATCTTCATGGAGGAAACTCCTAGATTTCGGCTATGAGTTGATTAAACATATGTAGCAACAATGCTATAATGGGTATGATTCTTGGCATTCTCGTGTAGCTGTGTTCATGATGGAATCACTTCTCTAGCTGATATGAGTAATCATTATGCAAAATGAACAAAAAACTTGGTAATGCCACGAGTGTCCATCACAGCCCGATAAACTAATTAAATTTTTTGGCATGCTCTAAATTACTTAAGAACCAAAATTCTTGAAGGACAATGAATAGAAAAGTAGTGCTTGAAAAGTATTGAATTATTGATGTGGGAGAATTGAGATACTTTAGTGTATATGCTTTTCATGACAAACTCTCACACTCTCAATTTTACATGATTATACTTTATTGTTCAAAGGCAAGCCTATGAGTTGATTACATGACATCGAATAGAGTTTACTCATTTGAATCATCCATGCTAAGAATAATCTTGTTGCGCTACAAGGATTCATTAAAACCCGTATGATATGCTTGCCATTACTCTATCTATGTTGAAGTTTTTCAGATTAATAAAGTGGAGGAAACATGAGACTACCAATCATGAGTAAGATCATCATCTCGTTATTTCAGTTTAAATGTTGAGTTCCTTTTTGATTTTGGTTTTCTTGATCGAGGAAGATCAAGTTTAAGCTTGGGGAGGTTGATGGCTGTGAAATATAGACATCCACGTCCGCATTTAAACTAGATATTATTCATATATTTGATGAAATTTCTCTCTAAACCCTGCCACTAATGCCTAATGATCAAGGGGGTATGCAATCCTTTCTTGTTATTTTTTCCTATGCAGATAATGACGTATGATGATGGAAATCACAACATAAATGTCAAAGATAAGAGATTTCCAACACGTCAAAGAAACCAGGAGCCGTGAAGTGGATCCAGAAGATTTAACGACCAACTATACGATGGGAAATTTATTTAGGCCGTATAGTTGCCATCGACTCCATTAGGTAAAACAGAACAACTTTCTTGAAGGGACCCCTATATAAAGAGGATTTGGGCGACGAGGAAACAATGCTTCTTTTCGACCTCAACTCTCCCTACAACCAGAATCCGCCACGCTGGAGGAATAGATCTAGATCTAATCTCTAAACCCTTCTCCATCACCATAGCCATATTCCACCACTTGTAATAGTAAATCTCTTCTCCAATGGGGGACATTGTATGACTCTTTGCTATCAATCTTATGATCTCTATTACAATGTTTATGATTGTTGATTTCATCTCTATGTGCGAGTAATTCTCATTGGGCTAAGGGCTTCGGCCTAGCCATGTAGCTTTTTGTGCATGTTATTTATCATAGATGGGATCATGTTTTAGTTTGTATGACATGATGATTATTGTACCCAAGACCCCGAGGATTGATCCAGGTATAGGGAGTGTGAGTGATGACTGATCTACAGGTTCGGAACCCCAGTGACAGAAGGGATAGTACGACTATATGTAAGGGATTTGCTTGGGATTACCAGTGATGTCACTATGCATATCATTAGTTCTCTTTCTTCTATGGATGAGACTAGTAGGTTATTGCTATAAGTTGTTGCGGAGGCAATAACAATTATGGATCCACTGCCCACATATAATTATCTTGCTCTATCAATTACATGCATACTTTATTATTATCTTTTATTACCATCAGATGTCTTGCACAACTACTGGTGAAAACGAACACCCTAGGCCCTCTCTCTCCATCATCAACAACAACAAAAAGATTGCAAACTCTTGGTCCGATGAAAACACAAAAGGAATTCTAAAACTCCTGAAGGTTCGTTTAAGTAACTTCACTTTGCTTTCTGCTTCCCGAGGATTCGATAAACCTAGGTCTACTAGGGAAAAAGAACTATACTACATCCGTAATCCGGATCAAAGATATCAAACTACTCGGTGTCCGTCAAGCCCTTCGGTCTCGGCATCGGCTTCCTCGACTTCTTCACCTTTGGTACGCCGACGGTGGATCAGGATTTGATGAAACCCTTAGGCGACATGGTGGGCGGGAGCTCTGGGAACTGGCGGGAGATGTGGCCGGGGAATGGAGAAGAAAGGCTGGAGGGGGATAAGAAAGGCGGGAGCTCGGCCTTGATTCGCCGACAGGGTTGACTCACCCATATTTTCTCTTCGTTAGGCATTCCCAGGCGGTTCCCAGCACCCCGGGTACGGCCTGGGAACGCCGGAAAAAAGTTGGTCCAAATTCGGCGCAATTCGGCGTCCTGGGAACACGACTGGGCGAGTTTTAGCCGTCCGGATGTAAAAAATTCCCTAGGAACACCCTCATGGGAACGCTAGTGGAGATGCTCTTAGCTTGGTCGTACTAGACAGTATAATGATAGAAGACGATGAAGATCAGCGACAAGGACGTAGGAGCGTAAGGGCTGATGGTGTCTGAATTATGTAGCGTGGCATCACATGACGCATGCTTGAGCGATGTGTGGTTTGACATGGCAATGATATAGGTTGATTCAAGATGGTGCGCATGAGGCTTTAAAGTCAATGGGGCGCGTGGTCGACTAATCATCTACCATGGAGTCATGTTGAAGTGGAGCTAGAGTCTATGAAGGATTCTGCTCGTGTTGATGGTGGGGCAACGTTGTAAAGATCTGGAGAATCCAAACCTAGTCAGCAGCAAGGCGACACATTGTTCAAACTGGAGCTCTAGGTTCGAGGGTGCATGGAACTCAACATCGATTAGTATGTGGTTATCTGCAGTGGGACCTGATATGGTGTGGGTTAGCTACCCAGTAGATATTGACCAAGATTATGGATGCTCGATGTGTTATTAGCTCTGAGGTTGCGGAGGCACGGGACACAGCTATAGACCAGGGCACTAGCGATCATGCATGTGGTTTAACAAGTGTGTAGAGGTGGTGAGAAGTGTTGGCGAATACCAGGTTCAATTTAGTGACGTATCGGGTCTATCAGGACTGGCGTCAAGTGATGGACAAGAATCGGCCATGAGAATATGCGAAAGCAGTGATGACATAACCGCGAATTTGATTCGGAATGATTTAAGCGCTAAAAGAAAAAAATTGGATTTTACAACGAATGATTTTCGTGGGTGAAGGCCCGTTTTCGTGGTTGAAAAGTCTTCTATGATGGATGCCCTTCGTGGTAAAAGCCCCGTCACAAATGAATCAACCATGATTTTTTCGAACCTAGCGGATCGCACCTTCAGCCACGAAAACTTGTTCTCTCGTAGATCTGTTTGCCAGCCGCGTTGGCCGTTGACGACATGCAAACTGCCATGTGGAAAACGCCGTTAACAGCGGGTTACCGCCGTTAACGGTCATGGACACCATGGTAGAAGTTAGGCCTAGCCAAGGCCTGCTAATTATCAAGTGGGCCGCCCCATTACAAGAACCCAATAGAAAGAAGGCTAGTTATTGTTTTGTTCTGCACTGTTTGAAATTGGCCCATTAGGGCAGCCGGTTGTGGCTCGTAATCTTTTTGGCCCATTACTGTTTCGGTCTATAGAAAGCCCGCCTTGGTTTAATACTACCCGGCCCATTAACAGTATCGGCTAAGCCGACCCAGTACTATTAAGGCCCGCAGTAGGCTCTTGACTACTCTTACAGCCTGTCGTGGGCCGCCCAGTACGGCCCATATTTGAAAAGGTCCCCTACTATTCTGGCCCATTAGCTTTCCGGTGTGTTACTGTCCTGGCCTGGTAAATTTTTCTGGACTGCTAAATTTTTCCGGCCTGTTAAAGTTCTGGCCCATTGTGGTCTCGGCATGTTACCGTTTTTGGCCCATTATTGTTTTGATCCATTACTGTTCTATCCTACTACTACTCTAGCCTTTTACTGCTCTGGAAATGATCGTTTGGCTACTCTCAAGGCCTATCGCCGAGAAAAAGGATTATGCTTCATCCGTGGGGAAAAGTGGGGCAAGGACCACAAATGCAATACTGCTGTTCAGCTGCACGTAGTATTAGGATATGCTAGAATTTTGTAGAAATGAATCAGTCGATTTAGAGGACAGTGAAGATGAATTGATGGTCTTGTCAGCGGATGCTCAGCCTACTAATGCCAATACTGCAGCTATTCAATTGCCTTGTTAGTTAGCAGGGTTTGATGTGGTGATCTTGCTTGAATCTGGTAGTTCTCACTCTTTCATCAGTGAGCGTTTGGCGAATCATCTTCCACAACTATGTTCCTTTCCCAAGAGGCAACATGATTGAATTGCTAGTGGTGGTCACTTATCTTGCAACATGTTTGCAGCTAACTGTGTCTGGACAGTAGGAGGTCATCGGTTTCAGATAGACTTCAAGGTTTTTCCTCTCTAGTATTATGATGGCATTATTGGCATGGACAAGCTCATAGTGTTTGGAACAATGAAGGTTAATTGGCAGCATAAGTGGCTGTCATTTGATCACAATGGATCTCATGTATTTTTGCAAGGAGAACCACCAATACAGTTTGATTACACTATTGTGGAGATTCATCTATTGCAAGAACATAAAGAGCATAAGTTAGTGCCACCAGAGATTCAGACATTGCTGCAAAGTTATTCAAAAGTGTTTGCTACTCCAACAACCTTGCCACCATATAGAGCATGTGAACATCATATTCCATTAATGGAGGGTTCTAGACCAGTCAAGATTCATCCATACAGGTATTCCCTAGAATTGAAGACAGAAATTGAAAAACAAATTCAGGAAATGCTTGACTCTGGTGTGATCTGTGTCAGCGATAGCTCCTTTGCATCTCCTATTATCATGGTCAAGAAGAAGGAAGACTCTAATCATACCACAAATCAGAAACAACAACAAACCTGGAGGTTTTTTGTTGATTACAAAAACCTGAACATGTTGACATTGAAATCTAAATATCCCTTGCCAGTGATTGATGGGTTGCTTGATGAGCTCACTGGTGCATCTTCATTTTCTAAGCTGAACCTGTGAGCTGGTTAACATCAAATACACCTTTCCCCAGGAGAGGAATTTAAAACAGCTTTTCACACACATAATGGTCACTATCAGTTCAATGTTATGGCATTTGGACCCATAGGGGCGCCAGCAACCACCCAAGCAGTGATGAATGAGACATTGGCACTAGTCTTGCACAAATGTGACATTGTCTTCTTCAATGATATCTTAGTGTACAATCATACCTATGAAGATCATGTACTGCACTTGGAGCAAGTTTTGCAACTCCACCAGTAGCACCAGTGGAAGGTGAAGTCATCTAAGTGTCACTTTGGCCAGCGCAGCATTTCTTACTTAGGGTATGTTATTAATGATCAAGGTGTTTCTACTGATCCCCAGAAGATAGTAGATGTGCAAAAATGGCCAGTTCTAACAAGTGTCAGAAATCTCAGAGGATTCTTGGGCCTCTTCGGCTATTATCACTATTTTTTCAAATAGTATGGTATTATTAGTCAGCCTTTGATGCACCTTCTAAGAAAAGGTGTGCCATTCGTTTGGACAAGTGAAGCACAGACAACATTTGTTACCCTCAAAACTGCTTTGACCATGGCACCAGTCCTTGCATTACCTAATTTTTCATAGCGCTTTGAAAATCGAGATAGATGCATGTGACTCTGGTGTTGGTGCAGTGCTTCTTCAGGGCGTACATCCGCTAGACTTTGCCGGTCGTGGTTTGGGACGTCGCACTCGTGGTTTATCTACCTACGAGAAACAATATATTGACATCTTACTTGCAGTGGAACAATGGCGTTCTTACCTACAACATGCAGAGTTCTGGATTCACACAGATCATTGTAGTCTAGCGCACCTAGAGGATCATCATCTTCATACGCAATGGAAGCAAAAGGTGTTTACTAAACTGCTTGGTCTCCAGTTTGTCATTAAGTATAATAAAGGAAATGACAATCAAGTTGCTGATGCGTTATCTTGCCGGCCTCACTATGAAGCTTCCCTTTGTGCCATTTGAACTATGCAACCGGCATGGAGGAGAGATGTGATTGATCTCTATCAGAAACACCCACAAGCTATGGACTTGCTCACTCCTTTATCTTTTGGTAATAATGATGATAAGTTTTATTCGTTGTGTGATGGTGTTATTCGCTATAAGAATCGACTCTGGTTGCCAGCTGATGAAGTTTTTACATTGAAAATCTTGGAGGCTTTTCATGGTAGCCCCACATGTGGCCATTCTGGATTTCTAGTAACATTTCACCGTATGAAGAACTTGTTTTACTTGAAGGATATGAAGTCCCAAATTTGCAAGTATGTTCAGGAATGTGTTATCTTCCAGAGGGTGAAAACCGATAGAGCTAAGTATTTAGGATTGTGTTTGCTCCATTACATGTTCCTTCCGAATTCTCGTAGATGGTCACAATGGATTTTGTGGAAGGATTACCATGGTCTGGCAGATTCAATTGTGTCCTGGTTGTAGTGGACAAGCTATGGCGCTACACCCATTTTGTGGGCCTACAACATCCTTTAACTGACTCGATGATCGCTGCAGCATATATGGATAATATGCACAAATTGCATGGTATGCCGGAATCCATTGTATCTGACAGAGATCACATTTTTAGCAGAAAATTCTGGAAGGAGATAGCAGTACTTACTGGAACCAATCTTTGCATGAGTTGATCATATCACCCTCAATCTGACGGTACAACAGAACGTGTGAACCAATGTCTCGAAGCTTATCTATGCTGCTTTACCCATGATTGCCCGGTCAAATGGGCGCAATGGCTATCCCTTGCTGAGTATTGGTACAATACCACGGCTCGTTCTGCTCTGGATGGGAAATCACCACTGAAGTCTTGTATGGACATTCTCCTGGCCACTTTGGATTGACCTCTGCAGATACCTGCATAGTGCCCGATCTGCATGTATGGCTCCAAGACAGGTCGCTGATGTTGCGCCTGTTGCAACAACACCTGGAACGTGTCAGAGCAAAGTGAAGCATCAGGCCGATAAGCATCGCTCCAATCGCTCGTTCCAAGTTGGTGATATGGTATTCATGAAGCTATATCCCTATATAAAGTCTTATGTGGCGCCACGTGTCCATCATAAGCTCGTGTTAAATTTTTATGGTTCCTTCTGGGTATCGTCTCGAGCTGCCTCCAAGTAGGAAAATCCATCCAGTACTTCACATGTCTCATTTGAATCAAACTCTTGGTCCACACTGTCAGGTACAAGCTACCTTGCCATCTGCTCATGATTCCTTGTCCTTTCCAGCATGCACTCTGCAGAGGCGTTTCTGTCATTGAGGTGCAGTGAGGTGCCTGAGGCTCTCATCCAATGGTCGGACCAGCCAGAGTCTCTCGCCACCTAGGAGGATATTGAAGAGCTACGCCAGCGATGCTCCGACATAGGAGGCGTGGGCCAGAAATGCTGAAGTGGCCTAGCCCATGAAGAGAAGCCGAAGGCCGTGAACCCGTTACGCTGGTAGCGACTGGGTCAAGTAGTTTGTAAGTAGATGAGGTTGTCGTGGAGATGAGATTGGCCAAGATTACATGACGGTTGTCATTAGCTTGTAATAGGGAATCAGATTGCTGGATCATACCTCTATCATACCTCTACTTGTAGCGTACATTACAATTCCTCTTGTACTCATGATTCCTGCAACTATAATCGAGAGTAGAATATATCCCCTAACAGAGTTCGACAAAAAGTATGCACACTTTCTGATATAAACAGAATATATCTAATTAAACCATGTCAAACCATGCCAATGTCATGTCCTTGCATGCCGATGTCGTGTCCTTACTGAATTTGGTAGCTCGTATGCTCCTAGGGATAAATATCTAGAGATTGACTCGTGGTTGGACTCATCATCCGCACGGCGTGACTATCCCTTTTTGAAGAATATGCCTTGGAATTATGTATTTCTTTGATTTTGACAACTTGTCATAGGGTTTGTGATAGGTGGACGAGTTTCTACCGTGGTGATGCAGATGGTTTCAAGCTAGAATTTCTTGCCTGAATTCGGGAGACATTTTTTAAAAATAAATAATATATGGCTACGCATTGACCGATGCAGAAGCCGGTATCCTCCTTCCTTTTTCAAAGAAAAAAATAAAGATCGAGCTGAAATAGAAGTGGGACAACCGGAGGATGGACTATGGTGGTGGTCAAATCCTGACTAAGAAATGTGAAATTAAATTGAAAAGTCAGTTTTTCGCAAGATGGGGCGATGCATGTAGACGTCAGTTCCGAGCGCTAAAAAATAAAAAAAAAATGATTGAAAAGTCAATTTCAAGATTGATTTTGCTGCCTGAATTTGGGAGACATTTAAAAAAATAATACTATGGCTGAAAAAATAAAGGTTGTGTGGAAAGAGAAGGGGAGCAATCGTGGGATGACTACGGTGGTGGTCAAACCCTGACTACGCAATGTGAAACTAAATTGAAAAGTCAGTTTGGCAAGATGGGGCGATGCGTGTAGGCGTTCGTTCGGAGCTAGGATAGTTCGTGGAACAGCAATTGTATAAGAAAACAACTAGTAATCCAAGCTCTCTCAACGTAACACGCATATTTAACGCAACCTTGGGACCGGACCAATTTGCACGTCGCATTGAACCAGATGGCGATGGCACGTGTTCTACCAACACATCCTGGTTCTTCCTCTACCATGCGTCGTCGATCTGTTAGTACGCAGTCCGGTCGTCCCATGCACGCACACACATATGCATGCGCACCCGCGATCTAAGAAAAGGAAACGCAATTGGGATAAGTAACTAGCCATCACACATGCATGTGCCTCCGATCCTCTCTGTGTGGTCCGCTGCCGACCAAAGCGCGTATTCCCAGGTCCCGGCCGGCGAATGGAACAGGTGCCGTCATGCACGAATATGATCGCTCCGGCCAGAAGACTAGGCCACAAAGGTGCACTACGATAAGATTAGGTCATGCATGTTACTCGTGTATGTAGCTATGGCCATTTGTTGCACGTGTAATTTCCATTGATCGTACAGACAATTTTCTTTCCTGCTTTGTTTTGGTTTCTGACGAGAGTTTTGAGATGATTATGTTTCAAAAAAGAGAACTAGCTACCAATGAATAGTTGCTTTCGGTGCACGTACTCTCATATATCATATCAAAATTAAGTAGTAAAGGTGCCTCGTTTCGGCGTGCGATTTGGACCTTTACGACCATTACGAAAACGCTAGCTGTTCGGGATAAGAGGGAGAAACGACCCTTCCCTCAGCTAGCAGATATACTACTAGTCGTTTCCGACTAAACACTGACAAATATAGGGTCTTGGACAGAAACCCAGATTTCGCCTGTTTGGGTGGTGTGCAATGACGAGCGAGCGAGCGATCTAAACAGCAGCAGGGGGTCGGTGACGTGCCGCGTTTCCATGTTTCTCCTCGATCGTCCACTTTGCACATATTTTCTCACACGACCTTTTCAGGGTCGGCCGGGGATACATATGAAAAGACGACACCCAACCGCGCGCCGTGGACTGTAGAACCATCGCGGAAACAATGCGCGCAAAAAATGTGTAGGAACGTACGAAACTATGCATCATGGTGCGTGGCAGAAAATTAATTAAGCACGGGGAGCGAAAAGGACGTCGTCTCATGATCCATCTTTTATACTAGTATATATAGCTGCAGTGCAATGCTGATCGAGCAGCCACAGCTAGCACTCGTAAGCCCACTTTTCTCAGCAGCACAATCAGAGAGAGGGAGAGAGAGAGCGAGAGGAAAACATCTATCAATCCCACTCGCTCTCCACCGGCCCTCTCTTCTCCACAAACTAGCAAACTCCATCATCGGTGGTGGTCGATCTATCGGCCATGGCGACGAGCGTGACAGGATCATCGCCGCCTGCTTTTCCATGGGAGCAGCAGCAGCAGCAGCGGATGGTACTTCTGTACGCGGTCGCCGGCGCGGTTCTCGCGTGGTGCGCCGTAAGGGCGCTGGAGTGGGCGTGGTGGAGGCCCCGGCGCCTAGAACGGGCGCTGCGGGCGCAGGGCCTCCGGGGCACGGCGTACCACTCCCTCGCCGGCGACGCGCCGCTGCTCGAGCGCCTCAACAAGGAGGCCAGGTCCAGGACCATGCCGCTCGGCTGCCACGACGTCGTGGCGCGGGCCATGCCGCTGTTCCACCAGACCATGAAGGAGCATGGTGCGTCTTCCACTTGTCTTTGCTTTTCCTTGACCCTAGTTTCCGCGGGAAGTCCTCAGTTTTTATCTGCATTAGTTTTTACCTTCCCCACACCGTCGTCCGGCCGAAAGCGAACAATCAAACATGTGTGTGAGTGTGTCCATGAAACAATTTTACTAGCTTTCATTCTTCCTGGTTTGCACTAGCTAGGGTCGTACGTATTTGAGTGGCTCTATAATTAATGCACACACGTAGTTCTTGTAATGGTATGGAACGATCATCCTCTAAGCAGCCTCCTATATATATGCATGCGATCGACGATGTGCCCAGGCAGCGCACACACACACACACTGATTATATTAATACTCCATCAGTTTCATAATATGAGATGTTTTAGCCTTTTCTAAACGAACACATGTATCTAGACCCATTTTAGTGTGTAGGTTCGAAGCAACATGAGTAAATCTACATACTAAAAGACGTATAAACACATGTGTTCCGAACATATTACGCTTTTGAAACTGATGAGTAGAATGGATGTTTACAAAAAGGCAAAAAGAAGGTACCACGAGGCTGGAGCTTTACGTATTGGAAAACAGAATATAGGTGCTTACTGATCATAAACAGATTGATCAGGGTTACCATCCATCGCTACGAAAAAAAATAGCATGTCCTTCTCTGTAAGTAATTTTGCTGTGTTGCTAGTGCTACATTTCCCGTATATTGGTTTGGCATATACTGTACATGTATTGCAACAAGTTGGCAACAGACAAGAACATTAGAACAGGAGGAATTACAGAGAGGCTAGGCATCCGTTGATAGGAACATGTTTTCCCGAATAGTATCAACAAGAAAATGCCATGCTGCATGATTACACCAAAGGTCTTACTCCAATTGGCTACCCTATCAGACAGCATCATTCCCCGCTATGGAAAGACCAGCTCAATAGTCCAACTGGAAAGGTACCCACACTGATATGATTATGACCACACTTTACATCCCACTAATCCTTCTTAAAATGGACGCGTCAGGTTTGGGGTACCTAGCCTGCTGTTAATTAACTATATACGCAATCTAATGTTCTAGCAACATCTTTGGTGGCATATCTCACTGCAGTCGTCTCCCACACTCAACAAACAGAATAACATGATGACAAGTACTACTCCACTTGATTAAAAGGACTAGCTGAAAATGAAATTGGAAACGTGCGTCCGTATAATAAAATGCTAGTATGAATTAGCTTCGCTGTAACTGTCAAAATTGTTTTTAACAGGTAAAACGTCGATCACTTGGTTTGGACCTGTGCCTAGGGTGACCATCACCAAGCCTGAACTGGTGCGAGAAGTCTTGTCCAACAAGCTCGGCAACTTTGAGAAGCTCAAGCTTGGCCGACTTCAGAGGATGCTGCACAACGGTGTGGGTAGCCACGAGGGCGAGAAATGGGCCAAGCACAGGAAGATCATCAACCCTGCATTCCATCTCGAGAAGCTCAAGGTTATACTTTTTCCGTGTTGTCACTGACATGGTGGCAAACTGGAACAACTGTTAGCTGGGTGATGACTGATGAAACAGACTAGATAGCTCAGACTGTAACAAAATTTCCGTTCCCATTTTCAGCGCATGTTGCCGGCTTTCGCGGCATGCTGCACGGAGCTGGTGCAGAGATGGGAAGGTTTAGCGGCGGGTGACGCGCCATGCGAGGTAGATGTGTGGCCTGACATGGCGAACCTCACAGGGGACGTCATCTCCCGCGCCGCGTTCGGCAGCAGCTACCTGGAAGGCAGGAGGATCTTCCAGCTTCAGGGCGAGCAGATCGAGCTCACCGTGATGACCATGAACAAGATACATATCCCTGGCTACCTGTGAGTTCTTTAATTTGTTACCACTATACTATAGCTCAGCAATAATTAATAGATTGCAATACTGCTTCTGCAGTACTGATGCATTATTTTCGTATGTGCAGGTTCTTGCCAACCAAATCCAACCGAAGGATGAAGCAGATTGCTGCGGAGATCGGGAGCATCCTAAAAGGGATCATCGCCAAAAGAGAGAACGCCTTGAGAGCCGGCGAAGCTACAAGTGACGACCTTCTCGGCCTGCTTCTGGAGTCCAACATGGAACACTGCAGGGGAGACGGCAACTCGAACGCCGGCATCACCACGGACGACGTGATCGGAGAGTGCAAGCTCTTCTACTTCGCCGGCATGGAGACCACGTCGGTGCTGCTCACGTGGACGATGATCGTGCTCTGCATGCACCCGGAGTGGCAGGACCGCGCCAGGGAGGAGGTCATGCACGTCTTCGGCGATAGCACGCCAGATTACGACGGCTTGAGTCGCCTGAAAACCGTAAGTATTAGTAGACCATCTTGGTTTCTTACCCCTTAGCTAGATTCTGGACCCTCTGAACGACCGTTTAGACTAATAATGCTGCTTCAACCGCAATCGGATTTTCAGGTGACAATGGTGCTGTACGAGGTGCTACGGCTGTATACGCCGCTGACGTCGCTCCACCGCAAGACGTACAGGCCGGTGGAGCTCGGCGGCGTCAGGTACCCCGCGGGCGTGCTGCTCATGCTGCCATTGCTGTCCGTCCACCACGACAAGGAGGTCTGGGGCGCGGACGCCGACGTGTTCAGGCCAGAGAGGTTCGCCGAGGGGATCTCCAAGGCGTCGGCGGAATCGCCGGCGTTCTTCCCGTTCGGCTGGGGCCCGCGGATCTGCGTCGGACAGAACTTCGCGCTGCTCGAGGCCAAGATGGGGCTCGCCATGATCCTACAGCGCTTCTCCTTCGACCTCTCGCCGTCCTACACGCACGCGCCGTTCCCCGTCGGCCTGCTGCTGCCAGAGCACGGCGCGCAAGTCAGGCTCACCAGGCTTCAGTGACCTGCATATTACAAAATCGATTCGTTAGTCTGCATGTACAGCATAAACTGGTGGACTCACTGACCCACTCAACAACGTATAAAACGCATGGTTGTGGGGTTTTGACTTTCTACGCAAGTCGATTCTACTTTTCTTCCTTTTTAGGATATATAAGTTGCTTCGTTTATTGATCAACTGGCACAGTGACAGTGGCTCACACAAATAGGCACTCAACATCTTTAATGTTTAATTTGTACTTATTTGGGTTGAACCTGTGGTCAAATCAACTCATGATCTTGTCTTTTTCAAACGTACAAATTCTCGAGAAAGCTCAGGCTATTGGGGTGTCTTTAGGGGAATCTTCTCAGGATAGATACTTGGCAACAAAAATTATAAAAGATAACGAGTTTAGTAGAACTTTGACAGTTCTAGAACACAACGCTTTACACAAATATTCAGCAGACAACACACCGGCTAATCTTTTTATCTCAAACGTATCTAATTTATGTGAGGATCTTGCTGATGAAGAGATTGCCTCTCTTCAAAATCCCAATGAGAGGGTTGAACCCGTGGTCAAATCAACTCGTGGACGAAAGCAAAAACAATATGATACCTCTTGTATTCGAAGGGGTACTAGAGTGAGGATAAAGAAAAGTTTTTAGATGCAAAGATTAAGAGGATTAATTTGGAATAGCGACGGAACACTTATTCACTGTTGAAACGATAAAGGAACAGAAGTTGGATTTTGTGGCCTTGTTGGAAACTGGGAGATCTAATTTTACTGTTCCTTTCCTCAAACACTTAACGTCGGGGATGGACTTCGCATGGTTCTGCCTGCCGCCCCATGGTTGTTCAGGTGTATTTCTTGTGGGTATTAATTCTTCTACTCTACAAGTAAACAAAGTTGACACAGGAGATTTTTGTGTAAAGATATACCTGAAATGTCGTAGCGATGGATTTGATTGGATCTTGGTCCCAGTTTACGGAGCGACACATAACTGCCATAAACAAGAGTTTTTGGCGGAACTTGTTCGTACTTGTGAAAATGAGACACTCCCATTGCTGGTGGGTGTGGGGACTTTAACATCCTAAGAAAAAGAGAAGAGAAAAACAATGACAATTTTCAGTCTCGGTGGCCTTTTATCTTTAATGCTATTATAGAAAATCTGAACTTAAGAGAGATTGCTCTCTCAGGAAGACAATTTACGTGGGCTAATCGTAGGGACACGCCAACTTATGAGAAGCTTGATCGCATCCTCTCTAGCATTGAGTGGGAACAGAAATTTCCGTTAGTAACTGTCTGTGCGCTTACTCGATCTGGTTCAGATCATACCCCCTTCTGATTGACTCGGGAAATAGGGCCCATCTTGGAAACAACCCGAGATTTTCATTTGAACTATCGTGGTTGATGCAAGATAACTTCTTTGAGATGGTGGCAGCCGAATGGACAGCCGTATCACTTGGTGATACACCCATTCAGAGATGGCAGAACAAAATTCGTCATTTGCGACGCTTTCTCCGTTGCTGGGCTAAAAACCAGAGTGGCAAGTACAAGAAAGAAAAAGAAAGACTATTAGCTATAATTGACTTCCTAGACGTTAAGGCTGAAACATGTTTGTTGTCGGAGGCCGAGAGAAAGGATCTTAATGTTGCTAATGAACAACTTACAAAGTTGAGGCGTGATGAGGAATCCAAATGGGCACAACGCGCTAAAGTTAAGCATATTCAGGAGGGTGGAAACAACACTAAATATTTTCATTTGATTGCTAATGGCAAGCATCGGAAGAAAAAGATTTTCCAGTTGGAGCAAGAGGAGGGTACTATAGTGGAAGAAGAGAATCTGAAAACTTATATATCTAAATATTATAAGAAACTTTTTGGATCGCTGGTTCCAAATAGTTTTGCACTTATGGAATATTTGAATCATGACATTCCACAAGTGTCGGCTCAGGAGAACGACATTCCCACATCCAATTTTACTGAGGATGAAGTGCTAGAAGCAATCTCATCCATGCAGCGTAATAAGGCGCCAGACCCTGATGGATTCCCGGCGGAATTCTATCAAACTTTTTGGAGTGTGATTAAATCTGATTTGCACAGTTGCAAACAGTTGATCTACCTTTGCATAAGTTAAATTATGGTGTTGTTATCCTACTTCCCAAGAAAGATAATGCGACTCAAATACAACAGTATAGACCGATAAGTCTTCTTAATGTGAGTTTCAAAATTTTTATGAAGGTAGCCACTAATCGCATTTCCGTGATTGCTCACAAAGTGATTAGACCTACTCAAACTGCCTTCATGCCTGGTAGGCATATTTTGGAAGGGGTGGTGGTACTACATGAAACTATCCACGAGATCCATCGGAAGAAAATGGATGGGGTCCTATTTAAAATTGATTTTGAGAAAGCCTACGACAAGGTTAAATGGCCCTTTCTACAGCAGGCACTTAGAATGAAGGGGTTTGACCCTTTATGGTGCAAATGGATCGAACATTTTGTTCAAGGGGGGAGTGTTTGGATCCGGGTTAACGGTGACATAGGTCATTATTTCAGACAAGGAAGGGTGTGAGACAAGGAGATCCCCTATCACCTATTTTATTTAATATCGTAGTGGATATGCTGGCCATTCTCATAGCCAGGGCTAAGGAGGAGGGGCAAGTAGGTGGTCTCATCCCCCATCTTGTTGAAGGGGGGATATCCATTCTTCAATACGCAGACGACACGATTCTTTTTATGGAACATGATCTTTTGAAAGCGGTAAATATGAAACTGATTTTATGTATTTTTGAGCAACTTTCGGGCCTTAAAATTAATTTTCATAAGAGAGGGATTTTTTTGCTTTGGAAAAGCTAAGGAACATGAACTTGAGTACATGAATATATTTGGATGCGAGTTAGGTTGTTTACCGTTTAGATATCTTGGGATACCTATTCATCACAGAAAGCTAACAAATTCTGAATGGAACCCTGTAGAAAACCGATTTGAAGGAAAATTGGGCTGTTGGCAAGGAAAACTTCTTTCTTATGAAGATCGATTAGTGTTAATCAACTTTGTACTAACAAGCTTGCCCATGTTTATGTTATCTTTTCTAGAAATACCAAAAGGGGTTAGGAAAAGATTGGACTTCTTTCGTTCACGTTTTTTTTGGCAAAGTGATGAACACAAGAAAAAAATATAGATTAACTCGATGGAATATTACTTGCAGACCCAAGGACCAGGGAGGCCTGGGAATTGAGGTGCTAGAACTAAAAAATAAATGTTTCCTTAACAAATGGTTTCACAAGTTATTATCTGACAAAGGGGTTTGGCAAGATTTGTTACATAATAAATACTTCAAACATAAGACCCTAGCACAAGTACAAGCAAAACCGATAGACTCTCCGTTTTGGAAAGGGCTGATGCAAGTAAAGGACGGTTTCTTTGCTAGAGGGTTTTTCAAAATTGGAAACGGGAAAGATACTCGCTTTTGGGAAGATGTTTGGCTTGGAGATACATCTCTCGCCCAACAATATCCTTCTTTGTATAATATCGTGCATAGAAAACACACATCTGTACATGACGTTTTGTCCCAATATCCTCTTAATATTGGTTTTAGGAGGAATTTATTGGGGGCAAAATGGACTGCATGGTTGCATTTATGTCAGAGGCTTATGCAAGTAAATCTAACGGATGAAAAAGATTTGTTTAGGTGGAGATTAACCACGGATGGGGTTTTCACCCTCAAATCTATGTATGAAGACCTCATGAATGAACACCAGCGACTACCTATGAAATACCTATGGAAGCTTAAAATACCACTTAATATTAAGATTTTTATGTGGTTTCTGAATAATAAAATATTATTGACAAAAGAAAATTTGGCAAAAAGAAATTGGAATGGATGCAAAAAAATGTTGCTTCTGTGACGAAGATGAAACTATTGAGCATCTCTTTATTGCCTGCCCCTTCGCAAAAATCATTTGGCACATTTTTTCTTTACTTATGACCTTCCCCCACCAATATCACTAATATGTTTGGGAATTGGTTAAATGGGATGGATAAGGAGAATAAAGCTAGAATTCGTATAGGCATTTCGGCTTTATGTTGGTCGATATGGAAATGTTTTAATAATATTATTTTTAACAAGGCTCGAGTTCAATCTTTTTTTGCAGGTTATCCGGCAGCTCATTGGATCCAGCTCTGGGATTTTCTTGTCCCAGAGCCTATGCGCAAGCCCATGGTTTCTGGATGCAACCGTCTGGTGATGGTCGCTCCAGATATATACTACCTGGCTTCGTGGCGACATACTAGTAGATTGAAGAATGTCTAGTTGTCGCTTACATCTTCTTGTCAGACTTTTGGTTTTATTCAGATAGTTGATTTTTATATCAACCCTATCTGATCTGTGATTTGTAATAATTTTAAACTTATGACTTCGTAATAAAGGGTTGTGTGCATCCTTGGATGCAGAGGCCGGGCCAACCCCATTTCTAAAAAAAATATGGTTTAGTGAAATGAGGCTCGGTAGTCTCAAAGAGATGCCCATCTCCATCAGTAACAAACCGCACACTTTCGACTATTGTTATAGTTAATAATATATGCATTTTATAAGGAGAGAAATTTTTTTCTCTTCTCGGGCCCTCACGCGTGGCGGCTCCGGAGGACGCCCTTCCAACCCTAAAAACCACCTCCCTCCGAAGGCCTTCCCTGGCCGCTGCCGCCGCGGCGCCGGCAGTGATGGCCACGCCCCTGTTGCCGATGTTTGGGGAGCCATAATATTGTGATGCATGTTTGGGGAGCCATAATATTGGTTTTTTTTAATTCTTGCTTGACCAGGATTTGATTCTAAGACCTTCTACTTTGATTTCATATTGAATTGCACACACTAACCAATTAGACCAAAAGTCTAAATTGATAAAAAGGGATAATTAATTTATTTTAACACTCATCCTACGATCTCTGTTATTTTACCTATTCTTACGCATGTTTGAGAAGCCACAATATTTTTTTAATTCTTGCGTTCGTGAGAATTTGATCCTAGAATTTCATGTTATGATAGCATATTGAATTGCATTTACTAACCAACTAGACCATAGTCTAAAGTAATAAAAATGGATAGGCCATTTGTTTCAACACATACCCTACATCTTTTCTCTTTGGCCTGTTATATTGTAACGCATGTCTGGGGAGTCATATTTTTTTTAAAATTCTTACGTTAGAGAAGATTTGATCCTATACCTCCTCCTCTGGTACATATTGGATTGCATGCGCTAACCAACTAGGCCAAAATTTTAATCCTGCATGCTCAAGACAAAAATAAGTCCCGAGTAAATAAGAGATGGATGTCTAAATTCAAAGTTGCACTAGACTTAAGCTCCTTGAAGGAAATTAAACTTGTTGGGCTCCATTTCACTTAGAGCAATGAACAAGTAGACTCTACCCTTGTTCTCCTTGATCGTGCCTTTTGCAACTCTAAGTGGGACGACCTATTCCTGGCTACAAAACTCCTTCCCCAGGCCTTGTCCATGTCAGATCATTGCCCTTTGCTTTTGGTGCAAGACCTGGTAATCCTCTCAAACCCACGCTTCAGATTCGAAAGCTTCTGGCAACTTCTTCAAGGATACAGAGAGGTTGTCGAGCAGTCTTGGAACGAGCCTTGTCTTCTGACGAACCCCTTTGCAATCCTATACTGCAAGTTGTGAAGACTAGCAAAGCACCTGTCCTCTTGGGCCAAAAACTATGTGGGAGATATCAAGAAGCAGATGTTGGTGGGCCAAGAAATCATCCTCAGACTTGACTCGGCCCAAGAAAATAGACAACTCACCGTGGCAGAGCGTGAATTGAGATCAAGACTGAAGGCTCGCTCAGTCGTTCTCTCAGTGATCAACAAGATTAAAGCTACGCAGCGTGCACGAATTAAGTGGCTTAAGATTGACGATGCAATCACAACATTTTCACAGCCGAGCAGCTCACCGCAAGCAGAAGAACAGGATTCATTTGCTGGAGTCGGACTCAGGAACTACAATAGCTCCTAACGAGATAGAACAAGTGGTGAACAGCCATCTGACTTCTGTGGTGGGCACGAGCGTCAATTGTAACAAACATTTCAATTGGACAGAGATTAATCTCACATCTCCCGACCTGTCGGATCTTGATGCCCCCTTCACCCTTGAGGAAATCAAGCATGCTATTTTTGCAACGGCTGAGGACAAGGCACCTGGCCTAGATGGGATTTCAGGTGGTTTCTTTAAAATCTCAAGGGAGGTGATTAAGTAAGACTTGACCTGATGAGAGCAATGCGTCAGTTCCACGCTATCAATGAGTCATCCTTTAAAAACCAGAACACGGCGTTCTACTTTTTGCTGCCAAAACTTGAACAGCCCACTAAGATAACTCACTATAGGCCCATCATCCTAATTCATGCTTTTGCCAAGCTGGTTTCCAATATTCTTGCAATTAGACTGCAACCAAAGCTTGATGGCCGGATTTTGCCTTGTTAAAGTGCCTTCATAGCTGGAAGAAACATCCAGGACAACTTCCTCTACGTCCAAAGCCTGGCAAAGCAATTTCATAAAGCCAAACCCCCTACGCTTCTTCTCAAGCTTGACATCTCCAAAGCCTTCGACACCGTATCTTGGATTTACATCCTTGATATGTTATAGTCCCGTGGATTACCATTTAGATTCCATGACAGGATTGTCATGCTCTTCCGATTAGCAACCTCCAAACCTCTAATCAATGGTGTTCATGGGCGAACAATTCAGCACTGTCGGGGCCTCAGGCAAGGAGACTCCCTTGATACGTCGGAAACTTATCTATAATTTTTTATGCTCCATGCTTATTTAGTATCTACTTTGCTTTGCTTTGTCTACACTTTGAGGTATTTTTATATCTTTTCTGGAACTAACCTATTAACAAGTTGCCACAGTGCCAATTACCTGCTTTCTTCTGTTTTTGGTTCTAGAAAGGCAGAAAATCAATATTCTCGGAATTGGACGGGACAAAAGCCAAAGTCAATATTTTACCGTGAGGGACAAGAATCCAAAAGACGAGACGGAGACGCGAACCAGGGCGGCCAGACCCCCCTAGGCGCGGGTGGGCCCTTTCCCGCGCCTGGGTAGGGTGTGGGGCCCCTGGCCTCCTCCCAGCCTCGCCTCTTCGCCTATAAGAAGCCCCCGATGCAGAAACCCTAAGTACCCGATCAATATTCCATGAAACCTTCTGTAGCCGCCGCCACCGTCGTCCCTTGATCGGTGGGATCTGAAGTTCTTCCCCGCACCCTGCCGGAGGGGAGATCATCCCGGAGGCCTTATCTCCAGTATGATGCGTGAGTAGTTCCACCTTGGACTATGGGTCCATGTAGTATCTAGATGGTTGCATCTCCTCCTTGTGCTTTCATGTACAGATCTTGTGAGATCCGTTCATGATCAAAATCTAATCTATGTGTAATCATGCATGTTGTGTTTGCTGGGATCCGATGGATATTGAGATTACTATGTCAGATTGATTAATGGTTTTGTCTTTATGATTCTATCATGTTTATGTTGTTTGTGATCTTGCATGCTCTCCGTTGTTAGTAGCTATCTTGGCTGAGTAGTTGCTAGTAACTCCAAGAGGGGGTATTTATGCTCGATAGTGGGTTCATGCCTCTAGTTTCCAAGGGAAGTGGCAAAAATCTCTTCGGTTGTAGATGTGTTGTTGCTACTAGGGAGAAAACAACGGTCTCTTATTCATGTAACAAGTGGATTGTTTACCTTACACACTTTGCTTAAAGCAGTTGTCTGTTGCTTGCAACTTAATACCGGAGGGGGTTCGGATGATAACCTGAAGGTGGACTTCTAGTCATAGATGAAGTTGGATGGCGGTCTATGTATCTTGTTGTATTGCCCAATCGAATCTATAGGATCTTTTTGTCTATTATTGTATTGTTATGTGTAACACCCTCAGAATCGGACCTATGCAAGTTTTAGCGAAACCCGCCAAACCCGCATAGAAACGATTCAAAGGTGCCCACCAGGCACTTTCGTGCGGGTGGAAAACGAAGTAATAACATTACACAACAGTCCTCGATGGGACCCACAGAACAGATATATACAACAGCGACTCAAAGAGTCAAGAATACAGGTATAATATACAAAGATCCAAATCACCTTGAAAAGCTAGAGCGTCCGACTACGGACAAGATGCAAATGGGGCTAAGAGCCCTGAAGAATAACCAATGGCGTCCATAACCCTGCCCAGGCCAAGCCGGAAGGGTAACCCTGCTAACGACGTCGATCTCAAAACCTGCTTAAACAAAAGGGGTGCCGACAAGGGGCAAAGGAAAAAGAGGAGCGTCAGTACTGAGGCCAGTACACGGCGAGACTAGAATTCGGCGGTCCTCGCCTACATAGGTATGGTGGACTGAAGCGGCAGCGGCAGCATGCACTAAACAACCTATAGAGACTCGATACAACTGTCGGCAATCAGAGAGGGATAAGAAAGACCTATTCGGAACCAACCTGACATTACCACCAAACAAACCCATCCTGGTGTTTCCCCCTCGAGACCACCCGAGGAAGTCAACCGAGGAACTCACACAGTTGGCAGTTTTATTTATTCAGTTATTGTTGCAGCAATTACTAGTCAAATATAGATAGACATCCTGATAAAATAAGCAGTGGACACTTTTATTTAACCATTCCATTGTAGTTACAACACTTACTAGTCAGATACAATTAGCATGAGATAACCCCAAAAACCCAACAGTTGTTGGTACTTTTATTTAGCCATTCCGTTGTAGTTGCAATACTTACTAGTCAGGTACAAGGGTCGCAAGCGACAACCCAAACAAGCAATTGTGGGCAGTTTTATTTATCCATTCCATTATAGTGAAGCTGATTACTAGTCATTTTAAAATCAAATTTATAGCACTACTTTAGTTATAGTTGTCTATGATCGAGATACTGTGCTCCAAGTCGTCCATAACCGCGGACACGGCTTTCAGAAAGTTTTAACCCGGCCGGGGTGCACAAATAGCAACACACACTCGATCAACCTCGGAAAAACCAAATCAAAACCCAACGAGGCTTTCACGACAAAGCAATCACAGGATTCAGAAATATTTCAGGGGGCCACCCCTTGGAGTACACCCGCGACGAAGTAAGCTAGCTCCGAGACGGACCCGAGGTTTGTGGGGCCGGCTGTAAACGACTGGGAACCCGAAAACTCGGGGTGTCGATACCGCGAAAACGGGTCACAATTCCTAAACAGTACAGTGTGCTCCTCGCACAATCGTAAATAAAGCAGTAGCATGGCATAAGTACAGGATCGTAAATAAAACCTCAAACTAGTTTGTGGCCCCAAGAAATAAGACTGAATCAAGCTCTGGCTAAGGGGGGTCCCATAAGCCTCCCGGATGTGGATAGCGCGAATATTCAAGGAACAGGTATCAAGTACTCGGGGTCCTACGGGACACAAGTGGGCGGTCGGAAACCAAATATTATCTATCACCCACCGATGCCTCTGCTTACTTACTTCAATTTTAGTTGTTAAACAGGAATTAAAGTGAACGATAAGTAAAGCCATGATCATCTCCAAGATTAAACATGCGGCCATTCTCCAACAACTGTGGTACTTGACGACACGCAACAGCACTTGAGCAAGCGACTACGACGCGCAAGTCCGGCTATCTACCAAACAACAGGTAATAGGATGTGTCCAAGGCAATATAAGTCTGCAAGGGCTATCACGGGTACGAAAAACTAGAGCAACGCAACACAGATAGCAATAGATCAACAGGAGGGAATAAATACTATAAAAGTAAGATAGGTAGAAAGGGGGAGATGCTCGCCTGAAAACATTGCCGAAAGTTCAACCGAAGATCGGGTCGAAGCTTACATCCACTCAACGGCCTTATCCGCGAAGAAGCAAAACACTAGAATGAACACCGGATGCACTATTTAATACTACGGCAAAAGATCGGCATGATGCATGTATGATGTATGGCATGGCAAAGGTGCGATGCAATTAGGCAAGATTAAGCGGAACCGGGGTCCCGACATTTAATTAAATGGTTCAAGTTATTTAGAACCCCCGCAATTTAAATGTTGTATTAGCATGACAAGAGATAGCACCGGGTTCGCTACACAACTTTAAATGAGGCCAATATAAGGCTAGATTTGCCCGCACATGGGCCCATATTTAATTATATGGTGTATCGGCATAAGGCCCCCAAACCACACAAATATGCATGCAAGTATGGCAATTAATATGCAACAAGTTGTTATTACTTTTATAAAATAGGGCTCGAGAAAAGGGGTCACACATTAGGGTTCGGCGATCTTGAGGTCCCGGGGTGCGGGGTCGGTCTCGGGGTTCGGGGTTCGACAGGGTTTCAGGGTTCGACGGGATCGGCGAGGTGAAGAGCTTGGCGTTCGGCGTCCTTCGGGTTCGAGAGGAAGAACTTGGCGTGCCGGGACGAAGAACTTGACGTCATTCGGTTCCATGTCGATGGTCTTGGTGTCCTTGATGGAGAACTCGGTGTATCTGTGCTGAAGATGTTCGATGTCGACTATCGATGACGGGCTTGAGTCGGCATCCGTGGTCGCCGGGGTCGATCTTGTTTGTCCACGGGACTTCGGGTCCAATTCTAGCATCATCTCCATCTGAGAATTCCTGGCGCTACAGCCTCAAAGGGAACAACCGGAGCGTCTAGGCAGCAACATCAACACTTGGTGTGGCAACAGGATGTGGCATCCTGCAAAAACCACTACTAGAAAATCGCGTTGATTTTGTGCATCTCATCATCATAATCGCATGTCTTGTCTCGGTGCATCAGCATAACATCAGCATGCATCTATTTGTTTGAAACCATTTTGCTAAAAACCCTAATTTTGTTTTCTATATTAAACGTCCCGTCTTGAATTCAAAACCAAAACCCGGGCTTGTCCGGATTATTTTATTTCGTCTAGCATCGGTTTGCAAAAGCCTTGTTTAAGATAAAGAAATATTTTAATTATTTTAGTGGGGCGGTCGAACGGGCCGATTCAACCCGAACGACCACCCCAGTTTAAAACGGTCCACCCTGCCAGCCCTACCTAAATCCTAAACCTACCCAACTTTCTACCCTCTCTCCCCCTCCACATCACCCCATCCAATGGTTAGTCGCCACCTCGCCCTCTCCCTCTCCTCCACCACTCCCCATCTGCCACCTAAGCCACCCCTCTCTCTCACCAGACCCACACACACCCAGGCCCACACTCAACCCTCTCCCATGCTCCACCCACGCACACACCGACGCACGCCTGCCCACCCACTCCACGCGACCCCAGCCCCCCACACACGCCAGCCAGCCCCTGGGCCCACCACCGCGTCCCCACGCGCCTGTCGCTCTCCTCTCTGCGCGCCGCTCGCCCCGCACCTGCTCCCTTGCCCAGCGCCGGCGCCGTCCCGCCCCTCTGCTGCTCGCCGCCTCCTCCCCAGGGTCTGCCGCCGCTCCGCCTCGCCCCCTGCGACTCGCCGGCGACGCCGACCCCTGCCTCCTGCCGCTCGCCCGCGAGGTCCCTTCCTCCCCGGCAGCACCCCCGCGCACCCTCCGCCGCGCCCCACCTGCGCCTCCTCGTCGGCCTCCTCGCCACCGACCCGAGCACCTCCACCCCGTGGCCTCCGAGCTCCGCCCCGCCTCCACCGTTCCCCGCCAGGCCGCTCCGACGCGCGGCCGCGGCCTCCCTCCTCGCCCCCGCGCCGCCCCTCCTCCCCAGAGCTCCTCCGCCTCCGGCCCAGCGTCTCCCCGCTGCCGCCCGCGGCCTTCCTCGCCGCCTCCGTCGCCGGCCAGCCTCCGCCACCACCTAGTTCTGCCGCGGGCCCCCGCACCTCGACCGCAACCCCGCGAGCATCCGAGCACCGCCGTGTCGTCCACCACCTCGAGCGCCGCCACGCGCCCTCGGAGGCCTCGCCTGTGCCACATCGCGCGCTCGCCGGCCTTCATCGGGCCGCCTCTGGCCTCGCTGCCCCGTCCCCGTCCTCAACCTGTGCGGCGCCCTCTGCCCAGCGACCTCGTCCGCCCGTGCCCGACCTGAAGCCGCCTCCTGACGGCTTGACTAGGCCGCGACGTCTCTGTTTTGTTTGCCGCGCCGCAGTGTTACTCGAGGCTCCGAGTTTCGGTTTGATGGAAAGTTGCTGACAAGATCTCCTGCCGGGCAAGCTCGACCACGAACGAGTTTTACAAGGACTGCCGACGAGTTTTCTAAACCCGAGCGACGCGGTCTCCTTCACGAACCCGAAGGCCACCAAGTGCTTCGTCATGGATCTGATGGCCGAGACCCCGAGCCCCGAGCTCCGGACGCCAAGACCGACATGAGGCCCCGACAAGATCTGCTTCATGGATTCGAGACCGATTCCGTACCCGACGCCACACCAAGCAGTTCCCTCGGACGCCAAGACCCGAACCCTGTCGAATCCCTCGAAGCGTCCCGCCAAGATCGCCATCGACAATGGAACCAAGACCGGATCCACGGAACCCCAAGGTCTACCGCCATCGGACAAGCTCGCCGCGGACCATTGAAGCATGCGCTCGATGGCCGAGGTCTCCCCCTGAACGCCATGATCGTCGACATGACCCCAAGACCGTCGCGATGACAAGAACGGCATCGGCCTGGAAGAATTCGACACGCCCTGACACCGAACCAAGACCTACCTCTGTTATCCGAGAACGCTTCCGTCGAGACCGTTCCGCCGAACCCTGCACCCTGAGACCGACCCCAAACCCTGGAACCCCAAGATCGTCGAGACCCCTATGTGTGAACCCCTTTCCGAGAACCCTATTTTATAATATAATAACAACTTGTTGCATATTTAATTGCCATCTCGCATGCATATCTGTGGTTTGGGGGCCTTAAGCCGATTCACCTAATGATTAAATATGGGGCCCAGATGCGGGCAAATCTAGTCTCATATTGGCCTCATTTAAACTTGTGTAGCGAACCGGTGCTATCTTTTGCCATGTTAAAACAACATTTGACTTGCGGGGTAGCTAAATAACTTGCACCATCTACTAATTGTCGGGACCCCGGTTCCGCTTAATATGACCTAGTTGCATCGCACCTTTGCCATGTCATGCACCATACCTGCATCATGCCGATCTTCTGCCGTGTATTAAATATTGCATCCGGTATTTATGCTAGTGTTTTGCTTCTTCGCGGATAAGGCCGTTGAGTTGATGTGAGCTTCGCCCGATCTTCGGTTGAACCCTTCGACAATGTTTTCAGGCGAGCATCTTCCCCTTTCTACCTATCTTACTTTTATAGTCTTTATTCCCTCCTGTTGATCTATTGCTATCTGTGTTGCGATGCTTTAGTTTCCGTACCTGTGATATACCGTGCAGCCCTATATTACCTTGGACACATCCTATTACCTGTTGTTTGGTAGATAGTTGGACTTGCGCGTCGTAGTCGCTTGCTCAAGTGCTGTTGCGTGTCGTCAAATGCCACAGTTGTCGATGTATTGCCGCATGTTGATGTCGGAGATGATTCTAGTTTTACTTATCGTCACTTTAATTTCTGTTTAACAACTAAAATTGAAATAAGCAGAGGCATCGGTGGGTGATAGAAAATATTTGGTTTCCGAACGCCCACTTGTGTCCCGTAAGACCCCGAGTGCTTGATACCTGTTCCTTGTTTTATCGCGCTATCCACATATGGGGAATTATGGGCCCCCCTTAGCCAGAGCTTGATTCCGTCTTATTTCTTGGGGCCACAAGTAGTTTGGGGCTTTATTACTATCCTGTACTTATGCCATGCTTTACTGCTTTATTTACGATTGTGCGAGGTACTGCACACTGTACTGTTTTGGAAGCGGAATGTTTACGCGGTATCGACAAGCCCAGCCACACTTTCGGGTTCCCAGTCGTTTACAGCCATTGTCGCAGACCTTGAGTCCGTCTCGGAGCTAGCTTACTTCGTTGCGGGTCTACTCAATGGGGTGGCCCCCTGAAATATTTCTGAATCTTGTGATTGCTCTGTCGTGAAGACCTCGTTGGGTTTTGATTTGGTTTTTCCGAGGTTGATCGTGTGTGTGTTGCTATTTGTGCACCCCGGCCGGGTTAAAACTTTCTGAAAGCCGTGTCCGCGGTTATGGACGACTTGGAGCACAGTATCTCGACCATAGACAAGCATAACTAAAGTTTACTGTTATAAATTTGACTTTATAATGACTAGTAATCAGCTTCACTATAACGGAATATCTAATTAATACTGCCCACAATTGCTTGTTTTGGAGTGTCGCTTGCGACCATTGTACCTGACTAGTAAGTAATGCAACTACAACGGAATGGCTGAATAAAAGTACCAACAACTGCTGGGTTTTGGGTTTATCTCATGCTATCTGTATCTGATTAGTAATTGTTGCAACTACAACGGAATGGTTAGCTAAAAGTGCCCACTGCTTATTTTATCAGGACGACTATCTTTAACCTGACTAGTAATTGCTGCAACGATAACCGAATAAATAAAACTACCAACTGTGTGAGTTCCTCGGTTGACTTCCTCGATCGGTGTCGAGGGGAAAACGCCAGGATGGGTTTGTTTGATGCTAGTATCAGGTTGGATCCGAATAGGTCTTTCTCACCTCTCTGATAGCCGCCAGTTGTATCGAGTCTCTATAGGTTGTCAGTGCATGCTGCCGCTGCCGCTCAGTCCACCATACCTATGTAGGCGAGGACCGCCGAATTCTAGCCTCGCCGTGTACTGGCCTCAGTACTGACGCTCCTCTTTTTCCTTTGCCCTTTGTCGGCACCCCTTTTGTTTAAGCAGGTTTTGAGATCGACGCCGTTAGCAGGGTTACCCTTCCGGCTTGGCCTGGGCAGGGTTATGGACGCCATTGGTTATTCTTCAGGGCTCTTAGCCCCATTTGCATCTTGTCCGTAGTCGGACGCTCTATCGTTTTCAAGGTGATTTGGATCTTTGTATATTATATCTGTATTCTTGACTCTTGAGTCGCTGTTGTATATATATCTGTTCTGTGGGTCCCATCGAGGACTGTTGTGTAATGTTATTACTTCGTTTTCCACCCGCACGAAAGTGCCTGGTGGGCACCTTTGAATCGTTTCTATGCGGGTTTGGTGAATTTTGCTCAAACTTGCATAGGTCCGATTCTGAGGGTGTTACACAGGACACAAGCCCAGCAAGCACACAACATCGCTTAAGGCCGTATCCCAAACAAACATACCCTCGAACACCTTCTGTTCGTGCTGCAACCGAAGGAACGGCGTGGGTGCCACGTTAGTGAGAGGGACGCGGGCGACCATGGCAGCGAGTATGAGGAGGCTGGTTGTGGCAGACATGCGAGATGCAGGGGCGCCGAAGGCGGAACTTGGCGGTGAATGGCGGGATGCAGCAGAGGTGTGGCCCTGGGGCGGCACGGCAGGAGGGGGTCGCAGCGGAGCCGAGCGGCGGAGACGGAGGCATGGCGACGCAGCAAGGACGACGACCGTCGTTGGCAGCGACGAGCTCGACGGAGGAGGCGTGCGGCTGCTTGGGGGGGCGAGGCGGCGGTCGAGGGGCGAAGCCCGACGGGGACGAGGTCGCAGGGGCGACGGGGCACCGCGGCGGCCCGCTGCAGCGGAGGGCGACGGCGCAGGAGAGTGAGGCCGGAGGCGGGGCGGACGGGGACGTCGGGCAGAGGGTGGCCGGTGAGGGCCAGGGGCGGCGCGTGCGGGCTCGCGCCCGGGGCGGCGGCGGACGCCTGGCTGCCGACGACGGAGGCGGGGTCGGGATGCGCAGGGCGGGGGCGCGACGAGGGAGGAGCAGGCGGGCCGCCGGCGGGGCGAGGCGAATGCAGAGAGGGCGGCGCCGGAGAGGAGACGGGCAGGCGATGGTGGTGGGGCGACGCGCGCGGCGGTTGCGTGGGGAGGAGGTTGGTGGCGAGAAGAAGGAGACGGGGTGGGGAGGCTCAAGCGGGAAAGGTGGGAACCGTCGGGGTCGGGGGTGCGTGGGCCGGGGTGGGGCCTGGCGCTGGGTGGGGGTCTGGGGCAGGCGTGCGGGTCTGGTTGTGTGGCGTGTGGGCCAGGGGGAACGGGGTCCTCGGGCAGGGAGAGTGGGGGGGCTGACGGGTAGGTGTGTGTGTGAGTGTGTGCTAGGGCAGGGTTGAGAGGAGAGAGAGGTGGCTGGGTGACGTGGCAGCGTGTTAGTGGTGGGGGGAGGGAGAGAGGTGAGGTGGCGAGAGGGGATTGGGTGGGGTGAGGTGGAGGGGGTGTGGGTAGATTAGGTTGGGTAGTTTTAGGATTATGGGTGGGCCGATTTTTATTCTGGGGGTGGTCGTTCGGTTCGATTCGGCCCGTTCGACTGCCCCACTAAAAATAATTCAATATTTTATTTATTTTAAATGCACCGTTTGCAAACCGATAGCAGACAAACAAAATAATCCGGAGGTCCGGGGTTTGCGTTTGAATAAAGACGGGGCGTTTTAGAAAACAAGAATAGGTTTTTCCGCAAATAGTTTTATGCAAGCAAATGCAAGATGATGACGATGCTCAAATGCAATGTGGCATGATGACATGAGCATGCGGTCATGATGATGCAATGCACAAAAACAACGCGATTTTCTAGTAGTGGTTTTGCGGGATGCCACAATTCGACACCACTAACAATGGATCTCGCCCTCGAGATCCGCCTCATGGTACCGGAAGGAAGGTCGGCGATCTGCGTCTTCTCGCTTCGTGTAGATCCCCGCGACACCACTAACAAGAGGTCGTTGTCCGTGATCGTCGAGGGAACACTCCGGAAACAAAAAGGGCGAAGGTAGAGGTATCCACAAATAAAGCCACCTCTAACTTCGATAGAAGGTGAGGAAAGATGCGGCCTATCCCACTTCAATGTACGAGAGCGAATAGAAAGGGTAGTCGGCATGGGGGCCAGTCCATCACGCACCCAAACTATTACTCCGCACAATCAGTGGAAAAGCGTGCAACCATTCTCGGAATCAGACTGAAGATCTCGACAATCGAGGTTCGGAAACAAGGGAGTGATGCAGACTCTGCATCAGATCTGGCGTAGATGATGTCGTCGCGTCGGAAAACACCGGAAGGCACAAACAAGGAACAAAGAATGGTACCACAGTAGACGGATTCTTCAGACAGCATAGACACCGGAGGGTAGAACACCGTTATCAAAGAAGGAAGCGAAACCCTGAAGGTACGACGGAACCCAACCACGAGAAATCCTGGACTCGAAGAGAGAGGAGAGAGCGGATTCAAAACACGCAGAGGTGAGAGGAGAATAGCAGAGGGGTAAGGAGTAAAAGCAGACCTAATCAGAACTATCCAACCGATTTTGCGAAAATAGTTTTGACACTCTACTTCGGCCGTTAGCTAGGTTATCCTACAGGCTGGACTTGTGGGGTATCGCAACTGCTAAGCTCTGATACCACTCTGTAACACCCTCAGAATCGGACCTATGCAAGTTTTAGCGAAACCCGCCAAACCCGCAGAGAAACGATTCAAAGGTGCCCACCAGGCACTTTCGTGCGGGTGGAAAACGAAGTAATAACATTACACAACAGTCCTCGATGGGACCCACAAAACAGATATATACAACAGCGACTCAAAGAGTCAAGAATACAGGTATAATATACAAAGATCCAAATCACCTTGAAAAGCTAGAGCGTCCGACTACGGACAAGATGCAAATGGGGCTAAGAGCCCTGAAGAATAACCAATGGCGTCCATAACCCTGCCCAGGCCAAGCCGGAAGGGTAACCCTGCTAATGACGTCGATCTCAAAACCTGCTTAAACAAAAGGGGTGCCGACAAGGGGCAAAGGAAAAAGAGGAGCGTCAGTACTGAGGCCAGTACACGGCGAGACTAGAATTCGGCGGTCCTCGCCTACATAGGTATGGTGGACTGAAGCGGCAGCGGCAGCATGCACTAAACAACCTATAGAGACTCGATACAACTGTCGACGATCAGAGAGGGATAAGAAAGACCTATTCGGAACCAACCTGACATTACCACCAAACAAACCCATCCTGGTGTTTCCCCCTCGAGACCACCCGAGGAAGTCAACCGAGGAACTCACACAGTTGGCAGTTTTATTTATTCAGTTATTGTTGCAGCAATTACTAGTCAAATATAGATAGACATCCTGATAAAATAAGCAGTGGACACTTTTATTTAACCATTCCATTGTAGTTACAACACTTACTAGTCAGATACAATTAGCATGAGATAACCCCAAAAACCCAACAGTTGTTGGTACTTTTATTTAGCCATTCCGTTGTAGTTGCAATACTTACTAGTCAGGTACAAGGGTCGCAAGCGACAACCCAAACAAGCAATTGTGGGCAGTTTTATTTATCCATTCCATTATAGTGAAGCTGATTACTAGTCATTTTAAAATCAAATTTATAGCACTACTTTAGTTATAGTTGTCTATGATCGAGATACTGTGCTCCAAGTCGTCCATAACCGCGGACACGGCTTTCAGAAAGTTTTAACCCGGCCGGGGTGCACAAATAGCAACACACACTCGATCAACCTCGGAAAAACCAAATCAAAACCCAACGAGGCTTTCACGACAAAGCAATCACAGGATTCAAAAATATTTCAGGGGGCCACCCCTTGGAGTACACCCGCAACGAAGTGAGCTAGCTCCGAGACGGACCCGAGGTTTGTGGGGCCGGCTATAAACGACTGGGAACCCGAAAACTCGGGGTGTCGATACCGCGAAAACGGGTCACAATTCCTAAACAGTACAGTGTGCTCCTCGCACAATCGTAAATAAAGCAGTAGCATGGCATAAGTACAGGATCGTAAATAAAACCTCAAACTAGTTTGTGGCCCCAAGAATTAAGACTGAATCAAGCTCTGGCTAAGGGGGGTCCCATAAGCCTCCCGGATCTGGATAGCGCGAATATTCAAGGAACAGGTATCAAGTACTCGGGGTCCTACGGGACACAAGTGGGCGGTCGGAAACCAAATATTATCTATCACCCACCGATGCCTCTGCTTACTTACTTCAATTTTAGTTGTTAAACAGGAATTAAAGTGAACGATAAGTAAAGCCATGATCATCTCCAACATTAACCATGCGGCCATTCTCCAACAACTGTGGTACTTGACGACACGCAACAGTACTTGAGCAAGCGACTACGACGCGCAAGTCCGGCTATCTACCAAACAACAGGTAATAGGATGTGTCCAAGTCAATATAAGGCTGCAAGGGCTATCACGGGTACGAAAAACTAGAGCAACGCAACACAGATAGCAATAGATCAACATGAGGGAATAAATACTATAAAAGTAAGATAGGTAGAAAGGGGGAGATGCTCGCCTGAAAACATTGCCGAAGGTTCAACCGAAGATCAGGTCGAAGCTCACATCCACTCAACGGCCTTATCCGCGAAGAAGCAAAACACTAGAATGAACACCGGATGCACTATTTAATACTACGGCAAAAGATCGGCATGATGCATGTATGATGTATGGCATGGCAAAGGTGCGATGCAATTAGGCAAGATTAAGCGGAACCGGGGTCCCGACATTTAATTAAATGGTTCAAGTTATTTAGAACCCCCGCAATTTAAATGTTGTATTAGCATGGCAAGAGATAGCACCGGGTTCGCTACACAACTTTAAATGAGGCCAATATAAGGCTAGATTTGCCCGCACATGGGCCCCATATTTAATTATATGGTGTATCGGCATAAGGCCCCCAAACCACACAAAGATGCATGCAAGTATGGCAATTAATATGCAACAAGTTGTTATTACTTTTATAAAATAGGGCTCGAGAAAAGGGGTCACACATTAGGGTTCGGCGATCTTGAGGTCCCGGGGTGCGAGGTGGGTCTCGGGGTTCGGGGTTCGACAGGGTTTCAGGGTTCGACGGGATCGGCGAGGTGAAGAGCTTGGCGTTCGGCGTCCTTCGGGTTCGAGAGGAAGAACTTGGCGTGTCGGGACGAAGAACTTGACGTCATTCGGTTCCATGTCGACGGTCTTGGTGTCCTTGATGGAGAACTCGGTGTATCCGTGCTGAAGATGTTCGATGTCGACTATCGATGACGTGCTTGAGTCGGCATCCGTGGTCGCCGGGGTCGATCTTGTTTGTTCACGGGACTTCGGGTCCAATTCTAGCATCATCTCCATCTGAGAATGCCTGGCGCTACAGCCTCAAAGGGAACAACCGGAGCGTCTAGGCAGCAACATCAACACTTGGTATGGCAACAGGACACAAGCCTAGGAAGCACACAACATCGCTTAAGGCCATATCCCAAACAAACATACCCTCGAACACCTTCTGTTCGTGCTGCAACCGAAGGAACGGCTTGGGTGCCACGTTAGTGAGAGGGACGCGGGCGACCATGGCAGCGAGTATGAGGAGGCTGGCTGTGGCAGACATGCGAGATGCAGGGGCGCCGAAGGCGGAACTTGGCGGTGACTGGCGGGATGCAGCAGAGGTGTGGCCCTGGGGCGGCACGGCAGGAGGGGGTCGCAGCGGAGCCGAGCGGCGGAGACGGAGGCATGGCGACGCAGCAAGGACGACGACCGTCGTTGGCAGCGACGAGCTCGACGGAGGAGGCGTGCGGCTTCTTGGGGGGGCGAGGCGGCGGTCGAGGGGCGAAGCCCGACGGGGACGAGGTCGCAGGGGCGACGGGGCACCGCGGCGGCCCGCTGCAGCGGAGGGCGACGGCGCAGGAGAGTGAGGCCGGAGGCGGGGCGGACGGGGACGTCGGGCAGAGGGTGGCCGGTGAGGGCCAGGGGCGGCGCGTGCGGGCTCGCGCCCGGGGCGGCGGCGGACGCCTGGCTGCCGACGACGGAGGCGGGGTCGGGATGCGCAGGGCGGGGGCGCGACGAGGGAGGAGGAGGCGGGCCGCCGGCGGGGCGAGGCGGATGCAGAGAGGGCGGCGCCGGAGAGGAGACGGGCAGGCGATGGTGGTGGGGCGACGCGCGCGGCGGTTGCGTGGGGAGGAGGTTGGTGGAGAGAAGGAGACAGGGTGGGGAGGCTCAAGCGGGGAAGGTGGGAACCGTCGGGGTCGGGGGTGCGTGGGCCGGGGTGGGGCCTGGCGCTGGGTGGGGGTCTGGGGCAGGCGTGCGGGTCTGGTTGTGTGGCGTGTGGGCCAGGGGGAACGGGGTCCTCGGGCAGGGAGAGTGGGGGGCTGACGGGTAGGTGTGTGTGTGAGTGTGTGCTGGGGCAGGGTTGAGAGGAGAGAGAGGTGGCTGGGTGACGTGGCAGCGTGTGAGTGGTGGGGGGAGGGAGAGAGGTGAGGTGGCGAGAGGGGATTGGGTGGGGTGAGGTGGAGGGGGTGTGGGTAGATTAGGTTGGGTAGTTTTAGGATTATGGGTGGGCCGATTTTTATTCTGGGGTGGTCGTTCGGGTCGATTCGGCCCGTTCGAATGCCCCACTAAAAATAATTCAATATTTTATTTATTTTAAATGCACCGTTTGCAAACCGATAGCAGACAAACAAAATAATCCGGAGGTCCGGGGTTTGCGTTTGAATAAAGACGGGGCGTTTTAGAAAACAAGAATAGGTTTTTCCGCAAATAGTTTTATGCAAGCAAATGCAAGATGATGACGATGCTCAAATGCAATGTGACATGATGACATGAGCATGCGGTCATGATGATGCAATGCACAAAAACAACGCGATTTTCTAGTAGTGGTTGCCGGAAGGGTAACCCTGCTAACGACGTCGATCTCAAAACCTGCTTAAACAAAAGGGGTGCCGACAAGGGGCAAAGGAAAAAGAGGAGCGTCAGTACTGAGGCCAGTACACGGCGAGACTAGAATTCGGCGGTCCTCGCCTACATAGGTATGGTGGACTGAAGTGGCAGCGGCAGCATGCACTAAACAACCTATAGAGACTCGATACAACTGTCGGTGATCAGAGAGGGATAAGAAAGACCTATTCGGAACCAACCTGACATTACCACCAAACAAACCCATCCTGGTGTTTCCCCCTCGAGACCACCCGAGGAAGTCAATCGAGGAACTCACACAGTTGGCAGTTTTATTTATTCAGTTATTGTTGCAGCAATTACTAGTCAAATATAGATAGACATCCTGATAAAATAAGCAGTGGACACTTTTATTTAACCATTCCATTGTAGTTACAACACTTACTAGTCAGATACGATTAGCATGAGATAACCCCAAAAACCCAACAGTTGTTGGTACTTTTATTTAGCCATTCCGTTGTAGTTGCAATACTTACTAGTCAGGTACAAGGGTCGCAAGCGACAACCCAAACAAGCAATTGTGGGCAGTTTTATTTATCCATTCCATTATAGTGAAGCTGATTACTAGTCATTTTAAAATCAAATATATAGCACTACTTTAGTTATAGTTGTCTATGATCGAGATACTGTGCTCCAAGTCGTCCATAACCGCGGACACGGCTTTCAGAAAGTTTTAACCCGGCCGGGGTGCACAAATAGCAACACACACTCGATCAACCTCGGAAAAACCAAATCAAAACCCAACGAGGCTTTCACGACAAAGCAATCACAGGATTCAGAAATATTTCAGGGGGCCACCCCTTGGAGTACACCCGCAACGAAGTGAGCTAGCTCCGAGACGGACCCGAGGTTTGTGGGGCCGGCTGTAAACGACTGGGAACCCGAAAACTCGGGGTGTCGATACCGCGAAAACGGGTCACAATTCCTAAACAGTACAGTGTGCTCCTCGCACAATCGTAAATAAAGGAGTAGCATGGCATAAGTACAGGATCATAAATAAAACCTCAAACTAGTTTGTGGCCCCAAGAAATAAGACTGAATCAAGCTCTGGCTAAGGGGGGTCCCATAAGCCTCCCGGATGTGGATAGCGCGAATATTCAAGGAACAGGTATCAAGTACTCGGGGTCCTACGGGACACAAGTGGGCGGTCGGAAACCAAATATTATCTATCACCCACCGATGCTTCTGCTTACTTACTACAATTTTAGTGGTTAAACAGGAATTAAAGTGAACGATAAGTAAAGCCATGATCATCTCCAACATTAAACATGCGGCCATTCTCCAACAACTGTGGTACTTGACGACACGCAACAGCACTTGAGCAAGCGACTACGACGCGCAAGTCCAGCTATCTACCAAACAACAGGTAATAGGATGTGTCCAAGGCAATATAAGGCTGCAAGGGCTATCACGGGTACAAAAAACTAGAGCAACGCAACACAGATAGCAATAGATCAACAGGAGGGAATAAATACTATAAAAGTAAGATAGGTAGAAAGGGGGAGATGCTCGCCTGAAAACATTGCCGAAGGTTCAACCGAAGATCGGGTCGAAGCTCACATCCACTCAACGGCCTTATCCGCGAAGAAGCAAAACACTAAAATGAACACCGGATGCACTATTTAATACTACGGCAAAAGATCGGCATGATGCATGTATGATGTATGGCATGGCAAAGGTGCAATGCAATTAGGCAATATTAAGCGGAACCGGGGTCCCGACATTTAATTAAATGGTTCAAGTTATTTAGAACCCCCGCAATTTAAATGTTGTATTAGCATGGCAAGAGATAGCACCGGGTTCGCTACACAACTTTAAATGAGGCCAATATAAGGCTAGATTTGCCCGCACATGGGCCCCATATTTAACTATATGGTGTATTGGCATAAGGCCCCCAAACCACACAAATATGCATGCAAGTATGGCAATTAATATGCAACAAGTTGTTATTACTTTTATAAAATAGGGCTCGAGAAAAGGGGTCACACATTAGGGTTCGGCGATCTTGAGGTCCCGGGGTGCGGGGTCGGTCTCGGGGTTCAGGGTTTCAGGGTTCGACGGGATCGGCGAGGTGAAGAGCTTGGCGTTCGGCGTCCTTCGGGTTCGAGAGGAAGAACTTGGCGTGCCGGGACGAAGAACTTGACGTCATTCGGTTCCATGTCGATGGTCTTGGTGTCCTTGATGGAGAACTCGGTGTATCCGTGCTGAAGATGTTCGATGTCGACTATCGATGACGGGCTTGAGTCGGCATCCGTGGTCGCCGGGGTCGATCTTGTTTGTTCACGGGACTGCGGGTCCAATTCTAGCATCATCTCCATCTGAGAATGCCTGGCGCTACAGCCTCAAAGGGAACAACCGGAGCGTCTAGGCAGCAACATCAACACTTGGTATGGCAACAGGACACAAGCCCAGCAAGCACACAACATCGCTTAAGGCCATATCCCAAACAAACATACCCTCGAACACCTTCTGTTCGTGCTGCAACCGAATGAACGGCTTGGGAGCCACGTTAGTGAGAGGGACGCGGGCGACCATGGCAGCGAGTATGAGGAGGCTGGCTGTGGCAGACATGCGGCCGTTAGCTAGGTTATCCTACGGGCTGGACTTGTTTGGTATCGCAACTGCTGAGCTCTGATACCACTCTGTAACACCCTCAGAATCGGACCTATGCAAGTTTTAGCGAAACCTGCCAAACCCGCATAGAAACGATTCAAAGGTGCCCACCAGGCACTTTCGTGCGGGTGGAAAACGAAGTAATAACATTACACAACTGTCCTCGATGGGACCCACAGAACAGATATATACAACAGCGACTCAAAGAGTCAAGAATACAGGTATAATATACAAAGATCCAAATCACCTTGAAAAGCTAGAGTGTCCAGCTACGGACAAGATGCAAATGGGGCTAAGAGCCCTGAAGAATAACCAATGGCGTCCATAACCCTGCCCAGGCCAAGCCAGAAGGGTAACCCTGCTAACGACGTCGACCTCAAAACATGCTTAAACAAAAGGGGTGCCGACAAGGGGCAAAGGAAAAAGAGGAGCGTCAGTACTGAGGCCAGTACACGGCGAGACTAGAATTCGGCGGTCCTCGCCTACATAGGTATGGTGGACTGAAGCGGCAGCGGCAGCATGCACTAAACAACCTATAGAGACTCGATACAACTGTCGGCGATCAGAGAGGGATAAGAAAGACCTATTCGGAACCAACCTGACATTACCACCAAACAAACCCATCCTGGTGTTTCCCCCTCGAGACCACCCGAGGAAGTCAACCGAGGAACTCACACAGTTGGCAGTTTTATTTATTCAGTTATTGTTGCAGCAATTACTAGTCAAATATAGATAGACATCCTGATAAAATAAGCAGTGGAAACTTTTATTTAACCATTCCATTGTAGTTTCAACACTTACTAGTCAGATACAATTAGCATGAGATAACCCCAAAAACCCAACAGTTGTTGGTACTTTTATTTAGCCATTCCGTTGTAGTTGCAATACTTACTAGTCAGGTACAAGGGTCGCAAGCGACAACCCAAACAAGCAATTGTGGGCAGTTTCATTTATCCATTCCATTATAGTGAAGCTGATTACTAGTCATTTTAAAATCAAATTTATAGCACTACTTTAGTTATAGTTGTCTATGATCGAGATACTGTGCTCCAAGTCGTCCATAACCGCGGACACGGCTTTCAGAAAGTTTTAACCCGGCCGGGGTGCACAAATAGCAACACACACTCAATCAACCTCGGAAAAACCAAATCAAAACCCAACGAGGCTTTCACGACAAAGCAATCACAGGATTCAGAAATATTTCAGGGGGCCACCCCTTGGAGTACACCCGCAACGTAAGCTAGCTCCGAGACGGACCCGAGGTTTGTGGGGCCGGCTGTAAACGACTGGGAACCCGAAAACTCGAGGTGTCGATACCGCGAAAACGGGTCACAATTCCTAAACAGTACAGTGTGCTCCTCGCACAATTGTAAATAAAGCAGTAGCATGGCATAAGTACAGGATCGTAAATAAAACCTCAAACTAGTTTGTGGCCCCAAGAAATAAGACTGAATCAAGCTCTGGCTAAGGGGGGTCCCATAAGCCTCCCGTATGTGGATAGCGCGAATATTCAAGGAACAGGTATCAAGTACTCGGGGTCCTACGGGACACAAGTGGGCGGTCGTAAACCAAATATTATCTATAACCCACCGATGCCTCTGCTTACTTACTTCAATTTTAGTTGTTAAACAGGAATTAAAGTGAACGATAAGTAAAGCCATGATCATCTCCAACATTAAACATGCGGCCATTCTCCAACAACTGTGTTGAGCAAGCGACTATGACGCGCAAGTCTGGCTATCTACCAAACAACAGGTAATAGGATGTGTCCAAGGCAATATAAGTCTGCAAGGGCTATCACGGGTACGAAAAACTAGAGCAACGCAACACAGATAGCAATAGATCAACAGGAGGGAATAAATACTATAAAAGTAAGATAGGTAGAAAGGGGGAGATGCTCGCCTGAAAACATTGCCGAAGGTTCAACCGAAGATCGGGTCGAAGCTCACATCCACTCAACGGCCTTATCCGCGAAGAAGCAAAACACTAGAATGAACACCGGATGCACTATTTAATACTACGGCAAAAGATCGGCATGATGCATGTATGATGTATGGCATGGCAAAGGTGCGATGCAATTAGGCAAGATTAAGCGGAACCGGGGTCCCGACATTTAATTAAATGGTTCAAGTTATTTAGAACCCCCGCAATTTAAATGTTGTATTAGCATGGCAAGAGATAGCACCGGGTTCGCTACACAACTTTAAATGAGGCCAATATAAGGCTAGATTTGCCCGCACATGGGCCCCATATTTAATTATATGGTGTATCGGCATAAGGCCCCCAAACCACAAAAATATGCATGCAAGTATGGCAATTAATATGCAACAAGTTGTTATTACTTTTATAAAATAGGGCTCGAGAAAAGGGGTCACACATTAGGGTTCGGCGATCTTGAGGTCCCGGGGTGCGGGGTCGGTCTCGGGGTTCAGGGTTTCAGGGTTCGACGGGATCGGCGAGGTGAAGAGCTTGGCGTTCGGCGTCCTTCGGGTTCGAGAGGAAGAACTTGGCGTGCCGGGACGAAGAACTTGACGTCATTCGGTTCCATGTCGACGGTCTTGGTGTCCTTGATGGAGAACTCGGTGTATCCGTGCTGAAGATGTTCGATGTCGACTATCGATGACGGGCTTGAGTCGGCATCCGTGGTCGCCGGGGTCGATCTTGTTTGTTCACGGGACTTCGGGTCCAATTCTAGCATCATCTCCATCTGAGAATGCCTGGTGCTACAGCCTCAAAGGGAACAACCGGAGCGTCTAGGCAGCAACATCAACACTTGGTATGGCAACAGGACACAAGCCCAGCAAGCACACAACATCGCTTAAGGCCATATCCCAAACAAACATACCCTCGAACACCTTCTGTTCGTGCTGCAACCGAAGGAACGGCTTGGGTGCCACGTTAGTGAGAGGGACGCGGGCGACCATGGCAGCGAGTATGAGGAGGCTGGTTGTGGCAGACATGCGAGATGCAGAGGCGCCGAAGGCAGAACTTGGCGGTGACTGGCGGGATGCAGCAGAGGTGTGGCCCTGGGGCGGCACGGCAGGAGGGGGTCGCAGCGGAGCCGAGCGGCGGAGACGGAGGCATGGCGACGCAGCAAGGACGACGACCGTCGTTGGCAGCGACGAGCTCGACGGAGGAGGCGTGCGGCTGCTTGGGGGGGCGAGGCGGCGGTCGAGGGGCGAAGCCCGACGGGGACGAGGTCGCAGGGGCGACGGTGCACCGCGGCGGCCCGCTGCAGCGGAGGGCGACGGCGCAGGAGAGTGAGGCCGGAGGCGGGGCGGACGGGGACGTCGGGCAGAGGGTGGCCGGTGAGGGCCAGGGGCGGCGCGTGCGGGCTCGCGCCCGGGGCGGCGGCGGACGCCTGGCTGCCGACGACGGAGGCGGGGTCGGGATGCGCAGGGCGGGGGCGCGACGAGGAAGGAGGAGGCGGGCCGCCGGCGGGGCGAGGCGGATGCAGAGAGGGCGGCGCCGGAGAGGAGACGGGCAGGTGATGGTGGTGGGGCGACGCGCGCGGCGGTTGCGTGGGGAGGAGGTTGGTGGCGAGAAGAAGGAGACGGGGTGGGGAGGCTCAAGCGGGGAAGGTGGGAACCGTCGGGGTCGGGGGTGCGTGGGCCGGGGTGGGGCCTGGCGCTGGGTGGGGGTCTAGGGCAGGCATGCGGGTCTGGTTGTGTGGCGTGTGGGCCAGGGGGAACGGGGTCCTCGGGCAGGGAGAGTGGGGGGGCTGACGGGTAGGTGTGTGTGTGAGTGTGTGCTGGGGCAGGGTTGAGAGGAGAGAGAGGTGGCTGGGTGACGTGGCAGCGTGTGAGTGGTGGGGGGAGGGAGAGAGGTGAGGTGGTGAGAGGGGATTGGGTGGGGTGAGGTGGAGGGGGTGTGGGTAGATTAGGTTGGGTAGTTTTAGGATTATGGGTGGGCCGATTTTTATTCTGGGGGTGGTCGTTCGGGTTGATTCGGCCCGTTCGACTGCCCCACTAAAAATAATTCAATATTTTATTTATTTTAAATGCACCGTTTGCAAACCGATAGCAGACAAACAAAATAATCCGGAGGTCCGGGGTTTGCGTTTGAATAAAGACGGGGCGTTTTAGAAAACAAGAATAGGTTTTTCCGCAAATAGTTTTATGCAAGCAAATGCAAGATGATGACGATGCTCAAATGCAATGTGGCATGATGACATGAGCATGCGGTCATGATGATGCAATGCACAAAAACAACGCGATTTTCTAGTAGTGGTTTTGCAGGATGCCACATTATGTCTTGCTTAGTTCCTGTCAATTGCCCTGCTGTAATTTTTTTACCCTTCATGTCATGTTGTTTATCTAAGGAGAGCACCTCTAGTGAACCATGGACCCCGGTCCAATCTTTACCATTGATACATCTTCCACTGTTACTTGTTTACTTGCTGCAAACCATTACCTTCCACACCATACGTTTAATCCTTTGTTACAGGGTGAGCTGACAACCTCACTGATTCGTTGGGGCAAAGTCTTGAGTTTGTGTTGTGCAGGTCTCTGCGTTACTTGCAACACATGTGTGACGTTTCCTTCCTCCTACTGGTTCGATAACCTCAGTTTCTTACTGAGGGAAAACTTGCTGACGTGCTGCTTCACACCTTCCTCTTAGGGTTCCCAACAGGCTGCACGTTAGCCATCAAGCTCTTTCTGGCGCCGTTGCCGGGGAGGCTAAGGGCGTCTTCACAAGGGCAGTCCTCCACTTCCTTTCTCTTTACTTTGTTTTTAGTTTGCTTTGTTTCTTTTGCTTGGTTTTGTTTGCCTCTTTTCAAAAAACCCACAAAAACTAGTCTAGTTTGGTTTGCTTGCTTTATTCAAAAACACAAAAAAATTAGTTCCTGCTCTAGCTGCTGCTGCTATTTTTGGCTTGCCCACCTTTGCCAAAATGAACTCTGCTGAGAACACCAAGTTGTGTGACTTCACTAGCACCAACAACAATGATTTCCTTAGGACACCTATTGCTCCACCTGCTCCTGATGCTACCTTTTATGAAATTAAGCCTTCTTTGTTGAATCTTGTGATAAGAGAGCTTTTTCTGGTGCTAGTTCTGATGATGATGCTGCCCATCTCAATAACTTTGTTAAACTTTGTGAGATGCAAAAGTATAAGGATGTAGATGGAGATATTATTAAGCTCAAGCTTTTTTTTTCCTTTCTCCTTGAGAGGAAAAGCTAAAGAATGATTGCTATCTTTGCCTAAAAATAGTATTGATTCTTGGACTAAGTGCAAAGATGCTTTTATTAGAAAATACTATCCTCCTGCTAAGATTATATCTATGAGAAGTGACATTATGAAATTTAAACAACCTGATAATGAACATGTTGTTCAAGCTTGGAAAAGAATGAAATCTTTGGTTAAGAATTGCCCCACTCATGGACTCACTGCTTGGATGATTATCCAGACTTTTTATGCAGGTTTGAACTTCTCCTCAAGGAACCTATTGGATTCAGTTGCTGGAGGTACCTTTATGAGCATCATTTTGGGTGCTGCAACTAGACTCCTTGATAATATGATTGTTAACTACTATGAATGGCACACTGAGAGAGCTCCACATGGTAAGAAGGTAAATTCTGTTGAGGAAACCTCCTCTTTGAGTGATAAGATTGATGTTATTATAGCTATGCTTGTTAATGGTAAAGCCCCTCTAGATCCTAATAGTTTTCCCTTAGCCTCTTTGGTTGCTCAAGAAGAGCAAGTTGATGTGAACTTCATTAGAAACAACAATTTTGGCAACAATACTTATGGTAATTATAGGCCTTATCCTCCTAGTGGAAATATTTATCATGGTAGATCTAGAATGCCTAGTGAAGAAAGGATTCTAGAAGTAGAGAGATCCACTAAAAATTTCATGCATATGCAATATGAGCAAAATAAGATTTTCACTAAAACTATGGAGGAACAATCTATTATCTTGAAAAACATTAGTCATCATCTTGAGAACCTGAATAGATAAATTCCTAGTTTACAGTCAAAAAATTTGAGTGCTGAGAAAAATATATCCTCTCTGTCTGAAGCTTAGTCCACCTTGATTAATAAATTGGCTGCTAAACCTGAAACTATGAAAAGTACCTTTGCTGCCACTCATGCCATACAAGTTACTATTGATGAAAATGTTAGGCTGTTAGCTCAACTTCATGCTAGGTGGGAAAGGGAAGCTGAAATTGATAGAAACAATAGTGTGTGCAACATCACCACTAAACCACAAGTAGTGCCTATTAATCCTCCTACTATGCCTAAGCCTATGGAGCCTACTACTAGTGAAGCTAAGTTTGATTTTGATATTGATGGTTGCAATATTTCTGAAGTAATTATGTTCTTTCAAAAGCTTTCTAGAAGTCCTGATGCTAGTGATATGCATGTTGCTTTCACCAAACACATTACAGATGCTCTTGTAAAAAGTAAGGAAGAAAAGCTAAAACACAAAGCTTCTATTCCTAGGAAAGTAGAAGATAGTTGGAAACCTATTATTAATGTGCAAGTGAATTACTTTGATCTCAAAGCTTCATGTGATCTGGGTTCTAGTGTCTCTATTATGCCTAGGAAGATTTATGAAATGCTTGATTTGCCACTGTTGGAAGATTGTTATTTGGATGTTCCACTCAATGATAATGCTAAGAAGAAACTCATGGAGAGTATTAATGATGTTATCATCATGGTTAATAATGCTTATGTCCCTGTGGATTTCTATGTTTTGGATGTTGAATACATTGCTTCTTGTACTATTACTTTGGGGAGGCCTTTTCTTAGAACAGTTGGTGTCATCATTGATATGAAAGAAGGCACCATTAAATATCATTTTCCATTCAAGAAAGGTATTGAACACTTCCCTATGAGGAGAGAGAAGTTGATTTTTTCTCCTCCTTTGAAAGCAAGGTTTGATGTTAATGCTTCTTCATTTGAAAATACTTGATTCTTCTTGCTTTTTGTGCCTAACTTAAAGGCCTACTTGTTGGGAGATAACCCAAGATTTTCCTTGAGTCTTGGAAGTTATTACTTCAGTAATGACCTCTCCTTATACTTTTTGTTTATTTTTGTGTGCCAAGAATGACCTCTAATGAGAGGGAAGTAAGATTTGGGAAGTTGCTGTCCCGAAACAGATTTATGTCCTCCACCAAAAACTTCGTGAGGAGTCTCTATAACTCGGATTGATCTGAAAATTTACGAATAAATCCCCTAGTATGTTGGCTAGCTTTTGTTAGTTCAACACTTTTTTATTTGAGCAACAGAAGGCGTTCGAAAAATCGGTTTCTACCTGCTGGTCTGTTTTGACATATTTCTGCCATTATTTGCATTTGCTTCTTATTGATTCCTTTTTGAGTTCTCTTTAGGTGAATTGATATTTTTGAAGGAGTTGCTACAGTAGCTTGTGTTTTTAGTGAAAATACTTGTTGTTCCAATGCTTTGCCAGAGGTCTAATATCTTTTGAATAAACTAATGTTGCTAATGAAGATTGTGTGAAGTTTTGTATGAAGGAACATTTCAGGTGTAGAGAGAGGATGATGTAATGAGATGAAGAATGGACAAAAACTCAAGCTTAGGGATGCCACCCTGGTGTCACTCCCAAGAAATATCCAAGAGGTACAAGCTTCAAAGCTTGGGGATGCCCAAGGCATCCCCTTCATCAATAAAAAGCTCAGGTCTGTCTAGACACTTCGTTTTTATTGTTTCATGCACAGTTGTGTTGTTCTTGGAGCATCTTAGTTTTTGTTTGCTTTGCTTACGTTGTTTAGTTTGCTTGAATAAAGTATTTTGGACCCCCGTTATTGCTATGTTGTTTCGCAAATAAGTTGCTTGGTGTTGGAAAGGAGTAGTAAGTTCTTGCTTGATAAGTGCAAGAGGAGCTTGCATTGACTGTTACTTAGACTTTAGCATGACATGCTAGGTGTTGTTTTGATCTTATGCTTAGTGATTATTGTTGTAGCATGTCTTGTTCCAAACAATTGGGATTGCTTAGTGTGCCTTGAAGAAATCATGCGTTGTTTTAGCATGCAAAAGCATAGTATTGTGGTATTCTCTTTTGATGATTTATTTGGGTTGACTTGGCACATGCTCACACCATGTTATGACTATGAAAAGTCACCATAGCCTCTATGATCATTTAGTCCTTGACTTGTAGTACGACTCTATGCTTTGATTAGTAATGCTTTGTTGCTCTGCATGATTATGGCCATTATGCTCTCTTAGTTGGTCGCTCCCAGTCTTTTGCTAGCCTCCACTTGTATGAGTAAGCTCTACTCATGCTTCCAACTCCTAAGAAACCAAGTTTTTCCAAAGTGTCCACTATAAACTCCTATGCATGGTGTGTTACACCATTCCAAGTATATTCTTGTTTTCAGCTATCTTCCAATTAAAAACTATTTTGTTATGTGAAAACTTAGTGATTAAAGCCCTCACAAACTTGATGGCACGCTTTATATTCTTTGCCCCTAATCAACTTGAACCATTGTGTCGTCTATGTTGTATATGCTTGCACTTATACGTTGGAATTAGCAGAACCGTGCTGTCACGGGGAATGTTTTCAACATTGCACTTGTACTTTGTACTCAGTTGATATCATGCTCTTTTGTCTATGGATGTCACCGGTGTAAAATAAAGAGGGAGTTTGTAAGTCCATGGAGTATGTATTTTGTGTTAGAGAAACGACTGGGCCGCTAGCCTAAGCCATGCCTAATCATGGTGGAAACTTGCAGCATCACCATAGTGAGCTATCTATGAAGCATCCTCAATAAAAAGCTATGCATATAGTAAATAAAAATATTGCTGAGATGCCCATTGTCTGCTTTCCTTGTCATTTTGGTTATGGGATAGCTCCTGTACCATGTGCAAGGGGTACCCCGTTGGCGGTTCTCTATGATATGCAAATACTTATAGTGACAAGAACTTACATGTGACTGAAGTTGAGTAGCATGAGGTGTGGCCCTCGTATTCAAGGGACTTGAGATTTCCAACTTATACTTCGTCAAGCATACACTCCATAGTTTGTTCACTTTAACCTTAATCACTTCAAGATGGTTATGATAGGGGCAATGAGGGCTGAAAGCTAACAAGTACCATAATTTTTGGAAGATCTTTTTGAAACTTGAAATCCCTGCTTCCTTTATGAAAGGCCTTTTTTCCACCATTATCGAGTCTCCACCTTCTACCTTTAGGCACCATTAAGAGAGCATAGTTTTCATTCTATGTGCAGTGTCCCAAAGCTTATTCATTGATGCATATTGTGATAATACTTGTTCTTGTGATACTTGTTTCTAGTCACCCTTGAGAACTTTGAAGGTGTCCTATGCATTTATTTGCTACTCTATGAGGGACAAGCTGATTGCCACTATGCTATGTTTTCTGTATGTGAAACAAACAAACGTTTTTCAATGCATGTTATTCATGATCTTTGTTTGTAGCCTTTCATGTTGCATGCATAGTTACTATGTCCTATTTTTAGAACTCCATCTTTCATGCACATGTTTAGAGTTCTTTGATCCCAGCTTTCAATGCTTGCAAATGGTTTGATCTTGGTTTTGATGGTGCATGTCACCTCAAAAATTATTATTTTTATCACTTACCTACTCGAGGACGATCAGGAGTTAAGCTTGGGGATGCTTGATATGTCGGAAACGTATCTATAATTTTTTATGCTCCATGCTTGTTTAGTATCTACTTTGCTTTGCTTTGTCTACACTTTGAGGTGTTTTTATATCTTTTCTAAAACTAACCTATTAACAAGTTGCCATAGTGCCAGTTGCCTGTTTTCTTCTATTTTTGGTTCCAGAAAGGCAGAAAATCAATATTCTCGGAATTGGACGGGACAAAAGCCAAAGTTAATATTTTATCGTGAGGGACAAGAATCCAGAAGATGAGATGGAGACGCGAACCAGGGCAGCCATAACCCCCTATGCGCGAGTGGGCCCTGCCCCGCACCTGGGTAGGGTGTGGGGCCCCTGGCCGCCTCCCAGCCTCGCCTCTTCGCCTATAAGAAGTCCCCGATGCAGAAACCCTAAGTACCCGATCAATATTCCACGAAACCTTCTGTATCCTCCGCCACCGTCGTCCCTAGATCGGGGGATCTGAAGTTCTTCCCGGCACCCTGCCGGAGGGGAGATCATCCTGGAGGCTTTCTCTCCGGTATGATGCGTGAGTAGTTCCACCTTGGACTATGGGTCCATGTAGTAGCTAGATGGTTGCATATCCTCCTTGTGCTTTTATGTATAGATCTCGTGAGCTCCGTTCATGATCAAGATCTAATATATTTGTAATCATGCATGTTGTGTTTGCGGAAATCCGATGGATATTGAGATTACTATGTCAGATTGATTAATGGTTTTGTCTTTATGATTCTGTCATGTCTGTGCTGTTCGTGATCTTGCATGCTCGCCGTTGTTAGTAGCTATCTTGGACGAGTAGTTGCTAGTGACTCCAAGAGGGGGTATTTATGCTCAATAGTGGGTTCATGCCTCTAGTTTCCCAGGGAAGTGACAGAAATCTCTTCGGTTGTAGATGTGATGTTGCTACTAAGGAGAAAACAACGGTCTCTTGTTCATGGAACAAGTGGATTGTTTACCTTACACACTTTGCTTAAAGCAGTTGTCTGTTGCTTTCAACTTAATACTGGAGGGGGTTCGGATGATAACCTGAAGGTGGACTTCTAGTCATAGATGCAGTTGGATGGTGGTCTATGTATCTTGTTGTATTGTCCAATCGAATCTTATAGGATCTTTTTGTCTAGTATTGCATTGTTATGCCTTGCTCAGTTCCTGTCAATTGCCCTGCTGTAATTTGTTTACCTTTCATGTCATGTTGTTTATCTAAGGAGAGAACCTCTAGTGAACTATGGACCCCTGTCCAATCTTTACCATTGATACATCTTCCACTGTTACTTGGTTACTTGCTGCAAACCATTACCTTCCACACCATACGTTTAATCCTTTGTTACAGCAAATCGGTGAGCTTGACAACCTCACTGATTCGCTAGGGCAAAGTCTTGAGTTTGTGTTGTGCAGGTCTCCGCGTTGCTTGCAACACCTGCGTGACATTTCCTTCCTCCTACTGGTTCGATAACCTCGGTTTCTTACTGAGAAAAAACTTGTTGCTGTGTTGCTTCACACCATCCTCTTGGGGTTCCCAACAGGCTGCACGTTAGCCATCATCCCTCTCCCCATTCCTCTTTGACCTTGCCATAGAACCGCTTCATCGCCTGCTTGAGCTAGCCATGGAAGCTGGGATCCTAAGCACGCTAAAAGGAAAGTACAACACTTTCAGAGCTTCTCTTTACGCTGACGATGTGGCTCTTTTCATCAAACCTCTTGAGAATCATATCTTAGGCATTTGCAACATTTTGAGAGCCTTCTGCCAAGTGACCGGGATGATAACAAACCTGAAAAAAAGCCCGGACACCCCATTAGATGCGATGGCCTGCCAATTGCGAAAATGATGCAGAGAATGGGCGTGCAAATTGCCCACTTCCCCTTGACATATTTGGGGATGCCTTTATCCATAAAGAAGCTTACAAAAGCTTACTGGCAGCTCCTGCTTGACAAGGTTGATAAGTATCTCGACACCTGGAAAGCGAGGTTGATGAGCAAAGCTAGGCGGCTGGAAATGTTGAACTCTGTATTGACCTCTCTAGTAGTTTACTTAATGACAATAAACGAGATGACAACATGGGTTCGGAAAGAATTTGATATGAGGCGGTATGCTTGGCTATGGGATGGGGAAGCAAACTACAATGGTGAGAAATGTAGAGTGAGCTGGAAACAAGTTTGCAGGCCGAAAAGCCTCGGTGGGCTTGGTGTACATTGCATTGTCTCCTTTGGTAGGGCTCTAAGACTACGCTGGTTGTGGCAACTGTGAAAGAGCCCGCAAAAGCCTTGGGTTCATATGCCAATCTCATGCAACAAAACTGATCGCCAGCTCTTCTCCACAGCTACCCAAATCAAAATCGGAAACGGCTAAACGACGACTTTCTGGACAGACGGATGGCTTGGGGGTCAAGCGCCTTGCGAGATAGCTCCGGATATCTATAAAATCTCTGTTAGAAAAAATAGAAGCGTCCAGGATGCCCTCGCCAATAGGAAATGGATACAGCATCTGCGCACCCACTGGACAGAAAACCACCTTGCACAACTAATTGGCCTAGTTGAGCTGGTCAATGAAGTGCAACTTTCCAATGAACCAGATAGCATCTTTTGGAGTTTTGGCAAGGATGACCTCTACGCTGCAAAATCAGCCTATCACCTCCAATTCCTCAAATCCGCAAGATAGATTTCAAACAGCTTATCTGAAAGGGATGGGCACCGGCAAGATGTAAGTTCTTCATTTGGACATTAATGCTTGATCGGGTTCTGGCAGCCGGCAAACTACCGTTGCGACAATGAAAGAATGACTACTTCTGCCCTCTTTGTCATTGGAATCTTGAAACGGCCAGCCATCTATTCACTGAATGCGTCTACAGCAATAAGATCTGGGCTGCATGTGCTGTACTTCTTCAGCTAAATTCCCTACATCCCAATAACTAGGCCACCAAGGACTATACCATTCGACAATGATTCTCGGTTTTAATCTGCAATAAACCCAAGACGCTAAAAAAGAGGGTCTTTACATCAGCACAATTAATCTGTTGGGAATTATGGAAAGAGGCCAATAGAGCGAATATTTCAAAAAGAAGAACTGATGGTGACCGGTCTCATGAACAAGATCAGGAAAGAAGCCTTCCTTTGGAAATTAGCTGGCGCCCTTGTCTCTCTAGTTGATCTTTTGACCCAGGCTGAATTCGAGTTGTTCCTTCATTTTACAAGCAGACGACCCTTTTTTTCCGCATGTCCTACTCTTGTAAAATAGCATCCTCTATTGCAATGAATATAGCAGCTGTCATTTAAAAAAAAGTTTGAACGATACGCAATTTATTTCAACAATTTTGGCAGAAACTTTTGTTTGCGGGTAATTTTGAGAGGAACCTTGACGCGATGGCACCTGTAGCAAGGTAGGAAAAATCAAGCCGCCTTGCAAGTCTTTACAGAAAAGACTTTTCTTCGTCTTTAGCCGTTTCACGCGGCCATTTTAGTTTTTTTCCTACTATACTGTAGTACAGAGATACTAGATGGGATCATCACAGGGCATGGCGACTCTCGTGTTGTCCCTGATACCTCCATGGAGCTTGCTCTACGCTCTGGGGGCCCTGGCTGCTCTGTGGTGTTCGTGGCGGGTACTAGCTGCTGCTTGGCTCGGCCCACGGAGGGTGGCCCGGGCCCTGCGGTCCCAGGGCCTCCGCGGCACGGCGTACCGCTTCCCCTCCGGCGACATGAAGGAGTACGTGCGGCTCATCGCGGCGGCGTGCTCTGAGCCTATGCCGCTGGCGTCGCACGCCATCACCGCCCGAGTGCTGCCGTTCGACCACGGCGTGATCAGGGAACATGGTAACTCCCTCTCTCCATTAGCTCGTACTACATCATGCGTTGATTAATCTCGCGCGTGACAGACTTTTTTGGGAACAATTTTGCTCAAGTAGTAGTACATGAGAGATGACGCCTGGATTGCAGGTAAGGTTGCTCTGACTTGGTTCGGTCCCGAGCCAAGGGTGGTGGTGACCGACCCCAAATTGTTCCGGGAGATCCTAGCGAACAAGCACGGGCAGTTTGGGAAGCAGAAGTCTATTCTTCCGATCGAGAGGCTGTTGGCCAACGGGTTGACGACCCATCAAGGCGACAAGTGGGTCACTCACCGGAGAATTATCAGCCATGCATTCCATCTCGAGAAGCTCAAGGTGCCATGTCGTTCCTCTCCATCGGCAGAACCCAGAGTAGTACTTTCGTAGATTAGGATGGCTAAACAGGGGAAGTTGGGTTTTGCAGAGGATGCTACCGGCTTTTGCTGCCTGTTCCTCTGAACTGGTGAGTAGATGGGGAAACTCCGTGGGGTCGAGCGATGCGCAGGAGATCGATGTCTGGCCAGAGTTCCAGAATCTCACGGGCGACGCCATCTCCCGAGTGGCCTTCGGGAGCAGCTTCAGTGAAGGGAGGAAAATCTTCCAGTTGCAGTCAGAGCAGGCGCAGAATGCTGTCAAGATGGCAAACGTAATGTATATCCCAGGTTACAGGTGAGCTCAACTTTCAGACAAAAGCAACTACGCTCGGAGCATCTCTGTATTTTCGTGTACTACTATTTCAGCATCATCAGAAATTCAGAATATAAAGAAAGACAAGATGTGTTATTCTGTTTGTGTCTCGTGCAAATAAATTGATATCAATCATCACATAATAATACAGTACCACAAAATGAGTACACAAGCTGCCTGAATGGCAGAAGCTGATGTTTGTTTTTACGCAGGTTCCTACCAACGAAGCTCAACACAAGGATGAAGGCAAACGCCCGTGAGGTCGAAACGCTCCTGAAAGGCGTAATCACGAAGAGGGAGGGGGCGATGAAGGACGGCCAGGCCGACAACGACGATCTGCTGGGCGTGATGATGGAGTCCAACATTAGAGAAGCCCAAGAAGCCGGAAGTTCCAAGCCGACGATGACCACCGATGACATAGTCGGGGAGCTGAAGCTCTTCTATTTCGCCGGCATGGAGACCACCGCGGTGCTGCTCACATGGGCAGTGGTCGTGCTGAGCATGCATCCCGAGTGGCAGGACCGTGCGAGGGAGGAGGTTCTGCGCGTCTTCGGGAAGAACCAGCCGGATTCCGAGGGCATAAATCGGCTCAAAGTTGTGAGTACAGCAGAGCAGATTCTCATTTAGCTGTTGCGACTCTGCTTATCTCCCTCCATCTTCTCTGTTGTTGCTTCAGGTGACAATGATACTACATGAGGTACTTAGACTGTACCCACCGATTCTACAACTTAGCCGGGAGGCATACGAGGAGACGGAGCTGGGAGGCGTCACGTATCCAGCCGGCGTAACATTCGCGCTGCCTATTGTGTCTGTTCAGCACGATCCAGATGTGTGGGGTGAAGATGTCGACGAATTTAAGCCGGACAGATTCGCGGAGGGCGTCGCCGCCGCGTCCAAGGACTCCCCGGCCTTCTTTCCCTTCGGCTGGGGGCCGCGGATATGCGTCGGCCAGAACTTTGCGTTGTTCGAGGCCAAGATGGGACTGAGCATGATCCTGCAGCACTTCTTCTTCGAGCTCTCGCCGTCTTACGCACATGCGCCGTGCCCGGTCTCTAGTCTGCAGCCCCAGCATGGCGCGCAGATTATGCTCACCAAACTCTAAACAACCAATTATTAGCACGGGGAGACAGATGGAGCAGTAAGGATCATATACATGGTGGTTATCTGGAAAAATATTGGAAATGTAACTAAATAAAAGATCCTATGAAGATTGGCCTTAATTTTTGGATTCAAGATGCACGTTATGTGCTTTTTCCTCAAAATAGGCATCCGGCTATATTAATATAGCAATCATGATTTTAGTTCTTATTTCTGGGATGGTGATCTCTCTAGCTTTATTATCCCTGTTGTAATGAATACCGAAATAAAAAAAAAACAGTGGCTTGACGAAAACGAGGAGGATGCGCAACGGTTGTGTCCTCCAGCTAAGTTCTACCACATGTCTAGCACTCTGAAGCGTCATGCACCAAGCAGCACCTCCAGAAAGAAAAGCGACGATGACGATGTTGCTGCCCAGACAGGTCCTAGGGTTCCCCCGGTACGCTCCGGGAGGTGGAAAAGAGGTACACCCGGCGCCCTTCAAGAAGGCCGATGGCACCCGCAGGCGTCACCACGTCGGTGTCAAGGATTTCTCCCAACCCCTCAAAAAATCACACACCCGGACACTTCACAGAGCTCCACAATGCTCGCTGCCTGCCAACGCACGCCACCACGGTCTTGCATCTGCCGCCACCGTCGCACCATGACACACGAAGTAGGGCCGATAGAGCATCACAGAGGAAGCTTCAGTGGGGGTTGCCGAAACCACAATACGCCGGAGGGAACTACCTCCGCCACCAGAAGGTGGTAGCCGACCGGATACAGCCGTAGGGCAAACCAGGCCCTCCTGGCCTAGCCAAGCCCAGCAGGGACCATGAAGCCCCGCCGCAGGGGAACCGTTGTCCAAGCCAATCCCACTCTAGCCCCTACTTAGTCGTCCACCAGGGGATCAACTGCCACCGTCGATCCCCGCTGCAAGTAGCAGCACCACCACCACCGCGCTCACCCGGGAGAACCGGAATGTCACCAGTCTAAGGGTCATCACCTGGGCCTGCAAGGGCGTGGAGGGACGAGCATGGCAAGCGCAGCAACTCTGTACCGCCCACGGGTCCCCGAGCAGGATTGTGGGGCGACAACCAAATCCAGGCCCGCCCGGCCCAGATCCAGTTCGTCGGCCACATCGTAGCCACGGGAGGTGTAGGGGTTCGTAGCATGGAAAACAAAAAATTTCTATCGCATACAAACAAACAAGCCAAGATCTATCTACTAGATTGTAGCAACGAGTCGATGGAATAACTTACCCTCGAAGATTCCAAAGCGTTTAACGAGAGCGGATTCTCGTGGGTGATGTAGTCGTACTGTTTCCGATCTCAAGATCGTGTAGACGATCCTTCCGGCGCTGCGTTCCGGCAGCGCTCCCGCAGTCGGTCACACGTTCGGTACTCGACGAAGACCTTCCTCTCCCTTGTTCCAGCAGGCAGCGGAGGTTGTAGCACTCTCCTCGCGATTCCGGCAGCACAACGGCGTGGTACCGGAAGTAGAGGGGAAATCCCGCAGGGCTTCGCCTTAAGCCGGTGCGAGTATGGTGGAGTATGAGAGAGGCTATTAGTGGTCTAGTAATTAGACACACCAATTAGAAGGCTCTAAACCAATTAGAAGGCTCTAAACCGAAGGCTAAAGCAATTAGAAGCTCTAAACCCAAACGGCTCTAAAACGGAGGTAGAAGATAGGAACTTGTGTGTGCTAGGAGGGGAGCCCTGCCCCTCCTTATATAGATGGGAGGGGAGTCCCTCCCCAATTCGGCTTGGTGGTGCGCCGGCCAAGGGAGGAACCCTCCCCCAATTCGGCCTCCACCAATCCTCCTTCTCCTCTTTCCGAAAACTGGCAGTTTGACTTTTCAAACTAGCCGTTTGACTTTTCAAACTAGGATTTGAATTAACCCTTTATTTCGGACAGCGATGACACTTAGTACATGATGCAATCATACCAACTTTGATATAACACATTCATGTACCCTCCCCCCCCCTGGAGTGCCGGACATTCCGGAACCTTCTAGAACATTCCCGATGAAAACACCGGAATCATTCCGCAACTCCGAAACGGGACTTTCCTTATATGAATCTTATTCTCCGGACCATTCCGGATCACCTCGTGATATCCCGGATCCCATCCGAGACTCCGAACAACATTCGGTCTCTTTCTCATAATACCATAACTACTCAAACAACGTCGAATCCTTAAGTGTGTCTCCCTACGGTTCGTGAATTATACGGACATGATCGAGACACTTCTCCGAACAATAACCAATAGAGGAATCTGGAAATTCATATGGCTCCCACATATTTCTACGATTACTTTGCGATCGAATGAACCACTTACATACGATACCAATTTCCCTTTGTCTCACGATATGTTACTTATCCGAGGTTATGATCGTCGGTATCTCTGCATACCTAGTTCAACCTCGTTACTGATAAGTACTCTTTTCTCGTTCTCGTGATATGTGATCCCTTGTGACCAAGTCACATGCTTGCAAGCTAATTGGATGACATTCCACCGAGAGGGCCCAGGGTATATCTATCCGTCATATGGATGGACAAATCCCACTCTTGATCCATGTGTCTCAACCAATACTTTCCGAACACTCAATGCCACCTTTATAACCACCCAGTTACGGTGTGGTGTTTGATGTCATCAAAGCATCCATCCGGTAAAGGTGATATGCATGATCTCATGGTCGAAGGAATTAGGTTACTATGTATCAGAAAGCATATATCAATTGAACTATTGAAATGACTTGATCTTTATGCTACGCTTATCTATAGGAGTATGTCCACCATATCATTCTCCTAACGATATGATCTTGTTGTTGATAACATCTCAATGTTCATGATAGGGAAACCACAATCATTTATCAACCAACAAGCTAGTGAAGTATAGAGGCTATACTAGGGACTTCAAATTAAGTTTACAAATCACACAAGTATCAATGTTTCCTTGTTAATACTATTATAGCATGAATGTAAACATTTATCATAAACACAAAGATATAATAATAACTACATTTATTATTGCCTCTAGGGCATATCTCCAACAGTCTCCCACTTGCACTAGAGTCATCTAATCTAGATTACATGGTAATATACCGAACACCCATGGCAGTTTGGTGTTGGTCATGTTTTGCCCTCGGGAGAGGTTTAGTCAACGGATCCGCCACATTCAGATCTGTGTGTACTTTGCAAATCTTTATATCCCCATCCTGGATATGTTCTCGAATAGCGTGAAAACGTAGCTTGATATGCTTCAGCTTCTTGTGTGACCTTGGTTCTTGCGCATTGGCTATGGCGCCCATGTTATCATAGTAGATAGACATTGGGTCCAGCGCACTAGGAACCACACCCAGCTCTGTAATGAACTCTTTCATCCATATCGCTTCTTGTGAAGCCTCCGAAGCAGCCATGTATTCCGATTCAGTTGAAGATCTCGCCACAACGCTTTGCTTTGCACTCCTCCAGCTAACTGCTGCACCATTCAAAATAAATACGTATCCGGATTGTGATTTAGAATCATCCGGATCTGTGTTCCAACTAGCATCAGTGTAACCATTAACAACGAGCTGTTCATCACCTCCATAAGAAAGAACCATATCCTTAGTTCTTCTCAAGTACTTAAGGATGTTTTTGACCGCTGTCCAATGATCCACTCCTGGATCACTTTGATATCTGCTAGTTAAACTAACATCATATGCAATGTCGGGTCTAGTACATAGCATGGCATACATTAGAGATCCTATGGCTGAGGCATAGGGAGTCTTACTCATCCTTTCTCTATCTTCTGCGGATGTCGGACTTTGAGTTTTACTCAAGGTCGTATTGGGCAACATGGGCAAGAACCCTTTCTTGCTTTCTTCCATTCCAAACCTCTTTAGAACTTTTTCCAAATATGTACTCTGTGACAATGATATTTGGCGTTTCGATCTATCTCTATAAATCTTTATGCCTAATATGTAAGCTGCTTCGCCAAGATCCTTCATTGAAAAACTATTATTCAAATATTCCTTGACACTATTAAGAAGGTCTATATCATTTCCAATCAACAATATGTCATCCACATATAGTATTAAGAATGCTACAGAGCTCCCACTCACTTTCTTGTAAATACAAGCTTCTCCATAAGTTTGTATAAAACCAAAACTTTTGATTACCTTATCAAAACGTTGATTCCAACTTCGGGATGCTTGCTTCAATCCATAGATGGACCGTTGAAGTTTGCATACCTTGTTAGCATCTTTAGGATCGACAAAACCTTTGGGTTGCATCATATACAACTCTTCATCAATGTCTCCATTGAGGAATGCTGTTTTGACATCCATCTGTCATATCTCATAATCATAATATGCAGCGATTGCTAACATAATCCTCACATATTTTAGCTTCGCTACTGGTGAGAAAGTCTCATCGTAGTCAACTCCTTGAATTTGTCGAAACCCTTTTGCGACAAGTCGAGCTTTATAGACAGTAACATTACCATCAGCATCTGTTTTCTTCTTGAAAATCCATTTGTTCTCGACAGCCTTTCGGCCATCCGGTAAGTCCACCAAAGTCCATACTTGGTTTTCGTACATGGATCCAATCTCGGATTTCATGGCTTCTTGCCATTTATTGGAATCTGGGCTCATCATCGCTTCCTCATATGTCTCGGGGTCATCGGTGTTGTCCACCAACATGACATTCATAACGGAATCATACCAATCTGGAGTGGTACGAGTTCTCGTTGACCTCCGAGGCGCTGTAGCAACTTCAACCGAAGTTTCATGATCACCATCATTAGCTTCCTCTCTTATTGGTGCAGGCACCACAGGAACTTCTTCCGGTGCTGCGCTACTCGCAATTTCGAGAGAAGGTTCGACAACCTCGTCGAGTTCTACTTTCCTTCCAGTCACTTCTTTCGAGAGAAATTCCTTCTCTAGAAAGGATCCATTCTTGGCAACGAAGATTTTGCCTTCTGTAGCATCCCAGTTGTCTAACCCCTGTAATGCTACATGTTATAATAATAAAATGGGCCACTTCCAACATATAATTGTTGCATCATCATCACATCATGCTCATGTCATCATGTCCCCTTGCATTTGAGCATCATATAAAACCTTTTCTTGTTTGGTTCTTATCTCATGTGCATGATTAATTGTAGTTGCCTCTTGATATTGTATTTGGGTCTTAATAAATTGTTAAATGCCCAAGTTGAGTTGGGGGCATCTCTCTTTTTGACTCCACCACCTTTTCTTTCACCACCCTATAATTCCACCACCCAACTAATTTGAGCTTGGCTTTTGTTGATTTATCCCTAGCTCATGATTGGTTGTTTGGATTCCACCCCTAATCTTTGCTTGGCCTTGTCCACATTTTGGAATGCATATGAATAAATGCCATGGACATCTATTTTGTTTTCACAAAATAGAACCTAGCATTATTAGTTATGCATGGGCCATGCAACCATAACCCTTGGCCTTCTTCTTTTGGTTTGTTTTATTATGCTTAGTAGGAGCTTGGTTTTAATAGCAACTAGGTGCTCCTTGTTTTGGATCTCTTGGACCATATTTTAAAAACTACCACCTTGTTTGGCTAAACCCAAACCCTATTTTTCTCTCTCTCTCTAACCCTAAGCTAGATCTAACCTTACCCTATATCTAAACCCTAATCTCTCTCCTCTTCCTTTTGCCACCTATTTGTTATGCTCCCAAACCCTAGCTACACCATCTCCCCTCTCTTCTCACCCCTTCTCTCAACCACCCGAGCTACCCCACCCCATCCTAGCTCTAGCCTCTCTCGGCCTTGTCCCTCTCTCTCTCATGATCACATGGCCGAGTCCCTCCTCTCCCTCTCTCTTTTCTCTCTGCCACAGCGACCCCACCCGCCTGCCTCCTCCCTGGTTTCCTCTCTCCCTCTCTCGGCTACAGGACAGAAAGAAGAGGAAAAAGGGAGAGGCCTAGCCCCAGCACCCCCTCTCCTTTTGCAAGCCACCACCAGCCCATGTGCTTTCCCCTCCCCCACGCAAGCCCCCTACCTGCCCTGGCGATCTTATCCTCCCCCCTCACCTCCAGCACTCCCAGATCTTCCCCTCAGGCCTCTCTTCCCTCCCCTGCCTCCCTCCTTCTTTCCCCAGCAAGCCAGAGCGCCATGGCCTCTAAACCCTAGCGACGGCGCCCCCCCCCAGCACCCCTTCGCTCCAGAGCTTCCCGAGGCGCGCCAGCAGTACCAGGAGCTTCCCCTTCTTCCACTGCTTCGCTGTGACGCGCCGGGAACCGCTGTACCTCGCCGGAGGAGCCCCGCCGCCGCCGTGCCCGCGAGTACCAGGACGCTCCCACCCGCCAGCCTCCTCGACGATCACCGGCCTCCCTGCCCGAGCCAAGCCACCAGCGAGCCCCTGGTAAGCCACTCGTCCTCCCTGACATGATCTCCGACCCCCTAGTGCACCGTAGCGCCGCCGGCCATCGTCGAGCACCCTGCGCGCGCGCGCGCCGCCGTAGACACCGCCTCCGTGCGCAGCATCGTGCCTGCAACCCATCGTACCGCCTCTGTTCCTCGACGTATTCCGGCCAGCACAGCCCTCCCCCGTAGATGCGCCCTAAACGAAACCTGTAGCCCGTACATCCCTCTACAGCTTTCCCTTTTGCGTCATGGCGAAATTCCCAGTGTGTAGCTCGCCATCGTCGTCGAAAGATCAAGCCATCTAGAAGTTTTTCGCGCTGTCAGATTCAGTTCGACAGGCTTCAGTTTCGTACAGCCCTGGACGTTTTCTAGTTAGGCCCTCCAGCTTCTGGCATCTCAACCCGCGGTCCAGCCTGGCCCTTTGTCAGCCTCTGTTCAGTTTTGCAAAAAGGCTCCTGGCGATTCCGAGAATAAACCCGCGGTCCAGTTTTTCCCATACACTGGCGTGTGGGTCAGAGAACCCCCTGGCCCCACCTGTCTGCGACCCAGGCTGGTTTAGGCTGTGTATAAAACGTCCCAGAGCCTGTTTAGAATTCAAATATAGTTTAAATTATTCCAAAATTCAAATTCAATTCAGTTTCAAATAACTTTTTCATACTAAATCCAAATTGGGCAAATAATACATGTTTGGATATCAGAAAAATGAGAGGATTCCAAATATGCCATCCATTTTGTCTTTTGCACAAGTAAAATTCCAAGTTTATTTAAATTACCCTAATGCCACTAGAATTTAAATAATTAACAACTTTTGTTTTACAATTCCAAAATAAGCAAATGATATGTCTAAAATGATCAGCTCGACGAGACCTTTCTGTTTATGCTATCCATGACTTCAATTGCAGCATGCATCATATAAAAATATAGGGAACGGCAATTGTTATGACAACAAATGTGATTCTAAAACCCCATTAAAATGTTGTTACCTGTCCACCACACCTCACCATGCCATGCTACCTTACTTGCCATGTAAATTGTGCATCATTCATCATGGCATGATTGTTTGCTTGACGCATCTTATTCATATGCTTGTGCTCTATATTCATGTTGGCCTTGTTTGTTTGGTTTTTCTCGGATAGACACTGAGCAGGGGTTATATCAAGAGAACCAGGAGCACTACCCAGATCCGTCCCTCGCTTCAACTGAGATACCAGGCAAGCACTTCCACATGCTTGCATACATACAGTACCTATTGCCTCTATCTTATTCTTGCATCATTGAGTCGCGATTGCATTAAATTGAATCTCAAGTATGCATAGCCTTTACTTTTAAACCCCACCAAGCTTGTTCCTCCATCCCAAGAGCCATTACTATAGGAGTTGTTTGAGCCATGCGAGTCGTAGAACAGCATGTGTAGGGTATGTGAGCGTCTGTTGGATAATGAGGTACCTAAACAACTTAACCTGAGTAGTTCTGGGATAACTAAAGAAAGTGGCACCGGTGAGCAACATCTGCTATTTGGTTTTTCCTGCTCACTTGTGTCCCGTAAGACCCCGAGTACTTGATTCCTGTTCCTTGATTTATCGCGCTATCCACATCCGGGAGGTATATGGGACCCCCCTGAGCCAGAGCTTGATTCCGTCTTATTTCCTGGGGCCACAAACTAGTTTGAGGTTTTATTACGATCCTGTACTTATGCCATGCTACTGCTTTATTTACGATTGTGCGAGGAGCACACTGTACTGTTTAGGAATGGTGACCCGTTTACGTGGTATCGACAAGCCCATCCACACTTTCGGGTTCCCAGTCGTTTACCGCCGGCCCCACAAACCTTAAGTCCGTCTCGAAGTCAGCTAACTTCGTTGCGGGTTCTACTTTAAGGGGTGGCCCCCTGAAATACTTCTGAATTCTGTGATTGTTCAGTCGTGAAAGCCTCGTTGGGTTTTGATTTGGTTTTTCCGAGGTTGATCGAGTGTGTGTTGCTATTGGTGCACCCCGGCCGGGTAAAACTTTCTGAAAGCCGTGTCCGCGGATATGGACGACTTGGAGCACAGTTTCTCGATCATAGACAAGCATAACTAAAGTACCGCTTTAATCTGACTAAGTAACTTGACTAGTAAATAGTGCAACACTCATGGAATGATTAATAAAATTGCCAACGGATGGGGGGTTGTTCGTCCGCTTCCTTGTTGGTAAGCAGGGAGGAGGATGGATCGGATGAGATTACCATTATAACTGTTGTTCTTAATTCACGGACATCCGTCTATCATTGGTTAGGCGGATGGTTAGCGTTTATCTGTAGAACTGCTAGGATTTATCTTTCGCTGCAATTGCGTCACCCCAGGTTGTGTCCCCTTTAGAGGCATTAAGACTTGCTGAGTACCCTTAGGGTCTCACACGATAAATTATTGGTTCAGATGGACAGGTACCCCCGCAGGACGGATACTGGGTGGAAGAAGCTGATGATGTGGGCAACGATCGTTCGGTGTAGAGATTCCGGGATCGGGGATCCGTGAGACCTGTAGTTGGGATGTGCTTATTTTCTATGGCATCTTATGCCGATTTGCTTCTTATCCGTACTCGGATTTTGTTTGCCGCTTCCGCATGTTACTCTGATGTGTGTTGTATGAGGAAGTATCCTAAAATATAGATCTATCTAGGTCATTTGGATCTTGCCGTATGGCGTTGCTATATTTCCTTTCTTTCTAGATGGTATGGCTCTGATGTACTCTTGTATGGTGGCTTGCGTACATACCCACTTGTGTACGTAGTTGATCCCTTCGCCTGCCGACTACGCCGCCCGTACAGGTCCCGTTGAGAGGGTAGTGGTTGGGACGTCTGAAAGGACTACCAGTGAGTGGCTTTTGGGGCCCCACCGTACTATTTCAACCACTACCACTCATCCAGGCTTGTATCTAGGAGCGTAGTTCACCGAGGTAGTTACAATTGGTATCAGAGCCATCCCGACCTTCAGGGTTTCAGCCAAACGGTCGTTGTCAGTCTAGCAAATATTTTGGTAGTTATGTATATTAGGGAAAAACAAAACGCGGGAGTAGGACTGCTTCCATTTTTTCTTCTTACCCTCCCACCCACCCTTTTCTGGTAAGGAAGTGCAACGTTTTCAATCCTCTTCTCAAAGTTCAAACTAGGATTCACGTGTTCTGGGTTTCCGTAGTACCATAGGTTGTCTGTGTGTGTGTGTGTGTTATCCCTTGTCTACCTGTTGCATCCAAGTTGTTATCTTATCTGCCTTTGGTTATCAACTGTTGGTACATTCCATACCGACAGGCTTTTGTAAACCGACGCAATCTATCTTCCTCTTGGCATCCGACGCTATCTTGTTTGGGGTGTTCGTTTCCGTAGTTACCAATCTTTAGGTTTTGTCGTGAGAAGAAGGGGTTAGGATATGTGTTCCACTTGTTCATGTGCGGAGTAATGATTTGAGTGCGGGATGGAGTCGCGACCATACCACTACTCTTCTCATTCGCTTTTGTATATTGAATCGGATGGCTCCACCACGCCGGACTGATGAGGACATACCTCCGGAACTGGGCTCAGCGCTGTCAAACATTGCTAATGCTTTGGCAGCTATGCAAGAGAACCAGCAGCGCTTTGAGGAGAGCGTCAGAAGAAACGAGTTTGCTCCACTTCCTCCACCTCCTAGGCGTGGAGACATCAAGAGCTTCCTCAAGTTCAACCCTCGTCAGTTTGATGTGTCTGACCGACCTCTAGACGCGGATGATTGGCTGCGTGAGATCTCAAGGTTGCTCGAGAATGCTGATGTTCCGGAACAGGAGTGGGTCAAGTGCGCTACTCACCTTCTCAAGGGAGATGCAGCTCTCTGGTGGGAGAACTACTTGAAGGCAAGCTGCACTGGGTTCCAGCCAACTTGGGAAAGGTTCACTGGAGCGTTCAAGGAGCAGTTTCTCTCAGAGATTATAATGGAAAGGATGAAGGAGGCTTTTCTCAACCTGAAGCAAGGGAATGATAACGTCAACACCTATATCAGGAACTTCATGAATCTGTCTCGTTATGGTGGTGATGAGGTATCTGATGACAAGAAGAAGCAGAAAAGGTTCAGGCAAGGGCTCAATGCGTCGATCAAGTATGCAATCACGCATGCAAGACCGGCAACCTTCCTGGAACTACAGCACACAGCACTGCAAGAGGAGGCAAGCAGGCAGATGTTTGAGGAGTCCAAGAAACATAACAGGGATGCATCAAGCTCTTCGGTTATGGCAGCTCCTTCTAAGCGGCGTGTCTGGGTTCCTAACACCCCACCGTCGCTCCCGGCTCCACCAAGACCTGCAAGTTTCGCGCCAAGGCCACCAAACTTCACCACTGCGGCTCCCAGGGGCTACAACAACCACTACCCTGGAGCACCTGGCGGAGTCCCTGGCTACTCTGCTCCACGTCCACATGGTGCTTGTTACACATGTGGAGATCATGGACATCCCAACTGGAACTGCCCAATGAAGAACAAAACTCTCCCTCCACCCCCGCCAAGATCTGCAACAAGCTCTCCTTCGGTTCGTGCACCACCGCCTCGGGCTCTCAATATCAACACTAAGCCCGGGTCTGCGGTTGTTCGTGCAAACTGCGTCAACGCCTCTCAAGCTGAGCTCGCACCTGGAGTTGTAATGGGTATGCTATCCGTTAACTCAGTCCCTGCACGAGTTTTGTTCGATTCTGGTGCATCGCATTCTTTTGTCTCGCATAAGTTTGCACAAGAGCATGACCTGGATAGGGTTCCTTTATCACGTCGTCTGGTGGTGCTATCTCCTGGTTCAAACATGAGGGCTGCTCATATCAGTCATGGCAATCAGATCGAGATTGGTGGTTCTTCATTCTTGGCTTCTTTAATTCTTCTGGGCAACTCTGACATTGATGTCATCTTGGGCATGGATTGGTTGACAGCAAATACAGCTGTGATTGATTGTGCTGAACGCTCAGTGTCTCTGAAGATTCCTGAAGGCCATATAGTCTTTTCTCCAAGTCTGACTCCTGCTGTCCAGCTCTATTCCTTGGCGGCTCTGAATGATGATGTTATGCAGGCTATTCAGAGTGTACCAGTGGTCTGTGAGTTCCCAGATGTCTTTCCTGAAGAGTTGCCGGGTATGCCTCCGGATCGTGAGGTTGAGTTTGTGATTGAGCTTGAACCTGGAACGGCTCCTATCTCCAAGCGGCCATATAAAATGGGTCCTTCTGAGTTGGCTGAACTCAAACGACAACTTGATGAACAAGAGAAGTTGGGTTTCATTCAACATAGCACTTCTTCTTGGGGTAGCCCAACAATCTTTGTGAAGAAGTGTGACAGAACCGATAGACTCTGTGTTGACTACCGAGCTCTCAATGCTAAAACCATCAAGAACAAATATCCTCTCCCTCGGATAAATGATCTTTTTGATCAGCTAGCAGGAGCTGTGGTGTTCTCTAAGCTGGACTTGAGAAGTGGTTATCACCAAATCAAGATTCGCAAAGAAGATGTGCCCAAAACAGCTTTCACCACCCGCTATGGCCTGTATGAGTACACGGTCATGTCTTTCGGTCTCACTAACGCACCTGCTACCTTCTCGAGGCTGATGAACTCCGTTTTCATGGAGTACCTGGACAAGTTTGTTGTGGTATATCTGGATGACATTCTGGTCTATTCCAAGTCTAAGGAAGAGCATGAAGAACACCTGCGGTGTGTCTTAAACAAGCTTCGTGAGAACCGCTTGTATGCAAAATTCTCAAAGTGTGAGTTTTGGCTGCCTGAAGTAACCTATCTTGGTCATGTTATCTCTGCCAAGGGCATTGCAGTCAACCCGGAAACCGTGAAGACAATAGTTGAATGGCTTCCTCCTGCTAATGTCAAGGAAGTGCGGAGTTTTCTCGGCTTGGCTAGCTATTGCCGTCGCTTTGTGCAGAACTTCTCGAAGATAGCAAAGCCTCTTACCGATCTCCTCAAGAAAGGCAAGAAGTACCTGTGGACTCCTGCTTGTCAAGAAAGTTTTGAGACACTCAAAGAGAAGCTCACTTCCACGCCAGTCTTGGTTCCTCCGGATACATCTAAGCCTTTCCAGATATTCTGTGACGCCTCTTTGCAAGGATTGGGTGCGGTTCTTATGCAAGAGAAACAGGTGGTTGCTTATGCCTCTCGTCAGTTGAAGACGCATGAGATCAACTATCCCACACACGACCTTGAGCTAGCAGCAGTTGTCTTTGCTTTGAAGCTATGGAGGCACTACTTGCTTGGTAACCGTTGTGAGATCTTCTCGGACCACAAGAGTTTGAAGTATATCTTCACTCAGCCTGATCTCAACCTTCGGCAGAGGAGATGGATTGAAGCAATCAATGACTTTGATGTGACCATCAACTACACCCCAGGCAAAGCAAACGTCATGGCAGATGCGCTTAGCCGTAAAGCTTATGTCAATAACCTCATGGTAGAAGAGCAGCAGCCTCTCTTGTGCGAGGAATTCCGTCAGCTCAACCTAGAAATTGTGGAACAAGGGCATCTCCTGAACCTTCTGGCTACTCCTCTCTTGGAAGAACAGATTCGTTCTCGTCAGCTTGGTGATCCGCACACCAGAAAGCTCATCTCTAAGCTTGGTCTTCCGAAGTATGAATCCTTCCATGTTGATGATCAAGGCGCGCTCTTCTTTGAACACCGGATGTTTGTTCCAAACTACCCGGGTCTGAGAGACCAAGTTCTCAAGGAGGCACATGATTCGGTTCTTTCTATCCATCCTGGCAGCACAAAGATGTACATGGACTTGAAAACACAATACTGGTGGCCTGGGTTGAAACGGTATTGTGCTAAGTACGTCTCAGAATGCGATGTCTGCCGCAGAGTGAAGGCTGTCCATCAGAAACCTTTTGGTCTTCTACAGCCATTGAAACCTCCGGAATGGAAATGGGAGAAAGTAGAGATGGACTTCATCACTGGGTTTCCTAGATCGCAGAAGGGCAACAATGCAATCTTTGTTGTCATCGACAGGCTTTCTAAAGTGGCTCATTTCTTCCCAGTCAAGGAAACAATTTCTGGAATTCAGTTGGCTGAGCTCTATATCAACAGAATTGTCTCTCTGTATGGGGTTCCACTTGAAATCAGTTCAGACCGTGGGAGCATCTTCACCTCAAAGTTCTGGGAGAGTTTCCAAAAAGCTTTGGGAACAAAGTTGAACTTCAGCACTGCTTACCACCCTCAGTCGCAAGGACAAGTGGAAAGAATCAATCAGATTCTGGAGGATATGCTTAGAGCTTGCGTTATCTCTTTTGGCATGAAGTGGGAGGAATGCCTTCCATATGCTGAATTCTCCTACAACAACAGCTTCCAGAAGAGTCTGAAGATGGCACCATTCGAGGCTCTCTATGGTCGCAAGTGCAGAACTCCGATTGGTTGGTCAGGTGCAGGAGAAAGAATCTGGTTTGGCCCTGACATAGTGACTCAGGCAGAGGAGAAGGTGCATATCATTCTGGAGAACCTGAAGATTGCTCAAAGTCGTCATAAGAGCAACTATGACAGGAAGCACACAGATATGGTGTATGCCCCTGGTGATCTCGTCTACCTTCGTGTCACTCCCATGAGAGGAACACACCGCTTCGGTATCAAAGGAAAGTTGGCTCCTAGATACATCGGTCCTTTCAAGATACGTGGTAGGAGAGGAGAAGTTGCTTATGCACTTGAGCTTCCGGAAAAACTCAAAGTCCATGATGTTTTCCACATCTCTCAGCTCAAGAAGTGCTTCAAAGACCCCGGCAAGACCGTGGATCATGAGCTAATCGACCTTCAGGAAGATCTGTCCTATCAAGAACACCCCACCAAAATCCTTGAGACCGCAGAACGAAGGACGCGCAACAAGTCCATCAAGTTTTGCAAGGTGCAGTGGTCACACCATTCTGTTGATGAAGCAACATGGGAGCGTGAAGACGAACTCCGTGCCAACCACCCTTCTCTCTTTGTATCTTCTTCTTCTTCCTAGAATCTCGGGGCGAGATTCCTGTTTAGTGGGGGAGAGTTGTAGCATCCCAGTTGTCTAACCCCTGTAATGCTACATGTTATAATAATAAAATGGGCCACTTCCAACATATAATTGTTGCATCATCATCACATCATGCTCATGTCATCATGTCCCCTTGCATTTGAGCATCATATAAAACCTTTTCTTGTTTGGTTCTTATCTCATGTGCATGATTAATTGTAGTTGCCTCTTGATATTGTATTTGGGTCTTAATAAATTGTTAAATGCCCAAGTTGAGTTGGGGGCATCTCTCTTTTTGACTCCACCACCTTTTCTTTCACCACCCTATAATTCCACCACCCAACTAATTTGAGCTTGGCTTTTGTTGATTTATCCCTAGCTCATGATTGGTTGTTTGGATTCCACCCCTAATCTTTGCTTGGCCTTGTCCACATTTTGGAATGCATATGAATAAATGCCATGGACATCTATTTTGTTTTCACAAAATAGAACCTAGCATTATTAGTTATGCATGGGCCATGCAACCATAACCCTTGGCCTTCTTCTTTTGGTTTGTTTTATTATGCTTAGTAGGAGCTTGGTTTTAATAGCAACTAGGTGCTCCTTGTTTTGGATCTCTTGGACCATATTTTAAAAACTACCACCTTGTTTGGCTAAACCCAAACCCTATTTTTCTCTCTCTCTCTAACCCTAAGCTAGATCTAACCTTACCCTATATCTAAACCCTAATCTCTCTCCTCTTCCTTTTGCCACCTATTTGTTATGCTCCCAAACCCTAGCTACACCATCTCCCCTCTCTTCTCACCCCTTCTCTCAACCACCCGAGCTACCCCACCCCATCCTAGCTCTAGCCTCTCTCGGCCTTGTCCCTCTCTCTCTCATGATCACATGGCCGAGTCCCTCCTCTCCCTCTCTCTTTTCTCTCTGCCACAGCGACCCCACCCGCCTGCCTCCTCCCTGGTTTCCTCTCTCCCTCTCTCGGCTACAGGACAGAAAGAAGAGGAAAAAGGGAGAGGCCTAGCCCCAGCACCCCCTCTCCTTTTGCAAGCCACCACCAGCCCATGTGCTTTCCCCTCCCCCACGCAAGCCCCCTACCTGCCCTGGCGATCTTATCCTCCCCCCTCACCTCCAGCACTCCCAGATCTTCCCCTCAGGCCTCTCTTCCCTCCCCTGCCTCCCTCCTTCTTTACCCAGCAAGCCAGAGCGCCATGGCCTCTAAACCCTAGTGACGGCGCCCCCCCAGCACCCCTTCGCTCCAGAGCTTCCCGAGGCGCGCCAGCAGTACCAGGAGCTTCCCCTTCTTCCACTGCTTCGCCGTGACACGCCGGGAACCGCTGTACCTCGCCGGAGGAGCCCCGCCGCCGCCGCGCCCGCGAGTACCAGGATGCTCCCACCCGCCAGCCTCCTCGACGATCACCGGCCTCCCTGCCCGAGCCAAGCCACCAGCGAGCCCCTGGTAAGCCACTCGTCCTCCCTGACATGATCTCCGACCCCCTAGTGCACCGTAGCGCCGCCGGCCATCGTCGAGCACCCTGCGTGCGCGCGCGCGCCGCCGCAGACACCGCCTCCGTGCGCAGCATCGTGCCTGCAACCCACCGTACCGCCTCTGTTCCTCGACGTATTCCGGCCAGCACAGCCCTCCCCCGTAGATGCGCCCTAAACGAAACCTGTAGCCCGTACGTCCCTCTACAGCTTTCCCTTTTGCGTCGTGGCGAAATTCCCAGTGTGTAGCTCGCCATCGTCGTCGAAAGATCAAGCCATCTAGCAGTTTTTCGCGCTGTCAGATTCAGTTCGACAGGCTTCAGTTTCGTACAGCCCTGGACGTTTTCTAGTTAGGCCCTCCAGCTTCTGGCATCTCAACCCGCGGTCCAGCCTGGCCCTTTGTCAGCCTCTGTTCAGTTTTGCAAAAAGGCTCCTGGCGATTCCGAGAATAAACCCGCGGTCCAGTTTTTCCCAGACACTGGCGTGTGGGTCAGAGAACCCCCTGGCCCCACCTGTCTGCGACCCAGGCTGGTTTAGGCTGTGTGTAAAACGTCCCAGAGCCTGTTTAGAATTCAAATATAGTTTAAATTATTCCAAAATTCAAATTCAATTCAGTTTCAAATAACTTTTTCATACTAAATCCAAATTGGGCAAATAATACATGTTTGGATATCAGCAAAATGAGAGGATTCCAAATATGCCATCCATTTTGTCTTTTGCACAAGTAAAATTCCAAGTTTATTTAAATTACCCTAATGCCACTAGAATTTAAATAATTAACAACTTTTGTTTTACAATTCCAAAATAAGCAAATGATATGTCTAAAATGATCAGCTCGACGAGACCTTTCTGTTTATGCTATCCATGACTTCAATTGCAGCATGCATCATATAAAAATATAGGGTACAGCAATTGTTATGACAACAAATGTGATTCTAAAACCCCATTAAAATGTTGTTACCTGTCCACCACACCTCACCATGCCATGCTACCTTACTTGCCATGTAAATTGTGCATCATTCATCATGGCATGATTGTTTGCTTGACGCATCTTATTCATATGCTTGTGCTCTATATTCATGTTGGCCTTGTTTTTTTGGTTTTTCTCGGATAGACACTGAGCAGGGGTTATATCAAGAGAACCAGGAGCACTACCCAGATCCGTCCCTCGCTTCAACTGAGATACCAGGCAAGCACTTCCACATGCTTGCATACATACAGTACCTATTGCCTCTATCTTATTCTTGCATCATTGAGTCGCGATTGCATTAAATTGAATCCCAAGTATGCATAGCCTTTACTTTTAAACCCCACCAAGCTTGTTCCTCCATCCCAAGAGCCATTACTATAGGAGTTGTTTGAGCCATGCGAGTCGTAGAACAGCATGTGTAGGGTATGTGAGCGTCTGTTGGATAATGAGGTACCTAAACAACTTAACCTGAGTAGTTCTGGGATAACTAAAGAAAGTGGCACCGGTGAGCAACATCTGCTATTTGGTTTTTCCTGCTCACTTGTGTCCCGTAAGACCCCGAGTACTTGATTCCTGTTCCTTGATTTATCGCGCTATCCACATCCGGGAGGTATATGGGACCCCCCTGAGCCAGAGCTTGATTCCGTCTTATTTCCTGGGGCCACAAACTAGTTTGAGGTTTTATTACGATCCTGTACTTATGCCATGCTACTGCTTTATTTACGATTGTGCGAGGAGCACACTGTACTGTTTAGGAATGGTGACCCGTTTACGTGGTATCGACAAGCCCAGCCACACTTTCGGGTTCCCAGTCGTTTACCGCCGGCCCCACAAACCTTAAGTCCGTCTCGAAGTCAGCTAACTTCGTTGCGGGTTCTACTTTAAGGGGTGGCCCCCTGAAATACTTCTGAATTCTGTGATTGTTCGGTCGTGAAAGCCTCGTTGGGTTTTGATTTGGTTTTTCCGAGGTTGATCGAGTGTGTGTTGCTATTGGTGCACCCCGGCCGGGTAAAACTTTCTGAAAGCCGTGTCCGCGGATATGGACGACTTGGAGCACAGTTTCTCGATCATAGACAAGCATAACTAAAGTACCGCTTTAATCCGACTAAGTAACTTGACTAGTAAATAGTGCAACACTCATGGAATGATTAATAAAATTGCCAACGGATGGGGGGTTGTTCGTCCGCTTCCTTGTTGGTAAGCAGGGAGGAGGATGGATCGGATGAGATTACCATTATAACTGTTGTTCTTAATTCACGGACATCCGTCTATCATTGGTTAGGCGGATGGTTAGCGTTTATCTGTAGAACTGCTAGGATTTATCTTTCGCTGCAATTGCGTCACCCCAGGTTGTGTCCCCTTTAGAGGCATTAAGACTTGCTGAGTACCCTTAGGGTCTCACACGATAAATTATTGGTTCAGATGGACAGGTACCCCCGCAGGACGGATACTGGGTGGAAGAAGCTGATGATGTGGGCAACGATCGTTCGGTGTAGAGATTCCGGGATCGGGGATCCGTGAGACCTGTAGTTGGGATGTGCTTATTTTCTATGGCATCTTATGCCGATTTGCTTCTTATCCGTACTCGGATTTTGTTTGCCGCTTCCGCATGTTACTCTGATGTGTGTTGTATGAGGAAGTATCCTAAAATATAGATCTATCTAGGTCATTTGGATCTTGCCGTATGGCGTTGCTATATTTCCTTTCTTTCTAGATGGTATGGCTCTGATGTACTCTTGTATGGTGGCTTGCGTACATACCCACTTGTGTACGTAGTTGATCCCTTCGCCTGCCGACTACGCCGCCCGTACAGGTCCCGTTGAGAGGGTAGTGGTTGGGACGTCTGAAAGGACTACCAGTGAGTGGCTTTTGGGGCCCCACCGTACTATTTCAACCACTACCACTCATCCAGGCTTGTATCTAGGAGCGTAGTTCACCGAGGTAGTTACACCTTCGGATCTATGATAGAAGGTATACCCAATAGTTTCCTTCGGGTATCCTATGAAGACGCATTTTTCCGCTTTGGGTTCTAGCTTGTCCGGCTATAACTTCTTTACATAGGCTTCGCATCCCCAAACTTTAAGGAACGACAATTTAGGTTTCTTCCCAAACCATAATTCATACGGTGTCGTTTCAACGGATTTAGATGGTGCCCTATTTAAAGTGAATGCGGCTGTTTCTAATGCATAACCCCAAAATGATAGCGGTAAATCTGTAAGTGACATCATAGAACGAACCATATCTAAGAGAGTTCGATTACGACGTTCGGACACACCATTACGCTGTGGTGTTCCCGGCGATGTCAATTGTGAAAGTATTCCGCATTTCTTCAAATGCTCGCCAAACTCGTAACTTAGATATTCACCTCCATGATCAGAACGTAGAAATTTAATCTTCTTGTTACGTTGATTCTCTACCTCACTTTGAAACTCCTTAAACTTCTCGAAAGTTTCGGACTTATGTTTCATGAAATAGATATACCCATATCTACTCAAGTCATCCGTGAAGGTAAGAACATAACGATAACCACCGCGCGATGCTACACTCATTGGCCCACACACATCGGTATGTATGATTTCCAATAAGTCCGTAGCTCGCTCCATCATACCAGAAAATGGAGTCTTAGTCATTTTTCCCATCAGACATGCTTCGCATCTTTCAAGTGATTCAAAATCAAGTGATTCAAGAAGTCCATCGGAATGGAGTTTCTTCATACGTTTCACTCCAATGTGACCAAGACGACAGTGCCACATATAGGTCGAAGTATCGCTTGATTTCAAATGTTTAGCATCAATGTTGTTGATATGTGTATTTCCACTATCGAGATTCAATAAGAATAGACCATCTATCAAAGGTGCATGTGCATAAAACATATTACTCATATAAATCGAACAACCATTATTCTCGGATTTAAACAAGTAACCGTATCGCAATAAACATGATCCCGATATAATGTTCATGCTCAACGCAGGCACCAAATAACAATTATTTAAGTATAAAACTAATCCCGATGGTAGATGAAGGGGTAGCGTGCCGACCGCGATCACATCAACCTTTGATCCGTTTTCCACGCGCATCGTCACCTTGTTCTTCGCTAGCTTCCGTTTATTCTGCAGCACCTGTTTCGAGTTACAAATATGAGCAACCGAACCAGTATCAAATACCCAGGCACTACTACGAGTACTAGTGAGATACACATCAATAACATGTATATCAGATATACCTTTCTTCTTGATGTTGTCGTTCTTCAAATCCGCCAAGTACTTTGGGCAATTCCGCTTCCAGTGACCTTATCCCTTGCAGTAAAAGCACTCATTATCAGGCTTAGGTCCAGCCTTGGTCTTCTTCGTCGGCGTGGTAACTTTCTTACCACCCTTCTTGAAGTGTCCCTTTTGCTTAGACTTGCCTTTCTTGAATTTGGTGGTCTTATTGACCAACAACACTTGGTGCTCTTTCTTGATCTCCACTTCTGCAGATTTCAACATGGCAAAGAGTTCTGGCAACGTCTTGTTCATGTTCTGCATGTTGTAGTTCATCACAAAGTTCTTGTAACTTGGTGGTAGTGATTGGAGGACACGGTAAATCCCCAAAGCATTAGGAATCACTATACCCAAGCTTTGAAGTTTGTTTGCGTGCCCAGACATCTTAAGCACATGCTCACTGACGGAGCTGCCCTCTTCCATCTTGCAGTTAAAGAACTTTTCAGAAGCCTCATAGCTTTCAATTGCCGCATGAGTCTCAAAAATCAATTTGAGATCCTCGACAATATCATATGGGTCTGAATCCTCAAACCTTTTCTGAAGCTCCGATTCCAAACCATACAAGATAGCACACTGAACTATGGAGTACTGATTCTTCCGAGCGAGGTAAACATTCTTTACTTCATCGGGAGCATCGGCTGCAGGTGGGTCACCCAGCGGTGCATCCAGCACATAGGTCAAATTACCAGTTGTGAGGACAATCCTCAAATTGAGGAACCAATCCGCGAAGTTGCTTCTATTGTTTTTCAACTTTTCTTTCTCTAGGAACGCATTAAAATTGATGGTAGGGGCTGCCATTGATCTACAACATATTTGCAATAGTTTAGACTAAGTTTATGACAAATTGAGTTCAAATTAATTAATGTAATTAAACTAGGTGAACTCCCACTCAAAACAATATCCCTCACATTGTTTTAGTGATCACACGAACCAAATCCACTACATCAACACCGATCATCACGAGAGTTGATATAGTTTCAATGGCGAACAATCGTCATGTTCATCATATCTACTATATGATTCATGTTTTACCTTTCGGTGATCCGTGTTCTGAGACCATGTCTGTACATGCTAGGCTCGTCAAGATCAAACCTTAGTTTCCGCATGAGCAAATCTGGCTTGCTCACGTTGTATACACTTGCGGAATCTGACACACCCGATCATCACGTGGTGCTTCGAAACAACAAGCTTTAGCAACGGTGCTAACTAAGGGTGAACACTTTATGACTTGAGATTCATGTGCATGAGGGATCATCTTATAATGCTACCGTCATCTACTAAGCAATACAAGATGCATAAAGGATTAACATCACATGCAATTCAATATATATGTGATATGATATGGCCTTTCTTCTTTGTGCTTCCGATCTCCATCTTCAAGCACGAACATGATCTCCATCATCACCGTCATTGCATCAAGGTCAATGACGCTACTCCATGGTTGTCGTCCACCGGCTTCAACTATTACAACTACTTTGAATAGACACGCGGGTCTTAACATAAATTAAAGACAACCATATGGCTCCTGCCGGTTGCCGACTTACAATAAGGAACATTGCATACATCAAATATAATCACAATCATGGCCATATCACATCACTGCACACCCCTGCAAAACAAAGTTAGACGCCTCTACTTTCTTTGCATATTTTACGTGGTTTGGGGCTTTCAATAAGTGTCGTTCTAACTTACGAACAAGAACCACAACATTGATACTAGTATTGTTAATCACCCGTTGTAAATTGGATCTTAACTATGCTAGGAGAAACAGGCACCCGCAAAGCCACTTATGCAATACAAGTTGCATGTCAAGCGTGGAGCAAGTCTCATGAACGATGTCATGTAAGGTTAGCCCGGGCCGCTTCATCCCAACATACCGCAAGATGCAAAGTACACAAGAAGCAATCGACAATAAAAGCATCAACGCCCACAATGACCATTGTGTTCTACTCGTGCAACAGATCTACATATAGACACGACTCTGATACCACTGTAGGGGTTCGTAGCATGGAAAACAAAAATTTTCTATCGCATACAAACAAACAAGCCAAGATCTATCTACTAGATTGTAGCAACGAGTCGATGGAATAACTTACCCTCGAAGATTCCAAAGCGTTTAACGAGAGAGGATTCTCGTGGGTGATGTAGTCGTACTCTTTCCGATCTCAAGATCGTGTAGACGATCCTTCCGGCGCTGCGTTCCGGCAGCGCTCCCGCAGTCGGTCACACGTTCGGTACTCGACGAAGACCTTCCTCTCCCTTGTTCCAGCAGGCAGCGGAGGTTGTAGCACTCTCCTCGCGATTCCGGCAGCACAACGGCGTGGTACCGGAAGTAGAGGGGAAATCCCGCAGGGCTTCGCCTTAAGCCGGTGCGAGTATGGTGGAGTATGAGAGAGGCTATTAGTGGTCTAGTAATTAGACACACCAATTAGAAGGCTCTAAACCAATTAGAAGGCTCTAAACCGAAGGCTAAAGCAATTAGAAGCTCTAAACCCAAACGGCTCTAAACCGGAGGTAGAAGATAGGAACTTGTGTGTGCTAGGAGGGGAGCCCTGCCCCTCCTTATATAGATGGGAGGGGCCGGCGGCCAGGGGAGGGGAGTCCCTCCCCAAGTCGGCTTGGTGGTGCGCCGGCCAAGGGAGGAACCCTCCCCCAATTCGGCCTCCACCAATCCTCCTTCTCCTCTTTCCGAAAACTGGCAGTTTGACTTTTCAAACTAGCCGTTTGACTTTTCAAACTAGGATTTGAATTAACCCTTTATTTCGGACAGCAATGACACTTAGTACATGATTCAATCATACCAACTTTGATATAACACATTCATGTACCCTCCCCCCCGGAGTGCCGGACATTCCGGAACCTTCTAGAACATTCCCGATGAAAACACCGGAATCATTCCGCAACTCCGAAACGGGACTTTCCTTATATGAATCTTATTCTCCGGACCATTCCGGATCACCTCGTGATATCCCGGATCCCGTCCGAGCCTCCGAACAACATTCGGTCTCTTTCTCATAATACCATAACTACTCAAACAACGTCGAATCCTTAAGTGTGTCTCCCTACGGTTCGTGAATTATGCGGACATGATCGAGACACTTCTCCGAACAATAACCAATAGAGGAATCTGGAAATTCATATGGCTCCCACATATTTCTACGATTACTTTGCGATCGAATGAACCACTTACATACGATACCAATTTCCCTTTGTCTCACGATATGTTACTTATCCGAGGTTATGATCGTCGGTATCTCTGCATACCTAGTTCAACCTCGTTACTGATAAGTACTCTTTTCTCGTTCCCGTGATATGTGATCCCTTGTGACCAAGTCACATGCTTGCAAGCTAATTGGATGACATTCCACCGAGAGGGCCCAGAGTATATCTATCCGTCATATGGATGGACAAATCCCACTCTTGATCCATGTGTCTCAACCAATACTTTCCGAACACTCAATGCCACCTTTATAACCACCCAGTTACGGTGTGGTGTTTGATGTCATCAAAGCATCCATCCGGTAAAGGTGATATGCATGATCTCATGGTCGAAGGAATTAGGTTACTATGTATCAGAAAGCATATAGCAATTGAACTATTGAAATGACTTGATATTTATGCTACGCTTATCTATAGGAGTATGTCCACCATATCATTCTCCTAACGATATGATCTTGTTGTTGATAACATCTCAATGTTCATGATAGGGAAACCATAATCATTTATCAACCAACAAGCTAGTGAAGTATAGAGGCTATACTAGGGACTTCAAATTAAGTTTACAAATCACACAAGTATCAATGTTTCCTTGTTAATACTATTATAGCATGAATGTAAACATTTATCATAAACACAAAGATATAATAATAACTACATTTATTATTGCCTCTAGGGCATATCTCCAACAGGAGGAGCCATCCACCCATCGGTGACCAAGGGCCCCAGCCGGTACCCCCACCGGGAGCTCCTCGCTCCACTCTGCCGCCGAACCTGAGAGGTAGCCCACCGCCACGCCGCTGCGGAGAATCTCGGCATGCCGCTGCGATGACCCTCCTCCCCTGCCGGACCACGAGATGCACCGCTGTCAAGAGAGGAGCCCCGCGTCTCCACAACTGCCGCAGGAAGAAAGAGAACCCGCCGTCGGCGGCATCGCACGGGCTTAGCCTAGCGGCACGCGCCGATGGCGGTGGGAGGCGGGAGGGTTGGGGAGGGGTTGTGGTCATCCGGCATCTATGAGCCCGCCCCATCGCCCGCGGGGGCGAGCGAGACGAGGGAGGTCGGGACCCGAAGAGGAAGGATTCATCCCTATCACATTATATGCTTGTTAAACGGTGCCTGGCTTTTATAAGATTACACTTTCCGGGTATTTTTATATTCTCACCTCCTCTAAATAGGCATGCACCTAGCTATATTAATATAGAAACCATGATTGAGACCGCTGCTGGCCAGATAGCACAACGCCCAAAAAAAGAACATAGAAAACAAAAGAGAAAAGGAGGAGAAAACAAAACCAACAATAGTGGCTCGGCGAAAATGAGGATGACCTGCAACCACTGCGCCCTCTGGAGAATGTTTGTCTGCTCCTAGCGCTCTGAAGCATCGCGTACCAAGCAGCACCTCCAAAAAGGAAAGCGGTGACAACGACTCGTTGCTGCCCGGACTAGTCCTAGGGTTTCTCCCAATACACTGATACGCTACTGAAGTTGGGGAAGAGATACACCCGACGCCCTTTAGGAAAGACGGCGACACCCGCAGATGTAACTATGTCGGTGTCTAGATGATAATGATTTCTCCTGGCCCCGTAAAAAACCACACACCCCCGACGCTTTGAATTGCTCCACCAAGGTTGTCGCCCACCAGCACACGTCATCAGTCTTGAAGTCACCACCATCGTATCATCATGACCCATGATGTGAGGCTGGTATGACCGAAAATAAGAACCTTCGGCAGGGGTCGATGGTACAGTAACACGCCGGAGAGAACTACCTCCACCGCCAGAGGGCGATAGTCGACCAGATGTAGGAGCATGGGCAAACCAGGCCCTCTCTGCCCCGGCCGAGCCTAAAAGGACTCATGAAGCCTCGCTGCCACACACTGCAGCAAGGGTGTCACCATCGCCGCCAACCCTAACGCTAGGCCCTACTCCTACGTCCACTAGAGGATCCACTGCCACTATAGATCCCTGTCGCCAAGCAGCAGCGCCATCGCCATCGTGCTCACCTAGGCATACCGGATTGCCTCCAGTCTAAGGAAGAACATGCCGCATGTCGGAGAGGCACACAACAGCGCACAAATTGCACACCCGAGAAAGCCAGCATTAGGTCCAGACCCGCCTGGTCTGGGACCCGCCGAGGATCGGGATGCCGGGTAGGATGACCCATGGCAGGGGATACGCTGCAGTCACTAGATCTAGATCCACTTTGCTAGGATCTGGTGTCCGAGCCACAGCCAGGAGGCGGGCCGAGGCCACACCACCGTCCAAAGCCATACCCTACAGGCCCAGATCAGGCCCGGTGGGACCAAATCTAGGACGCTCGCCGCCACCACCTGTTGCCCTGGCCGTTACTTCTCCGACGAGGCCAGCAAGCTGCACTGCCGGCGCACCTCACCAACGCGTGGCCGGGACACCACCAGTACCCCACCGCGCCGCTCCTCTACCTATCGTTGTAGAGGATGCTGCTCACGGCCTTCGCCTCCCTGGTCTAGCACCGCCGTCCATAGGCGTGGCCACCACCTCGCCGTCTGTCGCGACCCACGGCAGGCCGAGCCCCCGCTCTGTCGCCATAGCTCCCGGCGCCAGCACCATGCACATGCCCAGGAAGGCTACCCCGTGTGTGCACCCTCAGGGAAGAGTACGAGGAAGCCCCGTCGCTGGCGGCGCCAGCCGGGCTTCGCCCAGTCGTGCCCACCTGGCGGCATCGAGGAAGGAAGGGAGGGAGGGGAAGGTGGTGGCATTGCTCAAAAAGGGAGAGTTCCCCCTGTCGCCATGCGGGGGCGACGAGGAAGGAAGGTTTTTTCTCTCACGGTGATAATATCGTAGGGAGTATCTTTTTTTGAGCCGTCTCACCTACTGGGCCAAACATAATTTCATAATTTTTATTGGTTATTATGAGACAAAGACCCAATACCGAAATACCCCAAATTTTTATGCCCTTTTGTTCATATGAAATTCTTAGGCCAAGCCATTTCTGCACAAACTCTAACTAATAGAACGAAAAATAAGGAAGGATAAGAAGACGCTTCATTACCCGACTACTCGCTGCCACATTGTTTCCCCCACCTCACCGCTTCGCATGAACCTAGAGGCAGCCTCTGGTCGTCTTCCTCCCGCAGTCGGGCCCCTCCCATGGCGCCATTGCCGGACTAGCCGGTGAGTGGTGGCCGGGAGCTGGTGCTAGAGTAGCTAGGATTAGGAGATGCAATTGATGCTTGTCTCGTCTATAAGGAAAGTGTTGTCACCATATCATAATTGGAGCCAAGCTAGGATGATCGAAAATTTCTTATCTACTACATCATACCATTGCTATCTCGGTAACAAGTATCTTATTCATGCATACTATTCTTTCATCCAATCTCTTGTAGGTTGCATCTTGGCATGAATTTTATCTATATGTAAATGTTGTGGTTCTTGCAAGTATCTTTGAAAGACTTCTCTATCCTTATTGCTTATGTGAGTAATTTGATATGATGCATATAATGGGGAGTATATAAAATCATTTTCATGATTCACCAATTCCAAATATGCCTTCTAGCAATTTATTGCATATCAATTCCTCAAGGTACTCTCCTATGCAATATTGTTGAAATTGCTTTGAATCCTTCCTTTTGGTACTTGTTGCCTTTCTCAAAGTATCCCAACTAGCATTTGTTCCCTTAGTGTTAGTTGTGATGTTTTTGAGGTTTTTCTTTTTCTTTGGTGAAGTTCATTGATATACCATAAGAGAAAATAGATCCATGGGCTATATATGCACTTAAGCAAAAATATCATGTTTGGTATATCTTATGACTTCCTCTTGGATATCATGTTTTCTTATTTTATTAATCTCTTATGTGTGGCTATTTATTTGTGGATTATTCTCATGTTTTGTCCACTTAGAAACTTATATACACGAGAGTGTTAATATCTCCCCTTGATATCCTCGCTCTTTGCCGACCTATCTCTTATCCTTTTGGTTTTTAATGGTATATTGGTAAGGTCTTGATTTATGAGTGCTCGGTTTACTTTTACTGCATCTTCATGCACTCATATTTCAGATCTGTTTTTTTGGACTTAAGTTTGTCTTGACAATTGTATTGATTTATATCTATACTTCTTGTATCTTGGTCATGTACTGAATGATATTGAGGGAGTGAGGATTCCATGTTTGTGCATATTGTATTCAAATACAATAATTAAAATTTATGAGCGAACCTTGGGGAGCTTACTTATTTCATTTAGATCACTATTTGTCCATTTGATTTTTTGGATCATTGGATTGCTTGCTTCATCCGTTAAAGTTTCTTCACCGTTTTATCCTTGTAGAAATCTTTGATCCTCAATATAGCTTGATTTCCTCCAAATATTCGTCATTGGATACATCATTTGATACCACTCAAATTATGAGAAATGCACACCTTGGGGAGGAACTCATACTATATTGGCCTTCTAACTTTGTCATCCATTTTGGCACTTGTTGTCAATGGGGGAGAATTTTAGAGGGTTTAAGGGAAATGGTTTTATACTTAAGATTGGTTTGTTCTTAAGTGTTTGCCTTTCATGCATTTCATCTTTATTATGTTTTGCATGGTTGTATATATAGTGCAAACTCTCCTAAAGTTTATTCTTGACAATGTATGCAGATTGATTTGTTCTTAAGTGTTTGCATTTCATGCATTTCATCTTTATTATGTTTTGCATGGTTGTATATATAGTGTAAACTCTCCCAAAGTTTATTCTTGACAATGTATGCAATGATATTCAAGTTCATCACACATGCATATATTATGTGGGAGTTTGCTCTATATATGTTGGTTCTACTCACATCTCTTGCATTAGTTGTAGTTTGTGTAAGTAGAATCGGTTTTGATATGTGCTAGTAGCTTTGTGTTACTTGACCATATCAAATGCAACCTCTTGAACACAACTTATTCTCGGATAAGCTGCGTACTTGTTTCTAATATTCATTATATAAACCCTCTTGTTGTGATTATCATCAATTACCAAAATGGGTGAGATCTAAAGAGTAATTGCCCCTATGTGTGGTTTTGGTGATTAATGACAGTCCCTATGGACTAATGTTTTCATTGAGTTTTATATGAAGGAATATTCCATAGGTCATACTTGTAGTCTATGTGTTGGATTAAAGTATGGATGCCATGAAGATAAAGATATACCTTGAGTATTGACATCAAGATCATGGAGTTGAAGATAAGAATATGATATGATCAAGATCTTGAGAGTGTGATCTCAATAGAAGAATTCAAGATATGGCTCTAAGCCAGTGTCATGATAGCCTCATTAGTTTAGCTATGGTTGACTAAGATTTAGAGCATGTAATAAAATGAATATTTATTTATGTACCTCAAGATATTGAGATGGAGCATGAGAAGATACATGGTTGACCTATACAAAGAGTGAAGAGTGATTTCAATATGATCAACTCATGAAGCATAAAGAATGTATCACATGGTCCGTGTGGTATGGTAAGCCTTGTCAATTATGCGTCATGAACTAACCCATTATATATGTGCCTTTGTGTTTTCTATATGGGATAGGTATATTTCCATGGGAATGCTTCAAAAGTGAAGATTTCATATAGCCCATGAGAGGATGACATCAAGTGGTGATCGTCGTCAAGGTTGAGAAGGGCAAGTTCAAGATAAGAATCTCGAGATCATTTGCTTGAAGATTGTCGTCCATTGGTGATAATGGGCATGTGAAGACGTGTCTCAATGAAGTTATCCCATAGTGGTATATGGGGGAGCAAATTATGAGTCTTCATGAAGAAACGATGATCAAGTGATGCATTTAGGCTTGGATGGATCTTGAAGTGGGATGCGCAAGGCAAAGGTATGGCCTTGCTAGGTTTTCCTTTTACCGGTCTCAAGGTGGTTGTTGGGAGATCGGGTTGTAGGATAGATAGCAACACTATCAAGAGGGGCTTTCGGTTGGGTAACTTGATCACATCGTCTTATGGAGCTCAATCCTTTGCATACTTTGCATCTTCCTAGTTTGCTGCTATTTGGTGGTTCTTCATGTGAGGTTCTTGAGCTTGTTGGCCGGAATTCCCGGCGACCGCCGGAAATTTCCGGCAAACCACCGAAAATATGTTGTGTTGTTTCGGTTTTTACCTGAACTTTCGGTTTTGACCGGAAATTCCAGCGGCAGATCTGACGGCGCCGGTTTCGCCGCCGGAACATGTCCGTCCAGCTCATTTTGTCTCCAACGGTCACCCCCCTTGAAGGGGTATAAAAGGGGGGCTTCTTCCCCAAAGTTCAAGGGTTCTTCAGCACGTTTTTGACCATCATTGTTGACCCCTTTGAGCTTTCTTCCTCTCCCTTCCCTCTTATGATTCTTGCATCTTTTGAGGGCTTTGGAAGAGGAGATCTAGATCTATAATCCCCACCAATCAATTCCTTCTCTAAGTGAGGGGGACCCATTGGATCAAGATCTTGGAGTCATTTGTTGGTTTCCACCATTGTTCTTCCTCCCTAATTCCTCCCTAGCACGTGTTGCTTTGGTGGGATTTGAGAGTGAAGGATTTGAGAACCCTTGGTGTTCTTACTTTGCATTCTTGCATAAGTGTTGAGCTTTCCATTACGATTTGTTCGAGTGAGAGACCGTGAGCTTGTTACTCTTGGAGGGTGATCTCCTAGTTGGCTTGGCGGTTGGTGCCGCGATGTTCTCTCCGTGAAAGATTGTGAAGAGACCCAGACTTCTCCTTCGTGGAGCTTGTGAAGTGGTTGTGAAGCTTGCCATCTCTAGAGTGAAGGAAAAGCTAGCCATAAGGAAAGGGTCTATTCCTTCGTGGGATAGATTCGAAGAAGAAGGTGAGCCTTTGTGACGTTGGGAAATCCTTTGTGGAATCCCACACCTCTCCAATGTAACGTACCTTACTTATAAGGGAACACAGGAATACATATTCGTCTCCGCGTGCCTCGGTTATCTCTATATCCAAGCTTACTTTCCTTGTGATAGCCATCAAGCTTGACGTACTTATATCTTGCTTATCACTTGTGGTATATTTATCTTGTGCTATTTTGATTAGCTTAACTTGTTGTTGGTGCACTTAGTTGAGTCTAGTGTATTTAGGTTTTGTGCTTGTAAAATAAACGTTAGTTTAATTCCGCATTCTATCAAGCCAGAACCATAATAATTTTAAAATTGCCTATTCACCCTCCCTCTATGCGACATCTCTATACTTTCACTCACCTTCCTCCTGGCCGGTCGTGGCGGCGAGGGGGAGGACGGTGTTGCTATGGTTCGTGTGCTTTGGAGCTGCTAGCCTTATCCCGACGCCGAAGCTGCGTTTGTTTGGAGAGACATCTCGGCGGCCACCTTGTCATCGACTACTAAAGCTGAAGGGCAGCCGCTCCATCTTCGAGCATCCAGCGCGGTGGCCTTGATAGCCACCGGGATCTTCGCCCATGATGGGCCCGAGTCGTGCATCAAAGGCGCGTGTTCAACCTTCAGGAAGGAAGCCATCCGGGAGCTCTGCACCGACTTCACCATCTTTTTCTGGCCAAGTGGTTCGTCCCCGACTGGATCAAGATGGCCGGCGGCGAGAGCTCAACGGCGGTGGAGGAAGACAAGGACCTGATTGCTTTTCTAGATTTTTCTTTAGGGTCCTTCTTGCTTATTCACAGCCCTTTTCTGCAATTACTTTCTTGCGAGGGTTTTGTTTGTAATTTATACCCACCGACAGTGTTTTAATGGCAGCTTCGGGTACTTAACGACCCTCTTTTGTTCAAAAAAAAGACGCTTCATTCTCCCTCAAAAAAAACGCTTCATTCTGTTTCTTTTTCTCGTGGTTCCTGAGACAGTCAACTGGATACGTACTCAATTACGGCAGAAGCATGTCAGCAAAATCAACAGGATTCCTCTGCAGCAGGAAGCTTCGGTTACTCCATCAAAACATTATATCCTCGCCTTCATAGAGAGACGGCTCGTTCTCACCGCTTCCTATAAGTTTGCCGCTCTGCATAGTTGCATAGCATCGCTTGCTCCTACCAGTGACCTCTGGGCTCTGGGTTCGGCTCAGCCATGTCGATTGGAGCAGTGCTGCTATCGCAACCATGGAGCTTGATTTTCTCGCTGGGAGCGCTGGTGGCTCTGTGGTGGGGCTGGCGGGTGCTGGAGATGGCCTGGATCAGCCCGCGGAGGCTGGCCCGCGCCCTGCGTGCCCAGGGCCTCCGCGGCACGGCGTACCGCTTCCCGTTCGGCGACCTGAAGGAGTTCGGGCGGCTGGTCGCCGTGGCCCGGTCGAAGCCTATGCCGCTGTCCCACGGCATCACGCCACGCGTCGCCCCTCTGTACCACACCGTGATCAAAGAACACGGTAATTGAATTCGTCTTTACAGGATGCTTTTACACGACGACAGACGACTAGTGAGTACACATTGTTCAGCGCCCGCGTGAAAATACTTGAGAACCCTGAAATTGCAGGGAAGATTTCGGTGACGTGGTTCGGCCCGACGCCGAGGGTGATCGTGAACGATCCTAAACTGGTGCAGGAAATACTAGCCAACAAACATGGTCAGTTCCGGAAACGCAAGTTCAGTAATAGTATCGTCAGGCGGCTGGCGAACGGGCTGGTCAGCCACGACGGCGAGAAATGGGCCACTCACCGGAAGATCATCAACCCGGCCTTCCATGTCGAGAAGCTAAAGGTCAGCGCATAATTAATTAGTCACAGACGACTGATTTGGTAGTAACTTGATTTTTGAAATTCAAAGACTTTCTTGTGCCTGGTTGCTCCGCAGAAAATGCTGCCTGCTTTTGTCGCGTGTTGCAACGAGCTGGTAACTAGATGGGAGGATCACGTGGGGTCTGACGAGACCAAGGAGATAGATGTGTGGCCGGAGTTTCAGAACCTCACCGGCGACGTGATCTCGCGCGCAGCGTTCGGAAGCAGCTTCAGCGAGGGGAGAAGGATCTTCCAGATACAGTCGGAGCAGGCCCAAAATGTAGTGAAGATGCTCAACGCTCTGTACCTCCCAGGTTTCAGGTGAACCCCCTTCATCTCTGTCGCCTCTGATAGTCGCGCATGCATTATCTATACTTGGTAATTATTGCCTCTCTCTCTTCATTTTATTTCTTTTTTTGCAGATTCCTACCGATGCAGCTCAACAGAAGGGTGAAAGCGAATGCGATCGAGGTGGAAGCGCTGCTGAAAGGCATAATCGGCAAGAGGGAGAAGGCCATGAAAGAAGGCAATGCCCGCAGCAACGAGGATCTGCTAGGCGTGCTGATGGAGAGCAACATCGCGGAAACCAGAGAGGCAGGAACCGCCAAGCCCATCATGACCATGGACGACATAATCGGCGAGCTCAAGCTCTTCTACTTCGCCGGAATGGACACCACGGCCGTGCTGCTCACCTGGACGATGGTCTGTCTGAGCATGCACCCGGAGTGGCAGGACCGCGCCAGGGAGGAGGTCCTGCAAGTCTTCGGGAACAGCCAGCCGGACTTCGACGGCATAAACCAATTGAAAGTTGTGAGTGCTCTGTCTGGACACCCCAAAACTTGTGCAAACCTATCACCTGAAGCACCTGGACCTGGTTCTGACATTTTTGGGCGCCCAGGTGGCTATGATAATGTACGAGGTTCTCAGGCTGTACCCGCCGGTGATACAGTTCGACCGGCAGACGTACGAGGAGGTCGAGCTGGGCGGTGTCAGGTACCCACCTGGGGTCATCCTCTCGCTGCCGATCGTCTTCCTTCACCATGACCCGGATGTTTGGGGACAAGACGCCGACGAATTCAAGCCGGAGAGGTTCTTGGAGGGGATCTCCAAGGCGTCCAGGGGCGGCTCCCGAGCCTTCTTCCCGTTCGGTTGGGGCCCGCGGATTTGCGTCGGCCAGAATTTCGCGCTGGTCGAGGCCAAGATGGCGTTGAGCAAGATACTGCAGCGTTTCTCCTTCGGGTTGTCGCCGTCCTACATGCACGCGCCCTTCCCGGTCTCCACTCTGCAGCCTGATCATGGGGCCCACATCATGCTCACGAAGCTCTAATCGCATGCATTTCTTTTAAGAATTTCAATTTTGCGTTGCCCGGAATTTAAAATTTACCCTTGTTCCATTCACCTCAAAACTGCATGCAGTTGGATCAAAACGTACAACATAAAAAACCCAAGTGCTAAAATGTATTTGGAGGTCCCTAAAAAAAGTGCTTGGAGGCTGGTTAAAACGTCTGACCACTCATTTGTCTCCACTGCACTCTCCACTCTGCAGCCTGATAATCAGGACTGCTGATAATGGCGCTCAGATCATTCTCACGAAGCTCCAGTCACATGTCTTTTAAGAATTTCAGTTTTGTCAATTTCGTGTTCCAATGTTTGATCGAGTTTCTTTGCGTTTCGTAAATCTGCTTCGAACTGGCATGAAATCGTGACATAGCAAAACCATGCACGATTATGGTAGAAAGTCATTTCTCAAATTTCGTCACATAATGAGGCAATCACAAAAAGATGAGGTGGTCACACATACAAAACTCTTGCTTAATCTTTTTCTTAGTGGCATACTAGATGTTGTACCTCCTTAGAAGCTGGTGGGGTGACCATACAGAAAATCCCCTTCCCACACACACGCACACACCCGCACTGTATCGGCTCAGTTAGATTGATTACTCTGAAGCGTGCAGTCATTGCAGCAAAAATAATTTCGTCCATGATTTTTTTCTTCATGTATACGTATGCTACACCTAGGGGTGGATCGGGAGAAATCCTAGCCGTCGCCCCCATCTTCCTCTCCTCCATCCATCCCACCACCGCCGGAGGAAGCCGAGGGGCAAAGCCTCCTCAACAGACAGTGATGGGCCCTCGTCCCTCCCATTATGGGGACTTCGTGGCATTCAGCCCGAGACGACATCGCACTGGGCGGGCTCGGAAATCAGGGTGGTGGCTCGAACTCTTAGGTGGTGGCATGGCTTTGACGACATCGCACTTAGTCCATGGCCCTCGAAATAGAAAATTTCCAACATCGAAGTAGTGTGGAAGGAAGAGCTGAACCCAGTGGTCAGAGGAATTTAGTAAAGATTGATTATGTGTGAAATGGTGTCTAAATACTCTCGACATTTACACAAAATTTGATAGTCATGGTTAAGGAAACTTCGAATCGATTGCACAAATGAGAATGACCTCATCAATGAGGGTCTGAGGTGACATCTCGGATTCAGTCATAATGCAGGCTTTGCTAAAAAAAAGTCAAAAGTGTATCTACGACGGTACAACCCAAATGGTTCGAGACGGCCTGTTCAGGTCCGCGCGGACATGAGAACATGGCGCGTACACTCCAGCGGCGCTACCCAAATGGACTGACATGTATGGCTCGACCCATTTGCGAACCAAAATTGGGTAGCGAATGCGTCTGGTCGGACAACGCACGTGTGCTCCCCCCTTGACCTTCTCGGGCCCTCCCGCCGGTGGCACACTAGCCACTCCTTTCCCTCCAAAACCCTTGCCCCAATTTTGCTGGCGGCTGTAGATGGAGACCACCACCACAATCTCTACTGGAACGCTTGCAATGGAGACCATCGCCACAACTGCTGCCACCCCTGTCACTGGCCTTGCCCCCAAGAAGTTGCTCAAATCGAAGGAGTAAATGCCAGAGGAGCGAACGACCAAGTCGTCGAAGCATGCAGGCCAGAGAGAGGCCTCTAGGGCTCGGGCATGGCTGCTAGGCTCGAAGCCGAATAGCAGATAGAGGCCGAGAACATCCTCTCCATTCAGGCCAAGGCCAACTATGAGGGGCTTGACATACAAGCCGCCGCCCAGGCCGTCATCTTATTGAAGCAGGATGCGCTCACCGTCGCTTTGGGCTAGGATATTGTGCCTCTGGTTGCGCCTGGCCATGTCATGGCCGGTGCGTCCTCGACAATATAAACAAGAGGCCTACTCCATTGATGGGGAGCCATTTTTTGGAAATGATGGTGTCTCTATGGGTGAGGGTGTCACCCAATGCGCAACACAAGCCACAACCCAAGGCGCAACACAAGAGGGCAAGAAGGTGATCCAAAGGACCCTCGTCTACACCATTGAAAGGGCACTTATGCCCTTCATACTTATTTTGATGTTTGTTGACAACACTTGGACATGTTTAATCAGATGTTAAATATTTTAGGATATATCTATAGTTGCAGCTGAGTAATATTATGGATCACTAAGGGAAAAGAGTTCCCCAAGTGTCCGGCCAGGTGGAAGCATTTGGGCCAGATTGTCCGGCTGATCCCAGCCGGAGTATCCGGCCAGGCCGGAATTTCAGGTTGGTTCGGGCCAGAGTGTCCGGCCCTAGGATTTTTCGAAGCGCCTGAGTCATACTGTGTCCTAGTTCGGACACTGCCCGGAAACTTTGCCAGGCCGGAGTGTCCGGCTAGTTCGGGCCAGTTTTCGGGCCCAGGGATTTTGTGAAGCGCCTGAGTCGTCCAGTGACCCAGTTCGGACACTGCCCGGACTCTGGCAAGAAACTTTGCCCGGCCGGAGTGTCCGGGTGGCTTCCGCGGAATGTCCGGTGTGGCCGGACTGTCTGGGTCGTTTCGGCCGGACTGTCCGGGTTAAGTGGCCTCCAACGGCTACAATTCCAGGGGTCCTATACAGGGGCCCCTTCTTCTACCTTTGGAGGTTGCTCGTTCCAGTCAAGAACATCACCTCCATTTGAGCCACCAAATGACCAAGATCTCTTCATCCAACCATCCAAAGTCATTGATCTTTTGGAGAATCGAAGGAGGAGATCTTGATCTATAGCTTCACCAAGAGAGATTTTCATTTCCCCCTCATTCACTTGAGGGGCCCTTGATCCAGTGTTTCTTTGAAAACCCTAGCTCTTGATTTGGTTCTTACAAGCTTGTCTTCAATTTTTTGACAGCTTGCTTGTATTCGGAGCCTCCAATTCAGTTGTGGATGTGTGCCTCGAACTTGTTGTAAAGGTGATGCCTTCCACCTCGAAGGTTGCCGATATAGTGGAAGAGGTGAATCGAACCCTTTGGGGCGAGGTTCATCGGAGAACAAGGGAGGCCTCTCGTGGCGTTGGTGGTTTGAAACCATCCCCTCTCCAAACACAGATGTACTTCCCCTCAAAAGGAAGGAACTGCGGGAAACAAATCCTTGTGTCTCCGCGTGCTCCACTTTGGTTACTTCAATTCTTTACTGCACTTTACTTATCTTGTTCTTGCTTAGTGTTGTGCTAGGTTGACATATAGGTAAATTCACCATAGTTGCATAATCTAGAGAATTTACCTTTTGTGTCAAACCTTAATTTGAAAAAGAGTAAAATTGAAGTAGCACATATTCACACCCCCTCTCTAGGTGTCCATACGATCATTTCAATTGGTATTGGAGCCTCGACTATTTATTCGGGCTTTACCTCCTAAGAGTAAATGGGTAGCCAAGATGGAGAAGAAGGTGGTGAGGCTAGTAACACGGTGCCCATGGAGGATCTCAAGAATTTGGAATCAAGCTTGAGCTCCACCCTGGGCAACAAAATCAAACAATTGTGTGGCCTAGTTGAGCAACTTGTTAAAGATAAATTTTCCTCACCACCTCCTACTCCTCGATAGGAACTTCCACCACTTCCAAAAGGGAATGCCTCGACATTTCCCACGGTTGTGGTGGTGGGGGGTAAAGACAACACTAATTCCTCCACCAAAAAGGATGATGGGAAGGTATAGCACCATGAGGTTACCAATTGGTACTCTCCGGACCCACCTATCCTTCACCCACATATAAACAATAGAGGTGACCCACCTTATCTAGCTGCATCTTCCTTTGCTCAATGGCAATCATTAATGAAATATCATGTGCGCAGCTCTTGCATTGATTTGTGGAATAACATTGAAGAAGGACTCTGAATTGTGGATCCAACTAACTTGACAAGAAGAGAAGTTGTCAATAGTCAACTCAATGCCACCGCATTGCACATGATTCAACAAGGTTTGGGTACAAAAGATTACCCTCACATTGAACACCTCAACACCTCCAAGGAAGCTTGGGATGCTCTCACTGAGTTATATGTTGGAAATGAGAGCATGAGAAGAAATCGGTATGATGCACTAAGCAATGAAGCCGAAGGCTTCTATATGAAGGATGGTGAAGATCATGAAGACATGTATCAAAGGATCAAGTCCACTGCCACCGCCTTTAGGAATGTTGGTGCCTCACATGTGGATGATGCTTGGATAAAAAGGAAATATGTGAGTGCACTCATGCCCTTTGAGCCCACTGACTTGAAGAGTCTACAAGGAAGACACAACTACCATCTCATGACCTCCAATGAAGTTTGCAAGATATGTCTGATTTCAAGGTTGCCTCCAAGAATGCCAGAGATGCCCATGCTCGAGCCCTTGGAATGAGCAATGGTGTCAACCTTGCCTTAAAAGCGAAAGTTGTGGAGCATGTGGATGAAGATGAAAGTGATGAAGGCTTGTCTATGAGCCACCCCGAAGATGTTAAGGTTGCTCATGGCCAGTATATGGCCTTCTATGCAAGAAACTTTTGGAAAGAACCCGCCAAGTCCAAGATGGAGATGCAACGAAGAAGCAACCCAAATGGAAGAAGAGACAATGGCTCAAAATTGAGAACTTGCTTCAATTGTGGTAACCGCTATCACTTTGTTGCTGGTTGACCCTATGAGAAAAGAGAAGATAACGGGGTAAGCTTGTTTTAAAGAAAAACTCCAAGGCTCCCTTCAAGAAGCCCTTCATCAATAAGAATCCCACCAACAAGAAGTAGGGTGAAATTGTCTTGATAACACATGAAGAATTCTCCTTCGACAATGAAGATGATGAAGAGGAAACATCAAGTGGTGCGGCTGCTCTTTCCGCTACTTCTACTCCCACTTTCTCTCTCTTCGACTCTCCAAATGAGAATATCTCCAACAAGAACGTCACTTGCCTTATGGCAAGAGGAACGGAGGTATTATCATCTTCTCACTTGATGATTTGATATCTCTTGAGGTCAAAGAGGAATTAGTTGCTTTTGATGTGTTTATGACTAACTTGCAAGGGGAGCACAAGAAACATTTTGTGAACCTCTTAAATCAACTTTCTCACACACAAGAGCTTCTTGATGAAAGATGTAAACTTGGGAGAGAGCATATTAGTGAGATGGATGTGTAACTTGCAAACTGTTGGAATTATGCCCTAGAGGCAATAATAAAGATGTTATTATTATAGTTCTTGTTCATGATAAAGTTTATATTCCATGCTAGAATTGTATTAAGCGGAAACTTTAATACTTGTGTGGTTTGTGAACAACACCGTGTCACTAGTATGCCTCTATGGACTAGCTCATTGATTAATGATGGTTAAGGTTTCCTAACCATAGACATGAGTTGTCGATTAATAATGAGATCATATCATTGGGAGAACGATATGATGGACATACCCAAACTAAGTGGATCAATTAGATCGTGTCATCGTGTTCATCTTTGTGAAGGTTTTCTTATGTCAAATATTGTATTCCTTAGACCATGAGATAATACAACTTCCTGGTATCGGAAGAAAGCTTTGAGGTCATCAAACGTCATCCTATGAGAGGGTGATCATAAAGGTGTCTCTCAGGTGATCGGAAAGTACCTGTTGGGTTGTATGTATCGAGATGGGATTTGTCCCTCCCAAGTCGGAGAGATATACTTCGGGCCCACTCGGTAATCGATATCAACACCGCTTGCAAGCATGTGGTTAAGGAGTTAATCACAAAGTGATATGGGATTACAGAACGAGTAAAGTACTTGCTGTGAACGAGATTGAACTAGGTATGACGGTACCGACGATCAAATCTCGGGCAAGTAAAATATCGCGAGACGAAGGGAATATATATTTGGGATTGATTGAATCCTGGCATCGTGGTTCATCCGATATGATCATCGATGAATGTGTGGGAGTCAATATGGATTTCCAGACCCCGCTGTTGATTATTGATAGAAGATCATGTCTGCATATTCTCGAACCCGAAGGGTCACACACTTAACGTGTCTCGACGCTAGGATAGATTGGATAATTGGTTTATGAGTTTTTGTTCGGAGTCTCGGATGGGATCCGGGACATCACGAGAGGTTCCGGAATGGTCCGGAGAATAAGATTCATATAAGGCAATGCATTTTTTGGAGTTCGGAATTGTTTCGGGTTAATTGGTATTGTACCGGAAGCTTCTAGAACCTTCCGGAGGGGGACCAACGTGGCCCCACCTGCCGGGAGGGGGCATGGGCCTATGAGGGAGTGCCCTGGCCGCATTGTGCCAGGGGCACAAGGCCCCATAGGGCCCAGCCGGCCAAACCTAGGGCAAACCCTAGGGGAGCTTCTAGAAGGGGGGGAACTTGCGCCCCACTCCTCCCTCCTTGGCCGCCGGCCCTAGGGCTTGGGGGAGGGGGAAGGGCTGGCCGCCCACCCCTCTATATAAATAGGGCTGGGGGCGCACCCCTCCCACACCTCCTCCTCAAGCCCTAGCCGCCCTGCTGCCCTCCTCTCTCTCTCCCTCCCGACTGCGTGTAGGCGAAGCCCTGCTGCAGAAACTCTCCACCACTTGCACCGTGCCGTCGTGTTGTAGATCCAATCCGTCTCTCCACCATACTTGCTGGACCGAGGAAGGAGGAGACGTCGAGGTGCCGCATGTGTGCATCTATCGGAGGCATCGCCACTTGCGGTGTTAGATCGGATCGGATCGCGAGGAGGAGAAGCGAGTACGACTACATCAGCCACGTTCCGTCGAACGTTCCGCTGTGCGAATTTTCAAGGGTATGAAGATCTCATCTATTCCCCCTCATTGTTTGCATCTCCTAGATTATATCTTGTCTTTCCCGTTCGCATCCGTAGAATTTTTTTGATTTACTATGCTGCGAAACCCTTCAGTGGTATCAGAGCTAGATCTATGCGTAGATGTGTTTCACGAGTAGAACGCAACATGGTTGTTGCGGGCGTTGATGTTTTCTGTTGCAAGCCTCTTGTTTGTGTACTTCTTATGACGCGGGATAGTGAGATCGAAGCGGTCCAGGCCAACCTTACGCGACCTCGTTCACGAGACCGGCTCCGCACTTGATGTGTGGCTTGTTCCACACATGCGGCTGGTGGATGCCAGTTTCTCTCACTATAGTTGTCATGGGATTTACACCGGAGTTTGGCAACCATAATATCACAGTTGTGGCTTTCCGTAGGTAAGAATCGTTCTTAGCTTGCTACTCCCATAAGCCACGTAAAACATGCAACAACAAAGTAGAGGCGTCTAACTTGTTTTTGTAGGGAGTGTTTTTTGTGATATGGTATGGCCCAAGATGTGATGTGTATGTTGTATGCAATGATCATGTTTTGTAATGTTTCACGACTTGCATGTCGATGAGTACACAATCGGCAGGATCCATATGGTTGTCTTTATAATTGTGTATGACCTGTGTGTCAACTTCTTATACACCATGTAATAGCTTTACTTTATCGCTAAGTAGTTAGCAATAGTTGTAGTTGCTATTCGTGGTGGAGGCAATCATGGAGGAGTGATGGAGATCATGCCGGCACGCACAAGGTGGAGATCATTGCGCGAAGATTGGCTATACCATGTCACATAAAGTTATATGCATGTGATGTTTATCCTTTTATGTATCTTATTATGCTTAGATCGCGACGGTAGCATTGTAAGATGATTCCTCACTTAAAGATCAAGATAAAAATGTGTTCTCCCCATGTATGCACCGTTGCGAAAGTTCGTCGTGTTCAAGCATCATGTGATGATCGGGTGCTATAAACTCTATGTTCACATACAACGGGTGCAAGCCAGTTTTGCACACGCGGAAATACTTGGGTTTGACTTGACGAGCCTAGCATGTACAGACATGGCCTCGGAACACATGAACCGAAAGGTTAAGCATGAGTCATATGAATTATATGATCGACACTTTGTTGTCCACCATTGAAACCACATCTCTTCTCGTGAAGATCGGATTAGGTGTGGTGAATTTGGATCATGTTCACTAAACAACTTGAGGGATGTTGAATTTAGTGGGAGTTCATCTAGTAATTTGATTAAGTTGAACTAGTTATCATGAACATAGTTTAATTTGTACTTGCAAATATTGTAGATCAAATGGCTAAGTCCAGCTTCAACTTCAACGTTTTTGCTGAGAAAGAAAAGCTTAAGAACAATGGGTCTAACTTCACCAACTGGTTCCGCAATCTGAGAATCATTCTCTCTGGCGGACAAAAGGACTATGTCCTTGAGAATGCGCTAGGTGACGCCCCTGCTATAGATGCGCCGGCTGATGAGAAAGCTGTTTATCAGTCGCGCAAATATGATTATGGTGTGATTAAGAGCACCATGTTGTTTGCTATGGAATCGGACCTTCAAAATCGTTTTGAAGATTATCCCGGGCCCTTTGAGATTCTTGAGGAGCTAAAAACTATGTTACAGACTCAGGCCCATTCTGAGAGATATGAGATCTCTGAGAAATTCTTTAACTGCAAGATGGAGGAAGGGAGTTCTGTTAGTGAGCACGCCATTAAGATGTCGGGCTACACTCAACGCCTGAGCAACTGGACTGCAAGATTCCAGAGGAGCTCAAGATTGACAGAGTTCTGCAATCACTCCCTCCTAGCTACAAAGGTTTTCTAGTTACTCATAATCAGATTGGTTCCACTGATACGATCACCGAGCTCTTCGCTAAGCTGAAAGCTGCAGAGGTGGACATCAAGAAAGATAATCATGTGTTGATGGTCAACAAGCCCCCCAGCTTTAAGAAAGGTAAGGGTGCAAAGAAGCCCTTCAAGAAGGGAAGCGGCAAGCGCGTTGCCCCTGCAGAGAAGAAGCTCAAGTCTGGACCTAAGCCGGACACTGAGTGCTTCTATTGCAAGGACAAGGGTCACTGGAAGCGCAACTGTCCGAAGTACTTAGCGGACAAGAAGGCTGGCACCATCAAAGGTATATTTGATATACATGTTATTGATGTTTTCCTTACTTGCCCTCGTTGTAGTGCCTAGGTATTTGTACTGGTTCAGTTGCTAATATTTGTAACTCGAAACAGGAGCTACGGAATAGACGGCGGCTAGCGAGGGATGAGGTGACGATGCGCGTTGGCAACGGATCAAGAGTTGATGTGATGGCCATCGGCACGCTCTCCTTAGTTTTACCTTCGGGATTAGTTCTAAACCTCAATAAATGTTATTATGTGCCTACGTTGAGCATGAACATTATATCTAGATCGTGTTTATTGCAAGACGGTTATTCATTTAAATCGGAGAATAATGGTTGTTCTATTTATACGAGTAACCTCTTTTATGGTCATGCACCTGCTATGAAAGGTTTATTTCTTCTGGATCTCGAAAGGGATGAAACACACATCCATAACATTGAGGCCAAGAGATGCAAAGTAGATAGTGATAATACTACTTATTTGTGGCACTGTCGTCTAGGTCATATTGGTGTAAAACGCATGAAGAAACTCCATTCTGATGGACTTTTGGAGTCTCTTGATTTTGAATCATTTGACACATGCGAACCATGCCTCATGGGCAAGATGATCAAAACCCCGATCTCCGGAATGATGGAGCGAGCAACGGACTTGTTGGAAATCATACATACCGATGTATGCGGACCGATGAGTGTTTCGACGCGCCGTGGATATCGCTATTTTCTCACTTTTACCGATGACGTAAGTAGATATGGGTATATCTATTTGATTAAACATAAATCTGAAACATTTGAAAAGTTCAAGGAATTTCAGAATGAAGTGGAGAACCATCATAACAGAAAAATTAAGTTTCTATGATCCGATCGTGGAGGTGAATATTTGAGTTATGATTTTCTCACGCATCTTAAAGCAAGCGGAATCGTTTCGCAACTCACGCCACCCGGAACACCACAGCGCAATGGTGTGTCTGAACGCCGGAATCAAACTCTATTAGATATGGTCCGATCAATGATGTCTCTTACTGATTTGCCGTTATCATTTTGGGGTTATGCATTAGAAACCGCTGCATTTACTTTAAATAGGGCACCATCTAAATCCGTTAAGATGACACCATATGAACTGTGGTTTGGTGCTAAACCTAAGTTGTCGTTTCTTAAAGTTTGGGGATGCGAAGCTTACGTCAAGAAGTTGATGTCGGACAAGCTCGAACCCAAAGAGGAGAAATGCGTCTTCATAGGATACCCTAAGGAAACTATTGGGTATACCTTCTATCACAGAACCGAAGGCAAAGTGTTTGTCGCAAAGAACGGGTCCTTTCTTGAGAAGGAGTTTCTCTCGAAAGAAGTGAGTGGGAGGAAAGTAGAGCTAGACGAGGTTGTTGAACCTTCTCTTGAGTTGGAGAGTAGCGCAACACCTAAAATTGTTCCAGTGACGCCTGCACCAACAATAGAGGAAGCTAATGACAAGGATCATGAAGCTTCGGACGATGCTACTACTGAGCGTCGCAGGTCGACAAGGTCGCGTGCCCCTCCTGAGTGGTACGGCAACCCTGTCTTAACTGTCTTGTTAGTAGATGATAGTGAACCTGCGAACTATGAGGAAGCGATGATGATCCCAGACTCTAAGAAATGGCTAGAGGCCATAAAATCCAAACTGGGATCCATGAGCGAAAACCAAGTATGGACTTTGGTGGACCCTCCTAGCGACGGAAAGGCCGTTGAGTGCAAATGGATCTTCAAGAAGAAAACGGACGCGGATGGTAATGTTACCGTCTATAAAGCACGACTTGTCGCGAAAGGTTTTCGACAAGTTCAAGGTGTTAACTACGATGAGACTTTCTCTCCCGTAGCGATGTTTAAGTCCATTCGGATTTTATTAGCAATTGCTGTGTTTCATGATTATGAAATATGGCAGATGGATGTCAAGACTGCGTTCCTCAATGGCAACATTGATGAAGAGTTGTATATGATGCAACCCGAAGGTTTTGTCAATCCTAAGGATGCTGATAAGGTGTGCAAACTTCAGCGTTCCATTTATGGACTGAAGCAAGCATCTCGGAGTTGGAACCTTCGTTTTGATCAAGTGATCAAGAGCTTTGGATTTGTTCCAAATTGCTATGAAGCTTGTATCTACAAGAAAGTGAGTGGGAGCTCAGTGACATTTCTGGTACTATATGTGGATGACATATTGATTATTGGAAATGACATTGACATGCTTAACGATGTGAAGAGTTATTTGAACAAATGTTTTTCAATGAAAGACCTAGGTGAAGCTTCTTATATATTGGGCATCAAAATCTATAGAGATAGACAAAGACGCCTGATAGATTTAAGCCAGAGTACATACCTAGACAAAGTTCTGAAAAGGTTCAGAATGGATAAGGCAAAGAAAGGTTCAGTGCCTATGTTGTCGGGTAAGATATTGAGCAAGGCTCAGTGTCCAGCTACGGTAAATGATAGAGAAGCTATGAGCAAAGTGCCTTATGCCTCGGCCATAGGTTCTATCATGTATGCCATGCTGTGTACTAGACCGGATGTGTCCAATGCTCTTAGTTTGACGAGCAGGTACCAAAGTGATCCAGGAGTGCAACACTGGACAGCCGTGAAGAACATCCTAAATTACCTAAATAGGACTAAAGAATTGTTCTTAGTCTATGGAGGTGATGAACAGCTCGTCGTAAAAGGTTACGTCGACGCTAGCTTCAACACCGATAAGGATGATTCTAAATCTCAGAAAGGATACGTTTATATTTTGAATGGAGGAGCTGTGAGCTGGAGAAGCTGCAAGCAAAGCGTGATCGCGGGATCTACAGTAGAAGCGGAATACATGGCTTCTGCAGAAGCGTCAAGTGAAGGAGTTTGGATCAGGAACTTCATCACTGAGCTTGGCGTGGTTACAAGTGCCTTGGACCCACTGGAGATATTGTGTGACAACACTGGCGCCATAGCACTCGCTAAGGAACCAAGATATCATCCAAAGACCAAGCATATCAACCGCAAGTTTCATATAATCCGGGATTATATAGTAGATGGAGATCTGAAGATTAGCAAAGTACATACAGATCTGAATGTCGCAGATCCATTGACTAAACCTCTTCCACGTGCAAAACATGATCAACACCTTAATGCCATGGGTGTTAGATTGTTTGCCAGATGTAAACTAGATTATTGACTCTAGTGCAAGTGGGAGACTGTTGGAATTATGCCCTAGAGGCAATAATAAAGATGTTATTATTATAATTCTTGTTCATGATAAAGTTTATATTCCATGCTAGAATTGTATTAAGCGGAAACTTTAATACTTGTGTGGTTTGTGAACAACACCGTGTCCCTAGTATGCCTCTATGGACTAGCTCATTGATTAATGATGGTTAAGGTTTCCTAACCATAGACATGAGTTGTCGATTAATAATGAGATCATATCATTGGGAGAATGATATGATGGACAGACCCATACTAAGTGGAGCAATTAGATCGTGTCATCATGTTCATCTTTGTGAAGCTTTTCTTATGTCAAATATTGTATTCCTTAGACCATGAGATAATACAACTCCCTGGTATCGGAAGAAAGCTTTGAGGTCATCAAACGTCATCCTATGAGAGGGTGATCATAAACGTGTCTCTCAGGTGATCGGAAAGTACCTGTTGGGTTGTATGTATCGAGATGGGATTTGTCCCTCCCAAGTCGGAGAGATATACTTCGGGCCCACTCGGTAATCGATATCAACACCGCTTGCAAGCATGTGGTTAAGGAGTTAATCACAAAGTGATATGGGATTACGGAACGAGTAAAGTACTTGCTGTGAACGATATTGAACTAGGTATGACGGTACCGACGATCAAATCTCGGGCAAGTAAAATATCGCGAGACGAAGGGAATATATATATATATATATATATGGGATTGATTGAATCCTGGCATCGTGGTACATCCGATATGATCATCGATGAATGTGTGGGAGTCAATATGGGTTTCCAGACCCCGCTATTGATTATTGATAGAAGATCATGTCTACATATTCTCAAACCCGAAGGGTCACACACTTAACGTGTCTCGACGCTAGGATAGATTGGATAATTGGTTTATGAGTTTTTGTTCAGAGTCTCGGATGGGATCCAGGACATCACGAGAGGTTCCGGAATGGTCCGGAGAATAAGATTCATATAAGGCGATGCAGTTTTTGGAGTTCGGAATTGTTTCGGGTTAATCGGTATTGTACTGGAAGCTTCTAGAACCTTCCGGAGGGGGACCAACGTGGCCCACCTGCCAGGAGGGGGCATGGGCCTATGAGGGAGTGCCCTGGCCACATTGGGCTAGGGGCACAAGGCCCCATAGGGCCCAGCCGGCCAAACCTAGGGCAAACCCTAGGGGAGCTTCTAGAAGAGGGGAGGAAACTTGCCCCCCACTCCTCCCTCCTTGGCCGCCGGCCCTAGGGCTTGGGGGAGGGGCAAGGGCTGGCCGCCCACCCCTCTATATAAAGAGGGCTGGGGGCGCACCCCTCCCACACCTCCTCCTCAAGCCCTAGCCGCCCTGCTGCCCTCCTCTCTCTCTCCCTCCCGACTGCGTGTAGGCGAAGCCCTGCTGCAGAAACTCTCCACCACTTGCACCGCGCCGTCGCGTTGTAGATCCAATCCGTCTCTCCACCATACTTGCTGGACCGAGGAAGGAGGAGATGTCGAGGTGCCGCACGTGTGCATCTCTCGGAGGCATCGCCACTTGCGGTGTTAGATCGGATCAGATCGCGAGGAGGAGAAGCGAGTACGACTACATCATCCACGTTCCATCGAACGTTCCGCTGTGCGAATCTTCAAGGGTATGAAGATCTCATCTATTCCCCCTCATTGTTTGCATCTCCTAGATTAGATCTTGGCTTTCCCGTTCGCATCCGTAGAATTTTTTTGATTTACTATGCTGTGATACCCTTCAATAATCTACTAGATTGGTGCAACGAGTTGATAGAGTACTAACCCTCAAAGATCCAAAGCGGTTAACAAGATCGGATTCTCGTGGTTGATGTAGTCGTTCACTTGTTGATCTCAAGATCGCGAAGACGATCCTTCTGGCGCCGCGTTCCGAAAGCGCTCCCGCAGTCGGTCACACGTTCGGTACTCGATGAAGACCTTCCTCTCCCTTGTTCAAGAGACAAAACACTTAGCGCTTAGCTCCTCGACAACGGTGCCAGAAAATAGCTTGATGGCTGCAAGTGCATAGATCGTTTGTATCTAGTTTCCAAGTTAAGATGTCGATCCCATAAGGAGCCCGAAGGTATGTTTTTATCGGTGAAGTATCTTTCGCACCCAAAGTTGTCACAGGTCTTCGAGTGAATTGACTGCAAGTGTTGAAAATGAGAATAGATTTGGATTTAAACGAAAATGCTTAAATAAAACTAAAATATAAACTTCAAAAATACAAAGCATAAAAAGTAAAGAATGATTTTTGTGTTGTTTTCTACAAATGACAAAGTAGGTGCGGGGAGTTTGAGTTCATGGTGATAGTGAATGTGCCGGGTGAATGAGTGATAAATGTAACAATCATAATCTTATAAGTATGTGTGTAGGCGAGCAACCCATAATTAGCCGAAACTCCTCTTGGTAGATTTCATCCCAACTTCAATAATCCTACTAGCTTGTTTACCACAACCATGGTCAGTCACTATATGATTAAGATCCTTCAGGTTGCTTAGTGATTAAGCTCCTTGGATCAAACTAATGCAATAAGCTTGGTGATTCCTTGTTATCCTCGAGTCAAACTAGTTTCCCATTGATATACCCGTGTCACTCGAGGGTCGCCGGTGTTCTAGTAAACAAGATCCTATCTATGTGGAAAAAAGTATCATGTTGTCTGGGCCCTTAATTGCACAACAGGCATTAAGCATCCCATGGATAGTCAAGCACACATAACATAGTAATTAAAATAAACCACAAACTTAATAGAAATTATATAGGCACATCACATCTCACCAATCCCCTACATCTCCCACGCCCAAGGGAACTTACTCACACATGAGAGAAGAAATCATCATCGATATAATTAAATAAAGGGAGTTCTTGATATTACCGTGGAGATCCACAATAAGAAATAGAAATAGATCCAACACAATTCAAAATAGGAAGAACAATCTCAAACCCTAATCTTGCAAGGTGGAGATCTCTCTCTCTCTCTCTCTCAAGTACAAGTAATGGCTATGGAGGTGTGGTGGCTAGGAGATTGAAGATCATGGAGCGAGATGAAGAACGTCTTCTCCTTGTTCGGATCTCTTCTTTCTCCCTTCTGGATGGTGTGGTGGCTCGTGTGTTCTGTTTTTGACCTCTGCCTCTTCATGAAAGTTGTCCCCTTTAATAAGACAAAGGAGATGGAAACTATACGGGGGTAACATATGGCGGCGGCCCATATAGTTGGTCGTTAAGCTTGCAGTAAATTCCCCTCGACTGCTTTCAAAAAGGGACTTGCTTGTTTTCGCCTGAATATTTGTGTTTTTGCTGTTAAATCCCTCTAGTGATGTTTAGAACCTAAAACACACATTAAAAACCAAGTTTTCTTTGCTACTGAAGTATTAGCGTTAAATAAAGCTAGAAAACCATTAAATCCAAATGAAAACCATCTATAAAAACCATCAAAAATGTGTAAAATCTCACAGCTATCAAATCCCCAAGCTTAGATGTTTCTCGCCCTCGAGTGACAAGGAAATAAGAAAGGATAGCGGAGATTCAAAACTAAAATAAAAGAACTTACAAGCTTGAATTGGTGTCAAATTCTTTTCTTCACATTTCCTTCAATCTTAAACATGACCATACAAATATTCACAAGATTGCACCGAGTTCACTTCCTAACCACGTATATCTTGCTAGCAAATAAATCATATGCACAAGCGAGTGTTGAAAGTTTAACTAGTAAAGTGAAACAAATCTTTTTGGCTTCTCTCTTGTTGGGAGATGAAAACTTTTTGCTCATGTTTCTTTAGTCAATTAAGATTACTCAAGTTTGCACCAAGAACATTTAATTTAAGAACAACTCATTTAGTCCCAAGCCAAAATTTTAAGACTCTAAAAGAACCTTTTTCCTTTCCTTGTTTTTTCAAAAACTTCAACTCTTTCATAGAGAAATTATGCCACTGTTTTTAACATGTTAATTGGGGTTGTGTTGCGCACTCGTGACCATGCCAATAGATAGTTGTTGAGCAATGGTGGGTCAAAGGAATACTACAACTTAACTTGGAATGTGAAACCACGAGGATACTAAAAAACTTACACGTCATAGCATTACAGCTACAGACGTTTATATAACTCAATAGCCGAAATCAAGTGGTTTCCCGCATTTATATCGTTCGTTGGCCAGCAGAGTTAATAGTTCTCCATGGAGTACGACAGTATTTGAAGTGACACGCGTAAAGCAATATCCTACTGTAATCATTAGAAAAATAAGTGGAATAATCTCTACTACTTCGAAGTATCCATTTTATCAGACAATTTTATCAAGGGTGCTATCGAGTCTATTTACATTAAGCTCAACAAGGTTGAGTAGTTTCTAAAATCAAATATTTTTGGCTAAACATGGCCTCAAGTCATCTCTTGGATGCTTTTTCTTGTTGTAAAAATGTCGGGAGTATTTTAAAAAAGTTCATTGCTCATTGTTTCAAAGCTAAGAGAGGACACTAGAAAGGGAATATAATTTATAGGATAACAATCTAGGTGGAGAGTGACTCAAGTGCAAGAGAGTAAATAATTGTAGGATCAATAATTGTAGGTGATGAAAGGAATGTGATACCTCTTCTTGCTTGCTTCGTTCTCGTACTTGAGTCGAATCCTCTCTATATTTCCCTATTGCCAAGTCACCTGAAATTGAGCAATCTCCGAGAAAGACAAAGAAACAAATTTGCAAATAAAGGTTACGGCTATTTTTTTTTGTGTTTTTGGTTTTTAAGAATGAAATACTGAAAATAAACATGCTTTTATTGAAAAATAAAACAAATCAAAAGAATAAATAAAAATATGAATGCAAGTTTAGAGGTTTTCAAAGCCTTCCCCAAGCTTAGGTTGTTGCCATGCTTAGTTGTTGTCGTTGTTCGGCGGTGGTTGGTGGTGCTGCTGGTAGTAGTCGGGGAAGTAGGTCATGAAGTTACCAAAGGTGTCAGTTAAGGCACTCACATCTTCACTTACTCCATGCAGAGTCTGATCAATCTCCCCAACGCGCTGGTTGAGATGCAGAAAATCCTGATAGGGGACATTTTTGAACCCATGTTGCTGCTGTGGCTGATTGGGCCATTGGTCCCAAGGCTGCTCCTCCTCCTTCTGATGTCCCTCCCAAGAAGGGTTGTACTCCTGCTGTTGTTGTTGCTATCATCCTTCTGCCCTCATTCTTCCTCTTCGTCGGAGTCGGGATAGAGCTCCGCCATGATTTCAGTCACTTGATGGTGAGGATCAAGTTGTCCCTTACCTGAACCTTAAAGGCTTGCGGGCAAGGCAGTGGCATGTGACCATCCTACACATCATTAAGATAACCAAATTGATAGGCTCAGAGCCTCCTATTAGCTCGGTAAACACCGAGAAAGCCACACACAATTATACATCTGACATCCATAAGTACGGAGCCGTCAACGGGTTGCGCAATAGGGATTGCAATTTCAAGGGCTTGGATTAGGTGGGTTACCATTCCACCGATGCGAATGTCACCTTTCTTTTTGTTGATCTGGTCACGGAGGTGCTGGAGAAATAGATCCGCAGGAGTCAGACTCTGCGGCGCATTAGGGAAGAGTGCCTTGGTGATCATGGCCATGTCTGCATTGGCCATCGAGCCGGTATCTCCTCTTCCTAACAAAGTGTTAGCAAGAAACATAGCAAAGTAACATATGGTTAGGTTCTGAATGGTGGATATCTTCTTATGGTAGAAGTCCCTACCACCATTAACAGAAACAACCTCCCAAGCATTTTCACTCGAGATGCTATACAAGTTTGTAATAGTTGGTTCCCCTTCTTGAGGGAATACATAAGCATTGCAGAATTGTTTATAGGTAATTTGATATGGCCGTTGGTTAATGGTGAAATTTATCATGCATGCACTACATTTCTCCCTGTAGTCGTCATACAAGGAGGCGAGGAACTCATGGGTTAGCCCTTCGTAGGTGTAGTGGTTGGCGTTGGCGAGGCCGGCGAGCCCTGCATTTGCAGAGAGGTAGTCAAAGTCCCCCTTCAACTCTGCTGAGTTGAGGAAGCCGTTATCGTCCCATCATGTGGGCAGCACCTTCCTTCCCAAAACCATGGCATACTTGTTGTCGAGCTCAGCCCGGAGCCCCGAGCCCTCACCACATTGGCGCTTGATCCTTCGAAAAATACTACCGAGCTTGTTCATCTTGATACACTAAGAAATTTCAACATAAAACCTTAGGAATATAGTTTCTACATGATATATGAACGATTCTACGTGGAGGAATCCAATCCTAACATGAGAGATTAAAAGGAAAAATCAATCAATCTTAAGTTCATCCACTAATTCAATGAGAAGATGTAAGGTTCCCAACCTTTAATAAGGTAGAGATCCCTGTGTTTACAATGCTAGTCCCTGGATCAATAGCTAGCATCCACAGTTAAGATGTAATATCAAGAAACAAAGGTCATAATACAACTTTATAACCAGGAATAAAATAATTTATTACATCTTACATAGCTCATTTGGCTATCTCATTACAATGCAGCAGAATATAACAATAGCATGGGGTCCTTCATCTTCAAAGTGCCACAGACAGTCATGTTGGTTGTAGACTTGTAATCCTAATCAATAAACTTCACTAACATCAATCAAACCTGCAACATAATAAGTTACAGCCACAAAGGTCAATACATTTTAATTGTATTGGCAAGTGATACTATGGTAGTATAGTGGAGTCTATCATCTATATGCATTTGGCTAAGTGGAGCTTAGGCTTGCTTTGCTCAAAATAGATTTTCCTTATATTTTGAAAAACACTAAGTTTTTGTTTGTCAAAAAATCACCCAAGGCATCTCCCAATAGAAATTGGTGATCCTTCAACCCTTGTTCAACCACAAGTTTTTAACTTAGAAATTTGGATGAGGAGATTCTTGATAGCTTCCATGTCTTGATGCTCAAATTGTCCTTTACCAGGGACATGGCTAAGTACTTAGATTTTACACTTTGCATAGGTGGTGCACTTTCCCCACAAGACTTAATTTTCACCAAGACAGGACCTTTCAGAAGCCTTCCCTTAGACCAAATGGACGCGCTCCAAACCTATCATCCCACTACCACCAACTGTCCAAATGGCTAAGTTATTGCAACCTATATGATCTAGGCAGAGCCCATAATGCCAAGTGGATGCACTAGGAGCTTCTTAACATATGGCATCTCAAATCCCTTTGTTCCTGGGTGGCCATCCACAAATGAGATACACAGGGTAAACCGTAGAAATGGGCCTTGTGTAACCACTCAACACAAACCATTCCTTCCATTCCACCCAGGTGATTCATTCACTTAGTTGTTTTATTAAACAAAAACACAAGTCCTTGACTTAGAAATATTCCATAGCATGAACATAATCCACCCTTGTTTTCTACTAGCTAAGCTAAGCATGATAGTAGTGGGAATCTTAACTTAGGAGAATTCTACTAAGGTTTCATCTACTAGGATTTCACATGGCATAGTTTATACTTACCAAAATTCCATGCAAGTCCTACTTAGAAATATCACTAATGCATAGTGAAAAATAATGGGACAAAAGTATGAAGCATCACTTGCCTTTTTGGTAGAGAATATAAGTTCACTCCTTGTCTTTGCAACGATCACGCTCTTCAAATCACTACAATTCAATCAAGCAAGGCACAATTTCAATCTACCATTCAAGCAAGCATCACATAAAATAATAGAAGCAAAGCAATACATGCAAGCATGCAAAAGATTGTTTTATTTGTGAAAGTGGTTTCTAATAGGTTATAAACATTTGAAAACACCTTATTGGTCATTTTATAAAAATGGAAAAACCATTTGCAAAAGATTTTACTTATAAACCATTTTAATACCAAATCAATATTTTATGTGGTTGAAAATGCTTTTAGCAAAGCAATAATATTTATAGGGTTCACCAAATACATTTTTAATTCTAAAACTTGGTATTTGGGGTCAGAGAGTTTAAATCAGAATATTTCCCAAAGGGTTTTCCTCCGAAGCATTTTTTTAATATGTAAACATTATTTTTATTTGACTAGAAATGCTTTAAATCAAAGGTTTACTATTTTGCTTCACCAAATATGTTTTTGAAACCACAAATTGATTTATATGGTCAGTAGGTTCAAAACAAACCATTTTCCAAAGATTTTATCACAAAAATAATTTTAGAATGAATTTAATATTCAAAACATGCCTACACAAGTTTCTGCAAAAACAATCATTTTACCAGAAGCAATTTACTAAACAAAGGGCATGGTTGGGTAGGATTTGTCTTGTTGATTCCATTGATATAAAATTTGTAAAATTTGGACGTGTAGATTAAAAGTTATGCAATTTACAAAATAAAACAACTAATAGAACAAATCCTGATTTTAAAACAAAGTCTGGGCCACGTGGACTGTTCTGATTGGTTGAAAACGGTTCGTGCGGATCGTGGTGTGCGGGGCGTTGGATCTAACTGAATCGTGCGGCATAGATTGAACATAATGGTTTGCTTCAGTCATCTATTCGTAGCCTTGCGATCAAAATCTAACGGATGATAATCAAACAACCATCAAGTGGCGGTGCTGGCGGCGGCGAGCGGCGGAGGGGGCGAGCACGCTCGTGTGGTCGAGGAGGCGAGGGGCCATGGAGGCTGGCCGGAATCATCGCCGAAGTGCGTCGAAGACCGCGGCGGTGTGTGGACCAATTCGAGCAGCCTAGGGGCAGTGGGGAGGCGATGTCTGGGGGAAATGAAAGAGGAGGAGCAGGCGTTTAATACTGCGTGGTCACGGCGAGTAATAATCACGGCATTAAGGCGGATTTAAGCAGAGAAATCAGTGCAGCAACGGCAGCGGGGTTGGGGGAAGAAGAGGTCGCGGCGGGGAAGAAGGTGAGCTGGCAGGTGGGGCTCAGCGTCAGCGAGAGAGAGAGGGAGAGTGGGGCCTGCTAGTCGGCGACTGAGTGGGTCAGGTCCGCGGTGAGAAAAACGTTTCGGGGAGAGGGGGGTGAGTGTGGGCTGCTAGGCTTAGTGGGCTTTGCTGGGCTGGACTGGTTAGTTCTTTTTTTTTGTACTGATTGTTTTTTCTTTTTCTGTTTTGAATTTGCTGATTTGATTTTCATTCAAACAATTCAAACTCCAAATCAATTCAAACCACCACCAAACTTTGGGTATATTTTAATTCTGTTTAACAACATATTCCAAAGTCCAAAATAAAATAATTCTTTTATTCTTTTAGGATCTATTAATAATTAAATAAATAGACATTAGTCTTTATTTCAAATAGGATTTAATTTATTTTAAAACTCTATTTGAAATCTAAGCAATACCAAAACCTTTTCAGTAGGTTTCGTTTGAAAATATAAAATACTTGGAATTTTTAGTTAAAATACTTTAATAAGTTTTAGTGTTTATTTAAAATGGAAAACCCTTTACTTAAATAAAATTGGATATTAATAAATCCTTATTATTTTATTTAAATAATCCTTTACTCTTTTTATCAAAAAGAAATATTTTATTTTAAATGCTTGGCGAAGATTAATTTGGCTCTTTAAAATAGTCCTTATTTATATTTCTACCTTTGTTTTATAAAAACCATATCTTTTTATTTAAAGATCCAAAAATAGTGATTCCAACTATTATAACTTTATTTATTATTTGTTTATCTTTTTAAATCCCTTTAGGATTTTATTTGATCAAAATTGGTTTTGATGTTTCCATTTGGAATCAAAAAGTTTCTTCTCACCCTAAATTTCAACAATTATTATTTTTGTTTATTTTTTTCACATTACAAAATTTGGAAAATTTTGGGATGTGACAGGCTACCACCCTTAAAATAAATCTCGTCCCGAGATTTGGGAAGGATAGGGGTTACAAGTTGGCTCAAAGCAACTAGGGTACTACCACCCTTAAAAATTTTCCAACTAGATTACTTCTTGGCTTGCTTGGGATCTTGATGAAATTTCTCTAGACACTTGTCTGCATAATGGCCTAGCTCTTTGCATTTGAAACACATAACTTGGCTATTATCCTTCTTTTCCTTTGGTATCCTTGCCTCTTGTTTGTTTCTTTGATTCTTCTTCTTTTCTGGGCATTCATTAGCATAGTGTCCCATCTCTTTACAAGTGTAACATTGCTCTTGGGTAATATCCTTCTTGCTAGGGTTGGGGCATTTATTCTTCTTTTTGGGTCTCTCCAAAGCTAGGAGTTCTTCTAGTTCATGCTCTTCATATTTCACCACAAAGGTGGGAAATCTTTCTCTCTTCTTGGGGTAGTTACTAGAGATAGGACCTTCTTCTTCACAAGAGTAGCAACACTTTGTGGTCACTTTGGATTTGGCCTTATGATGCATGGTTTTGACTTTGCCTCCATCCTTCTTGGTAGAAGTTGTTCCTTCATGAGGGTTTACAAACTATTGATGCACTCCATCTTGTTTCCTTTGTTGAACTATGGAATAGATGGGGCATTGGATAGTGACATGGTTATTTCCTTCACATAGGAAACAAGTAGCTTGAGACGTGGGGCATTGGTCAGTTGGATGTTTCTCTTCACAATTGGGGCATTGATCTTCATGCTCCTTGGAAGTGTGATCCTTGTCTCCATAGACATTGCAAGCTTGAGTTCCTTCTAAAATATCATCTTTGACATCCTTGTTGTCATAAACTCCTTGGGAAGAGTTGTCTCCCATGTTGATCATTTGAGTGGTCATCCCTTCCAGCAATTGGGATTGGATTACCAAAAACTTTTGTATGGTTGGGTCTAACCCATTGTTGTTGGCTAAAAACTGAGTTGTCACTTGGTTCAACTGGGTTTGGTTTGCTAGTAGTTGTTCTCTCATGTGCATCTCTTGGTTGTTGGTGTCACCCTTCTTGATGTTGGAGTCTCTTGGAGTAGTCATCTGTTTGGGTTGGTTTGGGATTAGAATAGGCAAAAGATTTCTAAGGAAATAATTCTATTCACTCATATCTCAATTCACACAAGCAATGAGCAAGCAATCACAAACAAACATTCCACTCAAACAACAAGTTTCAAGCACACTTATAGGCAACAAAAATATTTTGTTACACCACATAAGTTGGTGAATTTGGTTTGATCTAAATATGGTGGCCCAACCATATGGTTCACTTGAAATCATTCTATCCTTCTTGGTGGATTCTTCTTGAATGAGATCATGGTTTCCTTGGGAAAATTCTTGGTCACAAAACTTTAAAGTGATGATGGTTCCTTCTAAGTTATGTTTCCTTAGTCTTCAATTTCTTGAGCAATATTTCTTGTCTCACTTGTATTCCTTAGTGATATCCAAGTTGAAGTCCTTGTTGAGACTAAGGTTGGAGTCACTTGAGTTGATGAAGTCCTTGGTGAAAATATAGTTGAAGTCTTTGTTCATGGAGAAGGCTTTATCCATCAAGTTGAAATAGAAGATATGTAGAGTTAAAACCAAAAGGTTGAGGGAAGATTTTACAAGATTGTTTGTAAATAAGTTTTGGAACAAATACAACTCCTATTTTTTTTTCTAAGGGGTTTTGTCCAATCCTAGGGTTATAATCCTACAGGCAACACAATGCTCTGATACCATCTGTAAGGTTCCCAACTTTTAATAAGGTAGAGATCCCTGTGTTTACAATGCTAGTCCCTGGATCAATAGCTAGCATCCACAGTTAAGATGTAATATCAAGAAACAAAGGTCATAATACAAATTTATAACTAGGAATAAAATAATTTATTACATCTTACATAGCTCATTTGGCTATCTCATTACAATGCAGCAGAATATAACAATAGCATGGGGTCCTTCATCTTCAAAGTGCCACAGACAGTCATGTTGGTTGTAGACTTGTAATCCTAATCAATAAACTTCACTAACATCAATCAAACCTGCAACATAATAAGTTACAGCCACAAAGGTCAATACATTTTAATTGTATTGGCAAGTGATACTATGGTAGTATAGTGGAGTCTATCATCTATATGCATTTGGCTAAGTGGAGCTTAGGCTTGCTTTGCTCAAAATAGATTTTCCTTATATTTTGAAAAACACTAAGTTTTTGTTTGTCAAAAAATCACCCAAGGCATCTCCCAATAGAAATTGGTGATCCTTCAACCCTTGTTCAACCACAAGTTTTTAACTTAGAAATTTGGATGAGGAGATTCTTGATAGCTTCCATGTCTTGATGCTCAAATTGTCCTTTACCAGGGACATGGCTAAGTACTTAGATTTTACACTTTGCATAGGTGGTGCACTTTCCCCACAAGACTTAATTTTCACCAAGACAGGACCTTTCAGAAGCCTTCCCTTAGACCAAATGGACGCGCTCCAAACCTATCATCCCACTACCACCAACTGTCCAAATGGCTAAGTTATTGCAACCTATATGATCTAGGCAGAGCCCATAATGCCAAGTGGCTGCACTAGGAGCTTCTTAACATATGGCATCTCAAATCCCTTTGTTCCTGGGTGGCCATCCACAAATGAGATACACAGGGTAAACCGTAGAAATGGGCCTTGTGTAACCACTCAACACAAACCATTCCTTCCATTCCACCCAGGTGATTCATTCACTTAGTTGTTTTATTAAACAAAAACACAAGTCCTTGACTTAGAAATATTCCATAGCATGAACATAATCCACCCTTGTTTTCTACTAGCTAAGCTAAGCATGATAGTAGTGGGAATCTTAACTTAGGAGAATTCTACTAAGGTTTCATCTACTAGGATTTCACATGGCATAGTTTATACTTACCAAAATTCCATGCAAGTCCTACTTAGAAATATCACTAATGCATAGTGAAAAATAATGGGACAAAAGTATGAAGCATCACTTGCCTTTTTGGTAGAGAATATAAGTTCACTCCTTGTCTTTGCAACGATCACGCTCTTCAAATCACTACAATTCAATCAAGCAAGGCACAATTTCAATCTACCATTCAAGCAAGCATCACATAAAATAATAGAAGCAAAGCAATACATGCAAGCATGCAAAAGATTGTTTTATTTGTGAAAGTGGTTTCTAATAGGTTATAAACATTTGAAAACACCTTATTGGTCATTTTATAAAAATGGAAAAACCATTTGCAAAAGATTTTACTTATAAACCATTTTAATACCAAATCAATATTTTATGTGGTTGAAAATGCTTTTAGCAAAGCGATAATATTTATAGGGTTCACCAAATACATTTTTAATTCTAGAACTTGGTATTTGGGGTCAGAGAGTTTAAATCAGAATATTTCCCAAAGGGTTTTCCTCCAAAGCATTTTTTTAATATATAAACATTATTTTTATTTGACTAAAAATGCTTTAAATCAAAGGTTTATTCTTTTGATTCACAAAATATGTTTTTGAAACCACAAATTGATTTCTATGGTCAGTAGGTTCAAAACAAACCATTTCCCAAATATTTTATCACAAAAATAATTTTAGAATGAATTTAATATTCAAAACATGCCTACACAAGTTTCTGCAAAAACAATCATTATACCAGAAGCAATTTACTAAACAAAGGGCATGGTTGGGTAGGATTTGTCTTGCTGATTCCATTGATATAAAATTTGTAAAATTTGGACGTGTAGATTAAAAGTTATGCAATTTACAAAATCAAACAACTAATAGAACAAATCCTGTTTTTATACAAATTCTGGGCCACGTGGACTGTTCTGATTGGTTGAAAACGGTTCGTGCGGATCGTGTTGTGTGGGGCGTTGGATCTAACTGAATCGTGCGGCATAGATTGAACATAACGGTTCGCTTCAGTCATCTATTCGTAGCCTTGCGATCAAAATCTAACGGATGATAATCAAACAACCATCAAGTGGCGGCGCTGGCGGCGGCGAGTGGCGGCGTGCGCCCTGTCAGTGGTGTCGCCGGCGAAGTAGGAAGCAAGGGAGAGGTTGGCGAGGCTTACCAGGCTCGCAGAGACTTGCTGAAGCTCGAGGTGTGGTCAGCTACTCGAGGGGCGCACGGGGTGGTCGACAATTACTCGCCGGAGTCGTTGTCACCGTCGGTTGCGCTCAGACGTCGTTGATGGAGAGGCTACAGAGCACGCCAGATAAAAAGGGGAGCATGGTTAGATGCGCAGGAGAGTGGCGAGTGCACGCGTGTGAAGGAGGAGAAGAGGGGCGGTCAGAGTGTTACCAGGGAAGTCGCCGGAGTTGATGCTGAAGGCGGTGGCGCATTGGCGTCGTCAGAGGCGACGTTATAGGGCGCGAGCGAACGAGCTACGGCTACTATTAGGTGCGCCTGGTGACGGAGAGCACGCTCGTGTGTTCGAGGAGGCGAGGGGCGATGGAGGCTGGCCGGAATCGTCGCCGAAGTGCGTCGGAGACCGTGGCGGTGTGTGGACCAATTCGAGCAGCCTAGGGGCAGTGGGGAGGCGATGCCGGGGGAAATGAAAGAGGAGGAGCAGGCGTTTAATACTGCATGGTCACGGCAAGGAATAATCGCGACATTAAGGAGGATTTAAGCAGAGAAATCAGTGCAGCAACGGCAGCGGGGTTGGGGGAAGAAGAGGTCGCGGCGGGGAAGAAGGTGAGCTTGCAGGTGGGGCTCAGCGTCAGCGAGAGAGAGAGAGGGAGAGTGGGGCCTGCTAGTCGGCGACTGAGTGGGTCAGGTCCGCGGTGAGAAAAACATTTCGAGGAGAGGGGGTGAGTGTGGGCTGCTAGGCTTATTGGGCTTTTCTGGGCTGGACTGGTTAGTTCTTTTTTTTGTACTCATTGTTTTTCTCTTTTTCTATTTTGAATTTCGTGATTTGATTTTCATTCAAACAATTCAAACTCCAAATCAATTCAAACCACCACCAAACTTTGGGTATATTTTAATTCTGTTTAACAACATATTCCAAAGTCCAAAATAAAATAATTCTTTTATTCTTTTAGGATCTATTAATAATTAATAATAGACATTAGTCTTTATTTCAAATAGGATTGAATTTATTTTAAAACTCTATTTGAAATCTAAACAATACCAAAACCTTTTCAGTAGGTTTCATTTGAAAATATAAAACACTTGGAATTTGTATTTAAAATACTTTAATAAGTTTTAGTGTTTATTTAAAATGGAAAACCCTTTACTTAAATAAAATTGGATATTAATAAATCCTTATTATTTTATTTAAATAATCCTTTACTCTTTTTATCAAAAATAAATATTTTATTTTAAATGCTTGGCCAAGATTAATTTGGCTCTTTAAAATAGTCCTTATTTATATTTCTACCTTTGTTTTATAAAAACCATATCTTTTTATTTAAAGATCCAAAAATAGTGATTCCAACTATTATAACTTTATTTATTATTTGTTTATCTTTTTAAATCCCTTTAGGATTTTATTTGATAAAAATAGGTTTTGATGTTTCCATTTGGAATCAAAAATTTTCTTCTCACCCTAAATTTCAACAACTATTTATTTTGTTTATTTTTTTCACATTACAAAATTTGAAAATTTTTGGGATGTGACAGAAGATTTCAACCATGGAATTCTGAAAATAAAGCATGGATAGGGAGAGAAATATACTGATCTATTGATTCCCCCACTCAAACGAATGAAATCCGCAAAGAATTGAGAGTTCTTGAGAGGTTTTGAGAGTTTTGGAGAGAGAGGTTGAGAGAAATAATGAGGGGAGGAAGATCCATGCTCTGCCCCTATAGTTGGAATAAAAAATTCCGCCGTATAGTTGGTCGTTAGACCCTCTATAGCATGCTTTTTCACCCAAATTTTTAGAGATGCATTTTTATTTAAACAATATTATTAAGCTAGTTTCTACAGATAAAACTCAAACTTTATTTTCTACTCTAGATCTATGCTTATTCAATCGGTATTTCTGCTACTTTTTAACAGCTGCATCTTTACGGGCGCGCTTCTGCAAAAACTTCTATGAAAAGGTTGTAGGAATGCGATGAACAACTTTATTATCTAATTTTAATTTATTTTATTGATATGATGGGTTGACTCCAATTAAGCATTATATTGAGAATGGTTAAATTTTTCAACCCCTTCTCTATTATCGAATTCTTACCTACGGTTTCCCTTTATCAAAGGCACTTACCACATGAACTTGTTTTGCCGATGGAACATACTTTTCTCCTACTTCTAGTTTCTTTGGAAAATACTGGATTATTTCAGCATCATAAACGTTGAAGATTATTTTCCCTGCAGCACAATCAACTGATGCTCCTGTAGTGCTAAGAAAAGGTATTCCAAGTATTATGGATAATCTTTCATCTTCCAGCATTTCAAGAATAATAAAGTCAGTGGGAATAACATGCTCATCTATTCTAAGTAGAACATCCTCAATCATATCAATATGTTGTTTAGTGGATTTGTCAGCCATCTGTAAAGTGATAGAAGTGGGGGAGTATTCCCCTAATCCTAGCTTTTTATAGAGGGAGTATGGCATCACACTAACTCCTGCACCTAAATCACATAAAGCATTATGAATATCGGTTTTGCCTATTGAACATGAAATAGTCGGTATACCGGGATCTCCTGACTTAGACAATAGTCTCCCATTAGCAGGGTAACTAGTCACCATGGCAACGGTTTCAGTTATCTCTTTCTTTCTATTAAGAATATCACGAAGAAATTTAGAATAGGCAGGCACTTTTATTTCATCCGCAAATGGAATTTCTAGATGAAGATCATTAAGTGCCTTTGAGAAAGAATCATAGATTACTGGACTCAGTGCTTTCTTTTTGCAATCTGGATATGGAAGTTTCTTACCTTTGTCTTTTACCTTTTGTGGAGATCGGGCTCTTTAGTTCCTTTATTTTGTTGTTGCTTATCATTTTTCTTCTTCTCTATTTGACATGGATATACCCTACGGGTGCCTCACATTGGTATACCCGGTCCAGCCCAGGGAAGGCCCACATGAAGACTTGCTGTCCAAGAAGATTTCGGGTGGCCCAATCCCATTACAAGTTTGACTTCTTGAAGGACACGATTAGCTATAGATAGAATTTCAAAGGGTTCAACCCTCACCTATAACGGACTCGACCTACCCTGGGACCTGTCCTATCTTTATAAAGGCTAGGAGGGCACGACGAGAAGGATATCTTCACCTCATACACACACCTCACGCCAGATTGCATCTGTGCACCCCCTGTAACCTTCGGTTCCGCCGTAATCAAGAACATACAAGTAGGAGTAGGGTTTTCCCTCCATGGGCTTGAAACTGGGTAAACCTCATGTCCCCGTGTTGATTGCCTATTAACCTTCTCGTGACTTTTAGCATCCACATCTTCTCCAAAACCCATGTCCATACCAATGGGCATTGATGAGTGGAACCCTCGTCACTATTGCAACAACTCCATCTTCTTTGCTTGTGTCTTTTTCTTCTCCTGGATCAACAATTTCTGCATCAAAATTATAACTGTCATCCTGTGCATCATTCTTCTCTTCCAAGGTTTGATCTTGTGTGTCTTGAGCAGTCTCATCTTGAGGATCCACCAATGTATCATATTCCTAGCTTGCTTTGAGCAAGGCTTTTTTCCTTTCAATCTTTTTCAGCTTCGTATTCTGGTGGTCCAAATGGTCCTTTAACAACTACACCTCTTCTTGTGACAACATTAGTAGAAACAGGAATATTTATATCATCTTGAAGAAAAAATTGATAACCATATGCTATTTGTTCACATTGGGTTTCAATCATACTGGGGTACTTGTTAAATAATTTTATTTCTTGGCCAATTTCCTCATAATTTTCTGTGAGTTCGGCCAAAATCTTTTTGTGTATTTGAAATTGCTTATGCAAGCTACTATAAGATTTGGCTTGTCGATGTTTTAATTCTTGAAAAAGTTTTCCAGTTTCATCCTCTTCAGTAAAAACTTGTAACAAATCTACTTTGTTTTCCTTAACAAGATCAGAAGGTATACCTTTTTCTTTCATGGTTTTACATACTTCAGGCATAAGATCAGGATTAATACGATGTATTCCCTTTTCTGTCTTAGTGCCAAAATCGGGATTATATAAAGAATCATTCTTAGCCCTAGTAGCCATTAATTCCAAACATGCTTTAATAGTTAAAGTATTTATTGATCCTCCTGCTGATGAATCTAGCAACTCTCTGCATTGGGTATTAAGACCGTGGTAAAATAAATGGCAAACAGTTGACTCATAATAGCCAGGATTAGGAATACTATTGATCATTCCAAAAAATCTTTCCCAGGCTTGTGGATAGTTTTCTCTCATGTTCTGACTAAAATAGCCTATATTATTTCTAAGTTCTGTTACCTTTGTAAAAGGATTAAACCTATTTATGAATTTAACAATGCAGTTTTCCCAAAAATTAATATAATGGTGAGGGAGAGAATATAACCAATCTAGAGCTTTACCTTTGAGAGAACAACGAAATAGTTTTAGACGAGAGAATTCTCTTGGCAAACCTTTTGGTCCTAGTGATGTTATCACATCGTTGAACTCTCTAAGATGTCTTCCTGGTCTTCATCTTCCCTTCTGCCGAAAGCTTTTTCCTGCAAAATTTTAATAATTTCACCATGAAATTGATATTCCCTAACTCCAGGATTAGGAAATTCTGTTGGCTGTTTAAGAAATGCAGAGTTTGGAGCACTATATTCTCTGAGAGTCTTCTCAGGTTTCTTGGGGGTTGTCCTATGGATGGACATTATTTCCATGAAGTCACTTAGGTTGTAAACTTCAACTTTATTTGACATCAAAAGTTTTTCAATAATTTCCTCGCGCCTTTGAGTAGGCACGCATTCAATATAATCTGGTAGATAAGCCCTACCAGAGCGTGTAGATCCTTTGTCTCCTAGGGAGACCATCTTGTAATGGTAACACCTGAAATGTCAAGAGACAAAACACTTAGAGCTTAGGTCCCCGGCAACGGCGCCAGAAATAGCTTTATGGCTGCAAGTGCACAGATCGTTTGTAGCTAGTTTCGAAGTTAAGATGTCGATCCCACAGGGAGCCCAAAGGTAAGTGTATATCGGTGAAGTCTTTGTCGCACCCAAAGTTGTCGCAGGTCTTTGAGTGAATTGACTGCAAGTGTTGAAAATGAGAATAGTATTTGGATTTAAACGAAAATGCTTAAATAAAACTAAAATATAAACTTCAGAAATAAAAAGCATAAAAAGTAAAGAACAATTTGTTTGTTGTTTTATGCAGATGACAAAGTAGGTGCAGGGAGTTTCAGTTCATGGTGATAGTGAATGTGCCAGGTGAATGAGTGATAAGTGTAACAATTATAATCTTATAAGTATGTGTGTAGGCGAGCAACCCATAATTAACCGGAACTCCTCTTGGTAGGTTTCATCCCAACTTCAATAATCCTACTAGCTTGTTTACCACAACCATGGTCAGTCACTAGACGATTAACATCCTTCAGGTTGCTTAGCAATTAAGCTCCTTGGATCGGACTAATGCAATAAGCTCGGTGGTTCCTCGTTATCCTTGAGTCAAACTAGTTTCCCATTGATATCCCCGTGTCACTCGAGAGTCGCCGGTCTACTAGTAAACAAGATCCTATATATGTAGAACAAAGCATCATGTTGTCTGGGCTCTTAATTGGACAACATGCATTAAGCATCCCATATATAGTCAAGCACACATAACATAGTAATTAAATTCAACCACAAACTTAATGGAAATTATATAGGCACATCACATCTCACCAATCCCCTACATCTCCCATGCCCAAGGGAACTTACTCACACATGAGAGAAGAAAGCATCATCGATATAATTAAATAAAGGGAGTTATTCTTCATATTACCATGGAGATCCACAATAAGAAACAGAAATAGATCCAACACAATTCAAGATAGGAAGAACAATCTCAAACCCTAATCTTGCAAGGTGGAGTTCTCTCTCTCAAGTACAAGTAATGGCTATGGAGGTGTGGTGGCTAGGAGATCGAAGATCGTGGAGCGAGATGAAGAACGTCTTCTCCTTCTTCTACGGATCTCTTCTTTCTCCCTTCTGGATGGCCTGGCGGCTCGTGTGTTCTGTTTTCGACCTCTGCCTCTTCATGAAAGTTGTCCCTTTTAATAAGATGAAGGAGATGTCAACTATACGGCAGGAACTATACGGAAGCGTCCCATATAGTTGGTCGTTAAGCTTGCAGTAAATTCCCCTCGATTTCTTCCAAAAATGGACTTGCTTGTTTTCTCCTGAATATTGTGTTTTTGTTCTTAAATCCCTCTGGTGATGTTCAGAACCTAAAATACACATTAAAAACCAAGTTTTCTTTGCTAGCGAAGTATTAGCGTTAGGTAAATCTAGAAAACCATTAAATCCAAATGAAAACCATCGATAAAAACCATAAAAAATGTGTAAAATCTCACAGCTATCAGGAGTCCTCCCCCAACTCCTCCTTGTGGTCAGCGTCAAGGGGAGGAAGGAATCCTCCCTTAGGTGGGATTCCTTTCCTCCCTCCACTAGGCAACTGTAGCACCCCGGTTAAAACTACTACTAGAAAATTGTTGTTGTTTTTATTATGTGCATCATCATGACATCAGCATGCATCTGTTTGCCTTAAACTATTTTCTAAAAGCCTATTTTGTTTTCTAGATGTTCTCCTCTATGTTCAAATCCAAACCCCAGATCTGTCCGGATCTTTTATTTGTCTAAAATCCTTTTACAAATGTTTTGTTTTAAAATAAAGAAAAATAATAAATAATAAATCCTTTTTGTTTCGAGGGAGGCCGCACCGGCCAGGCCCAGAAGGCCCAACCGACCAGACCACCTACCACCCAAAATAAAACCTAGTAAACCCTAGTCCCTCAAACCCTAACCCTAGACCGTCACCAACACCCACCTGGTCCAACCGGACCATCTTCCCACCTAGTCCCTACCCCAGCCCGCATGCACCCATCGCTCGGTTGCGACCGAACACGCACGCCCCTGGCCGCTCCCTGCCAGGCCGACCCCACCTCCTGACCCCCGCTCCTCACCAACCGCGACCATCTCCTCTGCCTGGTCCCACCCCGTCTCCCTCGCGAGGCCGCTACCCGCACCCCTCTCTCCCGCGCACCTCTCCCTCCTTGCTCGATGCAGCGCCGCCGTGCGTGCGCCTCACCACCTCTGGCCGTTGTGGCCTCGCCTCGATCCTCCCCTCCCTGAGCGCCGCATCCCCGCCGCCATCCACCGCCTCCCCATGGCGCATCGGCCTCCCTCAGCACCCGATGCCGATGCCCGAGCTCGCCCAGGCTGTGGCGCCATCGCCTCGGCGTCCCCCTCTCGCCCTCGTCCCCAACGCGTCCCCGCCCTCTTCCTCTGTCCTGCGCGGTCCGGAGCTCTGCGCTGGCCCCTGTCGACCTCGCCGGTCCTCTTCTCCACCTCGATGCAAGCCGCCGCCATCCGCCAGGGCCCCTCTCCATCGCCAGGATCCTCCCCGTCGTGGTCCGTCCCCTCGCAGCCGTGCCGAGCCTGCAGCGCCAACAGGCCCTCCTCCGCTAGGCGGCCCTCCCAGTCCCTGTCGGGCCCGATCTCCTGCTCTCTACCCCGCGTCCGGTCGTGCCTCCTCTGCGCCTTCCTCTCCCTGAAGTGGCCTTCCCGCCTCTCTGCATCGTTTCTCCCCAGTTCTCCGGTCGCTGTCCTGCGGAGCTCCTCCGGACTCTCCTCGCCGGCCCGACCCCTGGTCTGCGACCTCGCCGTCGTCACTCCTCTCGCATGCGATCTCTACCACTGGCAGCACCTCTCCATGGCGCTGTCGCGAGCGCCGCCGGCACCTCCTGTGACCCTCTCTGCTTCAGTCCTTGGCCGCTTCCTGCGTGTGGCCCTGACCTGCAACCGGCGTGCTGGCAATGCTCCTGTTTGCCACATCCTGCAGATACCGTGAGTGGTTTTTCCATGTGGTGTATGTAATGATGTGGTACCACCCGAAGGACATCGGTGAAGGGATGGGCTTCAAGACTTCTTCAGGGATTCAATGATCGGTAGATCGCCGAGAGGAAATACCAAGACCGTTTGGCGTCGGAACTGGGTTTGACACCGACCATCTAAGTCCTCCTTCCGGGAACCGAAGACCCTCGATCCACGGATCCGAAGACTGATCACGGCGTTCGCAGATCGAGCCCGAACCCCGAACCAATATCGTCGATCCAATGTGTGACCCCTTTCCTCGAAGCCCTATTTTTATAAATGAACATACACTTGTTGCATATTAAATTGTCATGCTTGCATACATATTATGGGCTGGGAGTATGTTGTCGACTCATCTAATAATAAATATGGAGACCATATGCGGGCGAATCTAGTCCAATATTGGTCCCATTTAAATTTGTGCATCGAATCGGTGATATAATTTTGCCTTGATAAGACAACATTTAAATTGCGAGGTATCTAAACAACTTAACCTATTAAATAGTTGTCGGGACCCCGGTTCCACTTAATATGGCCTAATTGCATCGCACCTTTGACATGTCATACATCATACATGCATCATGCCCGATCTTCTGCCGTAGTATTAAATATTGCATTCGGTGTTTCCGCTAGTGCTTTGCTTCTTCACGGATTAGGCCGATGAGTTGATGCGAGTGTCGACCCGATCTTCGGATGAACCTTCGACAATGTTTTTCAGGCGAGTATTCTCCCCCGTTCTACCTATCTTACTTTTATAGTCTTTATTTCCTCCTGTTGATCTATTGCTATCTTTGATGCGATGCTCTAGTTTTCGTACCCGTGATATCCCTTGCAGCCATTAAATTGCCTTGGACACATCCTATTACCTGTTGTTTGGTAGATAGTCGGCCTTGCGAGTCGTAGTTGCTTGTGCAGGTGTTGCATCGCGCCGTCGATGTTCCACAGTTGTTGGAAGAATGCCATATGCTTTATGTTGGAGATGATCATGGCTTTAATTATCGTTTAATAACTAAAATTAAAGTACGTAAATAATGCAGAGGCACAGGTGGGCAATAGATGTTATTTGGTTTTTAACCGTCCACTTGTGTCCCGTAGGACCCCGGGTACTTGATACCTGTTCTTTGAATATTCGCACTATCCGCATGTGGTACCATGAATCCCCCTAGCCAGAGCTTGAGTCATATTTATTCCTTCGGGCCACAAAGTAGTTTGGGGCGTTATTACTATCATGTACTTATGTCATGCTTTACTGCTTTATTTACGATTGCGCGTGGAGCGCCTGTACTGTTTTGGAACCAGCGTGGAATGTTTTCGCGGTATCGACAAGCCCAGTCACACTTTCGGGTTCCTAGTCGTTTACAACCATTGTCACAAACCTCTGGGTCCGTCTCGGAGCCGGCCAACTTCGTCGCGGGTAGCTTGGTGGGGTGGCCCCCTGAAATTTATATGAATCTTGCAATTGCTCTGTCGTGATGCCTCGTTGGGTTTTTATTTGGTTTTTCCCGAGGTTGATCGTGCGTGTGTTGCTATTTGTGCCCCCCTGCAGGGTAAAACTTTCTGAAAGCCGTGTCCGCGGTTATGAACGACTTGGAGCACAGTATCTCGATCATAGACAACTATAACTAAAGTAGTGCTATAAATTTGACTTTATAATGACTAGTAATCAACTTCACTATAGTGGAATGGCTAAATAAAAGTGCCAACAATTGCTGGTTTGGGTTGTCACCTGTTACCATTGTATCTGACTAGTAAGTATTGCAACCACAACGGAATGGCTAAATAAAAGTACCAACAACTGCTGGGTTTTGGGATGCCTCATGCTATATGTATCTGACTAGTAAGTACTACAACTACAACAAAATGGTTAAATAAAACTGCCCACTGCTTATTATATCAGGATGACTCATGCTATCTATATCTGACTAGTAATTGCCGCAACTATAATGGAATGAATAAAACTGCCAACTGTGTGAGTTCCTCGGTTGACTTCCTCGTTTGGTCTCGAGGGGGAAATACCAGGATGGGTATGCTTGGTGATAGTTTTAGGTTGGATCCGAATAGGTCTTTCTTATCCCTATCTGATAGCCGCGAGTTGTATTGAGTCTCTATAGGTTGTTTAGTGCATGCTGTGCTGCCGCTTCAGTCCACCATACCTATGTTGGCGAGGACCGCCGAATTCTAGTCTCACCGTGTACTGGCCTTAGTACTGACCGCTCTCTTTTTCCTTTGCCCTTTGCCGGCACCCCTTTTGTTTAAGCAGGTTTGAGATCGACATCGTTAGCAGGGTTACCCTTCCGGCTTGGCCTGGGCAGGGTTATAGACGCCATTGGTTATTCTTCAAGGCTCTTAGCTCAATTTGCATCTTGTCCGTACTCGGACGATGTATCGTTTTAAAGGTGATTTGGATCTTTGTATTGTATATCTGTATTCTTGACTCTTTGAGTCATTGTTGTATATATATGTTCTGTGGGTTCTATCGTGGACTATTGTGTAATGGTATTACTTTGTTTTCCACCAGCACGCAAGTTCCTGGTGGGCACCTTTGAATCGTTTCTATGCGGGTTTGGCGGGAATCGCTAAAACTTGCATAGGGCCGATTCTAAGGGTGTTACAGCAACCATGTTGGGATTTGACTTTTCAAATTGGCATTTGACTTTCAAACTAGAGTTTGATTTCTCTCTTTCCATTGCCCAGCCAAGTGACCTAGGACATGATGCAACCATTCCACTTTGGTATGACACATCCATGTACCCTTCCCACTCCGGATCGGTGGACCTTCTAGAACCTTCTAAAACATTCCGGTGAAAACACCGAAACCATTCCTGAACTCCGAAATTGTACTTCACTTATATGAATCTAATTCATCGGACCATTCCGGATCTCCTCGTGATATCCCAGATCCAATCCGAGAATCCAAACAACATTTGATCTCTTTACTCACATTCCATATCTACTAAATAACATCGAATCCTTATGTGTGTCTCCCTACATTTCGTGAATAATGCAAACATGATCAAGACTCTTCTCTGATCAATAACCAACAGAGGAATCTAGAAATTCATATGGCTCCCACATATTTCTACGATTACTTCGTGATTGAATGAACCATTTACATACAATACCAATTTCCCTTTGTCTCGCGATACTTTACTTATCCGAGGTTTGATCGTCGGTATCTCTGCATTGATGACCTAGTCCATTGATGACCTTTTGAGTAACCAAAGGCCAAATGGTGAGAAAGGGGGCATTGGATTTGTATCCAACTCCAAGAAGAAGAAGAACAACAACAAGAAGAAGAATAAGGCCAAGCCCGCACAAGCAAAAGACAAGGCCATCGTGGATTGTAAGACCACAAGTGGCAAAACTATGTCACAAGACGACTTTGCGGGAAGTGCTAACCCTCACTATGTTTTAATGCGTGATTATTATGGTGATTTTTATGCACAATATGTTGGCCCATTTGATGGTTATATTGCTTAGTCTATTTGGGTTCCCAAGACCCTTGTTGCTAACAAAAGAGGACCCACTGAAAAATAGGTACCTAAAAACTAGTTTGATCTCTTGTAGACCTATGCTTCTAGAGGGTCAAAGTGGGTGCTTGATAGTGGATGCACAAGTCATATGACCGGAAGCAAATCTATTTTCAAGGAAATGAGACCAAATGATGATAAAATATCTGAAGGGAATATGCCCGAGAGGCAATAATAAAGTGGTTATTATCTTATTCCTTGTTTATGATAAATGTTTATTTTGCATGCTATAATTGTATTAATATAGAAACATTAATACATGTGTGTTTAATAAAAAAATAGAAAGTTCCTAGTTATGCCTCTCTTATAAATTAGCTCATTGATTAACAAGATGATCAAAGGTTTCCTGATCATGGACATTGGATATTGTTAATAACGAGGTCACAACATTATTGGAATGATGTGATGAACATTCATCCGAAGTATAGCATTACGATCAAAGTCATTGTGTTTATATTGCTATAACATCATACGAAGTAATCCTAGTCCTTATACCATGAGATCATGTCAATCACTAATACCGGAAGAGTATCTTGATAACATTTAACGTCACACCGTAACAGGGTGACTATAAAGGTGGGTTAAGTGCTATGAAGGTGTTATGTAGAGGCTCATGGATCAAGAGTGGAATTTTTCCATCACGATGACAGATAGATATACTCTGGGCCCTCTCGGTGATATCACATTAATTAGCTTGCAAGCAAGTGATGAGATCACCAGAATGTTATATCACGGGAACAAGAAAAGAGTACATGTCAGTAACGAGATCAAACTAGGTATAGAGATACCGATGATCGAATCTCGGACATGTAATATATCGTGAGACAAAGGTATTAATTTACATGTGTATAAGGTTCACATGATCATAGAAGTCATTGTTGAATGTGTGGGAGTCAGTACAGATCTCTAGGTCCCGCTGCTGATTATTGATCGAAGAGGGGCCTCGATCATGTCTGCAATATTTGCGAACCGTAGTGTGACACATTTAAGGGATACCGACACCATTTGGAGCAAATAAGATGAAGAGAAATTATATTGAAGCGCTGAAATTATTTCAATAGAAACCGGAATTGTTTCGGGTGAAATTTCTAAAAACTGGTTTTGCATGTGATATTGAAATTTTGCAAGGGGTTTTATGTGAATGTTTTTTAATTAATGTAATTAACAAAATTCTGAATAAAATAAATAAAAGTTTTTTATTTAAAGAGAAAATGCATTTAATTTAGTGGACATTAAATGCAAAGTGAGTGGAGTTGAAATTGATGTGAGTGGGCTTAGTGGAAGCTCCACCCACATGAATGGGGGAGGTGTGAGGGAACCCACCATGGCCGGCCAGCCATGGACTTGGGTATGTGCCACACCCCCTATAAAAGGATCCCCATGGCTCCTCTCCACTTGCACCACCTCCTCGAGAAGGTTCTCTTCGCCCTCTAGTAAATACCCATGGTCTCGGATCGGCGAGATACATGTTCCTGGTGCTTTTTCTAGAAGGAGTTGCTGCTTCCGCTGCTTCTCTGGAACGATGGCTCGGAGATTGTCGGGATACCTGAACATGTGTTCGATCACCGATACACCACTACTTTGCGGTGCTGGACTTGATGTCGTTGGACCTGCTAGACCAGATGGACTTCTTCTCGATATTCAGATCGGCAAGCGTTTGACTACATCATCCACGAGTACAACCTCGTTAAACTTTTCAGTCTTCGAGGGTATGTATTCGATGGACGTATATCCACCTGTTGCTTGTATCTATATATATGAATCTTGGTACATATAGTTCCCATCGTAGGAAATATTTTGTTTTCTATGTTGCGAACCCTACAGTGGTATCAGAGCCGAATCTATGCGTAGATGCTTTGCACAGGTAGTACACATATGAGTATGTGGGAGTTGATGGTCATGTTATTGCTTCTTGCTTGTACTTTGGATATTGGTGGCATAGTGGGATGAAGCGGTCCGGTCAAACTTTAGATGTCCTCGCGCATGAGACCTGTTCCACGCTTGACATGCAACTAGCTTTGCATAAGTGGCTTGCGGGTGTGATACGTCCAATTTGCATCACCTTTCTATATCATAATTTGCCTCTATTCATTGATATGTGTCTTATTATGAGGTGTTACTTATGTATTTTCCTCTGTTTTTGCATGTTGGATGATTCTTGGAGGATGAACTGCCGGAGTCAGGATTCTGATAGAAAAAGAGGCGTTTTCATGCAATTCACGAAGATCAGAAAAATACCAGAAAAATATTGGAAAATTATATTTTCTAAGAATACGAAGGAAGCCAGAAGGGGAGGCGTAACTGGGACACATGGGGCCCACACCCCCCAGGCGCGGGTCCCCTCTGCCCCATGCCTAGGGGAGGTGTGGTCCACCTGGTCAGCCTCTGACTCCGCCCTCTTGCCTATATCTTCCTCTTGGAACCCTAATACCAGGGGAGCGACCACAGAAATATTTCCGCCGACTCTGTGGGGCGGAAAACACCGAGAGAGAAAGAGCTCTCCGGCACACAGATTTCTGTCAAGGAAATTCCTTCCCGGAGAGGGGAGATTGTCGCCATCAACACCATCATCAAGCCAGACTTCATCGGGATCATCATCATCTCCACCAGCACCATCATCACCACTCCATCCCGCTGTAACAATTGTGTTGGATCTTGCATTAGTTCTTAGGGGAAACTTTCCCTGTGTTGATTACTATTGTAGTTGATGCTTGTGAGTGGAACCATTGGATTATTGTTTATGTTCAGATTGTTATCCATCACCATATCATCTTTTATCTTAATCCATATGATGTCTTGTGAGTAGTTCGTTTAGTTCTTGAGGACATGGGAGAAGTCATGTTGTTAGTAGTGGATTTGTGTTGAGTTATTATTCAATGGTTTAGCATTTAAGTTGTGGTTCTATTGTTCTAGTGGTGTCATGTGAACGTCGACTACATGATACTTCACCATTTATGGGCCTAGGGAAATTCATTGTGTATTTGGCTACTAATTGTGGGGTTGCCGGAGTGACAGAAACCTAAACCCCCGTTAGGACACCTTTGCACAAGGGAGTGTAGGATCTCAGAGTTTATGGCTGTGGTTAGGTTTATATCTTAATTGCTTTCTTGTAGTAGCGGATGCTTGCAGGGGGTTTAATCACAAGTATGTATTAGTCCACGTAAGGTCAGTACATTAGCACAGGCTCACCCACACAACACTCACAACACCAAAGAAGAGTACTTAGCTATATGAAGCGAAAGCACTTGACAGAATTCCCATGTGTCCTCGAGAACGTTTGGTACTTATAAGTATTTCCACCGTCTTGTCCTTTGCTAAGAAAGGATTGGGCCACTTGCTGCAGTTGTTCTTTGTCTTTATTACTTGCACTTTGTTTCTTTGCTTTATCAGAAAACCCCTAAAAATCCGTTTGCTAAGTATTTACAAAGATTTCCTGGTCCATACCACTAGTCAACACCTTCTGCTCCTCGTTGGGATCGACACTCCTATTTATCAAAAGTACTATGATACACCCCCTATATTTGTGGGTCATCAAGACTATTTTCTGGCGCCGTTGCCGGGGAGTGAAGCGCTATTGAAGAGTGGAACTGGTAAAGGAAACTTCTATTGTGAGTATTTCTTTTTGTTTCTGTTTGTTACTTTGTTTCCAATATGGATAACCCACTTGGTTTTCTGTTTGGTAAAACTACTACCACTGTTAGGGTAGTAGATGAACCACCGCCTGTTGAGATAGATCCTTTTAAGATACCTACAAGTATTTTTGATCGTGTTATGGATAATTATTATTTTGGGGATGGAACTGTCCATCCTGGTGATCATTTTCTTCTTATGCATGAATTATGCGGATTGTTTAAGTGTGCAGGTATCACAACTAAATAGGTGAAGAAGAAGTTACTCTTTATATCCTTGAAAGGGGGAGCTGAAGAATGCTATAAGCTGCTGAAGAATGGACAATCCATGGAATGGGAGGAAATGGCTTCTCTCTTTTATTCTAAATTCTATCCTCCATTGAGATTCATAATGATAGGAATCTGATATATAACTTTTTGCCTCGTGATGGAGAGAGACAACTCAAGCTTGGGGGAGATTGAAGTTACTAATGCTTAAATGTCCTATTCATGAACTCCCTAACAATATGATTATCAATAACTTTTATGCTAGGCTTTCTCTTCATGATAAAGATTTACTAGATGCTTCTTGTGCTGGATCATTCACATTTAGGAAGGAAGAACCTAAATGGGATCTCCTAGACCGTATTCAAGAGAACACTGAAGCTTGGGAGAATGAAAAGGAAGAAAGTCAGGTATAAACTATGATTATGAATGCATAAAATCTTTTATGGGAACTAATGACTTCCGTGACATTAGTAATGAGTATGGTCTTGATTCTCAAGTTCTTGCAAAGTGTTTTAAGGCATTTTCCTCTTATATTGAAATTCCAAAAAAGGAGTGGGACAAGTACCATGCTCCTTAGAAAGACATTGTTTCACATGTTCCTACTAGCATAGAAGTTTGTACTGTTGATCTTATTTTGCCTGAACCTTATGTTGAGAAAATCCCTTTTCCTGTTAAGGTAAAGGAACATTCTATCATAGCTAATGTGGTTAGCAAAAGTACAAAGAAAACTGTGGAACCCGATGAGCAAATAAATATTGAGCATGTGGTAGATCTTGTGAAAGATCTTGTCACTAGAAATATAGAGGATGAGCATATTGTCTTCTATGAAGACGCTTCGAATATTGTCTCTCATCCTAGAAAATCTAGAAAAGCTAGTATCCCTGTGCTTTCTATTAGAATTGGTGATCATTGCTATTATGGTTTATGTGATATTGGTGCTAGTTCTAGTGCTATTCCTTATGAGCTTTACTGGGAAATTATGCATGAAATTGGTCCTTGTGAGCTTGAGGACATTGATGTGGTTATTCACCTTGCCAATAGAGAGACAGTATGTCCCATTGGCATTGTAAGAGATGTGGAGGTTCTTTGTGATAAGATTAAATATCCTGCTGATTTTCTAGTACTTGGTTCTGAAGCTAGTAAAACTTATCCTATTATCTTTGGTAGACCCTTCTTGAATACTTGTGGGCCTATCATAGATTGTAGGAAGGAAAAAGTTGTGACTAAGTTTGATGGAGAGTCTTATGAGTTTAATTTTTCCATATTTGCTAAAGCTCCTTGTGAAAATAGCTTGCCTAATAGATATTTCAGGATGGAACAACTTGCTTATATTGATCCGGTTTATGACCTTGGGCCTCTTTTTGATGACTATAAGTATGCTCATCCTGATGATAGAGTTGTCTCCTGTGACAGTTATATTGTCAACATTATTCAAGGTGCTACTGAAAGTTATTATGAGAGAGGGAAACATGGTTTTATGCATCTCAATAATGTTAAGTTTCCCCGTTTTATGTTGAAAGCTTTGAAGTTGCATTTGTTTTGTCTTCCTATGCTAGTGGATTTTTGTTTCAACAATTTGTTTTATCATGATACCCCCATTCATAGGAAGTGGGTTAGACTAAAATGTGTTGGTTATTTGCTTCTTGATGCTCTCTTTGAAACTCTCAAGCCTAACTTAAAGGCATTAAAGAAAAGTACTTGTTGGGAGATAACCCAAGAGTTTTGTCAAGTCTTGGAAGTTATTACCTCGGTAATAACCTCTCCTTATCCTTTTTGTTTTGGTTTTTGAGTCAAGTTTAACTACTTTTGAGAAGTGGAGGAGTTGTGAAAAGTGGCTGTCCTGGGATAGATTTTTGTGCTGCACTGTAAAAACTCATGAGGGAGCTCAGTACTTCGGATGGAGTTGTATTTTTCTGTGCTTGTTCTCCAAGTTGTTACACAACTTTCATTAGTTTTGCACTTTTTGATTTGAGCAATAGAAGGTTTTCAAAAAAATCAATCTTGACCTGCTGGTCTGTTTTGACAGATTTCTGTGATCATTTACATTTGCCTCTTACAAAATCCTTTGTTGTGATGGATTTCAGTTGAAGTGTGAACCTTAAGGTTTATTGTTTTCTCTTACACTAATGTTGCCATTGAAGTTTGTGTTTTGCCTTGTGAGAAAAGGAATTTCCAGGAGAAGGATAAAAGGAGTCTGCAGAGTTCATCTTTGAATAGGTAAAAGTGGTGAAAACAGAAGGTTCGTGAAAGCCTAATATTTTATATTTTTTATGTTTTTAATACATATAGAAGGTTACGAAGCAAAACAGATAAGCAAATGGAGGCCGGGGTGGCCACACCCACCCTAGGCGCGGGCCCCAGCTGGCCGCGCCTGGAGGGGGTGTGAGCCCCCCGAGATCCGTCTCCGCCTCGTTTTCGTACCCGTACCTTCCTTATGCACTGAAACTTCATAATATATAACCCCGTGGATCCCCGAGATTCGTATATCGTGTTATCGTCGTGTTTTCGTTTCGATCTGTTCCTGTCAGGAAATCTTCTCAAGTTTAGAGCGCCATGGTCTCCGCCAACGACAAATGCAAGAAGCCTGTGGAGGAAGTAAAGTTGGAGGAACAAACCGCCGCAGGGTCAAGGGCAATGTAACACCCTCAGAATCGGTCCTATGCAAGTTTCAGCGATTCCTGCCAAACCCGCATAGAAACGATTCAAAGGTGCCCACCAGGCACTTTCGCTCGGGTGGAAAACGAAGTAATACCATTACACAATAGTCCACGATGGAACCCACAGAACAGATATATAGAACAGCGACTCAAAGAGTCAAGAATACAGATATACAATACAAAGATCCAAATCACCTTCAAAACGATACAGCGTCCGAGTACGGACAAGATGCAAATTGAGCTAAGAGCCCTGAAGAATAACCAATGGCGTCCATAACCCTGCCCAGGACAAGCCGGAAGGGTAACCCTGCTAACGACGTCGATCTCAAAACCTGCTTAAACAAAAGGGGTGCCGACAAAGGGCAAAGGAAAAAGAGAGCGGTCAGTACTGAGGCCAGTACACGGCGAGACTAGAATTCGGCGGTCCTCGCCTACATAGGTATGGTGGACTGAAGCGGCAGCGCATCATGCACTAAACAACCTATAGAGACTCAATACAACTGGCGGCTATCAGATAGGGATAAGAAGACCTATTCGGATCCAAGCTGAAACTATCACCAAGCATATCCATCCTGGCATTTCCTCCTCGAGACCAAACGAGGAAGTCAAACGAGGAACTCACACAGTTGGCCGTTTTATTTATTCAGTTATCGTTGCAGCAATTACTAGTCAGGTATAGATAGTCATCCTGATATAATAAGCAGTGGGCACTTTTAGTTAACCATTTCGTTGTAGTTGTAGTACTTACTAGTTAGATGCATATAGCATGAGGCATCCCAAAACCCAGCAGTTGTTGGTACTTTTATTTAGCCATTCCGTTATAGTTGCAATACTTACTAGTCAGATACAATGGTAGCAGGCGACAACCCAAACAAGCAATTGTTGGCACTTTTATTTAGCCATTCCATTATCGTGAAGCTGATTACTAGCCATTATAAAGTCAAATTTATAGCACTACTTTAGTGATAGTTGTCTATGATCGAGATACTGTGCTCCAAGTCGTCCATAACCGCGGACACGGCTTTCAGAAAGTTTTACCCTGCAGGGGGACACAAATAGCAACACACGCACGATCAACCTCGGGAAAAACCAAATAAAACCCAATGAGGCATCACGACAGAGCAATTGCAAGATTCATATAAATTTCAGGGGGCCACCCCACCAAGCTACCCGCGACGAAGTTGGCCGGCTCCGAGACGGACCCAGAGGTTTGTGCCAATGGCTGTAAACGACCGGGAACCCGAAAGTGTGACTAGGCTTGTCGATACCGCGAAAACATTCCACATTTGTTCCTAAACAGTACAGGCGCTCCACGCGCAATCGTAAATAAGCAGTAAAGCATGGCATAAGTACAGGATAGTAATAAAGCCCCAAACTACTTTGTGGCCCCCAAGAAATAAATATGACTCAAGCTCTGGCTAGGGGGATTCATGGTCCCACATGCGGATAGTGCGAATATTCAAAGAACAGGTATCAAGTACTCGGGGTCCTACGGGACACAAGTGGACGGTTAAAAAACAAATAACATCTATTGCCCACCTGTTCCTCTGCATTATTTACTTACTTCAATTTTAGTTATTAAACGGTAATTAAAGTTATAATCATCTCCAACATAAAGCATATGACTCTTCCAACAACTGTGGTACTTGATGACACGCAACAACACTTGAGCAAGCGACTACGACACGCAAGTCCAACTATCTACCAAGCAACAGGTAATAGGATGTGTCCAAGGTAATATAAGGCTGCAAGGGATATCACGGGTACGAAAACTAGAGCATCGCAACACAGATAGCAATAGATCAACAGGAAGGAATACAGACTATAAAGGTAAAATAGGTAGAAAGGGGGAGAATGCTCGCCTGAAAACATTGCCGAAGTTTCATTGGGAATCAGGTCGACACTCGCATCAACTCATCGTCCTAATCCGTGAAGAAGCAAAGCACTAAAAGAATCACCGGATGCACTATTTAATACAACGGCAGAAGATCGGGCATGATGCATGTATGATGTATGACATGGCAAGGATGCGATGCATTAGGCCATATTAAGCGGAACCGGGGTCCCGTCAATTAATTAGGTGTTTCATGTTGTTTAGATACCCTGCAATTTAAATATTGTCTTAACAAGGAAAAACATGGCATCGATTCGCTACACAAATTTAAATAGGGCCAATTTAAGACTAGAAAAGCCCACATATAGCCTCCATGTTTAATTATGAGGTGAATCGGCATAAGGCCCCCAAACCACACAAAAAGTGCGCAATATGATCAATTTATATGCAACAGGCGACAAAGTCATATATTATAAAAATATGAAGGTCTCGGATAGGGATCACACATGGGTTCGGCGATCTTGGGAGTTCCGAGGGTTCGACAGGTTCGAGGCTTCAGATCCGAGGCTCCGATGAGTAGATCTTGCGCTGATTCATCGGTCTTGTTGTTCCATGTTGACGATCTTATGGTCCGAATACAAAGGGTGCGATCCTTGGATCCATGACAGCGTTCATTGAGTTCTGAATACAATTGTCGGTGGCGGTCTTATGTGGGTTTTGATGGTCTGCCGACTTCAGTCTCGGTCCCTCGCGAATACGATCACTGCAACCAACAGATCTTATGTTCGAAAAGAACACGGACAGAACTTGCATCAGCACCCGAACAACATAGGCACAAAAACAACTCACGTGCCCGTAGATGAGGACAGAGGACTCACTGTAGATACAAACTACCACCGATGGGAAGAGGCGAGGACGGAGGCAGGATGCGACATAGGCGAGGAGGCGCCACGGAGGATGGCCCACGGCAGGGTGAGGCGTGCTCGGCCGCTGGAGGAGGGGAAAATGGGTAGGCCATAGCGGTAGGACCCCTGGAGGCGGAGGCCTTCGCAGATGGGGAGGCGGAAGCCGGGAAACGGGGGACCGCGCAGGAGGGGGCGGCGGCGGCTCGCAGAGCTCCTGGCGGCGGGGCACCATGCAGCCGGCGAGAGACGAGCCGAAGTGGAAGCTGGCGGCCCCGGCGGGCGACAGCGCGGAAGAGGGCTCGAGTGGGCGTCCACGAAACTCGCGAGGCCGTGGGGAGGCGAGCAGGGCTTGGCAGCGAGGTGGTTGGCCAGAGACGGCGTCGGGAAGAGAACGGCCGAAGACGAGGCGAGGAGGCGGGCGCATGGCGGCAGCAGGAGATGAGGACGACGGGGTTGGGGACGGGTTACCAAGACGGGGAGGAGGCGTCCGCTGGAGGGGGGGGGGTCGAGCTCGCGTGCTTGAGCCCCAGGCGGCGGCGCTACCCTACAGGAGGAGGCAAGCGGGGGTCAGGCACGTCGAGGGAGACGAGCAAGAGGTGGGGGGTCGCTATCGTGGTGGGGCCAGTTTCACAGAGGGGTTGCAACAGGAGGGTGGCCTCGCGCTGGAGTGGATTGGGGTGGCGTCGGTCTCACGCGATGGTGGGTGGTTGCGTGGCTGTGTGGTGCGACAGGGGCATGTGCGTGTGTGCTGTGTTGTGTTGTGGGTTGCCGCGCGGGTGGTGAGTGGCGGCGGCGGGGAGGAGGGATGTGGTTGGAGGGGTAGGATTAGGGTTTGGGGTAGGTAGTTGAGGGTTAGCCGGTCACGGTTTTTGACTAGTGGGGTTGTAGGTGGTCCGGTTGGTTGGGCTTTTGGGCCTGGCCGACTGGACTGCCTCCTCCACAAAATTAGGTTTTATTTATTTTATTTACTTTTAAATATCCTTTTGATAAAATAGTTTAGGCAAATAAAAGATCCAGGCGGACCGAGGGTTTGATTTGAAATAAAAGACGGGGATATTTATAAAACAAATAGAGGCTTTTAGAGAAATAGTTTAGTGTAGAAATATTGTAACACCCTCAGAATCGGCCCTATGCAAGTTTTAGCAAAACTCGCCAAACCCGCATAGAAACGATTCGAAGGTGCCCACCAGGCACTTTCGTGCGGGTGGAAGACAAAGTAATAACATTACACAACAGTCCTCGATGGGACCCACAGAACAGATATATATACATCAGCGACTCAAGGAGTCAAGAATACAAATATAATAGACAAAGATCCAAATCACCTTGAAAATGACAGAGCGTCCGACTACGGACAAGATGCAAATGGGGCTAAGAGCCCTGAAGAATAACCAATGGCGTCCATAACCCGGCCCAGGCCAAGCCGGAAGGGTAACCCTGCTAACGGCGTCGATCTCAAAACCTGCTTAAACAAAAGGGGTGCCGACAAAGGGCAAAGGAAAAAGAAGGAGCGTCAGTACTGAGGCCAGTACACGGCGAGGCTAGAATTCGGCGGTCCTCGCCTACATCGGTATGGTGGACTGAAGCGGCAGCGGCAGCATGCACTAAACAACCTATAGAGACTCGATACAACTGGCGGATATCAGAGAGGGATAAGAATGACCTAACCGGATCCAACCTGAAGCTATTACCAAACAAACCCATCCTGGTGTTTCCCCCTCGAGACCAAACGAGGAAGTCAACCGAGGAACTCACACGGTTGGCAGTTTTAATTATTCAGTTATAGTTGTGGCACTTTACTAGTCAGGTTTAGATAATCATCCTGATAGAAATAAGCAGTGGGCACTTTTAATTGACCATTCCGTGACAGTTGCAGCACTTACTAGTCAGATACATTTAGCATGAGATAACCCCAAAACCTAGCAGTTGTTGGTACTTTTACTTAGCCATTCCGTTGTAGTGAAGCTGATTACTAATCATATCGGAACAAGTCAATTTAAAACAGTAAACTTTAGTTATAGTTGTCTATGATCAAGCACTGTGCTCCAAGTCGTCCATAACCGCGGACACGGCTTCTCGAAAAGATTAAACCCTGCAGGGGTGCACCAAAGTATCCACAGGCACTTCGACCCTTTTTGCCAGATCAGTTAACATACACCCATCGGTATGTCGGCGGGGCCTAAGTCACGACGTTCCCAGACCCAAAGCAAGCACGGGGGGCCACCCCACCGAGTCGACACCCGCAACGGAGTCGGCCGGTCTCCGAGACGGACTCAGGGTTTGGGTGGACGGCAGTGAGCGACAGTATGCCCCCAAACGGGGACTGTCGACACCGCGAAAACGTGTCCCGATCCTAAACAGTACATGTGCTATCTGTCGCACAATTTAAATAAAGCAGTAAGCATGGCATAAGTACAGGATAGTAAAAACACCTCAAACTAGTTTGTGGCCCCCAGTACAATACTTTGAAATCAGGTAATTATCAATGGGGGGCCCATATCTCCCCACCTGTGGTTAGCGCGCTCGATCTCGGAACAGGTGTCAAGAACTCGGGTCCTACGGGACACAAGTGGGCGGTCGGAAACCAAATCTTACCTATCACCCACCGATGCCTCTGCTTAATTCAATTTTAGTTGTTAAACAGGAATTAAAGTGAAACAATAATTAAAGCCATGATCATCTCCAACGTCAACATGCGGCAATTCTCCAACAATTGTGGTACTTGACGACAAGCAAAAACACTTGAGCAAGCGACTACGACACGCGGGTCCAACTATCTACCAAACAACAGGTAATAGGATGTGTCCAAGGCTATATATGGCTGCAAGGGATATCACGGGTACGAAATCTAGAGCATCGCAACACAGATAGCAATAGATCAACAGGAGGGAATAAATACTAGAAAGTAAGATAGGTAGAAAGGGGGAGATGCTCGCCTGAAAACATTGCCGAAGGGTTCATCCGAAGATCGGGGCGAAGCTCACATCAACTCAACGGCCTTATCCGCGAAGAAGCAAAACACTAGAAGAAACACCGGATGCAAGATTTAATACAACGACAAAAGATCGGCATGATGCATGTATGATGCATGGCATGGCAAGGTGCGGTGCAATTAGGTCATATTAAGAGGAACCGGGGTCCCGACAATTAATTAGATGGTTCAAGTTGTTTAGCTACCCCGCAATTTAAATGTTGTTTACCATGGCAAAAGATAGTACCGGGTTCGCTACACCAATTTAAATGAGGCCAATATAAGGCTAGATTTGCCCTCATATGGGCCCCATATTTAGTTATTAGGTGAATCGGCGAAAGGCCCCCAAACCAATGATATGCATGCGAGATGACAATTAAATATGCAACAAGTTGATATGTTATAAAATAGGATTCGAGGAAAAGGGGTCACACATCAGAGGGGGCTCGACGATCTTGGGTTCCGGGGTTCGGGGTTCGGCCTCGGGGTTCAGGGTTCGGCGGGTCCGTTCTCAGCGGGATCGTTCTCTCGTTCTCGGTAACGGGGCAGATCTTGCGTTCCGGGAAGATGTACTTGGCGGTCTCCGGCTCCACCCAGGTCGGGGCCGATCTTGTCGTCGCGAAGGTCTTGTCGGCCGGCGTATCGGGTCGGTCTTGGCGTCCGGGAAGCGGTACTTGTCACACCTGTGATCTTCGGGTGTTATGGCGACGATCTTGTCGTTTCGATGTCGGGGTCTCGAAAAATGGAGCGAAGCACTTGGCATTCCTTAGCGATCTAGGCGTCCTCTAGGGAAGACCATGTCGAGCCATCGGGTTGGTTTGGTCTTCGGGGTCTCGGTGTGCTTGGCTTCCATGAAGGAAACTTGGACTCCGACTTGTTGTCGATGGCAAACTCGTGTGGGCGTCGGGGATCTTGGTGGGGGTCGACGCACTCGTCAGGGGGTCGGTCTCGGTTTATCGGGTCCACGTGGAAGAACTTGGCGGCCTCGGAGTCCGATAACGGGTCTGGGCGGGACTTGGCGTCGATCAGCACTAGGAAGATCTTGGCGACACCGGGAGAGCGGGCAGCGGCCTCGGGCAGGTGCTACGGCAGGGAGGTGCTGCTGCGGGGCCCGGCGGCGGCGACCAGCGCGACGAGGTGACGCGGCGGCGGTCGAACGCAGGGAGGAGAGCTCCTGGGCGGCGGCGATGGGGATCCCGGGGCCCTCTGGCAGCGGTCGTCGGGCGTCGTGGAGGCGGCGAGGGGGTCGCAGAGGCGGGGCTCGCCGGCGGCGGTTGCAGCGACGGCCGGAGGGGGTCGGGCTCGGCGGAGGACGGATGCGGGCTCGCGGCGAGGTGGAGCAGGCGGGGCCTGGCGGAGGAGCAGGCGCTGACGGCGGGGCAGAGGTGGGGTCGCGGTGCGCGCCGGCGGCGGGGAAGGCCTGAGGGGGTCCGGCGGCGGTTGCAGAGATGGAGGGAGAAGGTGGGGAGGCGGCGGAGCAGGGCCGCGCGGAAGGGGAGCAGACGACGGGGCGCGGGGAGGGTGGCCGGAGAGGATGCGCGGCGAGCGGGGTGGAGGAGCTCCGGGGCGGCGCGCTCGGCGGCGGCAGCGCGCGCCGGCGGGAGAGAGGGAGAGCGAGGTGGGAGACGGTGACTGGGGAGGGGAGAGGAGAGAGAGAGAGCGGCGCGGGCGAGCGGAGCGGGAGGCGGCTCAGGCGAGCGGCGGAGCGGGGGAGCTGGGGCGGCGCGGGGCGAGCAGGCGACGGTGGAGGCGAGGAGCGCCGCGGGGCCGAGGTTGGGCGGCTCTGCAGGCGAGGCTCGCAGGCGGGCGCGGCCGCGCGGGCGCTCGCGCCGGCCGGAGGCGGCGGCGCAGCGGAGGGGCGGGGAGCGCGCGACCGGAGGCGGGGTGGCGGGGTCGGGCTCGGCCGCAGACGAGCGCGGCGGCGGACGGTGGCGAGCGGGAGGGAGCGAGCGCGGCCCGGGAGGGGGACGCGGGCGGTGAGGGTGAGGGGCGTGGAGGCCGGAACGACGCGACGGCGGGGTCGACGGGGTGCGGCCCGGCGCGCCGGCGCGGGGAAGGGGAGGCGGAGCGGCGCCAGGGAGAGGGAGCAGGTGGACCGAGGGAGGGGGAGGGTGGAGGACGGGGCCTGGGTGAGACGGGCGGTGGGGCGGTTCGCGTGGGGGAGAACGACAGGAGGGGGTCGGGTGGGTCCCGGCGGGCACAGGGGCACGGGGTGGACCGGGGAGGCTAGGACTGGGTGCGTGTAGGCGTGTGGGGACGGGGTGTGTGGGGCGCGTGGGTCCCAGGGGCAGGGTGGGGGCTGCGTGTGTTGCGAGCGTGGGTTGTGAGTTTGAGAGGGAGAGAGAGGGAAGGGAGAGAGGGGGTTGGGTGATGTGGCAGTTTTAGATTGGTTAGGGGGGAGGGTGAGAGTGAGGTGGCATGTTCTGATTGGGGGGAGTGAGGTGGCCAGGGGGTGTGGGTAGACTAGTTGGTGAACTTAGGATTTAGAAGGGCAGGTGAATGGTGGACCGATTGTTAAACTGGGGGTGGTCGTTCGGGTCGGGACGGCCCGTTCGACTGCCCCCGCTAAAAATAAATTAAATTTTATTTGTTTTAAACGGGCCATATGCAAACCGATAGCGGCCAAAACAAAATATTCCGGGGACCCGGTTTTGATGTTTGAATAGAGAGGGGCGTTTAGAAAACAACACGGGCTTTGCAAACATAGTTTTATGCAAACAATGCAGGATGATGACGATGCAATGCACAAATTCAACGCGATTTTCTAGTAGTGGTTTTTCGGGATGCCACAATTCGACACCACTAACAATGGATCTCGCCCTCGAGATCCGCCTCATGGTACCGGAAGGAAGGTCGGCGATCTGAATCTTCTCGCTTCGTGCAGATCTTCGCGACACCACTAACAAGAGGTCGTTGTCCCTGTTCGTCGAGAGAGCACTCCGGAAAACAACGGACGAAGTTAAAGGTAAGGCCACCTCTAACTTCCATGGAAGGAGTAAAATTGCATCGATCCACTATTCAATGTACAGAAGCGAATGATAAGAGTAGTGGTATGGTCGCGACTCCATCCCGCACTCAAAGCATTACTCTGTACACGAATAGACAGATTATGCAACCAACCCTCAAGATTCAGACTGAAGATCTCGACAAGCGAGGTCCGGAAACAAAGGAGTGATGCAGATTCTGCATCGGAGCTGGCGTAGATGATGTTGTCGCGTCGGAAAACACCGGAAGGCACAAACAAAGAACAAAGAATGGTAACACCGTGGACGGATTCATCAGGCAGCTTGACACCGGATGGTGGAACACCGTTATCAAAGGAGGAAGCGAAACCCTGAAGGTACGACGGAACCCAACCACGAGAAATTCCTGGACTCGAAGAAAAGATAAGAGAGCAGATTCAAAACACGTCGAGATAAGAGGAGAATAGCAGAGGGGTAAGGAGTAAAATCAGACCTAATCAGAACTATCCAACCGATTTTCAAAAATAGTTTTGACACTCTACTTCGGCCGTTAGCTAGGTTATCCTACAGGCTGGACTTGTGGGGTATCGCAACTGCTGAGCTCTGATACCACTCTGTAACACCCTCAGAATCGGCCCTATGCAAGTTTTAGCAAAACTCGCCAAACCCGCATAGAAACGATTCGAAGGTGCCCACCAGGCACTTTCGTGCGGGTGGAAGACAAAGTAATAACATTACACAACAGTCCTCGATGGGACCCACAGAACAGATATATATACATCAGCGACTCAAGGAGTCAAGAATACAAATATAATAGACAAAGATCCAAATCACCTTGAAAATGACAGAGCGTCCGACTACGGACAAGATGCAAATGGGGCTAAGAGCCCTGAAGAATAACCAATGGCGTCCATAACCCGGCCCAGGCCAAGCCGGAAGGGTAACCCTGCTAACGGCGTCGATCTCAAAACCTGCTTAAACAAAAGGGGTGCCGACAAAGGGCAAAGGAAAAAGAAGGAGCGTCAGTACTGAGGCCAGTACACGGCGAGGCTAGAATTCGGCGGTCCTCGCCTACATCGGTATGGTGGACTGAAGCGGCAGCGGCAGAATGCACTAAACAACCTATAGAGACTCGATACAACTGGCGGATATCAGAGAGGGATAAGAATGACCTAACCGGATCCAACCTGAAGCTATTACCAAACAAACCCATCCTGGTGTTTCCCCCTCGAGACCAAACGAGGAAGTCAACCGAGGAACTCACACGGTTGGCAGTTTTAATTATTCAGTTATAGTTGTGGCACTTTACTAGTCAGGTTTAGATAATCATCCTGATAGAAATAAGCAGTGGGCACTTTTAATTGACCATTCCGTGACAGTTGCAGCACTTACTAGTCAGATACATTTAGCATGAGATAACCCCAAAACCTAGCAGTTGTTGGTACTTTTACTTAGCCATTCCGTTGTAGTGAAGCTGATTACTAATCATATCGGAACAAGTCAATTTAAAACAGTAAACTTTAGTTATAGTTGTCTATGATCAAGCACTGTGCTCCAAGTCGTCCATAACCGCGGACACGGCTTCTCGAAAAGATTAAACCCTGCAGGGGTGCACCAAAGTATCCACAGGCACTTCGACCCTTTTTGCCAGATCAGTTAACATACACCCATCGGTATGTCGGCGGGGCCTAAGTCACGACGTTCCCAGACCCAAAGCAAGCACGGGGGGCCACCCCACCGAGTCGACACCCGCAACGGAGTTGGCCGGTCTCCGAGACGGACTCAGGGTTTGGGTGGACGGCAGTGAGCGACAGTATGCCCCCAAACGGGGACTGTCGACACCGCGAAAACGTGTCCCGATCCTAAACAGTACACGTGCTATCTGTCGCACAATTTAAATAAAGCAGTAAGCATGGCATAAGTACAGGATAGTAAAAACACCTCAAACTAGTTTGTGGCCCCCAGTACAATACTTTGAAATCAGGTAATTATCAATGGGGGGCCCATATCTCCCCACCTGTGGTTAGCGCGCTCGATCTCGGAACAGGTGTCAAGAACTCGGGTCCTACGGGACACAAGTGGGCGGTCGGAAACCAAATCTTACCTATCACCCACCGATGCCTCTGCTTAATTCAATTTTAGTTGTTAAACAGGAATTAAAGTGAAACAATAATTAAAGCCATGATCATCTCCAACGTCAACATGCGGCAATTCTCCAACAATTGTGGTACTTGACGACAAGCAAAAACACTTGAGCAAGCGACTACGACACGCGGGTCCAACTATCTACCAAACAACAGGTAATAGGATGTGTCCAAGGCTATATATGGCTGCAAGGGATATCACGGGTACGAAATCTAGAGCATCGCAACACAGATAGCAATAGATCAACAGGAGGGAATAAATACTAGAAAGTAAGATAGGTAGAAAGGGGGAGATGCTCGCCTGAAAACATTGCCGAAGGGTTCATCCGAAGATCGGGGCGAAGCTCACATCAACTCAACGGCCTTATCCGCGAAGAAGCAAAACACTAGAAGAAACACCGGATGCAAGATTTAATACAACGACAAAAGATCGGCATGATGCATGTATGATGCATGGCATGGCAAGGTGCGGTGCAATTAGGTCATATTAAGAGGAACCGGGGTCCCGACAATTAATTAGATGGTTCAAGTTGTTTAGCTACCCCGCAATTTAAATGTTGTTTACCATGGCAAAAGATAGTACCGGGTTCGCTACACCAATTTAAATGAGGCCAATATAAGGCTAGATTTGCCCTCATATGGGCCCCATATTTAGTTATTAGGTGAATCGGCGAAAGGCCCCCAAACCAATGATATGCATGCGAGATGACAATTAAATATGCAACAAGTTGATATGTTATAAAATAGGATTCGAGGAAAAGGGGTCACACATCAGAGGGGGCTCGACGATCTTGGGTTCCGGGGTTCGGGGTTCGGCCTCGGGGTTCAGGGTTCGGCGGGTCCGTTCTCAGCGGGATCGTTCTCTCGTTCTCGGTAACGGGGCAGATCTTGCGTTCCGGGAAGATGTACTTGGCGGTCTCCGGCTCCACCCAGGTCGGGGCCGATCTTGTCGTCGCGAAGGTCTTGTCGGCCGGCGTATCGGGTCGGTCTTGGCGTCCGGGAAGCGGTACTTGTCACACCTGTGATCTTCGGGTGTTATGGCGACGATCTTGTCGTTTCGATGTCGGGGTCTCGAAAAACGGAGCGAAGCACTTGGCATTCCTTAGCGATCTAGGCGTCCTCTAGGGAAGACCATGTCGAGCCATCGGGTTGGTTTGGTCTTCGGGGTCTCGGTGTGCTTGGCTTCCATGAAGGAAACTTGGACTCCGACTTGTTGTCGATGGCAAACTCGTGTGGGCGTCGGGGATCTTGGTGGGGGTCGACGCACTCGTCAGGGGGTCGGTCTCGGTTTATCGGGTCCACGTGGAAGAACTTGGCGGCCTCGGAGTCCGATAACGGGTCTGGGCGGGACTTGGCGTCGATCAGCACTAGGAAGATCTTGGCGACACCGGGAGAGCGGGCAGCGGCCTCGGGCAGGTGCTACGGCAGGGAGGTGCTGCTGCGGGGCCCGGCGGCGGCGACCAGCGCGACGAGGTGACGCGGCGGCGGTCGAACGCAGGGAGGAGAGCTCCTGGGCGGCGGCGATGGGGATCCCGGGGCCCTCTGGCAGCGGTCGGCGGGCGTCGTGGAGGCGGCGAGGGGGTCGCAGAGGCGGGGCTCGCCGGCGGCGGTTGCAGCGACGGCCGGAGGGGGTCGGGCTCGGCGGAGGACGGATGCGGGCTCGCGGCGAGGTGGAGCAGGCGGGGCCTGGCGGAGGAGCAGGCGCTGACGGCGGGGCAGAGGTGGGGTCGCGGTGCGCGCCGGCGGCGGGGAAGGCCTGAGGGGTCCGGCGGCGGTTGCAGAGATGGAGGGAGAAGGTGGGGAGGCGGCGGAGCAGGGCCGCGCGGAGGGGGAGCAGACGACGGGGCGCGGGGAGGGTGGCCGGAGAGGATGCGCGGCGAGCGGGGTGGAGGAGCTCCGGGGCGGCGCGCTCGGCGGCGGCGGCGCGCGCCGGCGGGAGAGAGGGAGGGCGAGGTGGGAGCGGCGGCGGTAGCGGTGGGAGACGGTGACTGGGGAGGGGAGAGGAGAGAGAGAGAGCGGCGCGGGCGAGCGGAGCGGGAGGCGGCTCAGGCGAGCGGCGGAGCGGGGGAGCTGGGGCGGCGCGGGGCGAGCAGGCGACGGTGGAGGCGAGGAGCGCCGCGGGGCCGAGGTTGGGCGGCTCTGCAGGCGAGGCTCGCAGGCGGGCGCGGCCGCGCGGGCGCTCACGCCGGCCGGAGGCGGCGGCGCAGCGGAGGGGCGGGGAGCGCGCGACCGGAGGCGGGGTGGCGGGGTCGGGCTCGGCCGCAGACGAGCGCGGCGGCGGACGGTGGCGAGCGGGAGGGAGCGAGCGCGGCCCGGGAGGGGGACGCGGGCGGTGAGGGTGAGGGGCGTGGCGGCCGGAACCACGCGACGGCGGGGTCGACGGGGTGCGGCCCGGCGCGCCGGCGCGGGGAAGGGGAGGCGGAGCGGCGCCAGGGAGAGGGAGCAGGTGGACCGAGGGAGGGGGAGGGTGGAGGACGGGGCCTGGGAGAGACGGGCGGTGGGGCGGTTCGCGTGGGGGAGGAGAACGACAGGAGGGGGTCGGGTGGGTCCCGGCGGGCACAGGGGAACGGGGTGGACCGGGGAGGCTAGGACTGGGTGCGTGTAGGCGTGTGGGGACGGGGTGTGTGGGGCGCGTGGGTCCCAGGGGCAGGGTGGGGGCTGCGTGTGTTGCGAGCGTGGGTTGTGAGTTTGAGAGGGAGAGAGAGGGAAGGGAGAGAGGGGGTTGGGTGATGTGGCAGTTTTAGATTGGTTAGGGGGGAGGGTGAGAGTGAGGTGGCATGTTCTGATTGGGGGAGTGAGGTGGCCAGGGGGTGTGGGTAGACTAGTTGGTGAACTTAGGATTTAGAAGGGCAGGTGAATGGTGGACCGATTGTTAAACTGGGGGTGGTCGTTCGGGTCGGGACGGCCCGTTCGACTGCCCCCGCTAAAAATAAATTAAATTTTATTTGTTTTAAACGGGCCATATGCAAACCGATAGCGGCCAAAACAAAATATTCCGGGGACCCGGTTTTGATGTTTGAATAGAGAGGGGCGTTTAGAAAACAACACGGGCTTTGCAAACATAGTTTTATGCAAACAATGCAGGATGATGACGATGCAATGCACAAATTCAACGCGATTTTCTAGTAGTGGTTTTTCGGGATGCCACAAATATGCATGATGTCATGATGATGCACAAAGTAGTAACAACGAGCGATTTTCTAATATTGGTTTTACCCAGGGTGCTACAATTCGACACCACTAACAATGGATCTCGCCCTCGAGATCCGCCTCCTAGTACAGGGAAGAAAGCCGATGACCTGAATCTTCTCACTTCGTGTAGATCCTCGCGACACCACTAATAAGGGTTCCTTCTTCATCTTGAAATCAGCGACACCACCAACAAGGGCTCGTTGTTCTCGTTCGTCGAGAGAACACTCCAGAGAAACAAAGACGAAGGTAGAGGTATAAAAAGATAAGGCCACCTCTCACTTCCATGGAAAGAGTAAAATTGCATCGATCCACCGACTCAATGTACAAGAGCGAATGATAAGAGTAGTCGGATGGTGATCAGTCCATCGCGCACCCAAAGCATTACCCTGCACATGAATATGAGAACAATGCAACCAACTCTCGGAATCAGACTGAAGATTTTGACAAGCGAGGTTCGAAAACAAAGGAGGGATCGAGATTCTCATCAGATCTGATGTAGATGACTTCGTCGCGAAGGAAACACCAGAAGATACAATGAAAATTTTTAGTGGATTTTCGGTCCACTGAAAGATACAACAGAGGAAAGATTCATCAGATAGAATGAACGTCGGATGTTGAAGCACCGTTAAAAGAGTATGGAAGCGAAACCCTGAAGGTACGACGAAAACCCAACCACGAGAAATCCTGGACTCGAAGAAAAGATAAGAAAGCAGATTCAAAACTCGTTGAGATAAGAGGAGAATAGCAAAGGGGTAAGAAGTAAAAGAAGACCTAATCAGATCAATCCCACCGATTTTCAAAATAGTTTTGTAACTCTAAGACGTCCGTTAGCTAGGTTATCCTACAGGCTGGACCAGTGAGGTATCGTAACTGCTGAGCTCTGATACCACTCTGTAACACCCTCAGAATCGGTCCTATGCAAGTTTCAGCGATTCCTGCCAAACCCGCATAGAAACGGTTCAAAGGTGCCCACCAGGCACTTTCGCGCGGGTGGAAAACGAAGTAATACCCTTACACAATAGTCCACGATGGAACCCACAGAACAGATATATACAACAACGACTCAAAGAGTCAAGAATACAGATATACAATACAAAGATCCAAATCACCTTCAAAACGATACAGCGTCCGAGTACGGACAAGATGCAAATTGAGCTAAGAGCCCTGAAGAATAACCAATGGCGTCCATAACCCTGCCCAGGCCAAGCCGGAAGGGTAACCTTGCTAACGACGTCGATCTCAAAACCTGCTTAAACAAAATGGGTGCCGACAAAGGGCAAAGGAAAAAGAGAGCGGTCGGTACTGAGGCCAGTACATGGTGAGACTAGAATTCGGCGGTCCTCGCCTACATAGGTATGGTGGACTGAAGCGGCAGCGCAGCATGCACTAAACAACCTATAGAGACTCAATACAACTGGCGGCTATCAGATAGGGATAAGAAGACCTATTCGGATCCAACCTGAAACTATCACCAAGCATACCCATCCTGGCATTTCCCCCTCGACACCAAACGAGGAAGTCAACCGAGTAACTCACACAGTTGGCCGTTTTATTTATTCAGTTATCGTTGCAGCAATTACTAGTCAGGTATAGATAGTCATCCTGATATAATAAGCAGTGGGCACTTTTAGTTAACCATTCCGTTGTAGTTGTAGTACTTACTAGTCAGATGCATATAGCATGAGGCATCCCAAAACCCAGCAATTGTTGGTACTTTTATTTAGCCATTCCGTTATAGTTGCAATACTTACTAGTCAGATACAATGGTAGCAGGCGACAACCCAAACAAGCAATTGTTGGCACTTTTATTTAGCCATTCCATTATCGTGAAGCTGATTACTAGTCATTATAAAGTCAAATTTATAGCACTACTTTAGTTATAGTTGTCTATGATCGAGATACTGTGCTCCAAGTCGTTCATAACCGCGGACACGGCTTTCAGAAAGTTTTACCCTGCAGGGGGGCACAAATAGCAACACACGCACGATCAACCTCGGGAAAAACCAAATAAAACCCAACGAGGCATCACGACAGAGCAATTGCAAGATTCATATAAATTTCAGGGGGCCACCCCACCAAGCTACCCGCGACGAAGTTGGCCGGCTCCGAGACGGACCCAGAGGTTTGTGCCAATGGCTGTAAACGACCAGGAACCCGAAAGTGTGACTGGGCTTGTCGATACCGCGAAAACATTCCACATTTGTTCCTAAATAGTACAGGGGCTCCACGCGCAATCGTAAATAAGCAGTAAAGCATGGCATAAGTACAGGATAGTAATAAAGCCCCAAACTACTTTGTGGCCCCCAAGAAATAAATATGACTCAAGCTCTGGCTAGGGGGATTCATGGTCCCACATGCGGATAGTGCGAATATTCAAAGAACAGGTATCAAGTACTCGGGGTCCTACGGGACACAAGTGGACGGTTAAAAAACAAATAACATCTATTGCCCACCTGTTCCTCTGCATTATTTACTTACTTCAATTTTAGTTATTAAACGGTAATTAAAGTTATAATCATCTCCAACATAAAGCATATGACTCTTCCAACAACTGTGGTACTTGACGACACGCAACAACACTTGAGAAAGAGACTACGACACGCAAGTCCAACTATCTACCAAGCAACAGGTAATAGGATGTGTCCAAGGTAATATAAGGCTGCAAGGGATATCACGGGTACGAAAACTAGAGCATCGCAACACAGATAGCAATAGATCAACAGGAAGGAATAAAGACTATAAAGGTAAAATAGGTAGAAAGGGGGAGAATGCTCGCCTGAAAACATTGCCGAAGTTTCATTGGGAATCAGGTCGACACTCGCATCAACTCATCGTCCTAATCCGTGAAGAAGCAAAGCACTAAAAGAATCACCGGATGCACTATTTAATACAACGGCAGAAGATCGGGCATGATGCATGTATGATGTATGACATGGCAAGGATGCGATGCATTAGGCCATATTAAGCGGAACCGGGGTCCCATCAATTAATTAGGTGTTTCATGTTGTTTAGATACCCTGCAATTTAAATGTTGTTTTAACAAGGAAAAACATGGCATCGATTCGCTACACAAATTTAAATAGGGCCAATTTAAGACTAGAAAAGCCCACATATAGCCTCCATGTTTAATTATGAGGTGAATCGGCATAAGGCCCCCAAACCACACAAAAAGTGCGCAATATGATCAATTTATATGCAACAGGCGACAAAGTCATATATTATAAAAATATGAAGGTCTCGGATAGGGATCACACATGGGTTCGGCGATCTTGGGGGTTCCGAGGGTTCGACAGGTTCGAGGCTTCAGATCCGAGGCTCCGATGAGTAGATCTTGCGCTGATTCATCGGTCTTGTTGTTCCATGTTGACGATCTTATGGTCCGAATACAAAGGGTGCGATCCTTGGATCCATGACAGCGTTCATTGAGTTCTGAATTCAATTGTCGGTGGCGGTCTTATGTGGGTTTTGATGGTCTGCCGACTTCAGTCTCGGTCCCTCGCGAATACGATCACTGCAACCAACAGATCTTATGTTCGAAAAGAACACGGACAGAACTTGCATCAGCACCCGAACAACATAGGCACAAAAACAACTCACGTGCCCGCAGATGAGGACAGAGGACTCACTGTAGATACAAACTACCACCGATGGGAAGAGGCGAGGACGGAGGCAGGATGCGACATAGGCGAGGAGGCGCCACGGAGGATGGCCCACGGCAGGGTGAGGCGTGCTCGGCCGCTGGAGGAGGGGAAAAGCCTGGAGGCGAAGGCCATAGCGGTAGGACCCCTGGAGGCGAAGGCCTTCGCAGATGGGGAGGCGGAAGCCGGGAAACGGGGGACCGCGCAGGAGGGGGCGGCGGCGGCTCGCAGAGCTCCTGGCGGCGGGGCACCATGCAGCCGGCGAGAGACGAGCCGAAGCGGAAGCTGGCGGCCCCGGCGGGCGACAGCACGGAAGAGGGCTCGAGTGGGCGGCCACGAAACTCGCGAGGCCGCGGGGAGGCGAGCAGGGCTTAGCAGCGAGGTGGTTGGCCAGAGACGGCGTCGGGAAGAGAACGGCCGAAGACGAGGCGAGGAGGCGGGCGCATGGCGGCAGCAGGAGATGAGGACGACGGGGTTGGGGACGGGTTACCAAGACGGGGAGGAGGCGTCCGCTGGAGGGGGGGGGTCGAGCTCGCGTGCTTGAGCCCCAGGCGGCGGCGCTACCCTACAGGAGGAGGCAAGCGGGGGTCAGACGCGTCGAGGGAGACGAGCGAGAGGTGGGGGGATCGCTATCGTGGTGGGGCCAGTTTCACAGAGGGGTTGCAACAGGAGGGTGGCCTCGCGCTGGAGTGGATTGGGGTGGCGTCGGTCTCATGCGATGGTGGGTGGTTGCGTGGCTGTGTGGTGTGACAGGGGCATGTGCGTGTGTGCTGTGTTGTGGGTTGCCGCGCGGGTGGTGAGTGGCGGCGGCGGGGAGGAGGGATGTGGTTGGAGGGGTAGGATTAGGGTTTGGGGTAGGTAGTTGAGGGTTAGCCGGTCACAGTTTTTGACTAGTGGGGTTGTAGGTGGTCCGGTTGGTTGGGCTTTTGGGCCTGGCCGACTGGACTGCCTCCTCCACAAAATTAGGTTTTATTTATTTTATTTACTTTTAAATATCCTTTTGAAAAAATAGTTTAGGCAAATAAAAGATCCAGGCGGACCGAGGGTTTGATTTGAAATAAAAGACGGGGATATTTATAAAACAAATATAGGCTTTTAGAGAAATAGTTTAGTGTAGAAATATGCATGATGTCATGATGATGCACAAAGTAGTAACAACGAGCGATTTTCTAATAGTGGTTTTACCCGGGGTGCTACAGGCAAGGAAACCTACTTTTGTAGGAACAATTAACACTGGACGTGCTTTTTCTCGTAACATGCAGGGGATCTTAGCCTCCGTTCCAGACTTCAGATCCTTCCCTGAGGAAGTGGAAGCCCTTCGAACCACTGACGAGTTTTGTGATAAGTATCGTGCTTTGAGGATGAAGGTGGATATACATCAAGAGGAGAATGACATGCTTCGTGAGATGCTAGAGGGTTTTCTGACCCTAATAAGGGAACACCACCACCTCCGAAGGAGTAATTCATCATCAGGTTTGGCATCCCCTTGGCTTGTTCCAAGCTCGGGGGAGTGCAGCGGTATCACATCATTATCTTTTATCTTTTACCTTTTTAGTGGATTCATATCTTTGGTAGAGAAGTTATCTTATAGGTTGGTTTGCATGTGGAAGTATCTCTCCTTTAGTTGATTATATATGTATCCCTTGGTGTGAGTGCCTTTATTGAATATTAATGAGAAGTTTCATCCTTTACTTTTTGCACTTCTTATTTTAGATTGCAATCTCTATTATATGATTGACCTTGTTGATCAGTATTGTATCACTTTGGGAGCATAAAGTAGATCTAAATTGGTTTTGGCAAACCGAGATCTGGTCAGTAGCAACACTTTTTGAGGTTTGAAAGAAAAAGAGAAAAATCTTACAGGTATTTTGTATCATTTATTTTCTTTCTTGATTGGCTCATAAGCTTAGTATTCTTTATTTAAGATCTTTTGTGTCTTCAAGGAAGATTGCATGTTTGGCTTTATCACTTGTAAGTTTGCTTGTTTCTTTCAACTCTTTTGCTTGATACCCAGCCTTGCTAGCCAAAAACCTGTTTTGAGAAGGCATACTTCTCATTTTTCCAATCCCTTTGAACCAAAACCTGTGCCACTTGTGTCCACCATATCTACCTATTAACATTATTGCTATTCCAAGAAAATTCTCAAGCTTCATCTATCTTTCGAATTAAAAACTATTTTGTTATGTGAAAACTAGTTAGTAAAGCTCTCACGAACTTGATGGCACACCTTATTTTATTGCCCCTAATAGACTTGAACCATTGTGTCATCGAAGTTGTATATGCTTGCATCTATACGTTGGGATTAGCAGAACCGTGCTGTCATAGGGAATGCTTTCAACACTTATGGATACTCATCCAGTTGACATCATGCTCCTTTGTTTGCGGATGTCATCGGTGTGAAATAAAGAGGGAGCTTGTAAGTCCATGGAGTGATGTATGTGTGTTAGAGAAACGCCTGGGACACTAGCCTAAGCCATGCCTAATCATGGTGGAAACTTGCAGCATCACCATAGTGAGAAATCTATGAATCATCCTTAATAAAAAGCTATGCACATAGTAAATAAAAAGATCGCTGAGATGCTCATTGTCTGCTTGCTTGCCTTGTCATTTTGGTTATGGGATAGCTCCTGTACCATGTGCAAGGGGTACCCCATTGGCGGTTCTTTATGATACACATGTACTTACAATGACAAGAACTTACCGGCGACTAGAGTTGAGTAGCATGAGGAGCGGCCCTCGTTTTCAAGGGACATGAGATTGCCAACTTATATTTCGTCAAGCATATACTCCATATTTGTTCACTTTAACCTTAATCATCTCAAGATGCTTATGATAGGGGCAATGAGGGCTCAAAGCTAGTAAGTACCATAATCTTTTGGAAGCTCTTTATGACTTGAAATCCCTGCTTCCCTCTATGAAGGGAACTTTCTCCTATTTTCTAAGTTGAGTCAGTAAACCTACTTCCTCTCTATCTCCAGCAAGCATTTGAGTTGTTGTGTTTCAATCATTCATATGATGATTTATTCAATCATGTTCTCTATCTTCCTTGTTTGCACAAGACTCTTATCTATTGAGTATTACTTTGAAAGCCATCATTGTGAAAAACCTTTTATGCTTGAGCAAAGAGTACTCCTATTGTAAAACTTCTTCAAAAGCTTTTTGTGAAACTGTTTGCCTACTGTTCTCTGACCAGGAACAAAGATTGCCAATTCCAATTATGATTTATCTTTATGCATCTCTATTGTGAATCCTCTACTTGTTGCAAGCTAAGTTACATAATGGTGAGTTGCCTTCTTTTATAAGTTGTGTAATGGAAAGTGTGATGCTTCTTGTCCGTATTCTTTTATCGACACTTCACTCCATAAATCTGTGGACATGTTTACTGAGTTCAGTTTTTCGCTTGGGGACAAGCGAAGGTCTAAGCTTGTGGGAGTTGATACGTCCAATTTGCATCACCTTTCTATATCATAATTTGCCTCTATTCATTGATATGTGTCTTATTATGAGGTGTTACTTATGTCTTTTCCTCTGTTTTTGCATGTTGGGTGATTCTTGGAGGATGAGCTACTGGAGTTAGGATTTTGATGGAAAAAGAGGTGTTTTGATGCAATTTCGCGAAGATCAGAAAAATACTAGAAAAATATTGGAAAATTATATTTTCCCAGAAGACGAAGGAAGCCAGAAGGAGAGGCGTAGCTGGGCCACAGGGGGACCACACCCCTCAGGCACGGGTCCCCTTCCCCGCTCCTAGGGGAGGTGTGGCCCACCTGGCCGGCCTCCGACTCCGCCCTGTCGCATATATCTTCCTCTCAGAACCCTAATACCAGGGGAGCGACCACAGAAAGATTTTCGCCGCCTCTACGGGGCGGAAAACACCGAGAGAGAATGAGCTCTCCGACAGACAGATTTCTGCCGAGGAAATTCCTTCCCGAAGAGGGGAGATCGCCGCCATCAACACCGTCACCAAGCCAGACTTTATCGGGATCGTCATCATCATCATCATCCACACCATCATCTCCACCGGCACCGTCATCACCACTCCATCCCGCTATAACAATTGTGTTGGATATTGCATTAGTTCTTAGGGGAAATTTTCCCGGTGTTGATTACTATTGTAGTTGATGCTTGTGAGTGGAACCATTGGATTATTGTTTATGTTCAGATTGTTATCCATCACCATATCATCTTTGATCTTGATCCATATGATGTCTTGTGAGTAGTTCGTTTAGTTCTTGAGGACATGGGAGAAGTCATGTTGTTAGTAGTGGATTTGTGTTGAGTTATTATTCAATGGTTTAGCATTTAAGTTGTGGTGCTATTCTTCTATTGGTGTCATGTGAACGTCGACTACATGATACTTCACCATTTATGGGCCTAGGGGAATGCATTGTGTATTTGGCTACTAATTGTGGGGTTGCCGGAGTGATAGAAACCTGGACCCCCGTTAGGACACCTTTGCACAAGGGAGTGTAGGATCTCAGAGTTTAAGGTTGTGGTTAGGTTTATATCTTAATTCATTTCATGTAGTTGCGGATGCTTGTAGGGGGTTTAATCACAAGTATGTATTAGTCCAAGTAAGGTCGGTACATTAGCATAGGTTCACCCACACAACACTTACAACACCAAAGAAGAGTACTTAGCTATATGAAGCGAAAGAACTTGACAGAATTCCCATGTGTCCTCGAGAACATTTGGTCCTTATAAGTATTTCCACTGGCTTGTCCTTTGCTAAGAAAGGATTGGGCCACTTGCTGCAATTGTTCGTTGTCTTTATTACTTGCACTTTGTTTCTTTGCTTTATCAGGAAACCCCTAAAAATCTGGTTGCTAAGTATTTATAGAGATTTCCTGCTCCATGCCACTAGTCAACACGTTCTTCTCCTCGCTGGGATCGACACTCCTATTTATCGAAAGTACTACGATACACCCCCTATACTTGTGGGTCATCAGGGTGTATGTCTCTCCTACTATAGCCAATATCTGATTTACAACGAGTTGCCAATAATTTGATTATCATCATTGTGGTTCCATGTTCATAGGTGAGAACGGTTCTATCTCTGAAATCCCTTAGCCACGTAAAACTGCAAAAGATAAATTAGAGGCGTCTAGTTTTTTGGTTTTGCCGGGCAAGTACTATGATATGCGATGTCTACGCACTTCTATTATTGTAGACAGTTGTTGGGCTTCCAAGGGCAGAGGTTTGTAGAATAGTAGCAAGTTTCCCTTAAGTGTATTACCCAAGGATTATCGAACTCAGGGAGGAAGTGGTCAAAGGTATTCCCTGTCAATCAATCCTGCAATCAAGATACAAGAAGTCTCTTGTGTCCCCAACACACCCAATACACTTGTCAGGTGTATTGGTGCACTAGTTTAGCGAAGATATAGTGAAATACAAGTGGTAACGGTGCCAGAAAAGAGCTTCTGACTTGTTGTTGACGTGGGAGATACTAAAGGAAAACTGAAATAAAGATGGAACCAAGCAAACATGCAACAGATCTAGATACAAACGGTGTTTCAATGCTTAGAAACAAGGCCTAGGGATCATACTTTCACTAGTGAACACTCTCTCATATAAATATCTTCTCTTAATGATACTACCCTGAACTACTCTCCGGTTGACTCTAATCCACGGTAGGCCTACAAAAGCACACCTCAAAGTCCGCCTTCCCCATCTAGATAAGCCCACACTGTCACCTTGAGGGCTAGATGGTTCCAACAAACACCACAATTTCATAAAGACATCCAACTCCAAATATAACTCATGAATATATATATGTAATTTAGCTTAAGTGCCACACACACGGCGCACACGCTGTCACTATCACACACATGGGGAAAATCATAGATATATTAAAGCACGATGAGTATTTATGTAACCTCTAGCCTAAGTGCCACCACGGTATGCACGCTGTCGCTTACATACACGTGGGGAGACCTAGATATCTATTAAAACACTTGAGTAGCAGAGTATATATACTTGATTACAAAGATCATGACCACATAGATACCAGTAGAGCCGTTAGCCTCGAGGAAGAACTACTCCCTCCCCATCATGGGAATCAGCAACAGCGATGGAGATGGTGGTGGAGATCGATGGAGATGGCTCCGGGGGCACTTCCCCGTCCCGGCAGGGTGCCGAAACAGAGACTTTCTGTCCCGCGAATCTCCCCTTCGGTGGTGGCGGCGCTGCGGAACTTTTTGTGGCTTACTGCTCGATCATTTAGGGTTTTTGGGTCGGAGGCTTCTTATAGGCGAAGGAGGCAAGGTTGGTGGAGGGCCAGGGGCCCACACCCCCTATGGGCGCCACCAGGGATGGCCCACGCCCACCTAGGGTGTGGCCACCCTGGTGTCCTCCTCCATCTCTGCGTCGTGGTTCCGTGTTGCTCCGGGAAAAATAATTACTTTGGCTTTTGTCCCGTCCAATTCCGAGAATATTGATTTTCTACCTTTTTCGGAACCAAAAACAGAAGAAAACATGCAACTACCACTGTGGCATCTTGTTAATAGGTTAGTACTAGAAAACATATAAAAACACCTCAAAGTGTAGACAAAGCAAAGAAAAGTAGATACTAAACAAGCATGGAACATCAAAAATTATAGATACGTTTACGACGTATCAAGCATCCCCAAGCTTAACTCCTGCTCGTCCTTGTGTAGGTAAGTGATAAAAAGAATAATTTTTAGGTGACATGCACCATCAAAATCAAGATCAAACCATTTGCAAGCATTGAAAGCTGGGATTAAAGAACTCTAAACATGAGCATGAAAGATGGAGTTCTAATAGTAAGACAAAGTAACTATGCATGCAACATGAAAGGTTACAAACAAAGATCATGAATACCAATGCATTGAAAGACGTTTGTTTGTTTCACATATAGAAAACATAGCATAGTGGCATTCAGCTTGTCCCTCATGGAGTAGCAAATAGATGCATAGGACACCTTCAAAGTTCATAAGAGTGACTAGATACAAATAGTTCAAGAACAAGCAATATCAACAATATGAATCAATCAATAAGTTTTGGGACAATGCACATAGAACTAAGAATGGGAACTATGCTCTCTTAATTGGTGCCTAAGGATAGAAGGTGGAGACTCAATATAATGGTGGAAGAAAGGCCCTTTATATGGGAAGCAGGGATTTCGAGTTTCAAAAAGAGCTTCCAAAAATTATGGTACTTGTTAGCTTTCATCTCTCATTTCCCCTATCATAAGCATCTTGAAGTGATTAAGGTTAAAGTGAACAAATTATGGAGTATATGCTTGACAAAGTATAAGTTGGCAATCTCTTGTCCCTTGAATACGAGGGTCGCTCCTCATGCTACTCAACTTTAGTCACATGTAAGTTCTTGTCATAGTAAGTACATGTGTATCATAGAGAACCGCCAACAGGGTACCCCATGCACATTATACAGGAGCTATCCCATAATCAAAATGACAAGGAAAGCAGACAATGATCAACTCAACAATCTAATGGTGCTTTTTTCTCTCTTTCCTCTTTTCAGTATGTCTCTTTTTTTATAAGAAGAAAGCTTCATAGATTGCTCAGTATGGTGATACTGCAAGTTTCCACCATGATTAGGCATGCCTTAGGCTAGCGTCCCATGCGTTTCTCTAACACACATACATAACTCCATGGACTTACAAGCTCCCCTTTTATTCACACAGACGACATCCATAAACAAAATAGCATGATATCAACTGGGTAGATATTTACATGTGTTGAAAGCGTTCCCCGTGACAACACGGTTCTGCTAATTCCCAACTTATAAGTGCAAGCATATACAACATAGATGACACAATGGTTCAAGTTTATTAGGGGCGAGAAATATAAAGTGTGCCATCAAGTTCGTGAGAGCTTTAATCACTAAGTTTTCACATAACAAAGAGACTTTTAAATTGGAAGATAGATGAAAACAATAATATACTTGGAATGGTGTAACACACCATGCATAGGAATTTATAGTGGACACTTTGGAATAACTTTGTTTCTTGGGAGTTGGATGCATGAGTAGACCTTACTCATACAAGTGGAGGCTAGCAAAAGACTGGGAGAGACCAACTAAGAGAGCAATAATGGCCATAATCATGCAAAGCGACAAAACATTACTAATCAAAGCATAAAGTGGTACCACAAGTCAAAAACTAAATGATCATATAGGCTATGGTGACTTGTTCATAGTCATAACATGATGTGAGCATGTGCCAAGTCAACGCAAATAAAGCATCAAAGGAGAATACCACAATATTATGCTTTTGTATGCTAAAACAACGCATGATTCCTTCAAGGCACATTAAGCAATCTCAATTGTTTGGAACAATTCATGCTACAAAAATAATCACTAAGAATAAGGTCAAAACAACACCTAGCATGACATGCTAAAGTCTAAGTCACAGTCAAAACAGGCTCCTTTTGTACCACTTAATCATGAAGCTTACTACTCTTTTTCCAACACCAATCAACTTATTTGAAACAACTCACGAAGATAATAATCAATAAATATCAGTGAGATTGTCTCATAAATCCACAAAGAAGAACTAAAAAGTTCTAAGCTGAAAGCATAAGAAAACTAAGGCTAAACACAGTGCTAGCAAAAGTGAACACTCACAGAACAATAAGAATGAAAACTAGAGTGTTCTAGGCAATGAAAACAGAGTGTGTCTCTCTCCAAAAGAAGTGTGTTCTGACCAACCAACTTATTCAAGCAAACTAAGCAAACAAAAACCAAAAACGAAAACTAAGACGCTCCAAGCATAACACAATTGTGCATGAAACAATAAAAACGAAGTGTCTAGAAAGACCTGAGATTTTTATTGATGACGAAGGGGATGCCTTGGGAATCCCCAAGCTTTTATTCTTGTACCTCTTGAATATTTATTGTGGTGACATGGGGTGGCATCCCCAATCTTGAGCTTTTGTCCATTCTTTATTGTATTACATCATTCTTTCACTACACCTGAAAATTTTCCTTCATACAGAACTTCACACAATCTTCATTAGCAACATTAGTGTATTCAAAAGATAATAGACCTTTGGTTTAGCTTTATAATAGAAAATCTTTCTCTAAAGACATAATCTACTGTAGCAATTCCCTCAAAAATCTCAATTTCCCAAAAATAACCCAAAAAGGAATTAATAAGAAGCAAATGCAAATAATGGCAGAAATCTGTCAAAACAGACTAGCAGGTAGAAACCGATTTTTTAAAAGACCTTATGTTGCTCAAATCAAAAGGTGTTGAACTAACTAAAGTTATCTAACATACTTGGGGATTTATTCAGAAAATATCAGCTCAATCCGACTTACAGAGATTTTACATGAATTTTTATGGTGGAGCACAAAAATATATTTCGGGACAACAACTCCCCAAATCTTACTTCCCTCGCATTAGAGGTTATTCTTGTCACAAAAAGCAAATAAAAAGGATAAGGAGAGGTTATTACAGAAGTAATAAGTTCCAAGACTCAATAAAAACTTTTGGGTTTTCTCCCAATAGTAATTTTCTTTAACGCCTTTAAGTTAGGCTTGATAATTTGAGAAGATGTTCGCATAAGAAATATGAATTGAAGTAAAAGAGAGCATCAAGAAGCAAATTCAAAACACATTTAAGTCTAACCAACTTCCTATGCATAGGAATCTTGTAAAGAAACAAGTCATGAAAGCACAAAGCAACAATCATAGGAAAGCAAATCAAGTGCAGCTTCAAAATTTTCAACATAAAGAGGGGAAACTTAATATTGATGAGATACATAAGACCATGTTTCCCTCTCTCATAATAACTTTCAGTAGCATCATGAATAAATTTAACAATATATCTATCACATAAAACATTCTTATCATGAGCCACATGCATATAATAATTATTACTCTCCACATAAGCATAGTCACTCTTATTAATCGTTGTGGGAGCAAATTCAACAAAATAGCTATCATTATTATTCTCATCACCATAGTCATCAAATATAGGAGGCATATTGTAATCACAATTAATTTCCTCCTCAATAGTAGGTGGACTGAAAATATCATAGTCATCATTGTAATCATCATATATTGGAGGTTTGGCATCATCATAAGCAATAGAATTGCTATCTTCCAAGGCAGGGGAACTAAAAAGATCATTTTCATCAAAACTAGCTTCCCCAAGCTTAGACTGTTCCATAGCATTAGCAATAATGGTGTCCGAAGGATTCATACTAATAACATTGCTATTAGCATGCAAATAAAGTTCCATAGGTTTTTTAATTTTCTCTTAAAACACTTCATGTCCTAACTCAAGATAAATACTATAAAGCTCTCTAATTGTTTTGTTGTTTTCCATTAAGCCTAACTAGTGAAAACAAGAAACAAAAATACAAAATTGCAAAGTCTAAAAGAAATAACTTCGAGCACTCACACCGGAGGATGTGAGTACCTTTTACCTTACCTCCCCAGCAACGGCGCCAGAAAATAGCTTGATATCTACGCACTTCTATTCTTGTAGACAGTTGTTGGGCCTCCAAGTGCAGAGGTTTGTAGAACAGCAGCAAGTTTCCCTTAAGTGGATTACCCAAGGTTTATCGAACTCAGGGAGGAAGTGTTCAAAGGTATTCCTTCTCAAGCAATCCTGCAATCAAAATACAAGAAGTCTCTTGTGTCCCCAATACACCCAATACACTTTTCAGGTGTATAGGTGCACTAGTTTGGTGAAGAGATAGTGAAATACAAGTGGTAACGGTGCCAGAAAAGAGCTTCTGACTTGTTGACATGGGAGAGACTAAAGGCAAACTGAAATAAAGATGGAAGCAAGCAAACATGCAACAGATCTAGATACAAACTGTAAGATCCCTCCCTTTATAAAGGTAAGGATCCCTGTGATTGCAATGCTAGTCCCTGGATCAATGCTAGCATCCATAGTTTAAGATGAAGTACACAGAAACAAAGGTCACTATTACATATCATTCCAGAGACAAACATAGTATTTTACAAACTCCATGGCCATAGGCCTAATACAAGAGTTCAAATATATAATAAGATAAATAAGTCTTCATCTTCATGTGCCACAGGCAAGCATGTTGAGTGTAGACTCATAACCCCTAATCATCATCAGAATAACCTGCAACATCACAAGTTACAGCCACAGTGGGTCAATACATTGGAATAGTATTGGCAAGTGATACCTTAGTATAATATTAGCATCTAGATACTACATGAATTTGGCTAAGTGTAGCTTAGGCTTGCTTTGCTCAAAATAGATTTTTCCTATTAGTTGAAAACACTAAGTTTTTCTTTGACAAAACTTTCCCAAGGAATCACCAATAGAAATTGGTGAACCTTCAACCTTGTTTAACCACAAGTTCTAACTTAGAAAATTGGGATGAGGAGATTCTTGATAGATTCCATGTCTTGATGCTCAAGTTGTCCAATAACAGGGACATGGCTAAGTACTTAGATTCTTCCATCTGCAGAGGTTGTGCACTTTCCCCACAAGACTTGATTTTCACCAAGACTGGACCTTTCAGAAGCCTTCCCTTAAACCAAATGGACGCGTTCCAACCTATCATCCCACTACCACCGACTTTCCAAATGGCTAAGTTATTGCAACCTATATGATCCAGGCAGAGCCCATATTGCCATGTGGCTGCACTAGAAGCTTCTTAACATTTGGCATCTCAAATCCCTTTGTTCCTGGGTGGCTTTCCACAAGTGAGATACACAAGGTAAACCATAGAAATGGGCCTTGTGTAACCACTCAACACAAACCAATCTTTCCATTCCACCCAGGTGTTTCATTCACTTAGTTGTTTTATTAAGCAAAGCATAAGTCCAAAGACTTAGAAATATTTCTCATAGCATGATTATATAAACCACCCTTGGTTGCTAATAGCTAGGCTAAGCATGGCAAAGGCAAGTATCATAACTTAGAGGAAATTCTAATATTGCTACAGCTACTAGGATTTCCCAACATAACATATAACAACTTGGCAAACTAATCATGCAAGTCCTATACAAAATATTTCTAATGCATAGGTATAAAATATTGGGACAGAAAAATGTAGCACCACTTGCCTTGGTAGTTTGGGGAGTTGCAACAATCTTCACAATCACAATCACTATTAGCACCAAAATTTACACATAAAATAAGGGCACCAAAATCACATAACAAAATATATACAAACAAAAATATATGAATGCATGCAAAATGACATGTGATGATTTCCTACACCAAACAAGACAAGTATACAGTACTGAATCATAAAAAAGTCCAAAAGACACCAAATAAACTTTATTTGATCAACAAATCATTTTCAAATAATTACTATACACAAATTAAGCCTACAAATGTTTATGTAAAAACAACCATTTTTACAGAGGCAAAACATTAAACACATTGCATAAACAAAAAGGATTTTCTCTCATGATTCCAATAATATAAAATTTGTAAAATTTGGACGTGTGGATCAAAAGTTATGAATTTTACAAGTTTGATTAACTAATAGATCAAATTTCTGTTTTAAATTTAAACTTAGGCCACGCGGCGCTCTCTGATTCGTCGGTACCGCTTCGCACGGATCGACCAGTGTGGACCGCACGATCTAAATGAAATCGCACGGCCAGATCTGACTCGTACCCCTTCGTTAAGTGATTCTATCTCACGCGTTAGATCTAGATCCAACGGCTCGCGATCAAACGACCAAGTATCGGTGGCGCTGGCGACGGTGGCGCGGCGGCGACGCTCTGTCAGCGATGCTCCGGCGAATACAGGAGAGGCTGGGGTGTGTGGCGTGGCTTACCAAACTCGCAAGGTTACGAGGAAGCTCAACGTGGCAGTAGTTTGTCGAGGGGCGCACGGACGCAGCGGCAGGACCTCGTTGGAGTTGCTGGCGGCGTCGGGTTCGTGCAGACGGTGACGTTGACGACGTTCGGGATCGCCCTAGCACAAGCCAGTGGTGTTAGCAGTTGCGCAAGGACACGATGGATCTGATAGCATGCATGCGAGGTCAAGGGGCGCTCGGATTTTACCTAAATTGTTTGTGGGAGTTGAGCGGCGGCTCTGGCGTTTGCGGGCGTGAACGAAGACGGCGACCTGGGTCACGAGCGGGCACACCAGGTGTGTCAGCAGATGCACAAGGACACGAGGGTCATGCTCATTTGAACCAGAAGCAGAGGGGCGGTCGGAGCTCACCGTAATCGCTTGCCAGAGCTCGTCGGGCAGCGGCGGTGCAGTTCGAAATACTGGCAGCCTGGTGGCGAGGTGAGTGTGCTGTGTGGGGGGAAATGACCGCGGTGGCGAGGTGATTAAGTATCCAGGAGGGGCGAGGGAATTACGTAGTGGTTCAATGCCAATTAAGCGAGGAATCAATGCGGCGTTTCTGGAGGAAACGGCGGTGGCGACGGAGTCTGCGCGCGCGGGGTGGAGAAGAAGATGCTGACCTGGCGCGGGCCCAGTGGCAGCATCTGCGGGGCAGAGCGGGTGCGGGTGAGAGAGAGAAGGGGGAAACCCGGGTGGGCTGGCTTTTGGGCCATTTCTGCTGTTGGGCTGGAAAGGTGGCGCCAGGCCCAGTTCTGTTTTCTAACTCCTTTTCTTTTTCTATTTTGATTTTCAGGAAACTATTTCAAATGAATTTAAAATCATTTGAATTCCAAACTTTTCTGGACTTTTGTAAAATGCAACCTTCACATTTTTGGGCATAAAACCATGCTGCCTTGCTGGACTAGTTTGGTTCCTTTTGAAAATTCAAAAATAAACAGTGCCTTAGTACAAGATTTAATGAAGATATATAAATGGTTTAAAACCATATTTTGTTTTTGGAAATTTTGTTCAATCTTTGAAACTCATCAAACAATCCTATGATCACACAAAAATGGTTTTAAAACAATTATTCTCTCACTAGAGAGTAACATTGGATCAAAGCTTGTTCACATGAAATAATAGCACCCAAATTTTCTGTTTCTTTCAAAGGAGTTTGAAATTGAACCCTAAATGAATATGCATGCATGGATGATATGCAAAGCTTTGAAAACATGATTTTTGGGATGTTACAAATCTAACCCCCTTAAGGTGAATCTCGCCCTCGAGATTCGGATTGGCTAGCAAATAGGTGAGGGTGGTCTTTCCGAAGATCATCTTATCTTTCCCATGTTGCTTATTCTTCGGAATGATGGTTCCATTGAACTTTGCAGAATTTGATAGTCTTAGTCCGAGTAACTCTTTCTGCAGTCTCGAGAATCTTGATAGATTTTTCCTCATAAGTGAGATCACTTTCCAACTGAACCTCCTCCAAAGGTATAGTATCCTTCAAAGAAGTCTCCTCCATCTCTGGATGGCATTTCTTTAGCTGAATCACATGGAACACATTGTGAACGGCAGACAATGATTCTGGCAATTCAATCTCATAATCTACTTCTCCTTTACGACTCAAAATCTTGAATGGTCCAACATATCTTGGGGCCAATTTTCCTTTGACTCCAAATCTCTTCACTCCACGAAGTGGTGATACTCTAAGGTAAGCTCTATCGCCCACTTCATAGGTGACTTCTCTATGCTTAGGATCTGCGTAGCTCTTCTGTCGGGACTGTGCTATCTTCAATCTGTCCTTAACTAGCTTGACTTTCTCTTCAGCCTCTTTGATTAGTTCTGGTCCGAACAGATTTCTTTCTCCCACACCATTCCATAACAATGGGGTGGTACACTTTCTCCCATAGAGAAATTCAAATGGTGCCATCTCAATACTGGCTTGATAGCTGTTATTGTAAGAGAATTCTGCGTAAGGCAGACTTTCATCCCAACTAGCTCCATAGTCTAGAGCACAGGCTCTCAACATATCTTCAAGAATCTGGTTGGTCCTTTCTGTTTGTCCATCAGTCTGAGGATGAAAAACAGTGCTGAATTCCAACCTCATTCCCAATGACTCATGCAATTGCCTCCAAAAATGAGAAGTGAATTGAGTTCCCCTATCAGACACAATGCTCTTGGGTACTCCATGTAGACACACAATCCTACTCATATAGATCTTGGCTAACTTAGTACTTGTGTAGGTTGTCTTCACGGGTATGAAATGAGCCACTTTTGTTAGGCGATCCACTACTACCCAAATAGAATCATATCCTGACCTGGTCCTTGGCAATCCAGTGATGAAATCCATGCCAATCTTGTCCCACTTCCAATCAGGAATAGGTAGTGGTTGTAGCAATCCTGCTGGCTTCTGATGTTCCGCTTTCACTCTACTACATACATCACACAAAGCAATATGTTCGGCGATGTCCTTCTTGAGATTATTCCACCAAAATCTTTCCTTCATATCCATGTACATTTTGGTGTTACCAGGATGAATGGAATATGGTGGGTTGTGCTCTTCTTGTAAAATCAGTTTCCGAAGCTCCGGATCTTGCGGAACGCAGATACGTTTTCCATACCATAAAGTACCATGTTCGTCTTCATGGAATCCTTTGGCTTTTCCTTTACCAATCTTTTCCTTAATCTCCTCAATTTCCTTATCTGTCTTTTGGGCTTCTTTGATTTTGTCTAACAAAGTGGGTTGAACATCCAATGCCATGAGATGTCCTTCAGGTACAATCTCCAATCTGAGATCTCTAAATTGGGCACATAGATCATCTGGCAACTCTCCCTTAGTAAGTCCATTCACAAATACCTTACGGCTTAGAGCATCTGCTACAACATTTGCTTTACCGGGATGGCATTGCAAACTCAAGTCATAGTCCTTGATGAGTTCTAGCCATCTTCTTTGTCTCATGTTGATTTCTTTCTGGGTGAAGATATACTTTAAACTTTTTTGATCTGTGAACACTTCACATCGCTTTCCCAAAAGATAATGTCTCCATGTTTTGAGTGCATGGACAACAGAGGCTAACTCTAAATCATGAGTAGGGTAATTTACCTCATGAGTTTTGAGTTGTCTCGAGGCATAAGGCACAAATTTCCCTTCTTGCATTAGAACTGCACCTAATCCATGATGAGATGCATCAAAATATACTTGGAAATCTTTTTCCAAATCTGGCAAACATAAGACTGGTGCTGTCACTAGTCTCTTCTTCAATTCTTGGAAACTGATTTCACATCCTTCAGACCAAGCAAATTTCTTGTCTTTCTTTAGCAACTCTGTCATTGGCTTAGCTATCTTGGAGAAATTCTCAATGAACCTTCTGTAGTATCCTGCCAAGCCAAGGAAACTACAAACCTCTTTCACTGACTTAGGAGATTCCCACGCAGTTACAGCTGACACTTTTGCGGGATCAACTGCTACACCATCTCCTGACACAACGTGTCCAAGAAATCCAACTTCATTCAACCAAAATTCACACTTGCTGAATTTGGCATACAGCTTATGCTCTCTAAGCTTCTCAAGTATCAAATGCAAATGTCCTTCATGCTCTTCTTTGCTCTTGGAGTAGATCAAAATGTCATTGATGAATACGACAACAAACTTGTCAAGGAACTCCATGAACACCTTGTTCATCATATTCATGAAGTAAGCTGGTGCATTGGTCAAACCAAATGGCATCACGGTATACTCATACAATCCATACCTAGTGGTAAAATTTCTCTTAGGTATGTCTTGTTCTCTTATCTTGAGCTGGAAATAACCTGACCAGAGGTCAATCTTTGAGAACACACAGGCTCCTTCTAGCTGATCAAACAAGTCATTGATTCTAGGCAAAGGGTATTTGTTCTTAATAGTTACCTCATTGAGTGAACGGTAATCTATGCATAACCTTTGACTTCTATCTTTCTTTTCCACAAACAAAACTTGTGCTCCCCAGGATGAAGAACTTGGTTGAATAAATCTTTTCTGCAACTGTTCTCCAAGTTGTTTCTTGAGTTCTTTCAACTCATCAACTCACATCTTGTAAGGTCTATTTGCTATTGGTCCCGATCCTGGTAGCAAATAAATCAGAAACTCCACATCTCTATCTGGTGGCATTCCAGGTAATTCTTCCGGAAACACATCCGGATATTCACTCACAATTGGCACACTGTCTATGCTAACCCCCTTAATAGAATTTAGCTTACTCCCTTTTGGTTCAAAGTTGGTCTTGAATCTAATCCTTTTGTTTCCCGGAGTTGTGAGTGAGAGAGTATGGTTGGCACAATCTAGCACTCCCTTGTGCTTGGTCATCCAGTCCATTCCCAAAATGACATCCAATCCTTGGGAATTTAGGATTATCAGATTAACGGGAAACTTATACTTCCCAAACTCTATGACTAGATCATGACATCCTGAGTTCACTATCATTTGTCCGCCAGGAGAACTTACTTTTATAGGACACCCAATAGTTTCTACCGATAGTTCATTTCTTTCAACAAATGATCTTGATCTGAATGAATGAGATGCACCAGTATCAAAGAGAACAAATGCTGTAACATAATTGAGTTTGAACTTACCAGCAACAGCATCAGGTTCCTCATAGATCTCTTCCACATTGATGTGGTTCACCTGTCCCTTCTGGAAAGGATTGGGCTTGTTGGGTCCTTCAACTTTATTTTCTGGGCACTCATTTGCATAATGCCCCATCTTTTTGCACTTGAAACATTCAACCTGACTAAGATCCTTCTTGACAGGCTGGCTTCCACTACCACTTCCACTTCCATTGTGGTGGCTTTTGTATCCACTCTTGTGATTCTTGTACTTGTCATTGTCATGACTACGGTGATGCTTGTTGTCATGATGACGGTTGTGGTTGTGGTGGCTGTTGTACTTTCCATGCTTGTGGGATCTATAATTCCCACTATCATCATAATGGGAACGCTTGTGATACGATCCCGAGCTGTGCTTGTCAGAGTGTTTCCTCTTCCTGCTTTCAACCTGTTTCATCTTGCTCTCCAAGATGGCAGCCTTGTCGGAAAGAGACTGATATGTGGGGACATAGGCCATAGGTAGCTGCAGGTTCAGTTCATCGTTCAATCCTTCGAGGAACTTCTCCTTCCTCTTAGCATCAGTGTCAACTTCATCCGGTGCATAACGCGCCAGATTTTTGAACTCCTCAATATATTCAGCCATGCTGCGGTGGCGCTGCTTCAAGTTATGAAATTCCTTCTTCAAACTCATCACTCCGGATGAGATGTGAGAAGTACGGAAACCATCTTCAAAGATAGCCCATGTCACATCCTCAATGGGAGTGGTGATCTGGAAGTTATCCCACCATGTAGCTGCTGGTCCTTCCAATAAGTGTGCTGCAAACCTAACTTTCTCCTCATCAGTACAACCAACAGTTACCAAATCCTTGTTTACTGAGCGTAGCCAATCATTGGCCACCATGGGGTCAGTAGTTCCTGAGAACTTAGCAGGCCTTAGTCTTAAGAATCTGGTAAGCATGTCAAAACCTGGTGGATTGTTCTGATTGTTGTTGTTGTTGTTGTTGTTGTTGTTGTTGTTGTTATTGTTGTTGTTGTTGTTGTTATTGTTGTTGTTCTGATTCTGCATAAAGGTGGTCATCATCTGCATCAGCTGTGTCTGAGCTGTCATCAGCTGCTGCATCTCTAGGGTGACATTGTTGTTGTTCGGGTTGGGGTTGGCACGTCGAGGAGGCATCTGTGGTTTTCATAAGGATAAGAATGAGATACCCATAGATGTTTAACATGCACAATACATCACATAAACAATCACCAAACATGCATCAAAATAACAAAAGTTCAACAACATAGACAACAAGTTTTGAAAATCAAACACACCAATAGCAAGCCATCCACATGTTGGATGGTCATTGCGACTCAATAATCAAAAGCATGGTAAATAATAAGTAAAGAGTAGTCATCACTACTCCTCTGCATCAACCTCCTCATCGACAAGTGTAAGACCTGCATTATCCATAGCGGTCTTGTACTCCTCGACATTGGTAGTCAAGGCTTCTACCTTGGCTTTGAGAGCCCTCTTCTGTGAACGAAGTCTCTCAATCACAACCTGCTGATGCTCGAGCTCGAAGTCCTTGGCCTCTAGTTCTGAAGTCATCTCTCGAATCCTCTTGTTCCTATCTTGGACTCTTTTCTCTTGACTCTTGAACTTTCTATCCTGACTCTCAAACTTGGCCTCCATTTCCTTGACTATCTCATCTTGCTCCGCGAAGAGCTTGTCCTTCTCACGAAGCTGCACCTGGAGTTCGTCATTGCTAAGCATGACGTTGGTCCTATCAGTATCTAGGTGCCTAAGAAGAACCTCTAAGTCCTGGAGGTATAGACGAATCGGCTCTGCCATCTCTCTAGCAGTATCCTCGAAGTCAATGGCCTCACCATCCTCGTCACGTCTACCGAAGGCGTGGAAGTGAGTACCTCTAATCTCCCGAGAGTGTCTCCCTAGCAAACGCCCAAGTAAATCCTGCATGACTACCTCTAGGCCTCTCTCCTTGTCATCATGCATGAGCTTGAAGGTGATAGCCTCCGTGGCTGGCTCAGTCTGGCGTCCTGGCCGAGTAACTTTGAAGCCCCAAAGGTCCTTCCTCTCGAACTTGGTGAGGGGAAGCATCATGATGCTAGGAACCGGAAGATTGAGCAAACTAGTGAGCTCAATAAGACGAGTGCCAAAACGAGTTCCCTTGAACTCTTCAGCCGAGCTGATAGTAACATTAGGCATCTATTTTATAAGATAGAAAAAGTTAGAATCAACATAGATAGAGAAAATCAGAAGACAAAGCATCACAAGCATATTTTTGGAAATCAAACACACAAGTCATGACATACATAAATCCATTACAAGCATCCAAGGTTCAACATAATTTAGACAAAAAATTTGGAAAGGAAATGATAAGTGTGGTGGTCCAACTAAAGAAGTACGTTACAATCCTATCTCACTTGCCAAGTTAGCTAACAGGGCATCCCTAGAGGAAATCTGTCGATCCTGATCACATGACTCCATTGCTAAGTCTATGATGTCCTCTCTTAAACGTTGGTTGGTAGCCTCTAACTCTTTGGTATGCTTGTTTTCTTCTCTAAGGTCATTTTGGGTGTTAAGCATTCTACACTTGAGTCTATCACCAAGTTCCTTGATGGCCTTCCAAGCTGCATCTCTTGTAGAGTCAAAGAATGTGGTGTGCATCACTGAGTTGGTGACCATGCAGAATCCTGATTCCTTGTGGTTGTCTTCCTTGTTTTTATACAAGTGAAGTTGCACCCACCAGTACTCCACTCCTTCATCCATCACGGGGAAACCTTTGTACACAGCTGCACCATGTATTCCCATGGCAACCATGAGGTCCTTGAGAGCCTTGGGAAATTCTGTCTCACACTCCAAAGTCATAGTCATGAGTGGTCCCTTCCTCACGGCTTCGTTGATGGAGTTCATCTACAAATAGATATGAGAAAGAAGATTAGAAAAGCTTACGAGAAGAAAAAGACAAGTGTGGAAGTTGTTGAAAATTTTTCCTTAGTGGTTTCTAATCCATTCCTAGGGTCATAATGCTACAGGCAACACAGTGCTCTGATACCATATGTAAGATCCCTCCCTTTATAAAGTTAAGGATCCCTGTGATTGCAATGCTAGTCCCGGGATCAATGCTAGCATCCACAGTTTAAGATGAAGTACACAGAAACAAAGGTCATTATTACATATCATTCCAGAGACAAACATAGTCTTTTACAAACTCCATGGCCACAGGCCTAATACAAGAGTTCAAATATATAATAAGATAAATAAGTCTTCATCTTCATGTGCCACAAGCAAGAATGTTGAGTGTAGACTCATAACCCCTAATCATCATCAGAATAACCTGCAACATCACAAGTTACAGCCGCAGTGGGTCAATACATTGGAATAGTATTGGCAAGTGATACCTTAGTATAATATTAGCATCTAGATACTACATGAATTTGTCTAAGTGTAGCTTAGTCTTGCTTTGCTCAAAATAGATTTTTCCTATTAGTTGAAAACACTAAGTTTTTCTTTGACAAAACTTTCCCAAGGAATCACCAATAGAAATTGGTGAACCTTCAACCTTGTTCAACCACAAGTTCTAACTTAGAAAATTGGGATGAGGAGATTCTTGATAGATTCCATGTCTTGATGCTCAAGTTGTCCAATAACAGGGACATGGCTAAGTACTTAGATTCTTCCATCTGCAGAGGTTGTGCACTTTCCCCACAAGACTTGATTTTCACCAAGACTGGACCTTTCAGAAGCCTTCCCTTAGACCAAATGGACGCGTTCCAACCTATCATCCCACTACCACCGACTGTCCAAATGGCTAAGTTATTGCAACCTATATGATCCAGGCAGAGCCCATATTGCCATGTGGCTGCACTAGAAGCTTCTTAACATTTGGCATCTCAAATCCCTTTGTTCCTGGGTGGCTTTCCACAAGTGAGATACACAAGGTAAACCATAGAAATGGGCCTTGTGTAACCACCCAACACAAACCAATCTTTCCATTCCACCCAGGTGTTTCATTCACTTAGTTGTTTTATGAAGCAAAGCATAAGTCCAAAGACTAAGAAATATTTCTCATAGCATGATTATATAAACCACCCTTGGTTGCTAATAGCTAGGCTAAGCATGGCAAAGACAAGTATCATAACTTAGAGGAAATTCTAATATTGCTACAGCTACTAGGATTTCCCAACATAACATATAGCAACTTGGCAAACTAATCATGCAAGTCCTATACAAAATATTTCTAATGCATAGGTATAAAATATTGGGACAGAAACATGTAGCACCACTTGCCTTGGTAGTTTGTGGAGTTGCAACAATCTTCACAACCACAATCACTATTAGCACCAAAATCTACACATAAAATAAGGGCACCAAAATCACATAACAAAATATATACAAACAAAAATATATGAATGCATGCAAAATGACATGTGATGATTTCCTACACCAAACAAGACAAGTATACAGTACTGAATCATAAACAAGTCCAAAAGACACCAAATAAACTTTATTTGATCAACAAATCATTTTTCAAATAATTACTATACACAAATTAAGCCTACAAATGTTTATGTAAAAACAACCATTTTTACAGAGGCAAAACATTAAACACATTGCATAAACAGAAAGGATTTTCTCTCATGATTCCAATAATATAAAATTTGTAAAATTTGGACGTGTGGATCAAAAGTTATGAATTTTACAAGTTTGATTAACTAATAGATCAAATTTCTGTTTTAAATTTAAACTCAGGCCACGCGACGCTCTCTGATTCGTCGGTACCGCTTCGCATGGATCGACCAGTGTGGACTGCACGATCTAAATGAAATCGCACGGCCAGATCTGACTCGTACCCCTTCGTTAAGTGATTCTATCTCACGCATTAGATCTAGATCCAACGACTCGCGATCAAACGACCAAGGATCGGCGGCGCTGGTGACGGTGGCGCGGCGACGGCGCTCTGTCAGCGATGCTCCGGCGAATACAGGAGAGGCTGGGTGTGTGGCGTGGCTTACCAGGCTCGCAAGGTTACGAGGAAGCTCAACGTGGCAGTAGTTTGTCGAGGGGCGCATAGACGCAGCGGCTGGACCTCGTCGGAGTTGCTGGCGGCGTCGGGTTCGTGCAGACGACGACGTTGACGATGTTCGGGATCGCCCTAGCACAAGCCAGTGGTGTTAGAAGTTGCACAAGGACACGGCGGATCTGATAGCATGCATGCGAGGTCAAGGGGAGCTCGGATTTTACCTAAATTGTTCGTCGGAGTTGAGCGGCGGCTCTGGTGTTTGCGGGCGTTAATGAAGACGACGACCTGATTTAGAATGAGTTGCCAATAATTGATTATCATCATTGCGGTTCCATGTTCATAGGTGAGAATGGTTCTATCTCTGAAATCCCTTAGCCACGTAAAACATGCAAAAGATAAATTAGAGGCGTCTAGTTTTTTGGTTTTGCCGGGCAAGTACTATGATATGTGATGTCTACGCACTTCTATTATTGTAGACAGTTGTTGGGCCTCCAAGGGCAGAGGTTTGTAGAATAGTAGCAAGTTTCCCTTAAGTGTATTACCCAAGGATTATCGAACTCAGGGAGGAAGTGGTCAAAGGTATTCCCTCTCAAGCAATCCTGCAATTAAGATACAAGAAGTCTCTTGTGTCCCCAACACACCCAATACACTTGTCAGGTGTATAGGTGCACTAGTTTGGCGAAGATATAGTGAAATACAAGTGGTAACGGTGCCAGAAAAGAGCTTCTGACTTGTTGTTGACGTGGGAGAGACTAAAGGAAAACTGAAATAAAGATGGAAGCAAGCAAACATGCAACAGATCTAGATACAAACGGTGTTTCAATGCTTAGAAACAAGGCCTAGGGATCATACTTTCACTAGTGAACACTCTCTCATATAAATATCTTCTCTTAATGATACTACCCTGAACTACTCTCCGGTTGTACACTCTAATCCACGGTAGGCCTACAAAAGCACACCTCAAAGTCCGCCTTCCCCATCTAGATAACTCCACACTATCACCTTGAGCGCTAGATGGTTCCAACAAACACCACAATTTCATAAAGACATCCAACTCCAAATATAACTCATGAATATATATATGTAATTTAGCTTAAGTGCCACACACGGCGCACACGCTGTCACTATCACACACATGGGGAAAATCATAGATATATTAAAGCACGATGAGTATTTATGTAACCTCTAGCCTAAGTGCCACCACGGTATGCACGCTGTCGCTTACACACATGTGGGGAGAGCTAGAGATCTATTAAAACACTTGAGTAGCAGAGTAGATCTACTTGATTATAAAGCTCATGACCACAATATGATCATGCATAGAGAGAGATGAATACATAGCTACCGGTAGAGCCCTTAGCCTCGAGGAAGAACTACTCCCTCCTCATCATGGGAATCAGCAACGGCGATGGAGATGGTGGTGGAGATCGATGGAGATGGATCCGGGGGCACTTCCCCGTCCCGGCAGGGTGCCCGAACAGAGACTTTCTATCCCCCGAATCTCCCCTTCGGTGGCGGCGGCGCTGCGGAAATTTTCCTGGCTTTCTGCTCGATCATTTAGGGTTTTAGGGTCGGAGGCTTCTTATAGGCGAAGGAGGCAAGGTCGGTGGAGGTCCACGGGGACCACACCCCCTGTGGGCGCCACCAGGGCTGTCCCGCGCCCACCTAGGGTGTGGCCACCCTGGTGTCCTCCTCCATCTCTGCTTTGTGGTTCCTTGTTGCTCCGGGAAAAATAATAACTTTGGCTTTTGTCCCGTCCAATTCTGAGAATATTAATTTTCTACCTTTTCTAGAACCAAAAACAGAAGAAAACATGCAACTGGCACTGTGACATCTTGTTAATAGGTTGGTACCAAAAAACATATAAAAACACCTCAAAGTGTAGACAAAGCAAATCAAAGTAGATACTAAACAAGCATGGAACATAAAAAATTACGATGTATCAATATGGTAGTGTTATAATTTGTAGTATGAATTCTTACTATTGGACAAAGTGTAATTTCTATAGACCTTGGCCTTACACATATAGGAATATAAAGATCATTCCACGATGCCCAATATAGTGATCAAGTGCAAGAACCATGTCATATCATTGTAGCATATGATGTTTGTTTGCATCTTATATTGCTTGTTTAGCGCTTTAGTATCATTATAAGATGATCCCTCATTTAGATATCAAGATAAAAATGTGTTCTCCCTTATCAAGACATCATGTGATGATCAGGTGTATTTGAATCCACGATCATATCTCGGGTGTAAGACAATTTTACACACGCAAATACTAAGGTTCTTACTTGGCGAGCCTAGAATGTACATACATGACCTCAGAACATGGACCGAAAGGTTAATCATGAGTCATATGTTTGATATGATTCCCATATAGATGCTCGCCTTTGAAGCTACACCGACTCACGTGATGATCAGACTTGGTGTAGTGGATTTGGTTCATGTAATCACAAAAAGGACACAAGGGATGTTGTTTTTGAGTGGGAGTTTATTTCTAATTTGGATTAGTCGAACTCATTTATCATGAATTAAATCAAAGTGAATTTGCATAATTTGTTATAGTCAATGGCATTCGTTAACCACCTTATGCTTAGTTTTAATTGAGATAATAGAACTATAGAATTCTGGATATTTTCTTTATAAACTGGTATCGTATTATTTTGAGTGTCAATCTAAAGTTTAAAGTCATATTGCAAACTCTCAGCAAACTCTGTTTACTCCATGAAATTTAATAATTAGTATTAAATCAAGAGTGACAATTCCAGTGTTAGTATCTAAAGTATCATGTTTGCCTCCATGATTCTTGATATCAAAAGTTTTTTTAAATATCAAGGTTATCTAGGAGCTGAAAGAATTGTTTCAAAAACCATCGTGTGTAACAGATATTACGATATCTGAAATAATGTTTTGGTTGCAATATGATAGAGTATAATATATGTTCTCATATTTGATGAGAATTTGCGAAGGTTGGAGATGCTAGACATCCTAATCACCCAAAAAGGTTTTGGAAAGTAAATTATACTCGCGATTCGCCTTTATAAGCTACATTAGCTTGATCATGAAAGTTGTCATTATAAGGATGAATATAAGATGTAAGTAAAATGTTTACTACACTAAAAGAACACTAAAGAATGGATTTTGAAAGAACGCCAAACATTTGATGGTGGTGATCTACTTCAAAGTGCAAGTCCAAAGGTATTAGTATTTGACTATACACGCTTTGGACTATGTGTCATGTATATGGCGCCACTGTTGATGTTGATAGATTCTTTTAAAAGGAAAAGGAAATGCTAAAATAGAATCTATAAAATATTTGGCGGAAAAGTAAAAACTGGAAACGTCTAGCTAAGGTATATAGATGATATACATGTTATGGTTGTATTCTTTGCTTTTTAAACAAATATGGTTCTTGGGTATTGGATACCAAATTTGTTGGTATGAAATTTCATACAAAACAACACAATTCATGAACTGAAATGGCCTAAGTAACTAGTAAGAGAATATGTGATGATGTTTATTGAAAACAAACAAACTTTTGTTTGTATTTCTCGTTGACATCAAATCTTGCCTTCAAGATTTGTTTTAATAATTGTTATTTAAATCAGGTATTATGAGAACAAAATTGTTCAAATAATTAGTATTCCATATAAGATGGATGATTTACAAATCTAGTTGGAGAAATCACATCCATAAAACCAAATGCTAAAATATCGCAAGACAAATGATTGAAAGATCACTTACGAAGTGACATCGCCGTTTAAATTATACTAGAAATAAAAACATGAAGAAACTCCATGTTGATGGAATTTTGGAGTCTTTGATTTTGATCAAATGATGCTTGTGAGACTTTCCTTGAGATAATTAAAACTTCGTTCAAAGGCCAAAGAAGAACGAACGACTAAATTATTGGAATTTATACATATTGATGTATGTAGTCCATTATGTGTAGTCATGAGCGATGGATTTCAACTTTATATGCTTTCTCCAAAAATTTGAGTGAATATATCTGATTATTTAATTAATAAGGAACAAGTATGAAACATTTGAAAATTGTTCAAAGACTTTCAAGATGAAGTGGAAAATCATTGTAACAAGAAAATAAAGAGTTTATGATTCGATCATAAATGAAGATATTTTGAGTTACATGTTTAGCAAAATAGCTAAGACTTGAGGAATCGTTCCATATATTTACATTTCCCAAAACACCATAGGAATATGGAGTGTTTGATATTTGTAATGAAACCTTGTTTGACATGGTTAGATCAAAGGTGTTATTTATAAGACTGCCATTATATTTTTAAAAGATTAAAGCTTTAGAGAGTACCGCTTTTTCACTGAAAAGAGCTCCATCTTGATCCGTTGAAATGACACCATATAATTTATGGTTTGGGATAAAAACCCAAGTTGTCCTTTCTTAAATTTTGGTTTGCTAAGCATAATTAATATGTTTACAACCAAAGTCGGATGAGCATGTCTTTGTAGGTTATTTTGAATAACCGTTGGGTATTCCTCCATAACACCGAAGACAAAAGTGTTTGTCGCTTAATGTGAAGTTTCTTGAGAAGGAATTTTTCGCAAAAGTTAAGTGGGAGGAAAATAGAATGTTGATAAGGTTAATGAACCTTAGCTATATGTGCTGAGTTGCGCAGCGCCGGAAATTGTTCCGGAGGCAGGCACAATGCTCATGCTCACGCGTGTCAAAGGTTGTGGTCACGGAGGTCTAAATTCCTATTGAATCAAGTAGGTCAGATAAACAATCAAATACTAATATTTGAGAGTAAATCATTATTGTCTTACAATGATGAATTGACTACATGCAAAGAAGCGATGATGGACCCTGACTCCGTCAAATGGCTTGCCATAAAATCCGTGATAGTTCCATACACAAGAAATCAAGTTTTTTGAACTTGGAAGACCCTCCAGAAAGGTGTAAAAACCTATCAGTCGTGTTTGGATATATAAAGAAACAGACATGGATGTTTCACACCTATGAAATAGTCGATATGACGTAAAAGATTTTACGACAATGTTCAAGTAGTTGACTATGACAAAGATTTGATCTTTCATAGCGATATTTAGTCTGGACGGATTAATATAGCAACCACTACATATAATTTTGGTATATGGTAGTTGAACAAACAAAACAAAGTTCTTCTAATAGAATGGCCTAGGACATGTATATGACACGATCCAAAGGGTTTTGTTAATTCAAAGGATGCTTAAAAGGGCATGCAAACTTCAATGGTTAAAGTAAGCATCGCGGAGTTGGAATCTTCACCGTGATGAAATTGTTCATTAGAGATGATGAAGATGCTTGCGTTTGCAGTAAATTAAGTGGGAGCACTAAGACACAGTTCTAATACATTATGTGGAGGACATATTGTTGATTGGAAATGATGTGTCTTTTATTGACACGGGTTAAGAAACTCATTTCGATGAAAGACTTAGGCAAAACCCGAATATTAGGCATGAATGTCTATATGGATAGATTATGACGCTAATATGGTTGTGCCAGACATAAATATATGAGATATTGTAGGATTCCAATATGGAAACGACGAGAAAAAGTTCTTGTCACATGGAAAAGAATTGAATCAACATTCAAGTGTATTGACACTTGATAAGTGAAACAAGATTCAAGTGCTTTGACACTTGGTGAGTGAATCACAAGAATGTTTTGATCAATCATACCGTGATATGTACACATCCAGATATGTCCTATGCTCTAAATGTTATGAGCATATACCAGAATGAATCATAAGATGATCATAGGACGATAGTAGGGATATTCTTATGATCTTCTGGAAGAACTAAGAATATATTTATGTAGAGGTGAAAAACAGTTACAAATAGTTCATTGTAAAGTGTTACATTGATACTAAGTTTGTCACAAGATACAAGATTAAGTTTATCTCAATTTAAACTATGGGTGGCACAATGTAATGGAAAAGAGATTCCATGATGGATTTGGATGGATTCCAAAGTTAAGACAATGTGACGGATACTACAACAAAAGGCTAAGTATATGACTGCTATAGTAGAAGCAAAGGAGGGCATTTTGTGTCAAGTAGTTTGTTATCAAACTAAGGTGTGGTTCACAATGGGCTAACACTATAAATACGACAATAGTATCGACATGATTTAACCCCAAGGAACTAAAGGTCTCACCAAAGACCAAATTTATAGAATGCCATCTCATTAGAGAATGAGTGATGCGTGAAGACGCAAAGACATGCAAATACAAACGGTCCTGAAAGTGTCAGATCCAGAGATTATGTTAACCACTAGCAATCGCGTATATGAAACACCAAAAAGCCATAGGTGTTCAATATGCAAAGTTTTAAAACTAGATTATTGACTCTAGTGCAAATGGGAGACTGAAGGGAATATGCCCGAGAGGCAATAATAAAGTGGTTATCTTATTCCTTGTTTATGATAAATGTTTATTTTGCATGCTATAATTGTATTTATACGGAAAAGTTAATACATGTGTGTTTAATAAACAAATATAAAGTTCCTAGTTATGCCTCTCTTATAAACTAGCTCGTTGATTAACAAGATGATGAAAGGTTTCCTGATCATGGACATTGGATTATGTTAATAACGAGGTCACAACATTGTTGGAATGATGTGATGAACATTCATCTTAAGTATAGCATTATGATCAAAGTCATTGTGTTTATATTTCTATAACATCATACGAAGTAATCCTAGTCCTTAGACCATGAGATCATGTCAATCACTAACACCGAAAGAGTATCTTGATAACATTAAACGTCACACCATAACAGGGTCACTATAAAGGTGGGTTTAGTGCTACGAAGGTGTTATGTATGGGCTCATGGATCAAGAGTGGAATATGTCCATCCGGATGACGGATAGATATACTCTGGGCCCTCTTAGTGTTATCACATTAATTAGCTTGCAAGCAAGTGATGAGATCGCTAGAATGTTATATCACGGGAACAAGAAAAGAGTACATGTCGGTAACGAGATTAAACTAGGAATAGATATACCGATGATTGAATCTCGGACATGTAATATATCGTGAGACAAAGGGATTAATTTACATGTGTATAAGGTTCACACGATCACAGAAGTCATCATTGAATGTGTGGGAGTCAGTACGGATCTCCAGGTCCCGCTGCTGATTGTTGATCGGAGAGGGGTCTCGATCATGTCTGCATTATTCATGAACCGTAGGGTGACACACTTAAGGGATACCGACACCATTTGGAGCAAATAAGATGCCAGAGAAAGTATATCAAAGAGCTGGAATTATTTCAATGGAAACCGGAATTGTTTCGGGTGAAATTGCTGAAACTGGATCTGCATGTGATATTGAAATGTTATAAGGGGTTTTATGTGAATGTTTGTTAATTAATGTAATTAACAAATTCTGAATAAAATAAATAAAGGTGTTTTATTTAAAGAGAAAATGCATTTAATTTAGTGGACATTAGTGGAGTTGAAATTGATGTGAGTGGGCTTAGTGGAAGCTCCACCCACATGAATGGGGGAGGTGTGGGGGAACCCACCATGGCCGGACAGCCATGGCCTTGGGGCTGCGCCCCACCCCCTATAAAAGGAGCCCCATGGCTCCTCTCCACTTGCACCACCTCCTCGTGAAGGTTCTCTTCCCCCTATAGTAAATCCCCATGGTCTCGAATCAGCGAGATACATGTTCTCGGTGGCTTTTTCTAGAAGGAGTTGCTTCTTCCGCTGCTTCATTGGAGCGATGGCTTAGAGGTTGCCGGGATACTTGAACGTGTGTGTGATCACGGATGAACCATGGCTTTGCGGTGCTAGACTTGATGGTGTTGGACATGCTGGACCAGATGGACTTCTTCTCGATCTTGAGATCGGCAGGCGTTCGACTACATCATCCACGAGTACAGCCTCGTTAAAGCTTTTCGGTCTTCGAGGGTATGTATTCTATGGATCTTGGTACATATAGTTCCCATCGTAGGAAATTTTTGTTTTCTATGCTGCGAACCCTACAATATCCGTGACATATGCCGACAACTCAAAGTCTAAGGTAATGGGTTTTGGCAAGGTTGTGGTTGCCCACGATATTACACTCGTGGACGTCATGCTTGTTGAGACCCTTGTATTGCTGGGCCACATAGAGATAAAACAAAAAAAATCCTCTAACGTGGTGATCCCAAGATCTAGCTGAGTTAGAAGGCCACGAGGTTTACCACTAGACGCGCAGTTGCGGATTACTGATGAAGCACGTCAGTTGATGCAGTGCAATCGTTTGCGATCCGATCATCCTGGTGCTGATCGTGCAGCACCTCTGTTGGTATCCACACGTGCAAGGAGGAGCACCGGTGGTGAACTGCTAGATTCCTATTGTCGGCAGGACTACTGTGAAGCTAGGGTTTCCAACACATGGAATGACCTAACCGAACAACAATTAACCTTTCTGGGTTGCGGTGCTCCACTATAATAGGGAGTGAACGTGGGCTCCACTCTCGTGGCCCATTCACTAAAGCCCATATAACACTAGTCACCGTGAGTCCAACTCACTAACTCAGTCCTAATCCGGCTTGGGTCCAACCCAACCAGATTACCGGTTCAGATCCAATCCGAACTTGATCCCGCTTTTAAGTGTGTGACCCCACAGGATCATGGCTACTTGGACATGATTGGAGTCCGACTCTTAATCGATCAGTCGGTAGCGGCTCCTAGCAGAACGTGCTGACTCCCAAGTACCAAAGAGTCATGACGACTTTCCTTTCCAATGCGACTTACATCCGAGTCCCTTTTGCCTCACGATATACCTTATCAGTCTATAGGCGAATATTTGTCATCCCTTAAATAGTCCGACTCTCTTCTCGATCCAAGATAAGTGATTCACCCGACTAAATCTTAGTCGATCGCCTCGGTTAACACTTAACCGAGTCGTGCATGGCCATGCTTTCCGAATCATATCATCCGAGAGGGAACAGAGAATATCTCTCCGAGTGGAGGGGCAAAATCCCATCTTGGTTATTCACATCACGTAGCTTGATTCTTAATCGACCCGAACTATGCCTTTATAACTGCCGAGTTACGGATCAGGGTTTGAGAGAACCTAAATCGGTGATCCTCAACTCGGACTATGCAATAACCTTAGGTATAAGGATTACATTGATTGAGATATACAAATGACAACTTGTTCGTTGTACCTCAATGTGGGTCAATACGACTCGCTAAACTCTTTAGCCAAATCTGTGTAAGTTGGAATAGCATCTCCATGCCCATGACAAGTGGAACCGAGTCATCAAGCCAAACTTCACATTGGTCTAAGTTGTGTGTCCAGCACAACCTCAATGACCAAGGATATTTAGTACAAACAACACGAATGTATAGTTCCACAACCGAATCACATATTCAATGATACACATCAGATGTTTATACAAGGACAACTTAATATCTTTATGAATACAATGGGAAATCTCATCATACATGACTGTCTCTAGGGCATATTCCCAACAGTCTCCCACTTGCACTAGAGTCAATCTTCCGACATCATATGTCTAAGCATCTAATGCCCATGGCTCTCAGGTGCGCCTCATGATTTGGCTGTGGTAACGGCTTTGTCAACGGATCCGCAATAATTGCATCTGTGTGTACCTTGCATAACTTGATATCACCCTGATCCATGAACTGGCGAATCAGGTGGTACCGCATGAGTATGTTCTTGTTCTTCTGGTGTTGTCTAGGTTCCTTGGCTTGTGCAATATCACCATTGTTGTCACAATACACGTCCAACGGATTGGACGATCCCTGAACCACACCAAGATCCATGAGGAAATTCCGCATCCAAACAGCCTCCTTTGCTGCCTCCGAGGCGGCAATATACTCATCCTCTATTGTAGATGCAAACACGGTCTCTTGCTTGGAACTCTTCCAGCTCACAGCACCTCCATTTATAATAAACACGTATCCGGATTGCGAACGAGAATCATCAGAGTCGGTAAGATAACTCGCATCCGTGTAACCCTTTACACTGAGTTCATCTTCACCACCATAAACAAAAAACATATCCTTAGTCCTTCTCAAGTACTTTAGGATATTTTTAGCCGCTGTCTAGTGGATCTCTCCAAGATCAGCCTGGCATCTGCTCACAACACTTAGAGCATAGGAAACATCCAGCCTAGTACAAATCATGGCATACATGATGGATCTGACTGCAGAAGCATACGGAATCGCACTCATCCGACTTCGCTCATCAGTTGTCGAAGGACACTGAGTCTTGCTAAGTTTACAGCATGGGACATCGGTAAGAACCCCTTTTTAGACGATTCCATGTTGAACTTCTTCAACACTTTGACCAAATAAGTACTCTGACTCAATCCAATGAGCTGTCTTGATCTATCTCTATAGATCCGGATTCTGAGGATATATGTTGCCTCACCCAAGTCTTTCATTTAGAAACTCCTTTCCAATGATTCCTTGGTTTCTTGCAACATCTGGACATCATTTCCAATCAGTAATATGTCATCCACATATAAGATTAGAAAGTTTACTTTGCTCCCACTAAACTTCTTGTACAAACAAGAATCATGATCACTCTTGATGAAGCCAAACGATTTGACTACCTCATCAAAGAGAATATTCCAACTCCGAGATGCTTGCTTCAACCCATAAATGGATTTCTGAAGTTTACATACCTTGTCAGCATTATCCGGATCGACAAAACCCTCGGGCTGTATCATATACACGTCCTCGGTTAAATTTCCGTTAAGGAAAGCCGTTTTGACATCCATCTGCCATATCTCATAGTCGAAATAGGCTGCTATAGCTAACATGATCCGAACTGATTTAAGCATCGCTACAGGCGAGAAAGTCTCGTCGTAATCAACTCCTTGAACTTGTCGGAACCCCTTCACGATAAGGCGTGCTTTATAGACGTACCAGTTTTATTCTTAAAGACCCATTTGCACTCAACGGGTCTTGCACCGTCTGGCAGATCAACCAAGTTCCAAATTGATTTTCATCCACGGACTTTAACTCGGATCTCATGGATCCAAGACATGACTCGGAATCAGATCCCACCATCGCTTTCGAATAATTTGCCGGCTCATCACTGTCTAACAGTAATACATCACGAACACTTCGTAATCTTGTCGATCTTCGTAGTACAGGTGCTGCTGTCGGCTCAGCTACCACGACCGGCTCAACCTCCAAGGTTTTTGCCGACTCGCTACTAGTCGGTTCCTCTCGAATTTCTTCGAGCTGCACCGTGCTCCCACTTACTCCCCGACTGAGAAACTGTTTCTCAAGGAAGACACCGTTCCAAGCGACAAACACTTTGCCCTCTTCCCGGTTGTAGAAGTAGTAACCCAAGGTTTCCCTCGGATACCCCACGAAAATACACTTATCCAACTTGGCTGTAAGCTTGTCCGACTGAAGTCGCTTGACAAAAGCTTCACAACCCCAAATCTTAAGAAAAGACAAACTCAGCCTTTTGCCTGTACACATCTCATGCGGTGTCTTCTCTACCAACGTTGATGGTACTCTGTTTAGTGTGAACACCGCTGTTTCTAGACAATACCCCAAAATGATAAAGGCAGATCTGTCCGACTCATCATTGATCGTACCATGTCCAACAAGGTCCGATTCCGCCTTTTTGAAACACCGTTCCTTTGCGATGTTCCTGGTGGAGTAAGTTGAGGAACTATTCCACAACTTTTCAGATGGTCATCAAACTCATGGCTCATGTACTCGCCTCCTCGGTCCGACCGAAGAAACTTTATTTTCTTGCCGAGTTGATTATGTGCTTCATTCTGGAATTCTTTGAACTTTTCAAAGGCTTCCGACTTATGTTTCATCAAGTAGATATATCCATACCTACTCAAATCATCAGTGAAGGTAATGAAGTACTCATAACCACCTCTGGCTGTCGTGCTCATTGGTCCACATACATCACTATGTACTAGTCCCAACAAGTCGGATGCCCTTTCGCAACTGTTTGCAAAAGGTGTCTTGGTCATTTTGCCGAGTAGGCAATATTCGCATGTCTCAAACGACTCCAAGTCGAACGAAGTTAGGAGTCCATCATCATGGAGCTTCTTCATGCGTTTCCAACTTATATGACCAAGACGATAGTCCCAAAAGTAAGTCATATCCAGATCATTTGGTTTCAACCTTTTAACATTTATGTTATAAACCTACTCACCATCAAGATTCAAAATAAATAACCCGTCCTGGACGGGTGCAAAGCCGTGAAACATATCATTCAAATACAAAGAACAACCATTATTCTTGATATACGACTCATAGCCTTGCATCATCAAACATGAAGCAGAAATAATGTTTCGACTAAGCACTGGAACATAATAACAATTATTCGGTTCCATAATGAATCCGGAAGGTAAATGAAGCTGCATCGTGCCGACTTCCAACGCAGCAACTCTTGCTTTGTTGCCGACTCGAATATCAACCTCGCCTCTTGCTACGCTCCTAGTTCTTACCAGTCCCTGCAACGAGTTGCAGATGTGAATAATTGATTCGGTATCATATACCCAAGAACTATTAGGTGCATCAGCAAGATATATGTCTATAACATTGCAAACAAGTGTACCTAAGTCGGAAGTCATACCTCCACTCTTGGCTTTGTCGGCCAAGTACTTGCTGCAGTTCCTCTTCCAGTGGCCATCCGCCTTGCAGTAGAAGCAAGTGGATCCGGCTGAAGGAGACAGCTTAGTCCCTGAGGAAGCGCTTGGGACCGGGTCCTGATCCTGGTTTCCTCCTGACTTAGCCTTCTTCTTAGTCCAAGAACTCTTCTTGAACTTAGCCTTATTCTGCACCATCAACACTTGACTAGCATCCTTCTTGAGATCCGCCTCTGCCTGCTTGAGAATCCCATGCAATTCAGTGAGCTTCTTATCCATACCATGCATGTGCTAGTTCGAAATGAACTGCCCATATGCACTAGGAAGAGAGTTCAGAATTATATCTGTAGCGAACTCTTCGCTTATGGGGTAGCCAAGCCTCTCTAGAGACTGCACGTAACCAACCATTTTGATCACATGCGGACTCATTTGATCACCATCCTTAAGCTTGCAACTCAGCAAAGCCTGAGAGACTTGATACCTCTCAGTCTTCACCTGAGCCTGGAACATACTTTTGAGGCTTTCGATCATATCATAGGCCTCAACATGCTCAACTGCTTTTGCAAGTCCGATTCCATGTGAGCAAGCATAAGATAGCTAATATCCATGGAATCATCCTTAGCCCGACACTCGGCTCATCTGGAAGTGGGTTGTCTCGGACATGGTCCTTCTTTTCTTGTTTGAGAACAGTTCTCAGATTTCGATACCAGTTGGTAAAATTAGTGTCGTTCAGTTTATCTTTCTCAAGAATGGTTCTCAACGCAAAACCGGATATCTGAGAGTGACTGCTACTTGGTGCCATGATCTACAACAGAAAATATGCAAAACACTTAAGACATGTATTCATAAAAGAGCAAGCATATTAAACATTTTAATATTTTATGCTCCCACTAGAACCAACACCCCTCCAATGGTTACTTAGTGATTCAGAATCCTAAATAAGCAAGTCGGCTAGTGAGCTTTATCATCACCGCTAGCCGCCAAGTGATCTAGGTAGACAACTCCTTGTCAATCGCATATCATGCGACTCCTGTTGGACTGGTGGCATCACATTTTTTTTGACCATAAACAGTAGGAGAGGCTCCTACTGTGGTACTATATTAATAACAAAGACATATTTACATCAGGATGCATAAAGCATCAAAGAAACAAAAAAAGAGATAACCACTAAACTGTATCTAAATTGTATCTATAAAAAAATCAATAGTGCTTTGAAGGTTTTGGTTGACCTTAAACCTTAGCAAATTCAAATCACATGCCCCGGCTCCCATCCGACTTTTCCCCGAGCCCTACAACCGTTGTGATAGACCCGTCTAGCTTACTGAGTGTTTCCGCTGTAAGAGTCCGACTCGAACCCACCTAGTCGAAAAGAATTGGCAGCACCTCAATTTTATGAGCCCACTACCAAAAATGTCCGACTTGTGATGGTGCAAACACTGGCGGGAAAACCGACTAGACCTTCTTTGATGGATTAAATTTTACCGACTATCTAATAGAGGTAAAACAGAGACATAACAATAACACGAAATAAAGCAATTATAATGTGAAATGGTATGGCTCCCTTCATGGCGATCTCCATCTCCACAAAGCCTTTAATCCGACTCGTGTCAACTCTTGTCACTTGTCATCTTACTCTATGTCGCCGACATGTACATCGCCTTGCATGTCATCCGGATTCTCCAAACAACTACACTAGCTTAGTAAAGTAAATTACATAGAGAATCTGACATGCAGGTCGTTATACAATAAAATGACAGCACCTAGGCTCCAGCTGGCTGACAAAAACCATGATTCGTAGATCACGTATGGATTACACACATACATAACATGCACATGAACCATACCATTCACAACTTCCTGTAAAAACAAGTTATGCATAGATACAATATCTACTGGCGTTATGAAACTCGCGACGACATCTAAGGCGCTACGACAGGGCGAAGCCGGTGCAACGACATTGTTCCGATTCGATCAAACTTTTTGATCTTCGATCACTGCCTCTAGATTTACGTGTCACGGTATACCCCGATTGCGGAAACCGACCGGTAGGGGTATGTCGTTCCACGACCTCGGCAGTATGATCACGGAAATCAGATCTACCATTCCCCGAGTATAGTTGATCCAATCAACCTCGTACAAAACCGATCTATCTAATAGATCGACCACCAAAACAGCATATAGATCTCATCTACAGCCTACCGCATATCACATATGCGAGATCTCGGGCCTAAAACCAGAAGTTATCGCTCTGATACCACTGCTGGGCCACGTAGAGATAAAACAAAAAATTCCTCTAACGTGGTGATCCCAAGATCTAGCCGAGGTAGAAGGCCACGAGGTTTACCACTAGACGCGCAATTGTGGATTACTGATGAAGCGCGTCAGTTGATGTAGTGCAGTCCTTTGCGATCCGATCGTCCTGGTGTTGATTGTACAACACCTCTGCTGGTATCCACACGTGCAAGGAGGAGCACCGACGGCGAACTGCTAGATTCGTATCGTCGACAGGACTACTGTGGAGCTAGGGTTTCCAACACATGGAATGACCTAACCGAACAACGATTAACCTTTCTGGGTTACGGTGCTCCACTATATATAGGGAGTGAACGTGGGCTCCACTCCCGTGGCCCATTCACTAAAGCCCATATAACACTAGTCACCGTGAGTCTAACTCACTAACTCAGTCCTAATCCGGCTTGGGTCCAACCCAACCAGATTACAGGTTCATATCCAATCCGAACTTGCTCTCGCTCTTAAGTGTGTGACCCCACAAGCTCATGGCTACTTGCACACGATTGGAGTCCGACTCTCAATCGATCAGTCGATAGCGGCTCCTAGCAGAACGTGCCGACTCCCAAGTACCAAAGAGTCATGATGACTTGCCTTTCCAATGCGACTTACGTCCGAGTCCCTTTTGCCTCACGATATACCTTGTCAGTCTATAGGCGAATATTTGTCATCCCTTAAATAGTCCGACTCTCTTCTCGATCCGAGATAAGTGATTCACCCGACTAACTCTTAGTCGATCGCCTTGGTTAACACTTAACCGAGTCATGCATGGCCATGCTTTCCGAATCATATCATCCGAGAGGGCCCGGAGAATATATCTCCGAGTGGAGGGGCAAAATCCCATCTTGGTTATTCACATCACGTAGCTTGATTCTCAGTCGACCTGAACTCTGCCTTTATAACTGCCCAGTTACGGATCAGCGTTTGACAGAACCTAAATCGGTGATCCTCAACTCGGACTATGCAATAACCTCAGTTCTAAGGATTACATTGATTGAGTTATACAAATGACAACTTGTTCGTTGTACCTCAATGTGGGTCAGTCCGACTAGCTAAACTCTTTAGCCAAATCTATGTAAGTTGGAATAGCATCTCGATGCCCATGACAAGTGGAACCGAGTCATCAAGCCAACCTTCACATTGGTCTAAGTTGTGTGTCCAGCACAAGCTCAATGACCAAGGATATTTAGTACAAACAACATGAATGTATAGTTCCACAACCGAATCACATATTCAATGATACACATCAGATGTTTATACAAGGACAACTTAATATCTTTATGAATACAATGGGAAATCTCATCATAAATGATTGTCTCTAGGGCATATTCCCAACATATATATAATTTACTTTCAGTCAGTGCTGTTGGAAAGATAGGCTTTGCCGTATTTATTGATGATGATATTGTGGTACTCATGTGGAGCAAGTCTCTAAAGGTCGCTTTCGTTGGGTACGTAGAACATGACTTGTATGTGGTGGCCTTTTCGGGGAAAACCACTACAAGTGCGATGTGCCTATTCGGAAAGGCTGATGTGGGTTGGCTATGGCATCGCTGTCTATCCCATTGATGGGCTCAGATCATTGTAGAGCTTTGTTGGGAAACCCCAAGAGGAAGGTATGCTGAGAACAGCAGTAAGTTTTCCCTCGGTTATGAAACCAAGGTTATCGAACCAATAGGAGCAAGAAAACAACTCCAAGGTATTGCTAGCAACTTGGAATCTTGCACAACACAAACTCAAGACTTTGCCACAACTTACAGTGAGGTTGTCAATCTCACTGGTTTGCTGAAAACAAAGGATTAAACGTATAGTGTGGAAGGTAATGGTTGCTTGTAGAAAGTAAACGGTAACAATAGATGATGTAACAATGGTAAAGATTGGACCAGGGTCCATAGTTCACTAGAGGTGTTCTCCTTAAGAAAGATAACATGTTGGGTGAACAAATTACAGCGGGGCAATTGACAGGATTGAGCAAGGCATAACAATGCAAATACTAGACATCATAATTCCTATGAGATTTGATTGGGAATTACAACAATATACATAGACCGCCATCCAACTGCATCTATGACTAATAATCCACCTCCAGGTTATCATCCGAACCCCCTCCAGTATTAAGTTGCAAGCAATGGGTAATTGCATTAAGCAATGTGTGTAAAGTAAACAATACAATTGTTCCATGAACAAAAGATTGTTGTTTTGTCCCTAGTAGAAACATCACATCTACAACCTTAGAGATTCCTGTCACTTCCCTAGATTACTAGAGGCATGAACCTACTATCGAGCATAAATACTCCCTCTTGGAGTCACTAGCATCTACTTGGCCAAGATAGTTACTAGCAACGGAGAGCATGCAAGATCACAAACAACACAGACATGATAGAATCAATAATCAATCTGACATAGTATCTCAATATCCATCGGATCCCCGCAAACACAACATGTATGATTACAAATAGATGATCTTGATCATGAACGGAGCTCACAAGATCTCAACATGATAGCACAAAGGAGGAGAAACAACCATCTAGCTACTGTATGGACCCATAGTCCAAGGGTGAACTACTCACGCATCATACTAGAGGCTGGCATGGTGATGAAGAAGGCCTCCGGGATGATCTCTCCCCTCCGGCAGGGTGCCGGGAAGATCTTCAGATCCCCCCCCCCCCCCGATCTAGGGACGATGGTGGTGGCGGCTATGGTCTGTTTCGTGGAGATATAATCGGGTACTTAGGGTTTGGGTTTCTGCATCAGGGGGCTTTTATAGGCAAAGAGGCGAGGCAGGAGTGCGGCCATGGGGGCCCACACCCTGCCCTAGCGCGGCCTAGGGTGGGCCCACGCCTGGGGGTGCGGCCGCCCTATAGAACCCCTCTGGCTGCCCTTTGGTCTCTATCTTCGTTCCGATAAAATATTGACTTTGGCTTTTGTCCCATCCAATTCCGGGAATATTTCCTTACTAGCTTTTCTGAAACCAAAAACAGCAGAAAACAGCCAACTAGCACTGCGGCATCTTGTTAATAGGTTAGTCCCAGAAAATGTATAAAAATACCTCAAAGTGTAGACAAAGCATAGCACAGTTGATACTAAACAAGCATGGAATATCAAAAATTATAGATACGTTTACGACGTATCACCCATGTCAACATGAGAACTTTTCAAAGTCTCCACAAGGATGGCCATATTGTTGGACTAAAAGAAAATGTTTGTTTTGCCAAAGATCGTGTGTGCAGGGCCCGTGTTGAAGGAAAAAATGCATGATTCTCCCCACAAGCCAAAGAACTACATCAAGTCCAAGAGGATCTTGGAGCTCCTTCATGTGGATCTCTTTGGTCCCCCATCTCATGCAATTCATGGTGGGAAGAAATATTGTTTGGTGATTGTTGATGACTACTCCAGATATACATGGGTATATTTATTCAAGCTGAAAAGTGAGACCCAAGAAAACCTCATCGACTCATCAACATGGAACAACGTCCCTGTGTTGGTAATAAGGAGTGACAACGGCACCGAGTTCAAGAACTACACCTTGAATGGATTTCTTAGTGATGAGGGGACAAAACACCAATATTCCGCTGCATATACCCCTCAAAAAATGGTGTAGCTGAGAGGAAGAGACAGACTCTTATCGATATGGCTAGGACCATGTTGGCGGAGCTTAAATATCCATATAATTTTTGGGCTGAAGCAATCTCCACCGCATGCCATGCATCAAACTGGCTCTACACAAAGAATTGATCAAGACTCCATATGAAATTCTTACCGATAATAAGCCCAACGTTTCATACTTCCGGGTGTTCGGTTGTAAGTGTTTCTATCGCATAAAGGATGTTTGTTTGTCCAAATTTGATTCCAAAGCATTAGAGGGTATTTTTGTTGGCTATGGTCTCGAATCCCACACTTATAGAATCTATGAAAAACTCTTTGGAACTGTCATAGAATATTGTAGTGTGGTTTTCGAAGAACATGATGGGCCCTAAGGGGTGCGTGTTGATGTCTGTGATGTAGATGATGAAATGCCTCAAGATGCCATAGGAAGAATGGGTAAAGGATTCATCCGCCCTGTTGAGGAACCCCTCGTGGCGGATCGAGAAGAACTATGCTCTACTCATGTGGAGCCCTCATCTTCGCAACATCAACAAGCTCCTGCTGATGAGGAGGACAATGACCCAAGCCAAAGACAAGCCGAGGACCCTCAACAATTTTATCAGGTAGAAAGCTCTAGCTAGGAGGAACATGAGTCTCCACTTACCATATTGTCCAGCGCTGCCCAGTCTATTGTTAAAGGAATATTTATAGACTCGGCCATAAGATCAGCTCAACGTCGGTCTAGAAGTGTGCCTGATCAAGACCAAGGTCAATATTTGCCTCTTGATGAAGAGAATGATTCTAATGATTATCAAGGTCAAGTTAATGGTCAAGACGAGGACCAAAATGATGAAGATATCCCCACAAGAAACAACGAGGATTTCAAAACTTGTCTCCAAGCTAGAGTGGATAGAATGTTGGAATTAAGAGACCACACTCTTGAGAATGTGGTTGGTGATCTAAGAAGAGGCATGTCCACTCGAGCTCAATTGAAGCATTTTGGTGAGCATCAAGCACATATATCCATGGTGGAGCAAAAGAAAGTTTGGGAAGCTCTTGAAGATTCAGATTGGTTGGAAGAAATGCACCAAGAGCTCAACAACTTTGAGAGAAACAAAGTATGGAAGTTAGTTGAAAAGCCCAAAGACTGCCGCAATGTTATTGGTACCAAGTGGATATTCAAGAACAAGCAAGATGAGCATGTAATTATTGTGAGGAACAAGGAAAGATTAATTGGTTTCACAAGGGTCCTCTCAAATTGAAGGCATTGATTATGGAGAGACATATGCACCCTGGCTCACCTTGAGTCCATCTATATCCTTGTTGCTTATGTGGCACATTATAACTTTAAATTGCAACAAATGGATGTTGAAAGTGCCTTTCTTAATGGTCCATTGCATGAGTTGGTATTTGTAAATCAACCCCCAGGGTTAAAGGATCCCAACTTCCCAAACCATGGCTACAAACTTGATAAGGCGCTCCATGGGCTCAAACAAGCCCCACGATCGTGGTATGAGCACCTTAGAGAGTTGTTGTTAGACCGTGGGTTTGAGGTTGCGAAAATTGATCCCACTCTTTTTACTAAGAAGGTCAATGGGGAGCTTTTCATATGCCAAATATATGTTGATGATATTATATTTGGCTCATCTAACAAAGCTTTTAATGATGAATTCTTAAAGCTTATGACTAATAGGTTCCGGATGTCTATGATGGGAGAATTGAGAGTATTTCTTTGTTTTGAGATCAAGCAAGTAAGAGGAGGAACCTTCTTAAATAGGGCCAAGTATATTCAATACATGCTCAAGATATTCCATGAAAGATATAAATGGAGCTCCTATTCCTATGGCAACCAAGACTCATCTTGAACTAAATCCAAATGGTAAAGATGTGGATCAAAAGGTATACCGGTCTATGATTGGTTCTTTTCTTTACCTTTATGCATCTAGACCCGATATTTTGTTGAGTGTAGGAGTGTGTACAAGATATCAAGCGGCTCCTAAACAAAGCCATTTGATGGCGGCCAAAAGAATCTTTTCATATTTGGTTCATACCCCAAACTATGGTATTTGGTATCCTAGAGGGTCAACATTCTCTCTTTTTGGATACGCGGATTCGAATTGGGTTGGTGATAAGGATGATAGAAAATCAACCTCCGGGGCTTGCCCATTCCTTGGTAGGTCCTTGGTGTGTTGGTCTTCTAAGAAGCAAAATTGTATATCTGTCTCCACCGCCAAAGCCTAATATGTGGCAGCTGCTAGTGCTTGTACTCAATTTCTATGGATGAGGCAAACTTTAAAGGAATACGGTGTCCATTGTGACAAAGTGCCTCTTATATGTGACAATGAAAGTGCTATCAAAATTTCCTACAACCCGGTGGATCATACAAGGACAAAGCATATTGAGATTCGTCATCACTTCATTATATATCATGTTGCTCGAGGTGATATTGAGCTATCCAACTTGCCGACATTTTCACGAAGCCACTTGATGAAGCAAGGTTTTGTTATCTGAGGAATGAACTAAATATCATAGTTTCAAGGCACTTGACTTGATCACCTTGCATACTCACCTATATCTTGACTCTTATTTGGTTTAGGTGTAGGCATGGATATAGGGGGAGTGTGGTTCTAATACATTGGGCTATACCTCCGCCATAATGCCAACATTAAGAAAATCAATTCTCTTAATATCATTTTATGATATGTGAGCTTCATTAATGAGTAGTGGCTATGAACCCAAGGATAATTCTTCGCGGTGTCATGCCACAAACTCTTACATGGTGGCCTCGCCACCGCCCTCTTCTTGTTGAAGAGTTGGTTCTTTGTTCATCTCATTTGGAGCTTAATTTGACATCTTATTGATATTTACGGTTTCTTGGTTCTTCACAGTACATCTTCTAAATCCCAGGTCTACTATCACCTTTAAACATGCTCTTCTTGCCACACATTTTTCCATGTACTTGTCTCTAGGTTTCTTGGTCTAAGGGGACCGTACTGTCCGCCCTAAACCGATCGCAGTCTCCAACCAGACCGGACAATCTCGTAAAAGGGGTTGGGGAGAAGTGGATGGTTCAGTCCTCCTTCTCCTCCCCGACTCCCTCTTGCTCTCAACCTGCTACCCCAACCAGGAGCACCACCGGGAGGGATCCTACACCCTGGATCCAGTTGTTGCTGCCAACCATTGCCTTCCCTTTGCCGTTGGGATCCTTCCCTTCCAGTCAAGTCCTCCATGGATGCTGGTATAGTGCCCCTCCCCTTCTCCATCGCTAGGGTTACCCTAGATGAATTTTTTAGGGCTATTTCTTTCCTAAATCCATGGATCCGTCATATATGTGTGCAATGCTTTTCCTAGTAGTAGTACTAGCAATGTTGATCTGCTCCTTTTGAACATTCCTGAACTGCCCGAAGAATCACCAAGGCTCTAGCCAGAATGTCCGGCGTGTACGGGCCGGGCGGAGTCCCCAAGGTGATCCATCTGTATAGTCCAGGGTTTTCAGCCAAAACAGTTCCTACATTACTTTGACTATTGCTTTTTGTTTGTATCTCCTGGACAAATGTGCTTAGCCCATATGCTACCTCCCTCCTCTGATTTCACAGGTGGTTCTCGTCCTCGCCGGTCTCGAGCAGGTCAAAAGGCTCCTCCTCGCAAGTTCCACTATTATGAAGAGAGAGATGTGCACATGTGTCACATCCCAAAATTTTCCAAATTTTGAAATGTGAAAAATAAATAAACAAAATAAATAATTGTTGAATTTTAGGGTAAAAAGAAACTTTTTGATTCTAAATGGAAACTTAAAAACCCATCTTGATCAAACTTTGAATAAAGTTTGAATCCAACTAAATTCAAATCAAGTGAAATGCATTCTTCATAAATGCATCTTGAAATTTAAACACTTGGAAAATAAACCAAAACTCTAAAACCCTAATGGAATAAATCATTTCCAAGATTATTCTAAGACTATGGATTTGATCCACATAAAAATTTGTCAACAAACATTTATAAAAGATCTAGGATGACAAATAGAAATATTATAAAACCATAGAAATTGATTTCACTTAATTTGGAGCCATAGATAAAAACTTATGAATTCAATAAGATGAAAGGAAATAAATTCCAAAGCTAATAAAGCCCTTGTCTAAAATCCATACCAAATGGTGAGCAAATAATCCTAAAGAGAATTAAAAGGATAAACAAATATTAAATAAGATTTTACAAATTGGAATCACCAAGTTTGGATCATTAAATAAAAATATATGGATTTTGTAAGGCAAATAAAGAAATAAATAAATAAATAAGGAATATTTAGAAGCCAAAATTAAATCTTGGCAAATCCATAAGTAAATAAAATAAAGATTATTCCAATAAAATTATATGGCATTAAACCATATTCTAATGATATATTTAATAAAGATAATTTTCCCAATGAAAATGATTAATTAAATCATAGGAAAATAATAATTGGAATTTGTCCAAGTGGAATAAAAGTTAATTAATAACTTAAATAGAATCAAAGAATTATTTGAAATAAATTTTTATATGAGATTAAAACCATATTTGATATTACTTGAATAAAGGGGAATAACCAATTTAAATGATTAATAAAACATATTAAAATAATTCAAAGTGAATTATTTAACACCCTATTGAATAAATAAAACTTACAAAAAGGGGTTGTATAAACATTTTAATTTAAAATAGGAAGTTAAATCATTTGAATAAATAATATGAATTGGAATCATATTTAAAATCCTATTTAAATAAATACAAAGTTCCAATTTAAATAAATATTTAAACCATGGGGGAATAAAAGAAATGTTCCAAAATTATCTTTAAAATACATGTTTGAACAGAATAGAAACTTGCTGAAAAGTTTGAAAAGATTTGAAAAGAAAAAGGGTTTGAAATCATTTGAATAAAAGTCAAAATAGAAAATCAAGTGGGAAAAAGAAAAAACCAGGAAAATAAAAAAATAAAAGAACCCAACCCAGCCCAACTAACCTATCTGGCCCAGCAACGCAGCCCATCTCCCCCTCCCCCAGGAAAACGGTTCGCACCAGAAACTTAACCCACGCTGCCACCGACGCCTGGACCCCACCGCACCCCCTCACTCTCTCGCTCCCGCCAGGCCCCACAGCCCCGTCATCACCTTCAACCTCGCGCTGACCCCGCCCTCTCTCTCCTCGCTGCAGTTCCTGGCCGCGTTTTAAATCCGTTAATTCGCGTTGATGGCGCAGTAACCCTGCCCCGTAATCACGCTTGCTAACGCGCCTCACTCCCCTCTATCTTTCCCCCCAGACCCCATTTCCTCTCCGCCCCCAGGCCGCCCTGAATTCGCCTCGGAACCCCACTGTCTCCGACGTGTTCTCCGGCCAATTCCGGCCAACACAGCCAGCCCCATTGCCCCTAGAGCAAACGAGTGAGATCTCCAGTACCAGGCGCACCTCCCTATGACTTCCCCTCACCTGCGCGCGCCCCAGAGACTCGGCAACATTGATGACACATCGGCACCACCGTCTGCCCCTCTCTGGCGACCTTTCCCTGTAAGCCCCGTCCTTCCCTATCTCTCTGGATGATGCCCCCGCACTCATCGTAGCCTTGCGCATCTAACACCACTGCTTGCTTGCTCTCCCGCGGTCTGCAGCCTCGCCCCCGTCAACAATAGGAAGTGCCTGAAGCCGTGGCAAACTCCGACGAGCAATCCCTCTGGAACCCGAGCGCCCCTCGACGAACAGAGACCACATCGAGCTTCTCTGCACTCCTGTGAACTCAGTGAGCATTCTCTCCCTATCTCGCGCTTCCTATTTTGCCGGTAACTCCATCGTCTGAGCGCTGCCGCCAACCGCCGCCGCCAGCGCCGCCCGTTCTTGGTCAATCGATTTAGGTCGTAGGATTTTGATCGCGTGGCTACGATAGAACATAACCCGAAGGGGTACGATGGATCCTGTGCCGCTCGATCTGTTTAAATCCAACGCATCTCAGCACTCGATCCAGCCGAACCGTTTTCGACCAATAAGAATTAGACGCGTGGCACTGATTTTATTTAAAAGACAGAAACCTTTCTATTAGTTGCTTGAATTTGTAAATTACATAACTTTTGATCCACACGTCCAAATTTTGCAAATTTTATATCAATGGAATCATCAAAAAATTACTTTCCAACCATGCACTTTGTTTAATGAATTGCTTCTGGAAAGTTGGTTATTTTTGCAGAAACATGTGTAGGTATATTTTGAGCATAAGAATTATTCTAAAAATATTTGTATGGTAAAATCTTTGGCAAATGGATTGTTTTGAACCTACTGACCATGGAAACCAACTTATAGTTTTAAAAGTGTAATTTGTGAAGCTAAAGAATAAATCTTTGAATAAAAGCACTTCTAGCTAAATAACAATGGTTGAATATGTTTTAAAATGCTTTTTGACTAAAACCTTTGGAAAATGATTTGATTTAAACTCTCTGACCCTAAACACTAAGTTTTAGGATTTAAAAATATATTTGATGAACCCTATAAATTATTACTTTGCTAAAAAGCATTTTAACAACATAAAATATTACTTTGGTATAAAAATGGTTTATAGGTAAAACCTTTTGCAAATGGTTTCAATATTAAACACTCGACCATAAAACACTAACATTTGTGTTTAATAATATATTTATAAAACACTAGAAAATATTGCTTTGATTTAAATCATTTCTAGCAAAACAAAAATAACTTAAAATGGCCATTTTCACTAACTAAATATCAAATGGTTTTGCCACATTTACAAATAACCTTGCCACCTTTATAAATGACAAATATGTATTTTAAAATGTTTATAACCTATTAGAAACCACTTTTCCAAATAAAACAATCTTGGCATGCTTGCATGCATAGCTTTGTTTTTATTATTCTATGTGTTGAATTCCTTGAATAGTAGATTGAATATTGCTTGCTTGATTGAATTGTAGTGGAATTTGAAGAGTGTGACTATTGCAAGACCAAGGAGTGAACTTATAATTCTCTACCAAAAAGGCAAGTGATGCTTCATACTTTTGTCCCATTATTTTTCACTATGCATTAGTGATATTTATAAGTAGGACTTGCATGGAATTTTTCTAAGTAAAAACTATGCCATGGGAAATCCTAGTAGATGAAACCTTAGTAGAATTTTCCTAAGTTGAGATTCCTACTACTATCACGCTTAGCTTAGCTAGTAGAAAACAAGGGTGGATTATATTCATACTATGGAATATTTCTAAGTCAAGGACTTGTGTTTTGTTTAGTAAAACAACTATGTGAATGAATCACCTGGATTGAATGGAAAGAATGTTTTGTGTTGAGTGGTTACACAAGGCCCATTTCTATGGTTTACCTTGTGTATCTCACTTGTGGAATGCCACCCAGGAACAAAGAGATTTGAGATGTCAAATGTTGAGAAGCTTCAAGTGCAGCCACTTGGCATTATGGGATCTGCCTGGATCATATAGGTTGCAATAACTTAGCCAAATGGACAGTTGGTGGTAGGGGATGATAGGTTGGAACGCGTCCATTCTGGTCTAAGGGAAGGCTTCTGAAAGATCTTGTCTTGGTGAAAATCAAGTCTTGTGGGGAAAGTGCACCACCTCTGCAGAGTGAAAAATCTAAGTACTTAGCCATGTCCCTGGCAATGGACAATTTGAGCATCAAGACATGGAAGCTATCAAGAATCTCCTCATCCCAATTTTCTAAGTTAAAACTTGTGGTTGAACAAGGGTGGAGGTTCACCAATTTCTATTGGTGGTTCCTTGGGTGATTTTGACAAACAAAAACTTAGTGTTTTCAAAAGATAAGGAAAATCTATTTTCAGCAAAGCAAGCCTAAGCTCCACTTAGCCAAATGCATATAGATGATAGTTACCACTATACTACCATAGTATCACTTGCCAATACAATTCAAATGTATTGACCCTTGTGGCTATAACTTGTTATGTTGCAGGTTTGTTTGATATTAGTGAAGTGTGTTGATTAGGATTACAAGTCTAAAACCAACATGATTGCATGTGGCACTTTGAAGATGAAGGACTCCATGATATAGTTATTTTCTGCTGCATTGTAATGACATAGCCAAATGAGCTATGTAAGATGTAATGAATTATTTTATTCCTGGTTATAAAGTTGTATTATGACCTTTGTTTCTTGATATTACATCTTAACTGTGGATGCTAGCTATTGATCCAGGGACTAGCATTGTAAACACAGGGATCTCTACCTTATTAAAGGTTGGGACCTTTACAACATGGATCCTGTTGTGGTGAGACAGTCAGCATGTGACCGTGCTGGGGATATGCAAGAAAAGATCTGGAAACTGAAAAGGGATGAAGCCAAGCGCATGAAATTCGAAGCCTTGACTACACTAGCAGATTTGGGCACTGAAGAGTTTGTGGAGATGAGAGTCCAGCAGTTCTATTCTCAGCCACGCACCTCTACTGATGATCGCTTCTGGAGGAATGAGCAATTCCTTCTCTTTTCTGAGTTGTTTTGTGGGTTCAGGTCTCCTGTATACCCCATGCAGTGGTTGGATATTTAGAAGCTCCATGCTCAAAACTACTTTGAGGATGCTCTTTGGGTGACTGAGAAGATGGGGCTACATACCATCTTTCAAGCAAGAGAAGACTACAATATTGAGTTGGTCCAGCAGTTCTATGCCACAGTTGTCTTTGGGGACACTACGGATATTCCCCTTGAGTGGATGTCTGGCACTACTAGGTGTCGTTCCAACATGGTTCAGTCAGATTCTTGGATTGCCTTTCAATCCCAATGCTCCTAGTGGTCTCAGAATTCATGTTACATGCCTATGACAACAAAAGGTTGGACCCGATTTATTCTCAGCATGATGTGGTTGACAAAATGTAACATCCCAGCATTAGAGCTTACAAATGAGTTGAACCCAGGTGTGTGCATTGCATCCATGCATAGAAAATCCGAATAATTTTTGCGCTTTTGAACAAAACTTGTCAAAGTGATTGAAGCTTCTCTCAACTTTATGGAATTGAAGTAGATCATCAAGTTGACTGCGATAAGTTTCAATATGACCTTTGCTAAAACCTTATTTTGGGTAAAGGAGATTTGATCTAAGGGTAGATCAAATGTAGTAGAAGTTAAACCCCAGTACATTAATTAATGATTTATAATTGATACTTAAGTCATCATATCCTAGTATTCATTACACAACTCATGAATACCAAGTTATAAATAAAACTTAAGTAATAGGAATGTAACAACTAAACCTTGATCTATCTTAATCTCATCTACTTATACCATGAGTATCATGGTAATACCTAACCTTAACTCTTTAGTGAGATTGAGTAGGAAGGAAACCAAGTCAAGACCATTCACCACATATCTTTCTTTCCATATCAATCTTTAATCATCTTTGTTGAACCACATCCTTATATCTATTATTAATCAATGTTGAGTGATCAACTATTGACCTATCAATTCTTAGCTTATTAACTCTTGATCACCAATTCTTAGCCTATCAATTCTTGATCCATTAACCCCTGTACTTATCATAGCATTCATTTAAGTCCTTTAGAAAAAGAAGAAAAGAAGAGTTATCTGGAATATAACCATATGGTGATAGAGAAGATTACCAGGATGAATCCTGAAGATAGTTACCAGGAGTAATCCTATTGGATTATGAGGGCATAGAACATAAACGATATCTCTCAGTCCAATAGAGATATTTAGAATAAAATTATATACAACTGAACGATCAAAGCATTATAATGATCACACTCAAGTCACTAGTACTAAGAGTGAATGATTAGATCATAGTGACATTGGTGGAACTAATATAATTAAACCCTATTATAGATATATTATCCTAGGTTAGTCATGATAAGTCATCATGGTGTAATAAGGGGTTGGAGTATGAGTTCTTGGATAAATAAAGATAAGCTAGTATGCATAAGTTAGTGCCAAAGCATCAATGAATTATAGAAGTAGTATATTACTCTTAGGAAATACTAAACACGTGAGTTGAAGTAGGATTTGATATTTATATCTATTAGAATAATGTTGGTGATGGATGATTAAGGAAGAGTCTTAATGGAGTTAACTATAACTCTCTGTTGGATTGAATATTATAATTAGTAGAGTAGTTTGATATAATTAAGTGGAGATTCGTGTCGCTGACCGCCAGAGGGGATAAGGAGGCCACGACGACACCGCTCTGCCTCGTCCTCATCCACTCCCTCTCCCTCTGAAGCTATCTCTCTCGATTTCTTCCTCAAGGCCGAAACCCTAGCTAACCTCGCCGTCATGCCGCACCTCCCCACTCCTTTCCAAGTAGCCATGGAGACGCCCCGTGCTCCGTAGATCCTCTGGGTAGAGTCCAGCATCAAGGGGAGCACTGGGGAGGGAGAATTTTGCCATTCCTTTCCGCGGAGGTTCGTCGGAATCCTCGTCGGAGAGCTTGTATTCGACCGCACCAGTCCTCGCCGACACCACCACTGCAACCAGGGTGATTCACTGATGCTCAAGCATCGATCTTCTCTTCCTATTGCACTCTCTAGCATGCTCGCGCTATAGCACCACCATACGCTGTCGTCAGTCGTCGTTGTTCCAGTAGCTCTAATGACCGTTTACGAACAGCGCCACCACTATATGGTTCAGCACGTCACGCTGATTCAAGCTAGACTAGTTTCACTTGTTGGGGCGTCGTAGATCGTCGCCAGCGACCACCGACTGGCGGTGGTGGCCGTGGTGACATCATAACGACGTCATGCCGACGACAACCTTGACCTAGTCCACCAGTTGACTAGTCCACGCCTAGGTGGCATACTGCACTACTAGGAAAACGCTTATTCGTGGCGCACCTGAAAAGGCCATCCGTGGCGCACTAGTAGTGTGCCACTAGCCTCGCGCTACGGCTATCTCCTAGCCGTGGCACACTGCCTGGTGCGCCACGGTTGTGTCGAGATAGGCGTGGCGCACATGCCAGTGCGCCACGGAAAGTAGTCGAGGTGCACCACGTGTATGAAATGATAACCGCGGCGCACTACGTGATGTGCGCCACGGATACAAATTTCAAAATTCAAAAAAAAGCGGCAGATCTGGATCTCGCCGTTAGTGTCGTCGCTCGTCGGTGCAGGTCGTCGTCGTCGCCGCCTCGTCGCCTCATCATCGTCGTCGCCTCGTCATCGTCACCTCATCGTTGTCGCCTCGTCGTCTTCACCTTGTCGGAGAGGCCTCGTCGTTGTCGGAACTGCAAGGAGGAGGAGGAGGAGAAGAGGAGGAGAAGAAGAAGGAGCCCGCCATCATCGTCGTCACTGGAAGGAGGAGGCCGCTGTCACCATCTTAACTGCAAGGAGGAGGAAGAGAAGGAGAAGGAGAAGGAGAAGGAGAAGTAGAAAGAGAAGGAGGAGGAGGAGGAAAATGAGAAGGAGAAGGAGGAAGAGGAGGAGGAGGAGGAGGAGAAGAAGAAGAAGAAGAAGAAGAAGAAGAAGAAGAAGAAGAAGAAGAAGAAGAAGAAGAAGAAGGAGGAGGACGACGAGGAAAGGAGAAGGGAGGAAAAGGAGAGATGGGGAGGGAAAAGAAAAGGGGTAGGTTGGCGGGGTAGGGATTCCAATTTTGAATCCTGCCCAACTTACTCGTAGCACACTAGGTGGTGGTGCGCTACGGGTAAGTTGCCCTTTATTTTTTTTCTGCAGAAAAAAATGGTCTTTTGACCATAACTTTTTACTCTTTTCGAATTTTGAAAATTTAAAAAATCGCTAAAAGACCGAAGGTGGTTGCTAGAGGATGTAAAATCTCGTTCTCGTCATTTTGGTATATTATACGATTTTTTTTGATATCGTATGCAAAAGTTACGGCCATTTTACCGTGGCAAGACTTTTTTTTGCAGAAAAAATGGAAAGTCATGTTTGTTAATTTTCCTAGAAACTATACCACATTACCTACATACATATCAAATTATTTTATTTTTTGAAGTGTTTATCATTTTCTTTTATTTTTTGCAAAGCCTAAAAAGGCGATCCACGGGAGGAGGGGGTGGGGTGGAGTTGGTGCAGGCCACTTAGTCGTAGGGCACTAGGACAGAGTTCCCTACGGCTAAGTTGGCCCAGATGCTCTAGCACACATGCCCGTAGCGCACTAGGTCAGACTGTCCTACGGCTAAGTTTCACATCCGTAGCGCACCTTGACCAAGTGCGCTATGGGTATGTGTGCTGCGGCCACCTATGCCCTGGCCCACACATAGGCGTGGCGCACCATCCCCATGTGCGCCACACTTATGGCAGTTAGGCGTAGGGCACCTGTGGGCAGTGCGTCACGCCTATTTTACCTGTGGGGCACCACTAGCACGTGCGCCATAGAAGTGTGGATTACCTATAGCCGTTTTCCTAGTAGTGTCGATGTGGCCCTGACCCCACTGGTCAGTGACCTAGGGTAGCTCTGGCTGTGGTGTAAAAAGTTATTTTCTGTTTAGGAACTAAATAAAATGTTATAAGTCCAAATTTAAATATTTCAGAAATTAAATAAAATCACTAAATCTTGTTAAATCAATAACTCTTGTTTTATAATTCAGAAAAATATGTGTAATATATGAAAATGTTTAGAAAATAAAATCTATAACTTAAAATTATTATCAAACCTAATTATGTTAGTTATTTAAATAATAATTATTTAATAAAGATTTTATAAGTAATAAAAATTTCATAATTCATATTCTAATAATGGTAAATGATAAAAATATAAATAATAAACTAAAATTCTTAGAAAAATAAGAACTAAAATTTAATATTATAATCATGTATTCTTATTCCACTTAATTAAATATTTATTATTTATTAAGTGTTTATACAATATTAAATCTTATAGGAATCATATCTTAATATTTATAAATCACAAAAATAAATGTAACATACCAAAATGATCACAAAAATAATATTTACATGTTAAAAAAATATAACATTTCACTTTTAAAGTAAATAAAAAACTTACTACTCTAATAACTAAAATTTAAATCTAAATTCCTTACTTAATAATTCATGTAAGCGTAAGTAAAGTTTGCTAGTATTTCTAGAATTAGTAAATTAAGGTCTACTACTAATATTAGTCTTAAAAAATTAATATTAGGAGTCAAAATGGTTCAACACATTTTAAATATAATCTTATTGAATTATCATTCAACTATAAAATGTAGAATATATCTAAATAAATCTTGTTCTAATATTAAACCTTCAAAGAATCATTGGGGCTAAATAAAACTTATTCCTCTATCTCAACCACAAGTTAACAACATACCAAGATACTACAGTGGATTCATAAGTAGCTAAGTAATATTCTTTACCTATTAACAAACCATAACCAAACCTTTATAAGTAGGTAAATGATACCATTCCAGTATAATAATAAGAAATCCCTACTTAAATAAAAGTACTACAACTTTTAATTAGATTTAAAGAAATATTATGAGGAAGAACAATTACAAGTGTCATAAGCATTGAACCTTAAGTTCATCTATGTTTTTTAAAGTTAACTTTAGTCTACAAGACTTTAAATATAATGCTAACAACCTTATCATGTGTTTTATAGTTAACTTTGGTCTGATATAATTAAGTCATAAAGCATCTAAATTCCAAACTATTCAAGCAAGCACAAATAACATCAATCACAGTCCATCAATCATATTCTAAAATCCATAAAGGTTGCCTAAACCTTAACAAAGTAATCCTTTCTTCAAATGTTATTCGTTTTGCCACTTAAATCAATAGATGACAACTAATCATAATCACATTAATTTATACTTTACTTGTATATTAGGATTATTAATACTTAAGTTCCATATAAATGCCAATACTTGTAAAGTAAGATTTGAAGATAAGGCAATTCTTATATAAGCAATCTTTGAGTAGCATTCCACACTCGTGAATCTTATTATAGTATAATAATGTGATTACATGTTGTTCCCCACACACTTAACAGCCTTAATAAAAAAGCACAAGTGTGGAACTTATCTAAAAGTATAACACATTCTAAAGGAATCATTTCTAGTTTCCAAACCCTAGATTAACGCTTATTCCAAGGATACGAACTTATCAAATTGCATTACATTATTTATGCATAATAGCATTCTGTTTCTTTAAACATTACTACTTACCGGACCAATGGTGCTGATTTCAGATATTAGATCTTATATTGTCTCAAAGACCGTGAGTGCATAATATTGCAATCACAAAAGGCAAGTTCACACATGCTCATGTCCTTTGATTATTTTCTGTAAAGTATTTTGCAAATCCAGTGTTATCATCACCTGCATTTCAAAAAGGTCAGAAAACACTATTTTCATAATAATATGATTATAGGTTATTTACCATGAGGTAATAACCTACTATGAAAGTTCCGGTGGTAAAGGAACATATTATTTAGGACTTAACAACCAATATCGACAGTGATTCTTGCGCCTCATATCACGCGTTAACCATGAGATTTGTAATGGGACGGAAAAGTCGGCTGTATCCTTTTCCTTTTGTATGGAGGCAAGACTACCTTAACGTGACGTTGTGATTCCTTGTGCGGATCCAACATATGGGTGGGAACCCTTAGGCCCCACGTTTTTTATGTCTAGATTTTCTATGAGTGTCTGTCGGGGGTTTAGCCGGACCTATAAGGTACTTACCTGGGCATCACCGGCTCATAGTGTCTTCGGAAACTCGTCAGGGTTTTAGCCTACCCGGAAGGGGGCTTAACGGAGGTGAGCCAGCCCCGAAGGATCGTGTAGACATATGGGGTCGTAGAGAGGGCAGTGATTGGCTTGGATCATCTACTAGGCCCCACACCATAGGAAGTGTGGATGGGAAAGATCGCCCGGTTGTGCAATAAGGATTTGATCTCTCATGGGAAGTAACGCAGCTCTGCAGAGTCTAAGAACTGTAACTTGTTACTCCCTGTTCCGGTAAGGAGCTACGAACGCGGCGGGAAAGGAACTCCATGGAAGTTCTGGTAAACCCGTGAAGGCTGACGGACATAGCTTTTCAGAATAAAAGCAACCTTTGAAGAATATTTTTCAAAAACCTGCATTTCCTACGACCTATGGTCTGTGGCTGTAGCTAGTGCATTAGACACTCCTTTCTAGTGAACTTGTTGAGTACGCTCGTACTCAACGTATCTTCTTAACCCTTTCTAGATTCTGAAGCCAATACAGACGATGTCTACATCAACTTATGCTCCAGGAATCATCATCAAAAGCTTAAGCTCTTCATTAAAGTCAAGGAAGTCAACATATACATTAATTAAAGTGAAGACGGAGTTGCTGATTAGATAGGAATATAATCTCTAGCCATAGAACCTACTTCTGTAGAGTATTGCAATAGCAGCAATGCAAGCCAAATAGTTAGATGCTAATCTTATTAGCATAATAGTTATGAGTTGTTTGTTTCTGATTCTTCTTTGTAAGAAGTTCCTTTCTCTCTCTTTAACCTAAAGAGTTCTCTGGATCTTTTGTAAAGAGTCGAGTTGTAACCTATAGTCATGTCTTGGACCTGCTGTGTTTCTGTTGTACCACTCTGAGGGATGTAATACGAGTGAACGGTGTTTCATTGGTGTTATGTCAACGACTATAGTGTACTACATCATGCAGTGGTATGCTGGGTCACCGCAGCTGGTATTAGAGCATATGCTTTGACCTTAGGTTGGAAACCTAGTAAATGGGTAGAACCTGTAGGAGATGTATTCGCAATAGTAAAGAGTTCTCTAGTGATATGATGGATATTCAATTGAGAATAATCATGTCATGTTACTGGTGTGATAATTCTTTAGTATGATTGCAATTCCCATCATTACCAAGAGTTTTAACTCTATGTGACTGATGATAATTTCTTATCTACAGTTCCACATGGCACCTCGATATACACCCCGGAATGTTCAAGTGATGAACAGGACGTTAAACGACTACGGAGAGGATTAGACAGATAATCTCCGACAACTTCTATGGAGTTTGGATTGTGAATCAAGACTTTTGGTCAATATTACAGTTACTATGATGGGCAGGTATTAGCTAAATACCGTGTCATGATCATGCTACCCAAGAAGTTAGGACTTAATGGAGAAATGCCATCAGGAGAGGCTAGGTGCATGGCATCTGCATATCAGATTGCCGTAACAGCAGCCATAACCATGATCCGAGAATAGAAATCCCAAGCTCTAGAGGGTAGTACTCACACCATTATACCCCATGAAGCCTCAAACACGGAGCATTAGCTAGATCACTCTAATTTGGTCCAAACTGAACCTACTCTAGCCGTAGAGTGTATGGATCGTTATCGGTCTTTACTAAACACTTATCATAACACTCACCAAGTATTAGTTCAGGAGCTAGATACTGTCATTGAGTATTTTACTGATCCTGTCAAAGCAATGACACGTAGGAATAAGTTAGATAAGGAATCTAGGCACCCCAAACACATCTTTTCAGGCGAAGTGTATGAGGAAACCGAATTCGATGATCCACAGTCAGAAACCTATGCCTACTACCAAAATAAACCCCGACCACCTGAAGATCTATGGACCAATTATGTCTCCGAACAAAAGGAATGGGCGGGAGCTATTCCAAATAACCCTGAGTAGAACCATTATGAGTGGGGAGTAGAATCTAAGGATGGAACTATAGGAAATCATATACCTTGTGATACAGGTATCGAAGAAGAAACCAACTATTACCATAGAGAGCCTTATGGTCCATATGGGGGTAATACCAATCCAATCGACTTAGAGGAATATACGGGTAGTTACTATAACAATATGTATGAATGAAAAAGCGAAGGAACCATCTTACTTCGAGGAAGAGTGTAAGGGGTCCCAATCTTTAATAAGATAGAGCCTCCTGTGTTTACAATGCTAGTCCCTGGATCAATAGCTAGCATCCACAGTTAAGATGTAATATCAAGAAACAAAGGTCATAATATAACTTTATAACCAGGAATAACATAAGTTTATTACATCAAACATAGCTCATTAGGCTATTTCATTACATTGCAGCGGAATAACTATGGTCAAGTGGTCCTTCATCTTCAAAGTGCCACAGGCAGATGTTGGTTGTAGACTTTGTAATCCTAATCAAACAATCTTCACTAAAATCAATCAAACCTGCAACATACAAGTTACAGCCACAAAGGGTCAATACATTTGAATTGTATTGGCAAGTGATACTATGGTAGTATAGTGGAGTCTATCATCTATATGCATTTGGCTAAGTGGAGTTGAGGCTTGCATTGCTCAAAATAGATTTTTCTTATCATTTTGAAAATACTAAGTTTTTGCTTGACAAAATCATTTTCCTCAATCAAAGATTTCAAGATCCTTGTACCAAGCCATCTCTCCATCAATGATTGAAGAATTCAAACAACCCTTGTTCAAACCACAAGATTTTAACTTAGAAATTTGAATGATGAGATTCTTGATTGCTTCCATGTCTTGATGCTCAAATTGTCCTTTACCAGGGACATGGCTAAGTACTTAGATTTTACACTCTGCAGAGGTGGTGCACTTTCCCCACAAGACTTGGTTTCCCAAGACAAGATCTTTCAGAAGCTTTCCCTTAGACCAAAATGGACGCGTTCCAACCTATCAAACACTACCACCCACTGTCCATATGGCTAAGTTCTTGCAACCTATATGATCATGGCAGAGCCCATATTGCCAAGTGGTTGCACTTGAAGCTTCTCAACATTTGACATCTCAAATCCCTTTGTTTCCTGGGTGGCCATCCACAAGTGAGATACACAAGGTTCACCAGTCCCCTGGCCTTGTATAACCACTCAACCATTCTCCACCAAACAAGCCCATTCCACCCAGGGGATTCATTAACTTAGTTGTTTTATTAAACAAAAACATAAGTCCTCAGACTTAGAATATTTTTCCATAGTGTGAATATATTTTCCACCCATGTTTTCTATTAGCTAGGCTAAGCTTGATAGTAGTAGGAATCTTTAACTTAGGAAAATCCTACTAAGGATTCATTACTATGTTTTCCTATAGCAAGATCTATACTTAGCAAAATCCATGCAAGTTTTACTTAACAAAATCACTAATGCATAGTGAAAGTAATAGGACAAAAAGTATGAAGCATCACTTGCCTTTTTGGTAGAGTATAGGTTCACTTCTTGATCTTTGCAACAATCACACTCTTCAAGTCACTACAAATCAATCAAGCAAGGCATAAACTCAATCTACCAATCAAGCAAAACAACACACATAAATAACAAAATCAAAGAAATGCATGCAAGCATGCCAAGCTTTGTTTTGTTTGAAAAAGTGGTTCCTAGTGGGTCATAGTCATTTGAGTAAATCTAATGGTCATTTCCTAAAGTGGCCAAGTCATTTGCAAAAGGTTTCACTTTACAACCATTTTCAAAACAAAGTGTTATTTTATGTGGTGTAGAAATATTTTTACTAAGGCATTAGCATATAGGGTTCACCAAATGAGTTGCTATTGCAAAACTTGGTGTTTTTGGGTCAGTAGGTTTGGTCCAAACCATCTACCCAAAGTTTTCTTCCTTTAAACATTTCCATAATAAAATCACTAATTTTATTTGGCTAGAAATGGACTAAACTAATTAATCCATTCCAAACTTTTCCAAATTCATTTTCCAAACCATGGGTTGGTTCCTAGGGTCAGTAGGGTCACAATAAACCAATTGGCAAAGGTTTGATCTCAAAATTCATTTTTAAATGATTTTTCTAATGTTAGCAAGCACACAAAAGAATCTGCAAAATCAAACAATCTATCAAATACTATTTGCTAAACTAAGGGTAGGGTTGGCTAGGGCTTGTTCTCCTGAATTCATTGATATAAAGTTTGCAAAATTTGGACGTGTGGATCCAAAGATATAAGGGTTTGAAGTTTGCAAAAATTTCTGTTTTCAAATTCTGTTTTAAACTGAACAACAGACACGTGTCCTAACCCTACTCGTCGATACCGATTCGGTTGGATCAAGCGTCGAGAAGCGTTGGATCTAACTCAAATCGTGCGGTCCAGAGGACATACCTCTTCGCGTTAAGTGATTCTGTCCAGTGCGTCCGATCTAAATCTAACGGCTGTGGGTTGCTCGACCATAGACGGGCGGCGCTGCGGCGGCTGCTGGCGGCGGAGCGGCCAGTCGATGACGGTTCCGGCGATACAGGAAGCAAGAGAGAAAAAGGGCATGCTCACCGGGCTCAGGGGGTCACGGCGAAGCTCGAGGTACTGCTGGCTTGACAAGGGGCGCTCAGAGGTAGTCGCAATCCCTCGTCGGAGTTGGGAACGGCGACGGACCTGTTCAGATGTTGTCGAAGGTGAGGATAGAGAGCGCCCTAGGACAAACAGAGGGTACGGTTAGGTTCGTAAGCGAGAGGCGAGTATGTGTGCATCATCGAGACAGGAGGGGGCGGTCAGATGTTACCTGGAAGACTCGCCGGAGTAAGGCAGACGCGGCGGCGGTACAGGTGGTTGTCGTTGGCGAGGCTCAGAGGTGCCCGCGGTCAAGTGATTGCCACAGAAGGATGCGCCAGTGTATGGTGAGCATGCTCGTGTGCTCAGGGAGGCGGAAAGGAGAGTGTGCTGGCCGGAATTTGCGAGAGGGCTCGTCGGAGACGAAGCCGTTCGAGGACGAATTGTGACGGCCTGGAGGCGTGCTCGGGGAAGAAGGCAGAGGGGAAACGGAGAGGGGATGCTGGCGATTTATCCTGCGTGGTCAAGGGGCAGATTCATTGTGTGATTAAGGCGTATTACGCCGGAGTTAATCCGCCTGCAACGGCCGGCGAGGGGTGGGGGAGAAGGTCGTGCGGGTGGGGAGGACAAACAGTGGAAAGGGGTCCACTGGTCAGTGGGAAAGGAAAAGGGAACGGGGTCCACTTGTCTGTTGCTCCGCGGGTCAGATTATGGGTGCAAACCGTTTTCTTCGGGGAGGGAGGAAGCTGGGCTAAGTGGGCTGTTTGGGCCGGGGTAGTTGGGTATGTCCACTTTCATTTTTTTTATTCTGTATCCTTTTCTTTTTATATTTCTGAATTCTGTTTTGAATTTCCAAACAAATAAATCACACCCAAATCAATTCAAACAATCATTCAGCTTTGTAATTTTGAATTTGATTCTGTTTATCAACATACCCAAATTCCAGAATAAAATAATATTTTTATATTTAATTTAGGATCCATTTAACAATTAAATAAAATGGATCTTTAGTTAAAAATAGGGTTTGATTTATTTAAATAAAATTTCCATTTGAAATCCAAATGTTTTCAATCCAAATTAGTAGGTTTTATTTGTTAATAAAGAATATTTTGAAAACTTGTTTAAAATAATATAATCCTTTTACTTTAGGGTCCATTAATAATTAAATAAAATGGGTCTTAGTTATGAAATCAAATACAGTTTGATTTTATTAATAAAATCTTTATTTGAAACCTAAATATTTTCAAAATCAAATTAGTAGGTTTAATTTGGGAAATATATAATATTTGGAAATTTGTTTTAAAACAAAATAACCTTTTATTTTAGTATCCATTATTAATTATTATAATAGACTTTCATTATTAACTCCAATAGGATTTGTTTTATTGAGATATTTATTTTGAAATCTTAAAGCCAAAACACTTTAGTAGGTTTTAATTAAGAGAATGAAATACTTAGAAAACTTATTTAAAATAATTTAACAAGCTTTGATATTTTAATTAAAATGGTAAAACCTTTTATTAAATAAAGTTGGATATTAAATCCTTATTATTTTATTTATACAATTCTTTATTATTTTTAATTAAACCTTTGCTATTTTATTTAAAATAAAATGTTTTAATTCAAAAGCTTGGCCAAGTTTTATTTTGGTTTTATAAAATAATCCTTTTTTTTAAATCCATCTTTTCTTTTGAATATCAAATCCTTTTATTAAAAGATCCAAAATAGTAATTCCAAAACATTTTAATTTCCTTCATTAAATGTTTATCTTTATGAATCCCTTTAGGGTTTTTTTTTAATTCAAATGAGTTTGGAGTTCCAATTGAATTCAAAAAGTTTCTTCTGGCTCTGAAAATCAACAAAGTTTTATTTTATTAATTTATTTTCACATTACAAGATTTGGAAAATCTTGGGATGTGACAAAGAGTTGAAAGAAATGCAGGAATGTCCTATAGAAAACTACGCCAACTCTAGTCATTTTTCAATGACTAATCTTAGTCTAGGTACTTCTAATCAAGAATACGCACCTACTGGATGCTCTTACGCTCCAGAAGGCAGTCGTAGGACTTCACGTCATCATGGACGGAACTCCAGGAAGCACTAGCAGAATATGAAAGGAAGAATGGAAGGAAATCTGAAGGGATGAGTGCTTGAATAATGTACATAGGTAATGCGTATTGTAGTTTGAGAGGTTTACCGAAATAAGTGAGGATATACTCACAAGAACAAGAAGTTCTTGTAAGATAGTTGTGTAATGAATATGAGAGGCAAACCATGGGAACGTTAAGTGTATCTATAATTTATCCAAAACCTATGTATAATACATGGTATATGTTTTGTTGTTTATCGAATTTTGGATTTTCTTGAATCTTCTTGATTGGCTAGATCTGTACATGAAGTTTGACTTGGTGTGCAAATGCATGATGTAATGCCCAGTTATTACTTGATGTTATAGACCTGGATAGGAATGGGAATTCGTGTAAGGGAGTGACAGGTTCCGTATATCAAGAAGGAGATTTACATGAAGAATGAAGTAACAAGAAGTAGTGAAACTTAGTTCACCCGAATTAGGTGATGTGGTTAAGAAGTTAATAAAGAGGTCATACCATGTTCATGGTAGTATAATGAATAAGTACAACTAAAATGTTTTGGAACAAAGTGGTATTCAATCTCTAATAATCCAGAGAGAATACCAGTATTAGGTCATAAACCGTAGTGTAATACCTACAACCTAGTATAATCCACAGCTGGTATTTGATCCGCAGTCGGTATTTGATCCACGGTCGGTATCTTGTCCGCAGCTGGATTTGGTTGACATAGTTAACCAGATCATCTTAATGGTTGCCTAAAGAGCATAAAACTTGGCCTAAATAAGAAAGTACATAGAGAAGTATAAAATTTAGGCGACCATAGTTCGAAATGTCTCACGGAATCAAATCTATCCAAGTTGGAATGTCCAAATAAGTTGTAAAGCAAATATTGTTGGAAGATTCGCTTCGGAGATCCACAAATGAGTGGGTATACTGTAAACCTTTCGCGAAACCATAAATAAGCAGAGTATTAATTGAACAGAGACCAAAATGCAAGTTATAAAGTCAATGGTTACTGTGTCGGAAGTATAGAGACTTTAGTAAACCCTAAGGGGGAGAGTAAATAGTAAATGTAAGAATTGTTATTTAAATCGCCGAGTAATGGTACTTGAAAAGGTATTAAAGTTAATAATAAAAGGTTGTTTAAAAGCTGGATCGGGTAAGAACTGGAGTGTGATAGATTAGATTAGTTCTGGTGAACTAATTTCGAAGAAAACGGTTCTTAGGTGGTCCTAGAAAGGGGAAGAACTAAATGTGTTTAACACTAATCTTTGGAAGGACTATCAATACAACTCATACAACAATAAATAAAAGATTAGTCTTTTGGCCATAATTATAGGCTAATAAGAATTTAAAACTTGTTGTAATGGACTTCCTAGACCTTGCATAGAATAGTGCGAAAGTTCGATGATTTAATAAAAGGAGTTAGATTCAGATATTCAATCAGGATAAGGAGCTAAAGAAGAGACCCCAAATTAATGAGTTTATAATATGCACATATCCTTAAAGGAGGATAGACAAAAAGAACTTTGGAGTATTAAAGAAAATAAGTTGGAGATTACCCAAAATGATATGAATTTGAGGAAAAGATTTGGTTATGGGATACTACAATTATTCCCATCGAGGTTACCATAGATATGAGACATGTCATAACCAATGCAAGACAATTCCTCATTCCAAAACGCGAGAGTATACGAACTTCGGGGACGAAGTTTATTTTAAGGGGGAGAGTCTATAACATCCCAGCATTAGAGCTTAGAAATCAGTTGAACCCAGGTGTGTGCATTGCATCCATGCATAGAAAATCCGAATAATTTTCGCGCTTTTGAACAAAACTTGTCAAAGTGATTGAAGCTTCTCTCAACTTTATGGAATTGAAGTAGATCATCAAGTTGACTGCGATAAGTTTCAATATGACCTTTTCTAAAACCTTATTTTGGGTAAAGGAGATTTGATCTAAGGGTAGATCAAATGTAGTAGAAGTTAAACCCCAGTACATTACTTAATGATTTATAATTGATCCTTAAGTCATCATATCCTAGTATTCATTACACAACTCATGAATACCAAGTTATAAATAAAACTTAAGTAATAGGAATGTAACAAATAAACCTTGATCTATCTTAATCTCATCTACTTATACCATGAGTATCATGGTAATACCTAACCTTAACTCTTTAGTGAGATTGAGTAGGAAGGAAACCAAGTCAAGACCATTCACCACATATCTTTCTTTCCATATCAATCTTTAATCATCTTTGTTGAACCACATCCTTATATATGTTATTAATCAATGTTGAGTGATCAACTATTGACCTATCAATTCTTATCTTATTAACTATTGATCACCAATTCTTAGCCTATCAATTCTTGATCCATTAACCCATGTCCTTATCATAGCATTCATTTAAGTCCTTTAGAAAAAGAAGTAAAGAAGAGTTATCTGGAATGTAACCATATGGTGATAGAGAAGATTACCAGGATGAATCCTGAAGATAGTTACCAGGAGTAATCCTATTGGATTATGAGGGCATAGTCAATAAACGATATCTCTCATTCCAATAGATATATTTAGAAGAAAATTGTATACTACTGTAATGTTGTATTTATAAAGACCTTTTTATAATCCAACTGAAACCTAAGCCATAAATGATCAAAGGATTATAATGATCACACTCAAGTCACTAGTACTAAGAGTGAATGATTAGATCATAGTGACATTGGTGGAACTACCATAATTAAACCCTAGTATATATATATTATCCTAGGTTAGTCATGACAAGTCATAATGGTGTAATAAGGAGTTGGAGTATGAGTTCTTGGATAAATAAAGATAAGCTAGTATGAATAAGTTAGTGCCAAAGCAACAATGAATTATAGAAGTAGTATATTCCTCTTAGGAAATACTAAACACGTTAGTTGAAGTAGGATTTCATATTTATATCTATTAGAGTAATGTTGGTGATGGATGATTAGGGAAGAGTCTTAATGGAGTTAACTATAACTCTCTGTTGGATTGAAGATTATAATTAGTATACTTTGATATAATTAAGTGGAGATTCGTGTCACCGACCGCCAGAGGGGATAAGGAGGCCACGACGACGCCGCTCTGCTTCGTCCTCATCCACTCCCTCTCCATCTGAAGTTCTCTCTCTCGATTTCTTCCTCAGGGCCGAAACTCTAGCTAACCTCGTCATCGTGCCGCACCTCCCCACTCCTTTACAAGTAGCCATGGAGACGCCCCATGCTCCGTAGATCCTCTGGGTGGAGTCCAGCATCAAGGGGATCATTGGGGAGGGCGAATTTTTCCGTTCCTTTCCGCGGAGGTTCGTCGGTATCCTCGTTGGAGAGCTCGTCTCCGACCGCACCAGTCCTCGCCGACACCACCACTGCAACCAGGGTGAGTCACTGATGCTCAAGCATCGATCTTCTCTTCGTATCGTGCTCTCTAGCATGCTCGCGCCGTAGCACCGCCATACGCCGCTGTCAGTCGTCGTCGTTCTAGTAGCTCCAATGACTGTTTACGAACACCGCCGCCACTATATGGTTCAGCACGTCGCGCTAATTCGAGCTAGACTAGTATCACTTGTTGGAGTGTCGTAGATCGTTGTTGGTGACCACCAACTGGCGGTGGTGGTCATGCCGACGTCATAACGATGTCATGCCGACGACAACCTTGACCTAGTACACCAGTTGACCAGTCCACGCCTAGGTGGCATTACTGACATGGCCCTGACTCCACTAGTCAGTGACCTAGGGTAGTGTCAACACCCGGATTTTTAATCCCAGATGCCTGTTATGCCATACATCGCAATCCTAGGATTACCATTTTTGCGAGACATAACAGAATTGGATACCACAGTACATCATCCATTACAAACCATACATAAGGTCTTACACAAATAGGGATCTCATGATCCAGTTCTTAATACAACTTCAAGCAGCGGAATACGTAATAATAACGGTAGCGTAGGCGAAGCTCCATCTTCGGGGTCACAGGCAATGCTGACTATGGGAGATGATCCTAGTTGTCATAACCTTCCTGGGGTCCATCCTCCAGGTACTCCTCTTCATAGTCTGGCCACGGGAATAGCCAGGGACAAAGCCATGAGTACTCTTTAAGTACTCGCAAACTAATACTAACAAGTGAAAGGTTTTTTTGGAAATAGGACACTAGGCTCTAGGGTTGTTTTGCAAGAAGCCAGATTTACATCTACTAAGTTTAGAAGCAACGAATGCTAGTTGAAGTTTTATCACACCTAAGTGGGAACTTGTATCTCATGCCACAACCCTGTTGTGGTCAAGTCAAAGTCTCACTACCTTTCACAAATCATTTTGAAAAGTCTGACGGGGGAACAGTATGGCCACTCCAACTGTCCATAACCACGGACGCGGCTATTCGAATAGTTTGACACTCTTCAGAGATTGTACACTTTCACCACAACATTCAATACATCCATCAGGAACAAATCCTGAATTCACCATTGCGGATAATCAATCCTAACCTTTCAATTACACGCCCTAGTATAAGCACCTCTCCTGTGAGTTTGGCCTCCCAACCATGACCAACTGTCATCTTGGGTACTGCACAGGTGGACAATCTTCACAAGGTAGCCTCAGCTCAGACCTTGGTCGTGAGGGAACTAATTACTAAGGTATATAAGTTTCCAGTCAAGCCCTACCCAATCTTCGGGTATTGTGGTTGTACGATAAAATTGGAATGGTATCGCATCCAGACAACCATCAGTTTTAAAAAGGGATAAGGCTCATGCCTCAACATTTTCATCACCAAAATCATCAGGTGTTTGGAAACACGTGTCAAAACATCTCAGTAGAATGATCCATCATTCTAAGGTTTTCATAACCATTTTCACCAAGTATTCCCATCTAAAGTTTATCAAGTTTTATGCTTAGCACTAGCATCTACAAGTGGGGGTAAGCACTAATGAGGAGTGGTAAACTAGTGGGGTTTAACTAAGTTTAATCTCATGCCTTGGGATGACATCAAGATTATCTAGCTTAGGCCAAATTTTATTCTCTTTATGCAACCTTCAATTATCCTTCTAGTATCTACCATTTATTCCAGTAACTCTAAGTAGGAGCTTTGATAAAGAAATAAAGTAATAAGCTTGCAAGTAAAACTAGGATTGGTTTATTAAGTGGGTACAATCCTCTATGCTTAAGGCATATAGGGGCATGGTGACAAGCAAGTATTGGCTTGCATAGTATCAGTATAAACTTGCCAAATTGCAAGTGTTAGATTGCACATTCAACTAGTAGAAGGCTTGCCTTGTGCAGAGCAGTGGTTGAAGTTCTCCTCGGCTTCTTCTTCGTAGAATCCTCCTTCCTCCTCGTATCCTTGGTCGGTACTAGCATCTATAAATAAATACGATGTACACAATCACCAAACAATACTTAACTACTTGCAATCATCACACAAAAAGGGTCCTATAGATGATCTAGCATCATCACTAACATTACAAGATTAAAGCTTGGTTTAATTCCTTTTATTTTTAGAAAAGTAATTTCTACTCATTGAAAAACTACTTAAGATTTAATATTCTCCAAACCAAACATGGGATCATGTTGACACATGTCATCACCACATATGTTAGTCCATGGGGATTTGATTTAAAGTGGTGTCACAATTTAATAAGGTGTTTCTCTTTTATTTTAATTAAATAAAGTGACTAGAAATGCCTATGTAGCATTCTTTTATTACTTGAACATTATTTCTGCAAGTAAACCTATATATTTTTTATATATTCTGAAAGGTATGGTTAAATGTGATTTTTGAGAGTTGGAATCAACTCAAAAGCTATAATGGTTTTAATTTGAAAAATGTTTGAATACAGAAAAGCTTCTGCCTTATTATTTTTACCAAGCATGATCTACAGATCCAAATGACTTGAATCCAACGGGCTTGGATTCAGCATTCCCAAACCTTTCTAACAAAATTGGTTTCATTCAATTTGGTTCACTGAATAGATCTGGGTTGATTTTTGAATCTAGGTGCAGAAGTGTGTTTGAAATAAAATGGAAAAGGTTAATTTCAAATGACTGGGCTGCGCGGGAAGCGATACTGGGCCGGCCTGCTAAGCACAGCGCTTACGCGGGTTGGTTAAGTGGTTGTCCCCACGCGTCAGTGAGACGAGGGGGTGCGAAGCGGTATGGGGCTATGTGGTGTGTTCGATCTGGTTCTAATCCAATGGTTGAGGTTCATCGTCGACGTTGGGCAACGCCGGCGAGACAGAAACCTAGCACGGCCAGTGGGGGTCGTTGGTGGCTCACCGGGGTTCAGGCGAGGGTCGGCGAGGCGGGTGAACGACGAAGTCGACGACGGCAAACCTCCTGGTACCGGCAGCTTCTCCTAGGACGGCTCCAATCGCTGGCCCCCTTCTTCTCCAACAGCGGCAGACTCCGATGAAATTCCAGCGAAGTGCTGCTCGCCTTGCTCCGGGAACAGGGTGGAACGATCAGTGAGGAGAGGGGAGTGAGATGGTGTGCTCAATTCGGATGGGGTGGCCTCTATTTATAGTCGCGACGATGAGACCGAACGGGATGGGCATGCGACGGTGGCGACATGGCTACGGGCGGCAAGAGGCATGGCCGGTGGTGGCAATCGCTTGGTGGTATCCTGGCGATGCTCTACGGCTTTAATGCGTGCGTAGGGGCGGTGTAGTTTGGACTGGAATGCGCGATGCTCTGCGCGGCAGAGGCGGCATCTTCGACGGCGAGCGGTGGCTGTGCGGCATGGGGCGGCGAACGGGGATGTCTAGCGGTCTCCTAGGTCGGTGGCGATCATGTATGCGCGGTCTGTGGGCGTCGGTCGAGTGTGGCGCTCTGGCGCATGCTCGGCATGGTTGCTGGCGAGCTGGGCGCGGTTCGTGCGTGTGGTCCAGGGTTTGGCAACGCTCGCGGCTGGGACAGGGAGTGGCGATGGACGGTGGGCTGCCTCCTAGACAAGGTTGGCACGGCTAAATCTCCTCCTAGCTTGCTGTCTCCACTAGGGTGGCATGGTGAGCTTCGGCTATTCACCATTGATGTCATTGCCCAGCTTACAGTGAGGCTAGTGCTTGGTTTAACTTTCTAGATGATCTACTGAGATAGTTGTGAGCTAGAGAGGGAACAAGTTAGGCTTCAATCACTTCTCACAATAGTGTTTAAGATTTTGATGATTTGTGTCTGCAATGTGTTTGATGAAATGGCCGCAAGAATTCAAGTTTTGAATTTTGAAAAGATTTTTGGTGGGTGTGCGGTTGGTGCTGGTGAGTCTGCAGATGCTTGGGTTTTGAAATTTGAGCTTGTTTGAGTGGTTTTTGAAAGTGGGATCTTCTCATATGATAAATATTCAGTTTTGAATTGCCATTTAAACTATGCATTTGAAAGTTTCTATATGATCACAAAGTGGGCCTTGATACTTTGTTATGAGTACAATCAAGGGGTGCAAAGATCCAGAAAAGTTTCTGTTAAGTTCTGAAAGTTTGAGACAGCCAAAGTAGGCATGGGAGTTAAATTGGTCAAAATGACCATTTACTCATTTAGCTTTGTTTTGATTTATTTGTCTTTGAGAAAAGTTTGGGAATTGTTTAGATGATGTTTATTTCACCTAAGCATCCATTTACAAGCAAAGGAACACACAAACAAGTTGGTTCAAAAGAATTCCAAATGAAATGCATACACCATGCATGCTTTCATACTTTTATTTAGCAAAGTTTTTGTTAACCCTAAATTTGATGATTAGAGTTTGATGATCCAAGTTCAGTATTTTTGGGATGTTACAGGTAGCTCTGGCTGTGGTGTAAAAAGTTATTTTCTATTTAGGAACTAAATAAAATGTTATGAGTCCAAATTTAAATATTTCAGAAATTAAATAAAATCATTAAATCTTGTTAAATCAATAACTCTTATTTTATAATTCAGAAAAATATGTGTAATACATGAAAATGTTTTTAAAAAAATCTATAACTTAAATTTTTTATCAAACATTATTATGTTAGTTATTTAAATAATTATTATTTAATAAAGATTTATAAGTAATAAAACTTTGATAGTTCATATTTTAATAATGGTAAATGATAAAAATATAAATAATAAATTAAAATTATTAGAAAAATAAGAACTAAAATATAATATTATAATCATGTATTATTATTCCACTTAATTAAATATTTATTATTTATTAAGTGTTTATACAATTAAATCTTATAGAAATCATATCTTAATATTTATAAATCACAAAAATAAATGTAATATACCAAAATGATCACGAAAATAATATTTACATGTTAAAAAAATATAACATTTCACTTTTAAAGTAAATAAAAAACTTACTACTCTAATAACTAAAATTTAAATATAAATTCCTTACTTAATAATTCATATAAGGGTAAGTAAAGTTTGCTAGTATTTCTAAAATTAGTAAATTAAGGTCTACTACTAATATTAGTCTTAAAAATAATAATATTAGGAAGTCAAAATGGTTCAACACATTTTAAATATAATCTTATTGAATTATCATTCAACTATAAATGTAGAATATCTCTAAATAAATCTTATTCTAATATTAAACCTTCAAAGAATCATTATGGATAAATAAAACTTATTCCTCTATCTCAACCACAAGTTAACAACATACCAAGATACTACAGTGGATTCATAAGTAGCTAAGTAATATTGTTTACCAATTAACAAACCATAAACAAACCTTTATAAGTAGGTAAATGATTCCATTCCAGTATAATAATAAGAAATAACTACATAAATAAAAGTACTATCACTTTTAATTAGATTTAAAGAAATATTATGAGGAATACCAAGTACAAGTGTCATAAGCATTGAACCTTAAGTTCATCTATGTTTTTTAAAGTTAACTTTAGTCTACAAGACTTTAAATATAATGCTAACAACCTTATTATGTGTTTATAGTTAACTTTGGTCTGATATAATTAAGTCATAAAGCATCTCAATTCCAAACTATTCAAGCAAGAACAAATAACATCAATCACATTCCATCAATCATATTCTAAAAGCCATCAAGATTGCTTAAACCTTAACAAGGTAATCTTTTCTTCAAATGTTATTCTTTTTGCCACTTCAATCAATAGATGACAACTAATCATAATCATATTACTTTATACTTTACTTGTATATTAGGATTATTAATACTTAAGTTCCTTATAAATGCTAATACTTGTAAAGTAAGATTTGAAGATAAGGCAATTCTTATATAAGCAATCTTTGAGTAGCATTCCACACTCATGAATCTTATTATAGTATAATATTGTGATTACATATTGTTCCCCACACACTCAATAGCCTTAATAAAAAGCACAAGTGCGGAACTTATCTAAAAGTATAACACATTCTAAAGGAATCATTTCTAGTTTCCAAACCCTAGATTAACGCTTATTCTAGGGATACGAACTTATCAAATTGCATTACATTATTTATGAATAATAGCATTCTATTTCTTTAAACATTAGTCCTTACCGGACCAATGGTGCTGATTTCGGATATTGGATCTTATATTGTCTCAAAGACCATGAGTGCATAATCTTGCAATCACAAAAGGCAAGTTCACACTTGCTCATGTCCTTTGATTATTTTCTATAAAGTATTTTGCAAATACAGTGTTGTCATCACATGCATTTCAAAAAGGTCAGAAAACACTATTTTCATAATAACATGATTATAGGTTATTTACCATGAGGTAATAACCTACTATGAAAGTTCCAGTGGTAAAGGAACATATTATTTAGGACTTAACAACCAATGTCGCCAGTGATTCTTGCGCCGTATATCACGCGTTAACCATGAGATTTGGAATGGGACGGAGAAGTCAGCTGTATCCTTTTCCTTTCGTATGGAGGCAAGACTACCTTAACGTGACGTCGTGATTCCTTGTGCGGATCCAACATATGGGTGGGCACCCTTAGGCCCCACGCTTTTATGTCTAGATTATCAATGAGTGGTTGTCGGGGGTTTAGCCGGACCTAGAAGGTACTTACCTATGCTTCACCAGCTCATAGAGTCTTCGGGAACTCATCAGGGTTTTAGCCTGCCTGAAAGGGGGCTTAACAGAGGTGAGCCAGTCCCGAAGAATCGTGCAGACATATGGGGTCGTGGAGAGGGCAGTGATTGGCTTGGATCATCTACTGGACCCCACACCATAGGAAGTGTGGACCGGAAAGATCGCCCGGTTGTGCAACAAGGATTTGATCTCTCATGAGAAAAACGCACCTCTGCAGAGTGTAAGAACTGCAACTTGTTACTCCCTGTTCCGGGAAGGAGCTATGAACGCGTCGGGAAAGGAACTCCATGAAAGTTCTGGTAAACCCATGAAGGCTAACAGACATAGCTTTTCAGAATAAATGCAACCTTTGGAGAAATGTTTTCGAAAAGTTGCATTGCCTACGACCTATGGTCTGTGGTTGTAGCTAGTGCATCAGACACTCCTTTCTAGTGAACTTGTAGAGTACGCTCGTACTCAACGTATCTTCTTAACCCTTGCTAGATTCTGAAGCCAATACAGACGACGTCTACATCTACTTTTGATCCAGGAATCATCATCAAAATCTTAAGCTCTTCACTGAAGTCAAGGAAGTCAACATATACATCAATTAAAGTGAAGATGAAGTTGCTGATTAGACAGGAATATAATCTCCAGCCATAGAACCTACTTCTGTAGAGTATTGCAATAGCAGCAATAAAAGCCAAATAGTTAGATGCTAATCTTATTAGCATAATAGTTATGAGTTGATTGTTTCTGTTGTACCACTCTGAGGGATGTAATACTAGTGAACGGTGTTTCATTGGTGTTATGTCAACGACTATAGTGTACTACATCATGCAGTGGTATGCTGGGTCACTGATACGTTGGAAATGTATCTATAATTTTTGATGCTCCATGCTTGTTTAGTATCTACTTTGCTTTACTTGTCCACACTTTGAGGTGCTTTTTACATGTTTTCTGGTACTAACCTATTAACAAGTTGCAACAGTGTCAGATGCATGTTTTCTGCTGTTTTTGGTTTCAAAAAAGTTAGTAAAGAAATATTACCGGAATTGGATGGGACAAACGCCAAAGTTAATTACTTTCCGTGGGGAACAAGAAGTCCAGAGGAGAGCCGGAGGGGCCGGCCAGGGGGGCCAGACCCACCCTAGGTGCAGGGTCAGGTGGGCCCGCGCCTGGCTAGGGTTTAGTGGCCCTGGCCGCCTCCGGGCTCGCCCCTTCGCCTATAAGAAGCCCCCGATGCAGAAACCTTGAGTACCCGATCAGAAATCCACAAAACCGTCTGTATCCGCCGCCACCATTGTCCCTAGATCGGGGGGATCTGAAGCTCTTCCCGGCACCCAGCCGGAGGGGAGATCATCCCGGAGGCCTTCTCTCCGGTATGATTCGTGAGTAGTTCCACCTTGGACTATGGGTCCATGTAGTAGCTAGATGGTTGTATCTCCTCCTTTGTGCTTTCATGTATAGATCTTGTGAGCTCCGTTCATGATCAAGATCTAATCTATTTGTAATCATGCATGTTGTGTTTGCGGGGATCCGATGGATATTGAGATTATTATGTTGGTTTGATTAATGGTTTTGTCTTTATGATTCTATCATGTCTGTGTTGTTTGTGATCTTGTATTCTCTCCGTTGCTAGTGGTTATCTTGGCCAAGTAGTTGCTAGTGACTCCAAGTGGGGGTATTTATGCTCGATAGTGGGTTCATGCCTCTAGTTTCCAAGGGAAGTGACATAAATCTCTTCGGTTGTAGATGTGCTGTTGCTACTAGGGAGAAAACAACGGTCTCTTGTTCATGGAACATGTGGACTGTTTACCTTACACACTTTGCTGAAAGCAGTTGTCTGTTGCTTGCAACTTAATACTGGAGGGGGTTCGGATGATAACCTAAAGGTGGACTTCTAGTCATAGATGCAGTTGGATGACGGTCTATGCATATTGTTGTATTGCCCAATCAACTTCATAGGATCTTTTTGGCTAGTAATTACATTGTTATGCCTTGCTCAGTTCCTGTCAATTGTCCCGTTGTAATTTGTTTACCCTTCATGCCATGTTGTTTATCTAAGGAGAGCACCTCTAGTGAACTATGGACCCCGGTCCAATCTTTACCATTGATACATCTTCCACTGTTACATGTTTACTTGCTGCAAAACACCATTACCTTCCACACCATACGTTTAATCCTTTGTTACAGCAAACTGGTGAGCTTGACAGCCTCACTGATTCGTTGGGACAAAGTCTTGAGTTTGTGTTGTGAAGGTATTCGTGTTGCTTGCAACACCTGTGTGACGTTTCCTTCCTCCTTCTGGTTCGATAACCTCGGTCTCAATTGAGGGAAGACTTGCTGTTGTGCTCTTCACACCTTTCTCTTGGGGTTTCCAACAAAGCGCTCCCACATCAAGAGGGCGCCATCAGTCACCGCACCAAACCACTAATATCAAGCTCATTTACAACATTCAGCTTCGCATGTTCTGCCACACTCTCTCTCCCAAGGCGGGAAACAAGGATGAGATGAGAGGCGCAGAAATCAATCTTATGGCCCATGCTTACTCAGTGTATACTCATGTCTCAAACCATCTAGGTGGTTCCATTGATGTCATGGACTTCATCTATCATGACTTATACAAGTGCATTACAAACAAGAAGTGTCCTTTGTTTGCTCCTTATGTGATGAAGCTCATTGCTGCCCACACTCCAGCAACTCCCTTTCTCTACAATGATCTTGTCCCGCACCTTGCTGCCAACCTTCAGAGAAAGGTGTCCCTTCCTCCAAGTCTCCTCGTGGCTATCCCCCTTCTCAGGACATTTTTGAGGATGATGAGATGGATGCGGATGCTACTAACAGTGATGATGGGTCTGAGGAGGTGCAGGAAGTTTTGACCCATGGCCCTCGCATGAAGCATGCTAGCATCGCATATCGCTTCGACACCTCTAGAGAGGAAGTGCACAAGAAGGTGAATAAGGCCTCTTGGTGGAAGAAGCTTCTATCGTGCCAAAACATTGACATTCGCCATGGACAGTATGATGCATACAAGGCCAACAGGAATGCCTTGAAGGAAATCAAGAGAACCAACAGGAATTCCTTTCTCTTTACTTTGTTTTTAGTTTGCTTTGTTTCTTTTGCTTGGTTTTGTTTGCCTCTTTTCAAAAAAACCAAAAAAAATTAGTCTAGTTTGGTTTACCTACCTTATTCAAAAACACAAAAGAAATTAGTTCCTACCCTAGTTGCCACCTTGCTCACCATGTTGCTCCCCCAGTTTGCCCTGAAATATCTTGCAATAGGTAGTGGCTCTATAATTAGGAAAGATAATATTGAATAATTCTTTAATTATGTTAGCAAGCATGAGGATATTGAGGATTAATCTATAGCAGAGCTTGCTCCTAATTATGAGATTGCTGCAGCTTCTTTAGTTCATATGTTGGACTCTAGGTTTGTTAGCCTTAACCCCTTCATACAATTCTTGTTCCTAACACTAAAAGAAGAGAAGAATGTTGAAAAAAGGGAATTCATCCTTGAAACTTTATCAAAATAATTCCATGATGTTGCTAGGGAGGCCAAAAAGGTTTTTGAACGTTTCAATATGCTAGGTTCAAGTGTAGATGTTGTGGGTTTTTTTGATATAACTAATCCTAGAGAGGAATTCAATATACCCATACCCTTTAAGCTTGTTGGAATGCATGAAGCCTTTTAAAAGAACTTTGATTGGATTGCCCCTGAAAATCTTTTTGATGAAAGCAGTAGACCAAAGAGAGATGATAAAGGATCCTCCAAAACCCATTTGGAAGAGATACCTTTCATAGTTGAAGATTTTGCAAGTATGAATGTTAATGCTTCCTCATTTGAAAATACTTGATTCTTCTTGCTTCTTGTGCCTAACTTAAAGGCGTTAAAGAAAAGTACTTGTTGGGAGATAACCCAAGAGTTTCCTTGAGTCTTGGAAGTTATTACTTCTGTAATGACCTCTCCTTATCCTTTTTGTTTGCGTTTTGTGCCAAGAATGACCTCTAATGAGAGGGAAGTAAGATTTGGGGAGTTGCTGTCCCGAAACAGATTTTTGTCCTCCACAAAAAAAAATCGTGAGGAGGATCTATAACTTGGATTGGGCTCAAAATTTACAAATAAATCCCCCAATATGTTAGATAACTTTTGTTAGTTCAACACTTTTTTATTTGAGCAACAGAAGATGTTTGACAAAATTCGTTTCTACCTGCTGGTCTATTTTGACAGATTTCTGCCATTATTTGCATTTGCTTCTTATTGATTCCTTTTTGAGCTCTCTTCAGGTAAATTAAGTTTCTTTGAAGGAGTTACTACAGTAGCTTGTGTTTTTAGTGAAAAGCCTTGCTGTTCCAAAGCTTTTCTAGTGGTCTAATATCTTTTGAATACATTAATGTTGCTAATGAAGATTGTGTGAAGGAAAATTTCAGGTGTAGAGAGAGAATGATGCAATAAGATAAAGAATGGACAAAAGCTCAAGCTTGGGGATGACACCATGGTGTCACCCCAAGAACTATCCAAGAGGTACAAGCGTCAAAGCTTGGGGATTCCCAAGGCATCCCCTTCTTCATCAATACAAAGCTCGGGTCTGTCTAGACACTTCGTTTTTATTGTTTCATGCACAGTTGTGTTGTTCTTGGAGCGTCTTAGTTTTTGTTTTCTTTGCTTAGTTTGTTTAGTTTGATTTAGTAGTTTGGACCCCCGTTCTCGCTGTGTTGTTTTGCAAATAAGTTTGCTTGGTGTTTGGAAAGGAGTAGTAAGTTTTGCTAGAAGTGCAAGAAGAGCTTCCATTGACTGTGACTTATACTTTAGCATGACATGCCATGTGTTGTTTTAGCATTATGCTTAGTGATTATTTCTATAGCATGTCTTGTTCCAAACAATTGGGATTGCTTAGTGTGCCTTGAAGAAATTATGCGTTGTTTTAGCATGCAAAAGCATAGTATTCTGGTATTCTCCTTTGATGTTTTGCTTGGGTTGACTTGGCACATGCTCACACCATGTTATGACTATGACAAGTCACCATTAGCTTCTATGATCATTTAGTCCTTGACTTGTAGTACCACTCTTTGCTTTGATTAGTATGCTTTGTTGCATTGCATGATTATTGTAAGGTTCCCAACCTTTAATAAGGTAGAGATCCCTTTGTTTACAATGCTAGTCCCTGGATCAATAGCTAGCATCCACAGTTAAGATGTAATATCAAGAAACAAAGGTCATAATACAACTTTATAACCAGGAATAAAATAAATTATTACATCTTACATAGCTCATTTGGCTATCTCATTACAATGCTTGAATATAACAATAGCATGGGGTCCTTCATCTTCAAAGTGCCACAGGCAGACATGTTGGTTATAGACTTGTAATCCTAATCATTAAACTTCACTAATATCAAACAAACCTGCAACATAACAAGTTACAGCCACAAGGGTCAATACATTTGAATTGTATTGGCAAGTTTCACTACTATGTAGATATAAGTGGATCCTATCATTACATGCATATTTGGCTAAGTAGGGTTTAGGCTCTTTTGCAAAAAGCAATGTAGTTTTGTCCTATCTTTTCAAAATAGTTTTAATCTTTTGTCAAAACTTTCTGAACTTCTTGGAAAACTCCAAGTGCTTCAAATCCCTTGTTGTCACCCTCAAGTTTTAACTTTGAGAAATTGGAATGTCGAGATCTTCCATAGCTTCAGGCCTTAGTTGCTCAGAGTTGTCCGTAACCGGGGACACGGCTAAGTACTTAGAATTTGATCTTCTGCAGAAGTTGTACACTTTACCCACATGACACAATCTCGTCTTGACGCCACCAGTGGTCGCTGGATAAGTACTCACCAAAAAGGAGTACCGGCAGATCGAGAATGTTACAAAGTCTTTCCATAGGAGTTCTCCCAATACACAATGCTAGCTTGTCATTCAGGCACCAATGTAGGGTTCCAAGTTCCCTAGCACAAATCTAGTTAACCTGAAGATGCCAATGCATGGGTCTTCCACTATGTAGTTGACTAAGACAGAGCCCATTTAGCATGTGGCTGTACATGGAAGCCACTGTACGAGAAACATGTTCAATCTCTAAGTCCCTGGGTGGTTTTCTTCTAGTACACAACAAAAGAGATTGCCATATAAACATGGTTCCTTTTGTTGCCACCTTGTCCAAAAACTTGTGTATCCTTGTCCACCCAGGTGGTTCATTGAGTACTTGTTTTATTATATAAAACATAAGTCTTTTCAATACTTCATATAGTCACATGATGTATCCCATCCCAATATATAGCAGGGCTAAGCATACTACAACTACAATGTTTCCACTAAGGAATATATAGGGGTATCCTATTAGGATTTAGCATAGCATAAAATATAGAAATCATTATCATGCATGTTTCAAAAATCCACTAAGTGTAATGAAAATAATAGGACTTGGATGATAGTGTCACTTGCCTTTTTGGTAGAGAATGTTGGTTCACTTCTTTATCTTGCTAATATCACACTCTTCTAACTTCACTACAAATCAATCAAGCAAACTTAGATTCAACTAGCATTCCAACCAATATTCAAACAATTTATCACACAAAAAATAGTAGAAACAAAGTCATGCATGCAAGCATGCAAAAGATAGTTTTATTTTCAAAGATGGTTTCTACTAGGATCTAAACATTATAAGGTTCAAAGTGGTCATTTACTAAAGTGGTAAAACCATTTGCAAAAGGTTTTATCTATAAACCATTTTTAAGTCATTTCATTATTTTATGTGGTTGAAAAATGCTTTTAGCAAAGCAATAATTTTATATTGTTCATCAAATAAGTTGTTAATTCACAAAACTTGGTGTTTAGGGTCAGAAGGTTTGAATCAAATTATTTCCCAAAGGTTTTACTCAAAAATCATTTCCATATCAAAATCAATATTTTTATTTGACTAGAAATGAGCTAATTCAAGTATTTATTCCTAAACTTCACAAAATTCATTTTTAAATCCATAAGTTGGTTCCTAAGGTCAGTAGGTTCACAACAAACCATTTTTGCAAAGATTTCACATTAAAATTATATCTAGAACAATTTTTATATTCATAATAAGCCTACACAAGTTTCTGCAAAATCAACCAATTTTCCTGAAGCAATTCATTAAACAAAATACATGGTTGCAAAGTACTTGTTCTACTGATTCCATTGATATAAAACTTGCAAAATTTGGACGTGTAGAACTAAAGTTATGGATTTTTCAAATTTGCATACCAATCTGATTCTAATTCTGTTTTTAAACAAAACTCTATACACGTGGCGCAACCTAATTGGCTGGTACCGCTTCGGGTGGATCGGCCTTTCTGGATCGTTGGATCTAAGTTAGATCTAGTGGCTCAGATGGGCTCATACCTCTTCATTTAAGTTCTATTCTTATACACTGGATTAACATCTAACGGTGCATAATGACTTGACCTAACTCGAGCGGCGCCGACGGTGGCTGGCGGCGGCGCACGGTCAGACGGCGTGCTAGCCGATGAACCAGGAAGCAAGGAAGACAGAGGAGGGTCTCACCGTGCTCGCGAGGTCGAGGTGAAGCTCAAGGTGGTCGCGAGGAGGCAAGGGGCGCTCGGATTCCAGAGGGATTGCTTGCCGGAGTTGGGTTCACCGTCGGGTCCATCTGGTCGTTGTCGGAGGCGAGGCTATAGGCCATGCCAAAGCAAAAGAATGACATGGTTAGGTGCGCACGAGGGTCGCGAGTAAGGGAGCATCACTGAGAGGTGCTGGGGAGGTTTGAGCTTACTAGGGGGGTCGCCGGAGAAGGGACAGACGCGGCGGCGCGTTGAGCTTGTCCTTGTCGATGCTCTGGGGCAAGCGCAGGCGAACGGGAGGCACTGGCAGGTGCGCCTGGAGGTGGAGAATAGGCTAGTGTGCAGTGGGAGTCGAGGCGAGGCTGGACGGCGCCGGAATTGGTCGGGGAAGCTGTCGGAGACAGAAGGTTTCAAGCTCTCAATTGGGACAGCCCTAGGGCAGAGGGGAGGAGCTGTTTTGGGGGGAAAGAGAGAGGAGCGTGGGGCGAGTAAGTACGCATGATCACTGTCAAGAATTACTCGCGCAATAACTCGTACTGACGCCGGAGTTAATCGGCAGCAACGGCAGGGAACGGCTGGCGCGAGGTTGATGACGCTGAGGTGGCGTGGGGCCTGTCTGTCAGCGTGAGGAAGAGAGGGGGAGTGGGGCCTGCCTGTCTGTGACTGCGCGGGTGCGTGTGTGGGTGAAAAACGCTTCGCGCGTGGGGGGGAAGTTGGGCTACGAATGGGCTGTTGGGCTTGTTTGCTGGGCTGGCCAGTTGGGCTGCGTCCGTTTCTATTTTTTTTATTCTGATTGCTTTTTCTTTTTCTATTTGATTTTCTGTTTTGATTTATAATCAAACAATTCAAACACCAAATGAATTCAAATGTTTGCCAAATTTTGTAAAAATTTTAGTTCTGTTTAACAACACAACCCAAAGTCCAAAATAAAATAATACTTTTATTCTTTTAGGATCTATTTAATAATTAAATAAAATAGTCCTTAGTTATAATTCAAATAGGATTTGATTTATTAAATTCTCCATTTGAAATCTAAGTAATACCAAAATCATTTCAGTAGGTTTTATTTGAATAAATAAAACACTTGGAAATCTTATTTAAAATAAATTAATAAGTTTTAGTGTTTATTTAAAATGGAAAAGCCTTTACTTTAATAAAATTGGATATTAATAAATCCTCATTTAATATTCTACCTTTGCTTTATAAAAACCATATCTTTTTATTTAAAGGTCCAAAATAGTAATTCCAATTATTAAAACTTTCTTTATTAATTGTTTATCTTTTTAAATCCCTTTAGGATTTTATTTGATCCAAATAGGTTTTTGATGTTTCCAATTGGATTCAAAAAGTTTCTTCTCACACTAAATTTCAACAAAGTTTTATTTGTTTAATTATTTTTCACATTTCAAAATTTGGAAATTTTTTGGGATGTGACAATTATGGCCATTATTGCTCTCTTAGTTGGTTGCTCCCAGTATTTTGCTAGCCTCCACTTGTATGAGTAAGCTCTACTCATGCTTCCAACTCCCAAGAAACCAAGTTATTCCAAAGTGTCCACTATAAACTCCTATGCATGGTGTGTTACACCATTCCAAGTATATTCTTGTTTTCAACTATCTTCCAATTAAAAACTATTTGTTATGAGAAAACTTAGTGATTAAAGCCCTCACGAACTTGATGGCACACTTTATTCTTTGCCCCTAATAAACTTGAACCATTGTGACAACTTTGTTGTATATGCTTGCACTTATAAGTTGGAATTCGCAGAACCGTGTTGTCACGGGGAACGTTTTCAACATTGCACTTGTACTTTGTACTCAGTTGATATTGTTGGGAATATGCCCTAGAGGCAATCATGTATGATGAGATTTCCCATCGTATTCATAAAGATATTAAGTAGTCCTTGTATAAACATCTGATATGTATCATTGAATATGTGATTCGTTTGTGGAACTATACATTCATGTTTTTTGTACTAAATATCCTTGGTCATTGAGGTTGTGTTGGACACACAACTTAGACCAATGTGAAATTTGGCTTGATGACTCGGTTCCACTTGTCATAGGCATGGAGATGCTATTCCAACTTACACAGACTCGTCTAAAGAGTTTAGCGAGTCGGATTGACCCAAATTGAGGTACAACAAACAAGTTGTCATTTGTATATCTCAATAAATGTAATCCTTAGACCTGAGGTTATTGCATAGTCCGAGTTGAGGATCACCGACTTAGGTTCTGTCAAACGCTGATCCGTAACTGGGCAGTTATAAAGGCAGAGTTCGGGTCGACTGAGAATCAAGCTGCGTGATGTGAATAACCAAGATGGGATTTTGCCCCTCCACTTGGAGAGATATTCTCTGGGCCCTCTCGTGAGATATGATTCAGAAAGCATGGCCATGCACGACTCGGTTAAGTGTTAACCGAGGCGATCGACTAAGAGTTAGTCGGGTGAATCACTTATCTCGGATCGAGAAGAGAGTCGGACTATTTAAGGGATGACATATATTCGCCTATAGTCTGACAAGGTATATCGTGAGGCAAAAGGGACTCGAACACAAGTCACATTGGAAAGGCAAGTCGTCATGACTCTTTGGTACTTGGGAGTCGGCATGTTCTGCTAGGAGCCGCTACCGAATGATCGATTGAGAGTCGGAATCCAATTATGTCCAAGTAGCCATGAGCCTGCAGGGTCACACACTTAAGAGTGGGAGCAATTTCGGATTGGATCTGAACCGGTAATCTGGTTGGGTTGGACCTAAGCCGGATTAGGACTGAGTTAGTGAGTTGGACTCACGGTGACTAGTGTTATATGGGCTTTAGTGAATGGGCCACGAGAGTGGAGCCCATGTTCACTCCCTATATATAGTGGAGCACCGCAACCCAGAAAGGTTAATCGTTGTTCAGTTAGGTCATTCCATGTGTTGGAAACCCTAGATCACAGCAGTCCTACCGTCGTTACGAACCTAGCAGTTCGCCGCCGATGCTCCTCCTTGTACGTGTGGATACCAGCAGAGGTGTTGTACGGTCAGCATCAGGACGATCGAATCGCAAAGGACTGCACTGCATCAACTGACGCGCTTCATCAGTAATCCGCAACTGCGCGTTTAGTGGTAAACCTCGTGGCCTTCTACCTCAACTGGATCTTGGGATCACCACGTTAGAGGAAAATTTTTGTTTTATCTCTGCGTGGCTCAACAGATATCATGTTCTTTTGTCTATGGATGTCACCAGTGTGAAATAAAGAGGTAACTTGTTAGTCCATGGAGTTTTTATCCTGTGTTAGAGAAACGCCTGGGCCGCTAGCCTAAGCCATGCCTAATCATGGTAGAAACTTGTAGCATCACCATAGTGACATCTATGAAGCATTCTTCTTATAAAAAAAGAGACACATTGATAAAAGAGTAAAGAGATAAAAAAAGCACCATATTCCCATGGTACATGACAAGAATTGTTGAGATGCTCATTGTCTGCTTGCCTTGTCATTTTGGTTATGGGAAAGCTCCTATACCATGTGAAAGGGGTACCCCGTTGGCGGTTCTCAATGATATGCAAATACTTACAGTGACAAGAACTTACCTAGACCCAAAGTTGAGTATGCATGAGGTGTGGCCCTCGTATTCAAGGGCAAGAGATTGCCAACTTATACTTCGTCAAGCATATACTCCAGCTTTGCCACTTTAACCTTAACCACTTCAAGATGCTTATGATAGGAGCAATGAGGGCTGAAAGCTAACTAGTACCATAATTTTTGGAAGCTCTTTTTGAAACTTGTAATCCCTGCTTCCTTTACAAAAATGCCTTTCTTCCACCATTGTTGAGTCTCCACCTTCTACCTTTAGGCACCATTAAGAGAGCATAGTTGTCATTCTGTGTGCAGTGTTCCAGAGCTTATTAATTGATGCATATTGTGTTATTACTTGCTCTTGTGCTACTTGTTTCTAGTCACCCTTGTGAACTTTGCAGGTGTCCTATGCATTATATTGCTACTCTATGAGGGACAAGCTGATTGCCACTATGCTATGTTTTCTGCATGTGAAACAAACAAACGTTTTTCAATGCATGTTATTCATGATCTTTGTTTGTAGCTTGCCATGTTGCATGCATAGTTACTATGTCCTATTGTTAGAACTCCATCTCTCATGCACATGTTTAGAGTTCTTTGATCCTAGCTTTCAATGCTTGCAAATGGTTGGATCTTTATTATGAGGGTGCATGTCACCTCAAAAATTATTCTTTTATCACTTACCTACTCGAGGACGAGAGGGAGTTAAGCTTGGGTATGCTGATACGTTGGAAACGTATCTATAATTTTTGATGCTCCATGCTTGTTTAGTATCTACTTTGCTTTACTTATCCACACTTTGAGGTGCTTTTTACATGTTTTCTCGTACTAACCTATTAACAAGTTGCAACAGTGCCAGATGCCTATTTTTTGTTGTTTTTTGTTTCAGAAAAGTTAGTAAAGAAATATTATCGGAATTGGACGGGACAAATGCCAAAGTCAATTACTTTCCGTGGGGAACAAGAAGTCCAGAGGAGAGCCGGAGGGGTCGGCCAGGGGGGCCAGACACACCCCAGGCGCGGGGTCAGGTGGGCCCACGCCTAGCTAGGGTTTGGTGGCTCTGGCCACCTCCCGGTTTTTCCCCTTCGCCTATAAGAAGCCCCCGATGCAGAAACCCTGAGTACCCGATCAAAAATCCACGAAATCGTCTGTAGCCACCGCCACCATCGTCCCTAGATCGGGGGGATCTGAAGCTCTTCCCGGCACCCTGCCGGAGGGGAGATCATCCTGGAGGCCTTCTCTCTGGTATGATTCGTGAGTAGTTCCACCTTGGAATATGGGTCCATGTAGTAGCTAGATGGTTGTATCTCCTCCTTTGTGCTTTCATGTATAAATCTTGTGAGCTCCGTTCATGATCAAGATCTAATCTATTTGTAATCATGCATGTTGTGTTTGCGGGGATCCGATGGATATTGAGATTATTATGTTGGTTTGATTAATGGTTTTGTCTTTATGATTCTATCATGTCTGTGTTGTTTGTGATCTTGTATTCTCTCCGTTGCTAGTGGTTATCTTGGCCAAGTAGTTGCTAGTGACTCCAAGTGGGGGTATTTATGCTCGATAGTGGGTTCATGCCTCTAGTTTCCAAGGGAAGTGACATAAATCTCTTCGGTTGTAGATGTGCTGTTGCTACTAGGGAGAAAACAACGGTCTCTTGTTCATGGAACATGTGGACTGTTTACCTTACACACTTTGCTGAAAGAAGTTGTCTGTTGCTTGCAACTTAATACTGGAGGGGGTTCGGATGATAACCTAAAGGTGGACTTCTAGTCATAGATGCAGTTGGATGACGGTCTATGCATATTGTTGTATTGCCCAATCAACTTCATAGGATCTTTCTGGCTAGTAATTACATTGTTATGCCTTGCTCAGTTCCTGTCAATTGTCCCGTTGTAATTTGTTTACCCTTCATGCCATGTTGTTTATCTAAGGAGAGCACCTCTAGTGAACTATGGACCCCGGTCCAATCTTTACCATTGATACATCTTCCACTGTTACATGTTTACTTGCTGCAAAACACCATTACCTTCCACACCATACGTTTAATCCTTTGTTACAGCAAACTGGTGAGCTTGACAGCCTCACTGATTCGTTGGGACAAAGTCTTGAGTTTGTGTTGTGAAGGTATTCGCGTTGCTTGCAACACCTGTGTGACGTTTCCTTCCTCCTTCTGGTTCGATAACCTCGGTCTCAATTGAGGGAAGACTTGCTGTTGTGCTCTTCACACCTTTCTCTTGGGGTTTCCAACAAAGCGCTCCCACATCAAGAGGGCACCATCAGTCACCGCACCAAACCACTAATATCAAGCTCATTTACAACATTCAGCTTCGCATGTTCTGCCACACTCTCTCTCCCAAGGCGGGAAACAATGATGAGATGAGAGGCGTAGAAATCAATCTTATGGCCCATGCTTACTCAGTGTATACTCATGTATCAAACCATCTAGGTGGTGCCATTGATGTCATGGACTTCATCTATCATGACTTATACAAGTGCATTACAAACAAGAAGTGTCCTTTGTTTGCTCCTTATGTGATGAAGCTCATTGTTGCCCACACTCCAGCAACTCCCTTTCTCTACAATGATCTTGTCCCGCACCTTGCTGCCAAGCTTCAGAGAAAGGGTGTCCCTTCCTCCAAGGCTCCTCGTGGCTATCCCCCTGCTCAGGACATTTTTGAGGATGATGAGATGGATGCAGATGCTACTAACAATGATGATGGGTCTGAGGAGGTGCAGGAAGTTGTGACCCATGGCCCTCGCATGAAGCATGCTAGCATCGCATATCGCTTCGACACCTCTAGAGAGGAAGTGCACAAGAAGGTGAATAAGGCCTCTTGGTGAAGAAGCTTCTCCCGTGCCAAAACATTGACATTCGCCATGGACAGTATGATGCATACAAGGCCAACAGGAATGCCTTGAAGGAACTCAAGAGAACCAACCAGCCCATGGATGTTGATCTCTCACAGTAGCAGGCGTCAGATGGCACTCTCTCCTATGGTCACTGGAGTCAGGGACATGTGGACTGGTCCATGTTTGAGGATGTGACTTCCTCTTCTCGCCCTCACGGCCAGAGTTCAACTCATGATGATTATGATGATGAGGACGGCGATGAGGATGAGTATGACGATGAGGATGCCGACGACGCCGACTTCCATGGATACAGTTGGCTTGGGACGATTTTGTAGTGCGCTTTTCCCTTTTTGGCATCTCAATGCCAAAGGGGGAGAAGTAGCCCCTTTATTAGGTTGCTGCAGGGGATTTTCATGGGTACACAAGCTTCACATTATCTCGATTTTCCTCTTTGAAGCTTCGTGTGTTTATCTTATTTGTTTATGAACTATGTTGTGTTAAACTCTGTTGTGCGTGTTAAGACATGTGTACCCGGTTTCGTTGGAGACTATGTTGTGCTTAGCTTATTTGTCTAGTCTCTATATTATTTATCATGTCTTATCTTGGTTTGGTTACAACATATAGTAAGGGTGTTGATCCTAGGTTGTGTGATCTTGCATTCAAAAGCATATTATAAATTGGTCACACATCTAGGGGAGCTCTCCTATATTTTTTAAACCATTTGATGCACTGGTCATTTACTTATTGTATATCTTCTATGCAAATCCTTGGGTTGTCATCAAACACCAAAAAGGGGGAGATTGAAAGGTCACTTATGCCCTTCACACTTATTTTGATGTTTGTTGACAACACTTGGACATGTTTAATCAGCTGTTAAATGTTTTAGGTTATATCTATAGTTGAAGCTGAGTAATATTATGGATCACTAAGGGAAAAGAGTTCCCCAAGTATCTGCTGAACAAGTGGAAGCATTTGGGCCAGACTGTCCGGCTGATCCCAGCCGGAATGTCTGGTTAGTTCGGGCTGGAGTGTCCGACCCTGGGATTTTTCTAAGCGCCTGAGTCGTACTGTGTCCTAGTTCGGACACAGGCCGGAGTGTCCGACCCCAGAGATTTTTTGAAGCGCCTAAGTCATCCAGTGACCTAGTTCAGACACTGCCTGGACTCTGGCCGGAAACTTTGCCCGGTCGGAGTGTCCGGGTGGCTTCCGCCGGAATGTCTGGTGTGGCCGGACTGTCTGGGTTAAGTGTCCTCCAACGGCTGCAATTCCAGAGGGCCTATAAAAGGGCCCCTTCTTCTACCTTTGGAGGTTGCTCATTCCAGTCAAGAACACCACCTCCATTTGAGCCACCAAATCACCAAGATCTCTTCATCCAACCATCCAAATTCATTGATCTTTGGAGAATCGAAGGAGGAGGCCTTGATCTATAGCTTCACCAAGAGATATTTTCATTTCCCCTCATTCACTTGAGGGCCCCTTGCTCTAGTGTTTCTTTGGAAACCCTAGCTCTTGATTTGGTTCTTACAAGCTTGTCTTTGATTGTTTGACAGCTTTCTTGTATTCGGGAGCCTCCAATTCAATTGTGGATGTGTGTCTCGAACTTGTTGTAAAGGTGCTGGCTTCCACCTCGAAGATTGCCGATATAGTGAAAGAGGTGAATTGAACCCTTTGGGGTGAGGTTCATCGGAGAACAAGGGAGGCCTCTCGTGGTGTTGGTGGTTTGAAACCACCCCCTCTCCAAACGCAGATGTACTTCCCCTCAAAAGGAAGGAACCACGGGAAACAAATCCTTGTGTCTCCGCGTGCTCCATTTTGGTTACTTCTATCCTTTACCGCACTTTACTTATCTTGTTCTTGCTTAGTGTTGTGCTAGGTTGACATATAGGTAAATTCACCATAGTTGCATAATCTAGAGAATTTACCTTTTGTGTCAAACCCTAATTCGAAAAAGAGTAAAATTGAAGTAGCACCTATTCACCCCCCTCTAGGTGCCCATACGATCCTTTCAACCACCCATGAGGACAAGTTTCTATGTGATACTTGGATGGAGATTTCCCAAGATCCACTATGTGGTGCCGAATAAAAGGGAGGTGCATATTGGCAAAAGATGGGCAAGTACTTCCATGAGCGAAGGAAGTTTTCGCCCTTTAATTTCTTTAGTGATCGCAACGATGTATCTCTTCAAAAGTGATGGGGCTTCATCCATGCGGAGTGCAACAAATTTCAAGGTGCATACGAGACGGTGATGGTAAGGCCAATAAGCGGGCTAACATCGTTTGACATGGCAAACCCTCTCCCTCTCTTAATAATGCACCTTGCATATATGTGGGCATGTGTTATGGATTCTTGTCCGTATGTCTTAAATGCTTTGGAGAACTTCAAGAGTGTCCATGACAATAAGGCATTTACATTGAGCCATTGTTGGAAGCGGGTCAAGGATTGCAAGAAATGAGAAACTAGCTATGCTCTCTTCTGTAAGATCGAGGTCACGAAGAAGGAAGGCAATGCATCAACAAATGGTCCCATCGAAGGAAGAGAGGCGACACAAAGAGAAAGAGTCCACCATCTTGAGCTTTCTTGATCTCCAAAAGAGACCACTCGGGGTGGAAGAGACCAATGTCAGGTTTGGGTTCATGTAGGCAAAAGCCAAGGTCATGGCCGAGGAGAACCGGATCATGATGGCCGACTTGGAGAGCATCGCTGGCCCGTAACGAAGATGTTGGATCGAGAAGAAGCAAAAGATGATCCGAGCCCGCGATGATTGAAAGGGCAATGGCATTTGAGAGAAACATGCGATTTTTTAAAAGAAACTTGCCACTTTTTAGATATGTTGTATTACGAATTGTCTCATCTTGCACATTAATATCGTACAATGACATTTGAACTCTATTTTCCCCTTAATTTACTATTTTTTTAATCTATGTGTGCCTACTTTGATGAAATGTGAAATGAAATAACAACTGACTAGCGTGGACCAAATGGTCTGGTCGCTTGACGCACTGGCCTACCCTACAGCGACCTATTTTCTGTCCACGGACCGATTTAAATAGACCATTCCAAACACATTTCTGTTCAAAAATGATTTCGGATGAGGGAACTGATCCTCATAGGGAGCTATACGAACTTTGCAGGGACGCGACCCTGCTCCTCTCGCCCCCCCGAGGGCGACGGGGGCCAACCCACCTGCTCCGGCCAACCTCCCCCCCTTCCTCCCCTCTCCCGTCGCCGCCGCCGGCAGGGGTCGCCGGGCGAAGCCCGGGCGGCGCTGGCGGCGGCGGCTGTCCTCTTCCCGCGCCCCTGGGGTCCGGTCGGGGCCGGTTCTCCCTCCGGCGGCGGTGCTCCTAGGGAAGGCGCGGCTCGGAGCTCCTCCGTGGGCCACTTGACGGCGGCACCGACGTGGTTCGGCGAGGCGGCGCGGCTCCTCGCGGGCAGATCGGGTGCAGCTCCCCCGGCCCAGATCTGGGCCCCTTGGGCTCGATCTGGGCACCGGCGGGCCTGCGCCCCCGCAGCTGCGTCGGTTCCTGTAGATGGCGGCAGGGACGAAGCTCTGCTTGGGGATGGCATAGCAGCGGCCCGCCCGTTCGCAGCAAGGTGGCGGGGGCTTTACGGGCCCATCTGGATCCGGCCGGGCCCGCTTGGGCCTGGTGTGCCCCTGTTGCCTTGTCCGGTCGACGACCACTACTTGGTGGTGGAGGTGGGCTCCTCCCGTGTGGCTTCTGCAGTGTCGTTTCTAGCTCGAGCTTTGTCGTTTGCTTCCAGCTTGCGGGCTGCTTGATAGTGTCCTCGATGCGACGATGATGATGGTGGCCTCAAGTTAGTTTTTGCGTGTGCTAGTGGGCGCTGAAGCTGGTGGTGATGCTCTGAATTGCCCGGGGTTTTTTGGGGGACAGGGTAGGGAGAAATCCTTGTCGGTCTGTCCGACTCCGACGCGGCGCCGCCCTCGGGTGGCGCCATTCCTTCTTGGAGGGCGTCTGGGATACCCCTCGTCCTCTCGACTCCAAGTGTCGGGGGAAACCCTAGGGCCAGTTCGCTGGTCCGGACAGCAGCGACGTGTCGACGACGCTCCCCTTCTTGAAGGTGTTGTTTGGCACTGGGCGATTTAGGGTATTAGGTGTGTGGTGGCACAATTTCGGAGGGCGCAGTGATGGCGGGTCACCCTTGTTTCGTCGTATCGCCGTTTTTTCCATTTCTTTTCTTTTTTGGCATGTTGTAGCTGTTGCCCCAGCATGTTTGTCTGTGCGTTCTCTTCCTTTGGGCGTTGTGCTGTCTGGCCCAGCAGCAGTCTCACCGGTGTGCTTTATTTATAAAGCGGGACAAAAGCCTATTTCGAGAAAAATGATTTCGGATCGTGCCGCTAAAGAAACAGGCGTGACAGGGTCTCCGGCGGTCTTGCTCCGCCTCACGTGCGCCGCTGGCATTTCTCAGCCGTCGTCCGCACAGACACAGCGGCGGCCGCACGCGCGTGGGGGGTTCACAGGGTACAACGCTTCCCGGGCCACGCGTCCAATGGGCAGTGGGCGCAGCCAGGAAGACGGAGCAAAGGATCAACCGCCGTCCACGCGTAGCCCACCAACTCTGTAATCTCCACAAGCCACTTACACACGTTCACAGAAGCTACCTCACTTACCAACGGGCCCTACCTGTGTTTACCCGTATCTGTCAGCGAGCCAAAGAAAGAACCAGCGGGTACGATACGTAGGCCGGTTAGACAAAGTAGGACTAATCGCTACGTATATAAATTAAACGGGTGGACTCCGCTCGGCATGATGAGCTACCGATCCTTGCCGTCCACGTGTACCAAGGGGCCCACGACTCATGCACCCACCGCCACTTCCCAAATGACATATGGGACCGACCGTAAACCAGGCTCACCTGTCAGTCAGTATTTCACGATTGTCGTACTCTTGAGCGTACTAACAGAGGAATGATCGTTGACAGGAAGGGGGAGCCGCAACTCACCCCCCCCCCCCCCCCCGACAATGCGAAACTAACCCAGAATTAACCTCTCTAAGTCGCTTTTGCGTGGGGGCCGCGGACCCTGCCCCACGCGCCAGTGACAGCGGTGGAAGAGGCCGGTAGTTTGGCCTGCCGAACGCGGATCGGTCGTGTAGATTATGTGGTGCGGGATTAGCGAGCGATCGAGCTGTCCCCTACCTGTTGTGCTCTCTCTCTTCTCTCTCTCCCTCCCCGGCTCCGGGCTCCCCCCATCCCTCTCTCTTCTTGCGCTTGCTTGCTTGCTTCCCTTCTCCGTGTGAGCGAGACCAAGAACGGCCACAAGGAGGAAGAGGAGGAGGCTATACTGAGGAAGAAGGCTACGTGCAGCAGAGCTTGGTGATTGGGTACGTGTGTCTCCTGCTCTGCTTTGGTCGCGGGGGGATTTCCTAAGCTTAATTTCTCGGTCGTCGTTGGATTAGCATCCGTCTGTCTTCTGACTCTCTTATGTGCGTGATTTGTGCGGGTTTTGCTTAATTAAGGGGGTGATGGTTCGCTTGCCTAATTTAGTGCGAACTTGAGGGTAATTTCGGTATTAGTTTGATTCAGCTTGCTGTTTGAGATTGGCGAATTCTAGTCCAGTAGGCCGCGAGCACCTTTGGACCCAACAGTCCAAAAGTTCTCGTAAGCTCGATTACTTACGGCCGTAGCGTTGGAATCATCGCATGCTTGCTGGATTCCTTCTCTCCTAAAGCTCGATTACTTACGGCGGGGGTGAGGCCAGGTGAGCCTCTTTTTATGTGATGCAGGGAATTTTGCAGAGTGTGTTCCTGTCAATTAAGATGGATCACGGACGGAAGATTTGTTCTGGGGAAGGTGTTAAACAGAAATATATTTAGAACCAATAGGTGGGCTTAGATTTATGGAGATACCAAATTATCATAGGCTGTTTCATTGGTTAATTCACTTGCTCTACGAGTAGCATTTTTTTTTGCTATGTAGTAGTATTCAGCCAAACAAATAAAGATTATCGCAGTTTTGTTGATAAAAAAATTGATATCTATTTTTGTAAAACTAATAATTGGTTACTGTTAGTTTGTTATAAAGTATATATTCTTTCCACTACACTAGCCTTTAGATATTTACTGGCTTCACTTTTCTCCACTAATGTATTCAGTGATATCAAATGTTTCAACAGTTGGCCTTTTCCTACCTACTGGATCTGCAGTACTTTCGACATCTTTTTGCATATGACTGCATTAAGGATCAATAAAATGTTAAGCACCGACTGTTTAGGGACGCAGGAGTTTCATACATTCTACAAGACCACTGAGATACCGGAAGACTCACAGTTTCACCACACTGCATTCGACCAAGCAGCGGTGGGGTCAACGCTAGTAGCTCATCAAAATGGTAATAAAGTCTGCGTAATTTCCATTCTGATTTACTTTGTTAGACTCGTTTGATTTTTTTTTCCTTGGTGGGTTCTGGATTTTTCGCTTAGAATACACCTGCACGAGGAAGATTCTTTGAGCACATACACTTCCTTGAATACAGAGTTATCGGTTCCAGTGGTGGTGCTACAACTCCACACCTGTGATGCCAATGCATGCTAATCCTTCATATATTCATGAACCAATGCATAAATTTAACAAAAATCAAGATAGAATCCTCACGCCAGCTACTTCTACAGTTATACCACAGTTCTTTAAAGTGATAAATTTGTTAAATTGCAGGTGACTGAACATCGTTCTGAACATCCGAAATTATTTATATGGGAATGTTAGATAGTAAGAAATTGTGAGATACTTTCTTTTGTTATTTGTTGCACCTTTATACTTCTGTAGAAATGAAATACTGGATGAGATGATAGTTTGCTTCTCATTCATGTGCTGAGCAAAGATGAAAGATTAGAATCTTCATATATATATGTCCACCTCTCCCCAGCACCAAATTGCCGAACTACCTTATGTTTTAGAACGCCCAGACATTTCCTTGTTTTATAATTCAACTTTAGGATATGCATACGATGTTGTTACTGTAATTAATTAGTAACACATGCATGTATGTTTCTCTCTCTCAAAAAAGAGTGAATGTATGTATTGCAACTTGATCAATTGTTTGTTTGCACTTTGCAGTTTGCTCTACTGAGGAAGCATCAGGGGGAGACATTGGAATCGCTGGAGTCAGTTTGGTGCAGGGTGAATTCGACACAGCATCCACCGATTTACTGCCACTATCATTCTTGTCATGCGGTTCTAGATCTATGGTGATTAACCTTCTATTTTCGTTAAATAAAATTCGGTCCCTGATTAAAATTGCATACTTCTGCTTCTGGTCTTGGATATCTCATTCCATAACTTCTTATCATTTGGTGTATTTCTTCTAGTTCTCAGAAGCAAATGCCTTTGGTTCATATTTCACACTGTGGTCTTAATGAAAAAAAACATAAGCCGGCTAGGACTCAGTGCCAGTTGTAAGGATTATCAGCTAATTGACAAACGTGTCTTTGCTTCGTACAGCTAACGCCACCTGGGGTTGGTTTTACATCTTGTAGCAAATTGCTCAAGAATAGTATTTGGAATTTATCTGTGTTAGCTTTACGTTGCAACTCAATGAATCTTCATTGTTGTTTAAAATCTTCATGGTAATAAGAATTTCCTTGCTTAATAGTCATTACTTCATACACCTATCGCAAAAATAAATACTAAATGCTGTTGAGCTGTTAAAAAGTCTATTATTTATATCTGCTCATGTGCATTTGGAAATCAAGAATGTGGTGGTTTAAAAATAAATAAAGCCGATGATAGTATGCGATTATAAATTAGAGAACCATAAACCTGTAACATAAACTGAAGTTATAAAACCATAACTGTTCTGTGATTGGACTGGCAATAATAAACCTGTACTCATTAACTGTGAATCTGTGATTGTTTCCTGCAACTTGAATTTTTTAATAGTTATTAGTAAAATGACACTAATTCATAATAGAGTTCAAATACTGAAAGTAATGTTGGAATGTCAAATCCCTGACTAGTACCATCATATAAATTTGTGCTCTCAAGGTCCGAGCACTCTGCTTAGACATCAGCATAAGTTGACTCACATAATGATGCTCAACTACTTTGTGTAAATCTAACAGAGGATTATCCATTTCTGCCTAGAAGCATCGCTATTTCTGTCATGTTATGAATTCTGGAGTGTGGAATATTGAACCAACTATTTTAATATCTGTAGGTTCCAGTATCCGTTCCGTCATCATCTGGCCTTCAATCCATCCTAACACCTAATTCAGTCTACAGTGATATTCAGTTAAAAGATGTGAACTACAATGGTACAGGTAATATGGCTGGACTTTCAACTCTTCCAATTTATAGATGTTTACTTGCTGCAGTATTTTGATTTTAGATTTTATATCCCCTGACATTTCCAGTATTATATAGTAGACTATGTGTTGCTCCAGTATATATGTATTTAGCATCTTGTCTTCATAATGCTATCCAGTTCTTATCTTTCTGTCTAATATTTGATTGCTGGATGTGCTGATCCTTTTTTTCCTTATTCTGCCTACAGCAATGGATGAAAGCACTGAATTTCTTCAGCTGATTCTTAGTGGCAACGATGAAGGCTACAGTAATACAACCGAACTGCAAGTTTGGGATGTTCTGGACTTCTATTTCTCAGAAAGCTTTTCTGATGTACAATTTGATAGCTTAATGGGTTTTTCAAATGATGTCAGTACTTCCTCTTATGATTGTATGAATATTGTCGACTTGGTAGAGCGGCCTGTGGCACTCCTATCTCTCAATGAGACAGAGGGACCAAATAACGCAACCAATAAGGCTCCAGCCGACCACAGTACAATAGAACCTGATGACACTTCCTTGTACCTTCAACTGAAACCATCGGATTCAGAAACCGAAAGTACGTCTGCCTCTCATGGTATGATAGGAACTCAATATGTCGATGAAAAGCTACACTCTAGAGGTCTGCCTGATTTAATGGATGTTGATTCACCCTACCGTCTACGCAAATCACCTGCTAGAACAAAGCATGTCACTCTTGTGCTTGATTTGGATGGTAAGCAGGCGATGACTTCACATAATTCAGTTAAACTTCTGAAGTTGTTTCTTTCTTCCAGTATTTCTGACTTAAGTATATACTGCCATCCTGTCTGCTCAGTGATTTACAATGTACAGTTATAGATATTGTATTAAGCAAAGTCTATAGATCTTCAGACTACATCGGCTGGAAACGGCAAAAAAGTTCACGATGAGCTATTAAATAACAGCCTGCAAAAATAGTAATGGAATATATTATGCTAGTCTCATCAGTATGTCGGATGAAATGGATCCAGATTCCTGTTTTCTTTCAAAAATTGATCGTCCAGTCAGGGAACACCTTGAAGCAGGGATTTTTTTAATGTATTAAGCATCATTATCTTCAGGACTGTAAAATTCAGCTTTTCGAACGAAAAGTAAAATTCAGTTGTGATGTGAACATTCTCACTATAATTGTTATCTTAGTCTAAGATATACTAACCACCATTTTCTTATGCAGAGACTCTTGTCCATTCAACATTGGATCACTGTGACATAGCTGATTTTAGCATTCAAGTTTTCTTCAATATGAAAGACCATACAGTCTATGTAAGACAAAGGCCCCACCTGAAGATGTTCCTTGAGAAGGTAGCTCAGATGTTTGAGCTTGTCATTTTCACAGCTAGTCAGAGAATCTATGCGGAGCAGATAATAGATAGACTTGACCCTGATGGGAAATTGATCTCACAACGACTTTATCGTGAGTCATGTATATTCTCTGATGGTGGCTATACAAAAGACCTGACAATTCTAGGCGTCCACTTGGCAAAAGTTGCAATAATCGACAATACGCCGCAGGTACCATTCCTTCCAAAATATTAGGTTTATGTTTTTTATCTTCACAGGCAGAAATGTTTCTCCTGTAGTTTGTAGTTTCCGAGCTAGTAGCTTTAATCCGTGACTTGCAGGCATACAGTTGCTTCCTTTTGAATCAAAACTTTCTGAAACTAAGTTGTCGTCCTCAATAGGGCTCTACAAGTCCGGAATACTCTTATAGATGAACTGTAACGGAAGTCTCTCTTCTTTCAGGTTTTCCAACTGCAAGTGGATAATGGTATCCCTATAAAGAGTTGGTTTGATGACCCCTCTGACCAGGAATTAGTTGAGTTACTCCCGTTCCTCGAGACCCTTGTTGATGCAGAGGACGTAAGGCCACTAATCTCAAAGACTTTCCACGGCCCCCTCCAGCAGGATTAGATTTAGATGCATCATTGTAGTAGTGATCCTGCCAATGTACTTCAACCAACTCCATATGGTGCGCGGCATTCTTGGGAGATTAGGTATAGGATCAACATTCTCCATTTATGTTATGTTGGCTGTTGCAAATAGCCAGTATAAACTGCAGTCAGTACGTCACCGCGTCTTGTATACGTATTACTGTTCGCCTTCCTGTGTCGCAGGTCCTTGTACATAAACTATAGTATTGAATAAAGTGATCTGCATCCAATTTTGCTCAAAGAGACATCTGAAGCAGCACAGATTAGCAGACTTTACATGAAGATTTCGCCTACGCGAAATATCTGTCGTTCCGTCATTGCAATCACAATGAAAGCAGGCCTTAACTTGGTGTCGACTATAACATCAGTACCACTTGCATTACAACCAAAAGCTCCTGCACTTCTAGCCACCAACAGCTAACTACCTAGCTAGCACAACTAACAACAACTGTTAAAAGAGAAAAAAAAAAGCACAGCTAGCATCACAAATACAACAAGCACAGCTATCACTCCCAGCAGCAATGCAGCATGGCCTGGTAATTGGACGTCTTGGCCATCTTCCTGGGTGAATATATGCCTCAAGTTCAATGATCGTGGGTGGATTTTACCCAATGGAAATAGATTCAGAGATCAAATTGATAAGATCATCCTGGATTGGCAGGTTTCCCGCTGTTAGCCGCTGATTTAACAAGTCACTGGCCTAAGGATTTGTTTGGTCCAAATGAAGAATTCTATTTCTCCGGAAATTTTCATATGAGTTTGTTAGGTTTGTCGGATTTGAAACCATGGGGTTTTTTCTATGGTCTACTTTACGTGCAATTCCACATTTTTTTCCTTAGGTCCAACCTCATAGAATATTTTCTGTTCTTATGACAACTGTGTCAAACACACCTCTTCAGAAAAAAATCATGTGTTTTTCAACCAAGACAGAATGTATTGCAAATTTCTGTGTTTTGTATTCCTGTAGGATTCAACATGTCATGACATTCTAGCAACGTGTTTTTCCTATTTCTGTGTTTTGAAAATCCTTTGAACCAAACAGACTAATAGGTGAAGCCAGCAACAGTATGCTTTATAAGTTTATATCTTTCTGAAGTTGCACATTGATGACAAATATCTCTATACAATAGAAAAAGGGTTAGTAATACTTCCTTTCCCTTCTGTCTCCTCACTCTAGAAAAATATTTGGCGCCTAAATTGCTCAGATTACAAGCCACTGGACTACCCCCTTCCAGTGTGGGGAAAGGGCACACAGGCTGATGGCCCAAACAGAGCAAATACCGAAGAGGCTGACACGCTTGGACACGTCTCCTGATCAGACAACAAACACAAGCAGCAGGGTACCACTGCAAATATCATGAATCCTGGGCTGCCCTGCGCTGTGAACTTCACGGCATCCACCCTAAGCTTGATCAGCCGCTTCGTTTCTCACTGTTTTGCCACCAGCCAGCAGCATAGCTCCAGGAAGGCATGTCGGATGTCCCCTGATTTGGCCACTAATACATCTGTGACATGCCGTACGGAACAACACTTACCTTTCTGTGAGCACTTGCCGCCACTCCTGATGTAGTTGCAGCAATGCCATTAAGGGATCTCGTGTATAGGTTTGTTTCTGCTGATAACCTATCCGAAGAACCCCTTCTCGGCACTGCTGATTGGTGGAAAGGGGGCGCTCTCATGTCCAGAGCAACATCAGACACAGATGAACTGTTTGCACAAGCATAGGCCTGCTGGTGCAGCGTATACCTTTCAGCCTGCAATGGCTCGGAGCAAACTGACTTTGCTGGCGTCTGATAATAACCGTATGTTTGTGGGATTTGTTGTTGGGTAGGATAACCTGAGTTCATTGCCACTCTTCGTGGGTCATATGGATCATTAATGCCACCATTTTCATAAGGCTGAACTGGACCAACAACCCTTCCAGGTCTTGCTGTAAAATTGAGAAGCGTTGGATGATTAGATTCTATAAACTAGTATTAGCCAAGCACATATGACTTAAGCATGAATTGAAAAGCACCTGTTGGCACTCTTTGTGGAGCCTGTGAGGTCCTCTGGACATTGCTAGAATATTTTTCTGAATCTCGAGGATATTTATAAGACTCCTCAGACAAAGGTTTATCCCTTGATGGGCCAACGCGGGGTTGTTCCTTGCCATGAATTGGAGCTGAGTGAACAATGGTAGACCTGCAAAAACGTTCAAAACAATTCACAAATCCATTCACAAGATCTAATTGTCCTCCCAGGTAGACTGGGAGAGAATTATTCAGTACGATTATCCTCCATTTATGTGCACTAATCAACTCAAGATTTGAGAATCTGAATAGTATTTGTACCCTATAGTGCTCTCTCCTCTCGATTCTATAGGAAGTTTGGCAGTGGGCGATTGTGAAGTGAGTCTCAGCTCCTGACACCTCAAGTTGGCCGACCAGCCTGAGTATATTGGAAATTGACCTCAATGTTCTACAATCCACATTGAATTGCATGAGGTCAATTCTGACATGGCCAAACTTTATGTTCATAACAAATTTAAGTGGTCATTTGGATTCAAACTTTATTAGCAGGTTTTTTGCCACATTTTTATGATTGTTTTAGCAGTATGAGTTTAAAGTTGGCATTTCGTTAGGAACAGGACAACAATAGTGAAAAAATTCTAAAATAATTTTTGAGTTATTTTACTCTTTTTTTTTCCTTTTGAGCTTTGTGAAGAACAGGTGGGGTGGTGTACACATGATTTAAGTTCTAGAAAAACAAGGATTTTTGTTATGCTGGTTAGAATAATTTACCAAACAATTTTCATGTTGCTAAGCTCTAACTGAACACTCTTGTATGAACAAAGTCCAATATGGATACTAAACCAGCACTGGTTTGGTAGCTTGATACTGTGCTTAACTTTCAAGTACTGCAAGAGCACAGCAATATGCACGCTCATTTTGACATCTTAGCTAGAGACACATTAAGTCCAAAATGTATTTCATTGTGTCATTGGATTTGAGTTGTGGCAAATGTTGGTGTTCCAAAGTTCCAAACTGTCACCTGGACCAAGCTGTTTTGAACTCCTGCCGCTAGTAAAAATAAAAGATAGAGACAAGTAAACAGAATGGAACGATTATCAGTTACCTAGGAAGAGAGGTGTGCTTTCTATCCATTGGAACTACAGGGCCATTTTCACCATTTTCTTCGAGATGAGCAAATTGCTTCCTAAATTGATCAACAGCACTGCATAAACACGGGTAGAAAAGTGCCAATGTCAATAGACTGCAAAGATACAATGAAAAGAAAGGCCAAAACATGTGCAAAAGCACCATATGTTTCCAAGTGTATTGTTGCTGAAACCTTGGGTATAGAAAGGTTGTCCTCTCAGTGCCATTGGTGTAGTCTTTGAGCAGTTGTGGATGGTATTCCAGTATCTCACGAAATATAAGCTCTCTTATATCATCTTTTGTTACTCTTCTGCGCTCAAACTCGAACTCCATTTTTGTGATCGGTTGGCAAGATGGTTCTCTCTCAATCTTGGCAAGCCCTTTGAAGTAGGGATGAGACAATGACTGAAAAAAATCATGAGAATCCATATAAATGTCACCTCAATAACTCGAAAATAAAAGAAACTCCTGTTGAGATGAATGCAACTGTAGAACACTCATAATGCAGTTACCTCTTCAGCGGTTGGGCGGTCCTTCGGATCGAACGCTAAAAGCCTTTGCAACAGGTCTAAGGCCAAAGGATCTGCATTAGGAAACTTCTGTGAAAATGGAATAGGCTCTTTCTTTCTCATGCTGCTCAGATACCTCCTTGCTTTCTCATTCCGTACCTGCAAAGGAAGAAACTATTAATGTCAACCTTCAATGACTTGGATAACACCTACCCAAATATACTAAAAAAAGGCTTCCCGAACAAAACCACTACTATACCCGAGAAATTGTATCCAAGGATGGTGTGCCCAGAAGATCTGTCATCAAATCTAACTGATGTACAACATTTTTACCAGGAAACAAAGGTTTCCCGGTCAAAACCTCAGCAAAGATGCATCCAATGCTCCAGACATCAATAGCTGGTGTATACTGCAATTTAATGGGAGTAACTGAGCATTAGAGTTTATAAAGAGATCCAGACGATATTTAAAACATGCATAAGAGTAACATAATCATTTACTGTTTATCATTATCAGCATCATGATAATGTTCTTTAAGAATGATCAATCTAATGATGCTTGAGATGCTTTCACAAGTCTTGATCCAAATGTAACTCATATGATTTCTAACAGCTCCTACCGAGAATGATAAGTAAGAATTGATCAACAGAAAAATGGTGCAAGTGTATGTTTGAGCACTGAATGCACGACCAAAAATGTGATAAGCACATGAGTAAAGAAACATGTGGCTATAAAAATGGGAAAAGGCAACGTGATAGTTTACAGATTAAATTAGTTTTTCACACAGAGGTATTAACTTAGCTCAGTGCTTGCACCAAAATTCAACCAAGAGACTGACAATGGAGGGAAGCTTACCTTTGAAAAGAAGGATCCACAGAGCTCTGGAGCTCTGTACCATCTTGTTGCAACATAATCCTGGGGTGTAATTTAACAAAGAGTCATCATCATGATCACTCACACGCAACAAGTCAGAAATGAAAGGAAGACAGAAAACTAAAAAGTTGAATATATGTATTCCCTGAACATACCGTCCAAAAGATTGTTGTCGGGGTATCGTTGAATGCAACTCGTGCCAATCCAAAATCACAAATTTTCAGTTTGCAGTTAGAATTTGCCAATATATTCTTTGGCTTGAGGTCCCGGTGATAAACGTTAGCTGCAGTTACATGTGGTTATAGTATCAGCAAATACCGCGGGAAGCAAAAGGGCATATCTGCAAATGATGTTTATCCAAATTTTGTTCATTGAAGGAACTCCGAAGATATTCCTTTATAGTTGTTGAGAAGACTACCAGTGTATCATTTCAACCACCAAATATGAGAAGTTATCAGCAAAATAAATAAAAAATCTATAAGTAATGAGGAAACAAGAACAACACACTCTATATGCAAGCAAACCTTTTCTGGTGTTCATTCTCTGATGTCTACTTACAAAGAAACTGTTTCAATGCACATTTTGCATTCAAACGAGGGGCATATAACATTCCGCCCCCAACCCACCCAGCATGACACTAGTTGGTTCAAAAATTTCGCAACAAATCTAAGAACTTCAGCTAATCTAATATATGATATATGGAAATGATTGAATATGCTAGGAATAATGAGAGCAGAGAGATGGAAAACCAGCTTGAGGGAGCCCTTTGTTTTCAAAAATTCGAAAATCGTATTAAAAAGTTTTAAAAAAATCTAAAAAAAGTCTGGATGTAGTCAATGTTGAGTATGATAACCTAATAAATGGAATATGTAAAATTATTGAATATACTAGCAATACTTTACATACTGCACCAATTAGAGGGCTAGGTAGCTACTGTAGTATATTTAACTGGAAGGTGGTGACCTGATGCAAGTTCACTTTAGAGCACATATACTGTATGGTATCTGTGACCTAATATCTTCCGAAATGATATTGCTACCTACCAGTGTGAATGTATTTCAGAGCCCGGAGTAATTGGTAAAGAAAGAACTGGTAATGCTCCTTCGTCAAGTCGTCATTGGCCTTTATAACTTGGTGGAGATCAGACTCCATGAGCTCAAAAACAACATATATATCTTTGAAGTCTCTTCTCGATGGAGGTAACATGATATGCTTTATCTCAACAATGTCAGGATGTCTTAGGAGCCTCAGAAGCTTGATCTCACGGAGAATCCGTGCAGCATCAGATATGTGCTCAAAGATATCATGTATCTTTTTTATTGCTACTTTCTCCCCGGTGTGGACATCTATTGCAGAGCACACGACACCGTAGCTGCCCTTGCCAACGATTTCCTGAATCTTGTATCGACTTGCGTCGCCATACTCCGTGAAAAACTCCGCCTCTGCAGAACTCTGGAAAATAATTTTGCAGATACTATGTTAAGTAAGTTTCACAAATCTGTAAATGGAAGCTAGTCAGAAGCTTCCAGCAGTGACAAACAAGCTTCAATGATCAATGGACCATGAGCTTATGCAATCATCATATACAAACAATTGATGCCACGCTGTCCATGAACCCCCCCCCCCCCCCCCCCAAACCAGAAATGGCACACTACTAGGTGGTGGGTCGCAAAAATGATGGCAGATCTCCTATACTACTTTTTAATGGAAGACACTTGATCATTGAAAAACTACAAAGCAGCATTAACAAACAAATAGATGCAAAATTCAACTGTTTTGTCGGCAGACCAAGAAAAAAAATATCTTTGGAAGCAAGATGTTGAAGCATTCCTTTGCCAACCTCGCACACAAGAATTGTGAAGTCAAAGTGCTGGTGCACAGATTGGGAGAACTCCACAAGAAAAGGCAACAGCTTTGCCCACCGACAAGGAAAAGCAACGGCCACTACGTCTTCTTTTGCGCGGGCGGCGTCTGGAGGTCACGGAACGCCGAAGGCGGTCAACTTTATGCATGTGAGTTACCCGAAATTCACCTGTTATAGTAAGGAGCGCCGAATTTCGCCTTTTTCCCAAATATAGAAGGAAGACTGCCGACAGAAAACGCATGGAACAAGGAGAAGAATATACTGGAGTACAAAGAAGATGAAAGCTAGAACGAGGAGATGATCATACAGGATTGTTGTTGAGGAAAAAAAGATCGGAAGTGGCTAAATTAACAGCAGAATTAGGCCGAAACTACCGACCTTTCTGGGAATAACAACAAAAAATTCAAACGTCCGAATTGACACGGCACTAAAATAAGAATATAACGGGGAAAACTACCGGAGCGATACGTGTACTTGAACAGAAACAAGAAATTGCGCCGAACAGAATAGAAAAAACGAACTTTCAGAGTACCCAAATCAAAGCAAAATCATTTTTGTAGAAAAAAACAAGACAAAATCAAGAGCATCAGCAGCAGCTCAGCTCCACGAATCCCCGGGGCAAATTAAGGTCAGCTACTGCGGAATCGAAACGCGCAGAAAATGTTGGACACACACAGGGATTTCCCGAACAAGCTGAGCCCACCTTCTTGCGCTGGTCCTGCTGCATCTCGCCGCCCACTGGATCTCGCGCCGAATCTCTTCAACAAGGCCACGCCGTCGGCCACTCCCCTCCACTCCACAGGCGGCACGCGACAACAACACACCCTCCAAATCAACGGTCAGACACACAGCATTTGCTCGCGCCGCGCCGGCGAGGCCGAAAGCGCACACGCCGCAGGGCGCCGACGGTCGGATCGTGTGAGACGACGACGAAGGGAGGGCGGAAGACTAGGTGGGGCGGGGAGACCCTAACCCTAGCGACGCGGCGCTGGGGGCAGGGCGGGCTAGGGCTCCCGCTCTCTCCCTCTCTCTCTCTCTCCTCCTCTTCCTCCTCTCGGGGTCCGCGCTCGCGCTCCGGGAGGGGAATAAGAGAGAGAGAGATATGAGAGAAAGAGGACGACGGGTGGAGAGGAGGGGGAGGGCAGGTAGTGCTGTTGCCATGAATCCAGCGAGTGCAGGGGTGCTTTGATTTCCGTGCGCGGACGAGATTGCCCCTGGGCCCTCACTTCCTGGTTCGGTTCGGTTCGGTTCGGTTGGCCGCCTGTCGTGTGTCGCGTGCGCCCTGCCACCGTCCGATCCGCATCTTTCCATTTCTCGCCACCTTCTCCTAGCCTGCAATCGTCTGACTCCATTCAATGCTGCATGTAGGAGTAGTAGTACGGTTCTAGAGTAGTTTACCGGTGGACGGTCAGTGATGACGGCAAAATGTAATTCTTGTTTCGGGTCAATCCCTTTTGTCCATTACTTATGGCTTTAATTCTATTTTTAGACTAGTTTCTATGCTCAGGCCAGTTATGGTTGTATTTTAGGATATGATATTATGACATTTATTGTTTATATTACCATACACAATAAATATGATTGTTGTAAATATGATTGTTGTAAATATGATTGCTAAAATTAGTACTCCCCCAATCCATATTAATTGAGCACATTAGTCTAGATTTGAATAAATCTAGACACTATTTAGTATATAGGTTCATTCAAATTTTGACAATCCAAGTCAATTAATATGGATCGAATGGGGTAATAAATTTGTTCTAGTATTTTTATTTTGGGAGGAAATTTTGGTTCATGTCTACTACGAATATCTGAAAGTGCCTCTTCATAGGGCGCGTGGAGTCGTGTGTCCGGCGGATCTTCTGAGATATGGTCGGTTTTTGTGTTTATTGATGTGGTTTTAAGTCAGTCTATTCTGATCTACGATTATCATCATTGTCGATGGTTGCTCCTCTGGCGCTTTGGTTCATTAGATCCTTAGCACCACGACTTTCCGTCTATCTAATACAAAAAGCTCTACTACAACATGCTTTGTCCGGCTCCGGTGATGGAGGGTGAGGACTGGCCTTCGGCCCGCGCTAGTGTTGGTGGTCATCGCTAGGTTGTCTATGCATGGGCCTATTTGTAATCTTTATTACTTTCATGCTTTTTTGTATGGTTGTTATTGATTATTAATAGATTGATGGAATTTTTGCAAAAAAAATAATTTTCAAAGATAAACATGTTTCTATTTGCATAGTTTAAAACATTCAAATATGTGGATGTCCAGTTATTTTTCTATTATGGAAGTACATTACTCATTCCTTCATAATATGTAAGGCCCGCTCAGGATTTGAACCTATATTTGACCATGAATCTGGCTACCACAATACTAGGATAATATCAGAATTTGGCTAACACGATACCGGAATTTGGAGTATAAGTCATAGTATGTCACAACAAATATGTATTAGTGGAGCCATAACTTGGTGTGGGGGATCAAAAATATGTTTGCCTTTTTCTTTTTGGAAAAATTTTCAAGTAAGAGGCGGTATCTCACACACTTATTAAATTGGTTTTAATCATGGCATACTCTTGTACTCATGCACCCCTTTATCACAAGAGATGAGGGGAACTGTCATCTGATCATCCAATTTGCTCGGATGATTCTTTCGCACGATGTACATATATTCAATGTGTATTTTATCCATTGGTTCTTGTTTTAACTCTGTGTTTTTGGCTAGTTCCCATCGTAATGATGATGCATCGGTATTATGATGCGTGTGTTACGATATTTGGTTCTATTCTTTTCGTTTTTGCTAGGGAAATTTGGTTCTAGCCTACAAAAGTCTTCGAAATACATATTTGTATGGACCTTTGCTTTGGAACTAGTAACTCTTGACATGATTTTTCTATGAAATATAGACCTATTTTTAGTTGTCTGGTTTAAAAGATTCAAGTATAACATTCGTGATTTTACCCGTTGTTGAGTTCCTTTTCAATTTTGAAAGTTTTATTGGAAAACAGTGGATTATTGACACATAAAAAGGTCGTTGACCTTTTTTCACAATGGATATAATGTATTTGTAGAAAGAGAGAAGAGACAAACCCTATGTGTGCACCTCCGTGGACGGTGGACCCCAGTGTACATTCCCACGTGTTGAGATGTGTGCGCCTCATGCGAGCTTTCAAAACGGTGTTAAAATGTTCATCCCCATCTGTTGATGCCAGATGCTTATCCACAGTGATAAAGGCAAGTAGCCGACACAACCCTCCAAATTATCTAGAGGAATAAAAGGAAGCTTTTTACTGGTTGTGAAACGTATTTAAACGGTGGCAGGACCGAAAACTCAAAGGAGTCGGGCAGATTCCCGTTGGCATGGCGCAGGGCCGTGGGTGTGGTGTGTAGGTCACGCCTCGCGCGCCCGCGCCCAGCGACCTCATGTCCGCTTCCGCTCCTGCTCGTCTGCTCGGGTCGGTCGTATGATCCGGCAACCGCTTTGCGTGTCTGTCAGGGCATCTACATCGGCGCGATTTATTTCTGACAAGCAATGTGTTTGAAATTGTCCGTTTTGTATCGATTCAAAGGATAAATGTTGCGGTTTGGTCGATCGTTTGGGTAGTAAAGCAGACACATTTTTATCCCTGCCCGGGCAGACACATTTTTACCCCTGCCCGGTGTCAAGGATCGACAACGGTGGAGTTAATGGCAACATCTTGTCGAGAATCGTCCCACCAGTTTCCCGACCCCTGAGTTCCCGCCCTCGCTGGCTCTAGTTTCCCTCTCGCGCGGCATGGTTGTTTTCCGCTCGGTGTCGGAAATCTCTTGCGACCGACCAAGTGTTTCCCGTCCCATATACTCTCTCTCTCTCTTTCGAAATAGGCTTTCGCCCCGCTTTATAAATAAAGCACATAGATGAGACCGCTACTGGGCCAGACAGCACAACGCCCAAAGGAAGACACAACACGATACACAATGCTGGGGCAATAGCAGACACAGGCCCGACATGCCCAAAAGAAAAGAAATGAAGACCAGGACGAGTTGACTAGATGAAGATGACCCGTAGTCGCTGCGCCCTCCAACTTTTTCCACCACACTCCAAGTGCACCAAAACGCCGAGTCCCTACCAGCCCCTTCCCGAGAGAAGCACCGTCGACACGGTATTGCTGCCTGGACCAAGGTCCAAGGGTTTCCCCCGGCACTCCGGGTAGAGTAGGGGCAGAGGATTCCCTCAATGCCCCCCCCCCCCCCCAGGAGGGAATGGTGCCACCTGGCGACGGCACCGCATCAGGGTCGGACAAGCCAACAGAGATTTCTCCCGACCTCCGCCCACACAGAACCCTAGCGCAACAGAGCAGCACTACCCAGCTTCGCCACCACGACCTTGGACTCACCAACATCGTCGCTTCGTGTACACTAGCACGTGGTCTGCAAGACATAGACACATGACGACGCCGAAACGAGAACAGCAGCACCGCAGCCCGCGGGAGGAACCCACCCCCACTACCAAGAGGCAGTCAAAGACCGGGCAGAGTAGCCCGGGCACACCAGGCCCAGATAGGCCCGGCCAGGCCTAGATGGACCCGTAAAGCCCTAGCCACCGCTGCTGCAATGGGCGAGCCGCAGCGCTGCAACCAAGCTCAGGGAGCCATCGCCACCGCCTGCAGAGAGACCATCGAGGTAGAGCCCAGCCCGCCGAAGCCCATCTGGGGCCACCCAAGCCCATCTAGGGCCAAGGCGCCCAGGTCCGGCCAGGGGCAGCTGCCGGAGGCTCTCCCCGCCATGGCCCTGCTACTGAAGGAAGCTCTACCGCCAGGGACACCCGGAAACGCCGGATCCAGACCTCCCGAAGAACACCGACGCCGTCGAGCCTTGGGCCCCGACCTGAAGCTCCCGGGCGCGGGAGGAGGGCAGTCCGCCGGCGCCGGCGCCGCCAGGGCTTCGCCCTACGACCTGGGCCGGCGGCGTCGAAGGGGAAGGGTGGTGAGGGGGGTGGGAGACGGCCGGAGGAGGCGGCGACGTACCGTCGCCCTCGGGGGGGGGAGGGGGAGACGCGAGACGGGGGTCGGTTTCAGGACAGTGTCTACCCTCCCTTCCCATATACCACGGGAACATGCATCAACCCAACCTCCCGGTCATATCCTGCTGTAAGATCACCACTTGGTCTCATCTCAAGAAGATGGCGCGCACTTGCTTTCCGGAGCGCTCCGAGCACGATGTGGAGGTAGAGCCCATGAAGCTATCTGAGACAGTACGCGGATGAGAAGATGGAAGGTTTCGAGCGCCAAAGCACGGTGTTAATGACGCTAGCGGACGTTGTCCACGTTGTCATTTAGTGTAATTAGATGTAGGTCTTGATGTATAACTAGCTATCGATCTAGTGAAAAATATCTGCTGTTAATATGCCAATTACACATTGATCGTGGTCCGCCATAGGTCCGGCCAGACGTATTTCTTTAAATAAAGAGTCATGCAAGACGCTTTGGTCCGTTTGGATGGTACATTCCCATGCTCTGTTCTTGTGAGTCCGCGCGGACTAAATCAAACCGGCTCGAACCATCTGGTTCAGCCCGATGCCCGTGCTTCACCCGTGGATGCATGGCCCGTCTGCCGACTGGAAGTTCCCTGCCGACTACCACCCGTCCCAAACTGGCAACCCCGTAGGGTGTCAAGTGGGATCCCACAAAGTTCCACCTTTAGTTCTTTTGATAAAATCTAATTCAAATTTTAAGCAAAAATTTACACTATATTTTAACAAATGAATTCAAAATAACATTTTGGTAAAATCTCACTTGACACCCTACAACCCGGGTATCGAGGAACAAAATCAACTCTGCTCTTTGCTTCCTTTCTTCCACCCCGTACGTCTTCCCTTTCCTCCCCCTTTTGCCTCCGTCTGGCTGAACAACGTGGGCAGAGAGAACCAAACGTGCCGCCCTTGTTTCCGTGATTGCGTATCTGCGTTAGTAGATGACTCACCACTGCTATACTCATTTGTCCTTTTCACGTATGTGCGCCATCGCTTTGCGTCGGCCCATGACATTTGCGCTTAGGCGATAGGTTAGTGGAGTTTTCAATTGATTATATTAGCTGGTGTGTGAGAATTAGGTGGCGGGCATTTGTTATGGAATGGAGGTTTCAACTAATTGGTATCCCATTGGTGTGCCCTTTAAGTTGCATCCTCAAAGGTTCCTGCTGCGTTGCTTTTCAATAAAGATAATCTGACATTGTGACGAGCACGACCTTTTCTTTGTAGGGACAGAATTATTTAGTAGTCCCTTCGTTCTAAAATAGATGTCGAAAATTTATCAAAATTTAAATATATCTATATATATATAAATAGTGTCTACATTTATCTAAATTTTGTTGAGACGGAGGGAGTACGATTTTCTGCCGTTTCCAAAAATGAGTATTTCGTTAAAATTACTTTACTTATGAACCTACCACATCTTCCCCTAATGTGTCTTTGTAGGCATCATCAGGAGCTTTCACAATCACCACATCAAGAGGCTCCACCAGGAGCTTCCACGTTATATTCACCGCCAATAAAACCGCTGGCTGAAATACTTCTAGAAGTCGTAGCAAAAGTTAATCCTACCGAATCAACAAAATGTGTCTGGTTGCATGAAAAGGGTGAATTCTATTCTTATTTTCCTTTCTGCTCCGTGACATCTTCTAAAATCCAACTCCCTACATTCCAAAGTATAAGATGTTTTAGTTCTTTTTAAAACATATGTATCTATCTGTCTTTAAATGTGTCATTTATTTTGTTCCAAACCTACACATTAAAAGACATCTATAGATACATTTTTTTTAAAAAAAAAGTGTTAAAACATCTCATATTTTAGAATGGAAGGAGTAGTCAAGTAGATACACGCACAAGGATATATCCTCGGCTACATCATCAATAATTCGGCTACATCATCAATAATTCGATCTCTACTTGCACCGTCGTTCTTGGCTCACCCTTCCCCCAACATTTGGCTCCTTAACACTGTCTCGGTCATTACCAACACATTACCCTACACTAAATGTAGACTGGACTTTCAATCCACCCCACTGGTCGTCTCCCTGTCGTTTGTGGCGGCACTACCACCCACACCGACTCATTCTACAATTTCCCCCTATTATCACCAACTCTCGTCATGGCGCTGCCCACGACTTTGTTCTAGGGCTCGGGAGTCGAGTGTGCTAACTCTTCTCAAGCGACAGTAAACCCCACACTGAATCTTTACTCTCTCCAACGTGCTTGTCTACCCTCGACTCCACCTCCATTGTTGCTGACTTCGGCTATGTGCCATTACTCAAACATCTCTCGTGATGTCTTGCCTCACGGTGAAGAAGAATAGCATGCGGAGAACGAACAACCAAGGTGATTGCAGTTTCAAAAAACTACTATCACTTGCTCTAGAAAGCAGCCAGTTTGCTAAACTCGAGCTCCATAAAAAATCCTTTAAAAGGTTTATTTTGTTTACCTTTTTAGAACACTGCCCTGATCCTCCCTTAAGTTTTAAAGATGCATATGATGTTTCTCAATACATTGCATTTGGTCAAAATCGTACTTTATAAAATTTCACCAAATATACAAAAAAAAACACCAACATTTGTAGTCTCAAATTGATGTTATTTGAATATTTTTTCTATAATATGCATTTGGTATTATAAAATGTTGACTTTTTCCTATGTATCTAGTTAATCAAAAATTGATTTTGACCAAAAGTTATATGCAATTATCGAGATACAACACTCGCAAAAGAAATGTATTGAGAACCAGAGGGGTTTGCTATTTTGTGGCATGTGGGTTTGGTTAGGCAACCGGTTTCTTACCTAATTGTCTTTGTAAGTATATTACACTAGCACCGGCAATACTAGTACTTCGTACGAGAACCAACCCGTGGTTGGATGATTAGGAGGGCAGTGGTACCCCCAACCCACCAGAGTTGGTTTGACGCTTTGGTGTCTCATAAAGACGGAATATTCTTTCAATGGGAGGCGACGTTTTCATCGATAGCGAGGCGTCTGCGGTGACTTCGTCTCTCAAGACCCGCCGGTTCAGTCTTTCAGAGGTGCTCATAGGGGTAGGATGTGCGTGCGTGTGTTCATACGAGGTGAGTGTATATATGCATTGTGAGCGTCTGCGTTTGTACTGTGTTTCTCAAAAAAAAAAAACTAGTACTCCGTACTATAGTAATTAACAACATGGCGTCTCATCTCCCAAGCTCATATGGGCACACTGGAAATCGAGAAAATAGCAAACAAAATAAAAAAACTGAAATGTTTGTACACAATGAGCATGAACATAAGTTCTAACCGCACGAGAGAAATCTCCGAGAAATTATGTGAACAACAAATCTAGATGCTCTAAAAACGTGCTGATTTTTTTTTGCACATACCTTTATATAGGGGAAATGATAGTATTTCCCCCGCACGCGACGCGTCCCCCGGGTCGATCGCGCGACGCGTGTCCCGTATATGCGAAACATCAGCCTTCTCTAGGTCCCACCACGTCACCTCTTTCCTTCTTATCTCTTTATTCTTCATTCGTTTTCAATCCCTTGATACAGACTACACCGCACGCCATGGCTCTCCCCACTCACGGAGGGCTTCCATCCACTCCTTCCCTAGACAAAAATCCATGGAGCTCTGCCTAGAATCTATGGCGTGTCGCCTTCCTCCTCCCTTGCGTGCTGCCCCTGCTGCCACTACGAGCGTCCCCCAATCCGCCGCGCTTGCTGCAAGGCGTTGGTGGCGTCCTCTGCTACACGAGCCAGAGGAGGTACGGGTGGTGGAGTCCTCTGCTACACGCGGCAGCGGCCGACGGCTTCAGGCGGTGACATCCTCTTGCTACGCGTGGCGGCAGTGGATGCTACACGCGTCGGAGGCGGCTGCTACGGGTGGTGGAGGCATCTGCTACACGCGGCAGCGACCGACGGCAGGTGCTTCAGGCGGTGGCGACCTCCTGCTACGCGCGGCGGCAGTGGATACTACACACGCCGGAGGCGGCTGCTACGGGCGGTGGAGTTATCTGCTATACGCGGCGCGGCGGATGCTACACGCGTCAGCGGCGGACGACGGATGCTACAGGTGGTGGCGCCCTTTGCTACAGGCGGCGACGGCAGCTGCTACACGCGGCTACGATGGTTGCTACATGCGGTGGCAGACGCTACTACACGTGGCGAGGCGACGACGGCGGCCGCTGCTACACATGGCTACGACGGTGTCTGCTAAGGCTGCTTCTGCTACATGTGGCGGCGACGGCGGTGTCTACTACATGGCGGTGGAGGCTGCTTTCTGCTACATGCGGCGGCGGCTTATGCTACCGGCGACGGCGGCTGCTGCTACTGGCGACGATGGTGTTTGCTGCATGTGGCGGTGACTTTCTGCTACCGGCGACAGGGCCGCCTACTCCGGCGAGGCCTTTTTATGCCGCGAGTCGTGGGCTGCTCTGCTACCACCGGTGGGAGACTCTCCTACAAGGGGTATCCGGTGATGCTATCGCTGCTATGACGTAGGCGTTTGCTCCGCCGACACTGCTATGACGTAGGCTTCTGCTCTGGCGACGGTGCCTTCTCCGGCGACAGTTGGATCACGATGGAGCGAGGGGGCAGCCGGCCATGTGCGTGATGCTACCGGAGGGGAGTTTGTTGCATTTCCTTACGTGTGGAAGGGGACCGTACACGTTCCGTTCACCAAAAAGAGACACGTGGCGGCCTCTCGACCCGGGGGGGATCGGAGGAATCGATCCCCCGGGAGACGCCTAGCTGTCCTTCATATAGTCAGTTCTCAGCAAAAAAATGTGGCATGCAGTTAGAGCACATTATGTTCATTGTCAAAAAGAAAACTGATCTTTAGTTTGTTTGATTATTTTTTTCAATTTTTCATTCGAGCAGGAGCATACGAGGTCGGGTTCAAATGTGAATTTTCGAAATTAATGGTGCGAGTACTAAAGCGAATCTTACGTACTGGTAGACGTTGGGTGACGCAGTTTGATTCACCTGGCCTGTAGCAGCCGTCGTGTGGCTGTGCACACCCACAGTTTTACGTTGCGGGGTCGCTGTCTCCACGAGGGGCAAAATAGGCTTATTTACGCCGTCCTAATGGAGTATTTTAAGCGCTGACCGTGATGCGCCGTTTGGTACACCTGACCGGCCGGCCGCTCGCTCGCTCGCTGGCCCCGCGGGTGTCGGTGCTCTGGATACTGGTAGTGGTAGGGGTAGATCGACGTCGTCGGTCACCACATGCGCCGCGGGACGTGTCGCGAGCTCTATGGTCGAGCGCGAGCTGACTGTTCCTTCGGATAAAATCGTCCCGACCTGACGAACTGGAAGGTTCTGTTCGTACGCACGCAATGTTCACGCCTCCCTCTTTTTCAGCCGAGGTTGCGTTCTTTTTCTCCCCTTTCTGGAAGACCGTGAAGGTGTTGCTTTTACATGACGGCTAGCTAGGGATAGATTACGTGGGGTGGATCAAATCAATCACCCACTGCGATCAGACGTTTCCACCACCCTCTCGTCTCGTTGTCACCACGCTCACCGAAACTCTCGTACTGTACAGTACGTAGGTTAATTCTTTAAAAACAAAAAAATACGGCAGCAAACGCTTTACTCCGTAGTACTACTAGTAGATGCCTTGCTTGCATTTTGGTCCCTGGTCTTTTACGTTGCATGTGGCCGACGTCTGGTGGTCTACCTTGTACCGGAGCACTCAACTGGCAATCTTACGAAACAAAACAGTTGCACTGCTTTAAGCAACGACGAGGGGGTTTCTTTTTACAGTGTCGATTCTCTTCTCTGGTTTGGTGGACTCTTTCGTCCTTTATTAAGCAACGAAAAGTCCTGTGGTGCATGTTACTAGCCTTGAGCAATCATCAAACGAACATCGATTCGCCAATAGTAATAATGAACAAAACAAAGCCAATGATATAAGAAAAGAAACGAGGAACATGCACGCAAAATAATCCAAACTGCTAAAGTGTCGGTTCATGCTTTACTGGATGTCATCTCACACGTGACTACTGAAGAAATAAGCAGTTGTTGCTGCCCATTTTTCTTTGAGCATTCCATAATGGCACGGTGTGTCGACTGTTGGAATACTAGGCATAATTTTCACGATTAATTTCAGAATATAAATCATGACAACAGCAGCTACAATCACGTGAACCTCTAACATACTAGATGTATTGATCAACATGAACAATAGCTGAATATACACACTAACAGCCATACTAAAGCAACAGATCTGACAACGGTATACGTACTGATCGGTTGCCGATGAAGTCATTGTTGGTGCAGCTTTTGCAGTAGACTGTCGAAGAAATCGACATTGAAGACGACAAGCACGAGCTCCGACTTGACGACCGGAAAGACACGTCGTGATGACGAACTTGAGCATTCGCGCGGAGCGCTTCCCAAAAACCTTATTCGCCCTCTCCCGTACAGGATCACAAGGGCGAGTGGTTCCGGAGACTGCTCTCCCGCCCGCCGGTGCACACCGGCAAGCGGGATGGAGTAGACTACGGTGACGGCGCAAGTAGAGAGGATGGCAAAACCCTAGATTGGTTTTCGGTGGTATTGTGGCGGTAGCCACGCATGACTTTATATAGAGAGGCTCAGGAAACCCTAACGGAGGCGAACGTGGGTCGAGTCCATGTTGCGCATGTTCGGGTCGGTTACAGTAGCCCACGATCCGGGAGCGACACGTCTGTCGAAACCTCACAGTTTTCCTAAGCAGCAAAATAAAGCTCGGCTCGGCGAGATTCCCGCAACCCGCGGCGCGCGTGCGTCATGATGAGACGGGCGGGCGAGCGGCGTCGTCGGAGGAGGAGCGCGCGCTTGTATCTCTCTTATTGCCACTCACTTACAAAGTGGTGCAACACTCCACCTTATAAGGTGGTGCAACTCTCCTCCAACTTCCCACGTGGGACTAAACTTGAGCTTCCACTCCACTTCCTTGTGAGCTGCCACAAACATGGGCCCAAACATATATGGGCTGCCACAAATCTGGGCTTTGAGATTTAGGGATAATTTGAAATACACATGGGCCTAAATGGATTGGCCCATTATTTATAACAATCCCCCACCAGATCTCAAATGCCCATTTGAAGATTTGTCAATCCTCGTTACTTGTTTATATACCAGTGTTTCAGCAGAGACTGTTAAGTTGAACTTCCGCCTAGAATCTTGAACTACGTCTATCAACAACTTGAAAAATGGACGAACCTTGAATTGCAAGTTTGGTGCCAATAGATTTCACTCAAAATCATAACTAGTACTTGGCTGCCAGTAGCCTACCCCGCGGGTTGGAGCATATGCGTCATACTCCCTGGTCTCTTCATGAGTTTACTAGAGATCACCCAAGTCTCATAGACCGCGACGTTTACAGTCGAGCTATTATAGGTGTGTTCTTTCAAAATACCCTGTAGGACGACATCTTTGCTAATTAAATCCAACAGAAACACATTAAGGCATGTTGCCAACCTGCCTTACAGATTATGAGAGTTATGCATCTTCACATAGAGAGGGTTACAAAATACTCTCCTCCGTGAAACCACTAGCTTGTTCTTCCTAGGTCCTAATTCACGGGATCTCCGATCACATAGGTTGGTTACCACTAAGGTGTGACATCCATGGGTCTCAACCCCATCTCCCTCGATGCACTTTCTATCACATTTCGTGATAGTCCCTTTGTAAAGGGATATGCTAGGTTTTTGTCTGTTTGAATATATGTAACAGTTATTACTCCAGAGTTTCTTAATTTCCTGACAGATTTCAAACGTCTCTTCACGTGTCTTGATGACTTCGCGTTATCCTTAGAATTGTTCACTTTGACAATAACAGTTTGGTTATCACAATTCAAAAGGATTGACGGCACAAGTTTCTCAACCACAGGCAAGTCCATCAAGAGCTCACGCAGCCATTCTGACTCAACATTGGCTGTGTCTAAAGCAGTAAGTTCTGCTTCCATAGTTGACCTCGTCAATATGGTTTGTCTACAAGACCTCCATGACACCGCGCCACCTCCAAGGGTAAACACATACCCGCTCGTGGCGTAGAGTTCATCAACGTCAGAGATCCAATTCGAATCACTATATCCTTCAAGCACAGCAGGGTTCCCTGAATAGTGAATCCCATAGCTCATTGTACCACATAGATAGTGCATGCCAATGATCAATACCCGGGTTAGACATGAATCTACTCAACTTGCTCACATCAAAAGAGATATCGGGTCTTGTAGCGCTTTCTAAGTACATGAGAGAACCAACAACTTGTGAATATTTCAGCTGATCTGTTGGTTCCTTCTTATTCTTTCATAATGTCAAACTGGGATCATAAGGTGTTGAAGAAGTCTTGCCATCATTAAAGCCAAATTGGCTCAAGACCTTCTCAACATAATGAGATTGTGTTAAAGTAATCCCATTCTCGTTCTTAATAAGCTTGATGTTCAGAATCACATCAGCCTCTCCCAGATCTTTCATATCAAAACTCTTTGACAGGAAAGACTTGACTTCATTTATCACTTTCATGTTTGTACCAAAGATCAGAATGTCATCCACGTACAAACATAGTATAACGCTATCGCCCCCACCATGGAGATAGTAAACACACCTATCAGCCTCATTAATGACAAAGCCAGCAGAAAGTAGAGTTCTGTCAAACTTCTCATGCCATTGTTTAGGTGCTTGTTTCAGGCCATATAAAGATTTTAATAACTTACACACCTTTGTATCTTCACCTTTTACCACAAACCCATCCGGCTGATCCATATAGATCTCCTCTTCCAACTCTCTATTAAGGAAAGTTGTCTTCATGTCCATTTGATGAACGAGAAGACCATAAGAGGCAGCCAGTGATAGTAGTGCTCGAATGGTGGTCAGTCTAGCGACAGGTGAATAGGTGTCAAAGTAATCTTCGCCTTCTTTCTGTGTGTAGCCCTTAGCTACAAGACGCGCCTTGTACTTCTCAATAGTACCATCAGGCCTTAGTTTCTTCTTGAACACCCACTTACATCCCACAGGTTTACAACCATAGGGTCGTTCTGATAATTCCCAAATTCCATTAGAAAGAATCGAGTCCATCTCATTTTGGACAGCTTCTTTCCAATCATCTGCATCAGGAGATGCATATGCCTCAGTAATGGATCTAGGAGTATCATCCACAAGGTACATGATGAAGTCATTACCAAAGGATTTTGCAACCCTCTGTCTCTTACTCCTCGTGAGAGGTTCATCGTCATCCTTCTCAAGGAATTACTCATGTGGTTGTTCAGAATTCTCAATAGATGCACTAGATTCAGGAAGTATTTCAGAAGAAATCCTACCAATGCTATGCATATCTTTCATAGGAAAAATATTCTCAAAGAATGTTGTATCACGAGATTCCATTATAGTATCAACATGCATATCAGGTACCTCAGATTTAACCACTAGAAATCTATAGCCTACACTCCGTGGAGCATATCCTAGAAAGATACAATCCATTGTCTTGGGTCCGAGCTTGCGTTTCTTGGGGATCGGTATGTTGACCTTCGCCAAACACCCCCAAGTGCGCAGATACGAAAGTGATGGTTTTCTCCCAACCCACTCCTCATAAGGGGTCTTTTCTTTATTCTTGATAGGAACTCTATTCAGGACATGACATGAAGTCAACAAGGCCTCCCCCTACCATGCATTTGATAAACCAGCAGTGCCTAACATGGAATTCACCAAGTCAGTCAGCTTGCGGTTTTTCCTCTCGGCAACCCCATTTGATTGGGGCGAGTAGGGAGGCGTCCTCTCATGAATAATCCCGTGTTCCTCACAGAATTCGTAAAATATTTTGGGAAAATACTCACCACCACGATCCGACCTAAGACGCTTAATCTTTCTCTCTAGTTGATTTTCAACTTCGGCCTTATAGATTTTAAAGTAGTCTAAAGCCTCATATTTAGTTTGCAACAGGTAAACATAGTAGCATCATCTATCAATGTCATGAAATATCTCTTTTCACCTTTTGTCAACACACAATTCATCTCGCATAGATCAGAATGTATGAGTTCTAGAGGTTCCAAGTTTCTCTCCTCGGCAGCCTTGTGAGGCTTTCGAGGTTGCTTTGATTGCACACAACTATGGCACTTAGAACCTTTGGCAATAGTGAAATTCGGAATTAAACTCATACTGGACATCCGAGACATCAAACCAAAATTAATCTGACATAAACGAGAATGCGAAACACTGGTATCATCATTAACACCACCACAAATATGATTCACCGATTTATTACAAAACTCTAAAAGTGAAAACCGAAACAAGCCTCTGAACTCATAACCTTTACCAATAAATTGTCCATGTTTCGAAACAACGACTTTATTAGACTCTAAGACAACCTTAAACCCATCTCCGCGTAGAAGGGAGCCACTAACGAGATTCTTGTTCATAGTAGGGACATGCTGCACATTCCTCAGCTGCACGGTCTTTCCGGAAGTAAACTTCAGATCCACCATGCCAACACCACGAACATAAGCATGTGATCCATTCCCCATTAATACAGATGAATCCCGAGCGACCTGATAAGAAGTGAACATAGAGATATCAGCACACACATGAACATTAGCACCCGTATCCACCAACACGGTGATTGAAATACTGAAAGAACAATAAATAGATTACCATACCCATCAGTATTGCTAGCAGTCACGACATTGACAGTCTTCGCCTTTCTCCCTCTGCGGTCTGCGCGTTCTGGATAGTCCTTGGAAAAGTGGTCGGGCTCTCCACAAGTGTAACAAGACAGATCACTCTTGTCCCTGTTCGTCTTCTTCTTCTTGAAGGTTATAGTCTTTACAGGCTTGTTAAAGGAGGGTTTGAAATTCCCTTTGTTCTTACCTACTGATTTGCCTTTCTGCACAAAGTTGGCAGTAGCATGAATCTCTCCTTTCTCAGTAGTGTCCTTAGCCCGAGCCTTCTCCTCAACATCAAGGGATGCTATCAGATTTTCAACTGATATCTCCTGTCTCTTATGTTTGAGAGTTGTGGCAAAGTTCCTCCATGAAGGGGGCAACTTAGCAATAATGCAACCCACCACAAACTTGTCGGTAAGGTACACTTAAGGAGTGCGAGCTCTTTGGCAATGCACTGTATCTCATGAGCTTGTTGAACCACATGAAGGTCCTTTGTCATCTTAAAATCATGAAATCTCTCCATGATATACAGTTCATTGCCAGCATCTGCAGCACCAAACTTTGCATCCAGTGCATCCCAGAGCTCCTTCCCGTCTTTTATGTGCATAAACACATTGAGGTGACCTAGCATACCACTGCATGATGTATTACACTATAGTCGTTGACATAACACCAATGAAACATCGTTCACTAGTATTACATCCCTCAGAGTGGTACAACATAAACACAGGAGGTCCAAGACATGACTATAGGTTACAACTCAACTCTTTACACAAGATCCAGAGAACACTCTAGGTTAAAGAGAGAGAAAGAAACTTCTTACAAAGAAGAATCAGGAATAAATAACTCATAGCTACCATACTTATAAAACTAGCAGTTGAACTACTAGGCTTGCATTGCTACTATTGCAATACTCTACAGAAGTAGGTTATATGGTTAGAAATTCTATTCTTATCTAATCAACAACTTTGTCTTCACTAGAGTTGATATATATGTTGACTTCCTTTACTTCATTGAAGAGCTTGAGCTTTTGATGATGATTTCTGGAGCATACTTGATGTAGACGTCGTCTATACTGGCTTTAGAACATAGCAAGGATTAAGAAGATACGTTGAGTACGAGTGTACTCAACAAGTTCACTAGAAAAGGTAGGTGCGCTTTTGCTTGCGGTTCTAGGGTAGTTAGATGTAGAAGGCAACGTCGTTTCGAAGTACGGTCGCGCCGCCCACAAATGGTCACCGGAGTGCAGTGCACGACGACGACTGGCGGCTATGCACGGTGGCGCTCGTCGGTGACTCGACACAGGAAGCAATTGAAACATTGGGACACACGAGGAGACTCAGGAACTCACCAGGAGCGTGGCAGTGTTGTCGGCGACGCGAGTTGTTGTCGGAATCAGTGAGGATCGATGATGACCAGCGGTGTCAGTGAGGTCTCGATTGATCCGATAGGAGGTTCCTCGGCTTCCATGATTTGGTTTGGGAGAACTAGGACATGATGGCAAGTCTGACGATGCTCTCAGAAGGTGGAAGGTGGCTCGGGAACGATGGCGACGGTCGTCTCCGGCGAGCTAGGTTTCAGCTTCAGAGGCAGATGGAGAGGAAGAGGATGGGCGAGTGGGTGAGGATGTGACAGAGCATCGCGGTGGCGTTCTTATCCCCCAGGGTGACGTTGGCGGCTGCACGAATCGTAGTGCATCGACGACATGTGGCGGAGCACTCGCCAGCGAGCAGCTTCCAGTCGACGAGGAAGACAACGATGGCAGTTTCACAGAAAAACCCCTGGTGTTCTTCTGATTTGCTCCGCAGTCCCTCCCCGGCCCCATTAGTCAGCCAGAGAGAAAGCCATGTCGGGCTGGTTGTTGGGATGCTACTGGGCTTCGATTGGGATGTTGTGGTTGCTCGTGGGCGATGGATAAGAAAATATGAAGATGGGCCACGGGCCAGAAACCACTCAGTTCTGTTCCTTTTATTTTTCTTTACCATTTTCTATTTCCTGATTTATTTTCATATTTTACAATTGGTTAAAATTTCTTTATAGAAATTACTTGCTAATTATTTGCAGCAGTAATGAGGTGTATTATATAATGATCTTTTATTATACCTTGTTATAATTTCTTCAATCCATCAAATGGTTACCTCTAACTACATTCATACTCTTCCTTAATCATCCACCACTAATACTACTCCAGTAGATGTATATATCAAATTCTACTCTCCTTGAGTGTTTAGTATTTCCCAAGAGAAAACTACTACTTCTATAATCCAATGTTACTCTAACATCATCTTAATCATACTATCTTGTCTCTTCTTAACTCCAGTATCTAACATTCCAACCTCACATTATATTAATGTGACTTGTAATGTCTAATCTAGGATAATATATCTATATTATGGTTCAATCATGTTGTATCCACCAATGTCACTTATACATGGTATAAGCATTCAATTATTGATGAGTAAGGCATGATCATTATAATCCTTTGATCCTTTATGGTTCAGGTTTCTAGTTGGCTAAACAAGGCTTCCATCCATACAACATCATAGTTGTATTATAATTATTTTTTTGTTTATATCTATTGGATTAAGACATATAATTCATTGGCTATACCTACTTGATCCAATAGGACTACTCCTGGTAACTATCTTTAGACTTCATCCTTGTAATCTTCTTTGTTACCATATTGATTTGATTTCCTCCAATTACTCCCATCCTATAGATGACATCTAAAACTAGCATCACTATTTACCTCTTCTTACTTCTTTCTTTGTAAGCCCTAAGTGAATGCTATAATAAGGACAAGAGTTGATAGGTCAAGAATTGATAGGTTAAGAATTGGTGAATCAATAGTTGATTACTCAACATTGATGAACAACAGATATTGGAATATGATTCCAATAAGAATGGTAAAGATTGATATGGAAAGAAATATATATGGTGATTGATATTGACTTAGTTTCTTCCCTACTCAATCTTACTAAAGAGTTAAGGTTAGGTATTACCATGATACTTATGGTATAAGTAGATGAGATTAAGATAGATCAAGATTTAGTTGTTACATTCCTATTACTTAAGTTATTTTTATAATTTGGTATTCATAAGTTGTATAATGAATACTAGGATATGATCACCTAAGGATCAAATATAAATCATTAAGTAATGTATTAGGGTTTAATTTTATTACATTTGATCTACCCTTAGATCAAATCATGTTTACCCAAAATAAGGTTTTAGCAAAGGTCATATTGAAACTTATCGCAGTCAACTTGATGATCTACTTCAATTCCATCAAGTTAAGAGAAGCTTCAATCACTTTGACAAGTTTTTATTTAAAAGAGCAAAAATTATTCGGATTTTCTATGCATGAATGCAATGCACACATCTGTGTTCAGCTTATTTCTAAGCTCTAGTGCTGGGATGTTACAGACTCTCCCCCTTAAAATAAACTTCGTCCTCGATGTTCGCACACTCTTTCGTTTCAGAATGAGGAATTGTCTTGTTTTGATTGCGATATTTCTCAACTTCATGGTAAACTTAATGGAAATAATTATATTATTCCATATCCAGATCCTTTCCTTAAACTCTGACCGTACTTGGCAATCTCCAACTGGTTGTCTCCAATATTCCAAAGTTCCTTTTACTTTACTCCTTTAGGGATATGTCCTTATTATGAACTCCTTAAATTGGGGTCTCTACTTTAGTTTATTATTTTGATTAAATATCCTAATCCAACTCCTTAACTTAATCATCAATCTTCTTGATTATACTATGTAAGGTCAAGGAAGTCTCACTAAAATAGGTTTTAAATTTTATTAGTAAATAGTGTGGTCAAAAGACTAATATTTGATTTGTCATTGTATGAGTTGTACTGGTAATTCTTCCAAAGATTGGTTTTGAACACATTTAGTCCAAAACCATTGGAATTTCTTGTTCCTCTATACTTGTCCAATTGGATGTGATTATTCACTCTTAAGGACCACTTAAGAGTTGTTTCCTCTAGACTTAGTCTATTAAGATTAATCTATTTTCTCACCCCTGAGCTTTTGTCTTAGCAAGCTTTAGATAATGTTTTCATTATTACCTTAAGTACTTCTTCAACTTCCATTTATTAGTTACCTCAAGGTTTGAGTACTACTACCTTGAAATAAACTCCGATCTTTAATCCAGACATACTTCTGAAAGTACTCTTATATTAGTGGCTTCTTTTAACCTTATGAAAATAAGCTTAATGTTATCATAAGTTAGTACTACTTCTTCGACCTTTACTTGGAATTCGGATAACAGTACTTCCGTTTACTATTTACTCTCCCCCTTAGGGTTTACTAATGGCATCTAAACTGCATAATTAGTAACCATTGGCTTTATAATTAGATTGTTGTTTTTGTCTAGCTTGTTCTTTAACTAGTTAGGGTCTCTTGAAATATTGTACGGTGTATCCACACAATTGTGGATCTCCGAAGTGAATATTTCAGAATTATTTTTCTTACTTACTATTCGGACATTTTCGCTTTGATGCACATGACTTCGCGAAGCGTTTTAGAAATCTATCGGTTAATATTTTATACTCCTTTAGGTCTTACTTAGCTTAGGACAAGTTTTATGCTCTTTATTCAACCATTAAGATGATCTGGTTAACTATGTCAACCAATTACCAGCTGCGGACAAGATACCAACTGTGGATTAATTACCACTATGGATCAAATACCACCTGCGGATCATTCTAAGTGGTAGGTATTACCCTACGGCTTCCAACATCCCTATGGCATTCTCTCTGAATTGTTAGAGCTTAAATATCATTTTGGTTCCAAAACTTCTTCTTTGCACTTATTCATGATGCTTCCATGAACTTGGTACAACTACTTCATTAACTTCTTAACAACATTACCTACTTTGAGTGGATCTAAAGTTCATTACCTCTTGTTGCTCCATACATCTTCTACACTAATGTTCCTTCTTATTGCTGATTAGTAATGATCTGAGCTTGATCCATCCTTCAAATTGCGTTGATACTCCTTATATTTGGCTTTACCCTTCAAGTAAGTCTTCATATTGGTCTTCGGAACTCGTCACTCCCTTACACGAATTCCCATTCCTATCTAGGTCTATAACATCAAGTAGTAACTGGATGTTGCAACATGCATTTGCTCATCAAGTCAAACTTCATGTGCAGATCTAGTCAATCAAGAAGATCCAAGAAAAACAAATAAATCCAAATGTGGTACATATAACACACAATATTCTAAGCCCAGAATATAGTAGTTGAGTATAGTATCTCTAGAATTCAGGCTTAGTTGTGTAATATATGACAGCTCCTCGTATAGGTTTTCATTGTGATACTTAGCACATAGGGTCAAAATATTCTTTGTTTCTTAGTTTACCCCAAATTGCTCAATTGCAATAGGATAATCTTAAGCAAAGTGGTCTCAACTTGGTTTTGACCAAACTTTTGTATCACCTTTAGAATGACTAGCTATAACCATCCTTTCTTTATTAGTAAACTAACCTCACATGATTACTCCAAAAGAATAATCGGATTCTATTTGCTACTTAAACCAAAGATTATTGGAAATTTCTAGCACCTACGACTTCTATCATAGCTCTAACATATTATTTTCTTACTTCTACTTCAGAATGATTTACTAATTTCTTGTCATATTTATACTCTCATCATGGTTTCTGATCTAATCTCACTATGATCTTGTTATGTTTTACCTCTTTATCATGATCTAAGAGCTAATCTAACCATGATGACTTTGCTTCTCACTACACTTTTATTAAGTCTTATCATAATTTCACTTCATCACGTAGAATTCTCAAGTGAATCCCACATGATTACTACTCATTACATAATCATTTATCCTAATGACATTCATCATGTTGTCTTTGGTTATCAACTAACAATAAAATTCCACTATGCTACTTTAATTCTAGAGTTAGGCTACACCATTAAGACTACCTCCATATGATGTTTTACACTTTCCTACAATATCTTGGTGGTTTATGTCTTATTTAGAAGACACTAAATAACACTATACTGAGAAAAGATAAAATAATTACTCCTAAGAAAGAATGACTTAAGCATCTGACTTAGGTGTGACAAGATTATCCTCAAGTGGACACTCATCATAAGTCATATGAATATTTGGTTTAGATAAGATGGCTACTATAGTCACTATCCAACCTACAGATCTTCCTAAAAGGTTTTCAATCCTAAGGTCAAAGCATATGCTCTGATACCAACATCCGGTGACCCAGCATACCACTTCATGATGTAGTACACTATAGTCGTTGACATAACACCAATGAAACACCGTTCACTAGTATTACATCCCTCAGAGTGGTACAACAGAAACACAACAGGTCCAAGACATGACTATAGGTTACAACTCAACTATTTACACAAGATCCAGAGAACACTCTAGGTTAAAGAGAGAGAAAGAAACTTCTTACAAAGAAGAATCAGGAATAAATAACTCATAGCTACCATACTTATAAAACTAGCAGTTGAACTACTGGGCTTGCATTGCTACTATTGCAATACTCTACAGAAGTAGGTTATATGGTTAGAAATTCTATTCTTATCTAATCAAAAACTTTGTCTTCACTTGAGTTGATATATATGTTGACTTCCTTTACTTCATTGAAGAGCTTGAACTTTTGATGATGATTTCTGGAGCATACTTGATGTAGACGTCGTCTATACTGGCTTTAGAACATAGCAAGGGTTAAGAAGATACGTTGAGTACGAGTGTACCATACTCAGCAAGTTCACTAGAAAAGGAGTGTACTCAGCAAGTTCACTAGAAAAGGAGTGTTTGATGCACTATATCTACAGCCATAAACCATAGGTCTTAGGCCATGCAAGTTTTCGTAAACATTTCTTCAAAGGTTGCTTTTATTCTAAAAAGCTATGTCCGTCAGCCTTCACGGGTTTACCAAAACTTTCATGGAGTTCCTTTCCCGCCGCGTTCGCAGCTCCTTCCCAGAACAGGGAGTAACAAGTTACAGTTCTTACACTCTGCAGAGGTGCGACACTTTACCCATGAGATATCTTAGCTTTGTTGCACATCCGAATTGCAGGTTCGTTCACACTTCCTTGGTGTGAGGCCCAGACTAAGATCCAAGCCAATAACTGCCTTCTCCGCGACCCCGCATGTCTTCTTGGTGTATGCCAGCCCACCTATTGAATTACGGCAATTGGCAGTACAAACCGTTCAGATGCCGGAACTATCGTGGGACGTTGAGGGCTCCCACCCATATGCCGCATATCCTCTATGAAATACCATATAATATGCATGCTACGAGTGATAACAGCCACGACCCGCACATCCGGCTCCATGCGAGAGGGAAAAGATACAGCTGACTTCTCTGTCCCATTCCAAATCTCATGGTCAACGCGTGATATACGGCGCAAGAATCATTGGCGACATTGGTTTTTAAGTCCTAGATATTATGTTACTTTACCACTGGAACTCTTATAGTAGGTTATTACCTCATGGTAAATAACCTATAATCATATTATTACGAAAATTGTGTTTTCTGACCTTTTTCAAATGTAGGTGATGACAACACTGTATTTGTAAAATACCTTACAGAAAATAATCAAAGGACATGAGCAAGTGTGAACTTGCCTTTTGTGATTGCAAGATTATGCACTCACGGTCTTCAAGAAAATATAAGATCCGATAGCTAAAATCTGCATCATTGGTCCGGTAAGGACTAATGTTTAAAGAAGCAAGATGCTTTTATGCATAAGTAATGTAATGCAAGTTGATAATCGCGAATCCCGAGAATAACGTTGTTTTAGGGTTTGGATACTGGAAATGGTTTCCTTGGAATGTGTTGCCCCTTTAGATTAAGTTTCATACATGTGCTTCTTATTAAGGCTTATGAGTGTGTGTGAAACAACATGTATCTATACAACAATAAAATATACACATATGGAATGCTACTCAAGGTTGCTTACCATTTAATTGTTTATCTTCACATTTTACTTTACAATAATGTCACTTATAAAGAATTTAAGTGTCATTTATCTTAAGTATATAAGTAGAATATAAAGTAAGGTGTTTTACTATTAATTGTCCTATGTTGATTGAAGTGGCAAAAATAATAACATTTGAAGAAAAGAATTCTTTTCTAAGGTCTAAACAATCTTTGTGGTTAAGTAAATGTGATTGATGTTGTTTGTGTTTGAATAGTTTGGACTTGAGATGCTTTATAACTTAATTATAACAGACCAAAGTTAACTATAAAACATATAGTAAAGTATTTAGCACCATACTTAAAGCTTTGCAACTATAAGTAACTTTAAGAATGTAGATAGACTTAGGGTGTATTACTTATGATACTTGTATCTTGTTCACTTTATATTGTTTCGTTAGAGTTACTTAAGAATGGTATTACTTTTATTTGGTAGTGGTTTCTTTACAATATAAATGTCTTAAGGGATTTATCTCCCAATAAGGGTGTGGTTAAGGTTCGTGGATCAGTAAACAATATTATTGACTACTTATGAACTCACTATAGTGTTTCATTTGTTTATAAACTTGTGGTTAAAATCAAGGATAAGTTTTATCTTATTATAATTATTCTTGCAGATTTTAGATTGGATAAGGATCCTTTTATAAAATAATCTACATTAATGGTTGAGAATTAATTTAATAAAATTGTATTCAAAGTGGGTTAATTCATTTTGAATGCACACCACCAATATTTAAGATTAATACTATTTATTAGACTCAATTGATTAATTTTTAGAGTTATTAACAAATTTTATTTACCTTTATATGAATTTATTAATTAAGGAATTAGGTTTAATTTCAAGTTATGAAAGTGTTTAACTTTTTATTTAATTCAAAAGTGTAATATCACATTTTTAACATGTAGGTATTATTTTTGTGATCATTTTGGTATATTACATTTATTTTTTTGATTTGTAAATAATAAGATATGATTTTAATAAGGTTTATTACTTTTATAAATACTTAATAAATAATAAATATTTAATTAAGTTAAATAATAATGCATGATTATAGTTTTAAATTATAGTTCTTATATTTCTAAGATTTTTGGTATTTTATTTATATTTTTAGTATTTATCAATATTTAAATATGGATTATCTAAGTTTTATTACTTATAAAACCTTTATTAAATATTAATTATTTAAATGGTTATCATAATAACGTTTAATAATAGATTTAAGTTATAGATTTTATTTTTCTACAAATTTTCATATATTATACACATTTTTCTGATTTATAAAACAAAAGTTATTAATGAAACAAGATTTAATTATTTTATTATATTGAAATTAATATTGTTTTAGTTAATTCCTAAACAGAAAATACTTTTGGTACCGAAGCTAAACCTACCCTAGTCACTGACTAGTGGGCCACATGCCACATCATCCTTTAGGTTCGTGAAATCATTTGTTACTGGCCCTATTACTACTCATAGTCCATGACAGATGGGCCATAGGCCACGTCACAAGCCTACGTGGAATGTTTGACTCATGTTGACCCTGCGTTGGTTGCTTGCTGACATCAGCGTGATGTCACTCTGACATCAGCAATGGAGCTCTCCCCAGGTGGTGTCAAGGGCCATCATTAGGGTGCGCTTTTGCTTGCGGTTCTAGGGTAGTTAGACGCAGAAGGCAACGGCGTTTCGAACTACAGTCGCGCCGCCCGCAAATGGTCACCTGAGTGAAGTGCAAGAAGGCGACTGGCGGCTATGCATGGCGGCACTCGTTGGTGAATTGATACAGGAAGCGATTGAAACATTCGGACACACGAGGAGACTCAGGAACTCACCAGGAGCGTGGCAGTGTTGTCGGCGACGCGAGTTGTTGCCGGAATCAGTGAGGATCGATGATGACCGACGGTGTCAGTGAGGTCTCGATTGATCCGATAGGGTGTTCCTCGACTTCCATGACTTGGTTTGGGAGAATGAGGACATCATGGCGAGTCTGACGATGCTCTCAGAAGGTGGAAGGTGCCTCGAGAACGATGGCGACGGTCGTCTCCGACGAGCTAGGTTTCGGCTTCAGAGGCAGGCGGAGAGGAAGAGGATGGGCGAGTGGGTGAGGATGTGACGGAGCATCGCGGTGGCGTTCTTATCCCCCAGGGTGACGTTGGCGGATGCACGAATCGTAGCACATCAACGACATGCGGCAGAGCACTCGCCAGCGAGTAGCTTCCAGTCGACGAGGAAGACGACGACGGCAGTTTCACGGAAAATCCCCCGGTGTTCTTCTGATTTTCTCCGCAGTCCCTACCCTGCCCCATTAGTCAGCCAGAGAGAAAGACATGACGGGCTGGTTGTTGGGCTGCTACTGGACTTCGATTGGGATGCTGTGGTTGCTCATGGGCGATGGAAAAGAAAAGATGCAGATGGGCCACGGGCCAGAAACCACTCAGTTCTGTTCCTTTTATTTTTCTTTACCATTTTATATTTCCTGTTTTATTTTCAGATTTGAATTTTTTTACAATTTGTTAAAATTTCTTTATAGAAATTACTTGCTAATTATTTGCAGCAGTAATGAGGTGTATTATATAACGATCTTTTATTATACCTTGTTATAATTTCTTCTTTATAAGTGTAATTGTCATGGTTTAATATAACTAAGTATGTGCATTTAATTTATATCATATTCATAAACTTATTAAATAATGTATTAATATTAATCCGTGAGTTTTGATTCTTGTTGATTTATAATATTGAAGAAACTTTTATATACATATTGATCCTTCATAATTATTTGATACATAAAGTTCTAAGTACTAATAGTGTTTGAAATTATAATTGCTTGCCCTAGGGTTTTAGGGTTCTTGATACATTTGTATTCTTTTGTTGATATGAATAAAGATTAATGTCTAAACACATTGTCTTTATGTTTGTGATCGGAATTATGTTACGTTTTACAAACAGTGGGGTGATTCTTTAGAATGACTTATGAGAAAGAATTGATAAAGATACTCCTAAGCACATATGGTTATGATAATTGGAATTGATAAAAGACGTGCTTAATTGATTTGTTATAGGAAAATATTCCTATAAAGCATTGTGGAAACAAGATGATAGATCAACCATAGAAAGTGGATATTAGGTTTGGTTTTATACTTAGGGTTTAGTATTTAACAAGGATTCCTATATTCCATACTTCATAATTCTGGACTTCTAATTAAGGAATTCCTTTCCTAGATATACTACTTCTTCCTATCCATCATCATGTGTTAACATGATGAGTTTTACCTCACAAGAATATTCTTATCCACCTTTTATTCTTCTAACTCCTCTTGTAATTCCAATGAGCTTGATTCTAAAGCATTTCCTAATATTTTCATATCTATGCTTGGGTATATCAATTATTCTACTACTGATAATCTTCAATCCATCAAATGGTTACCTCTAACTACATACATACTATTCCTTAATCATCCACCACTAATACTACTCCAGTAGATGTATATATCAAATTCTACTCTACTTGAGTGTTTAGTATTTCCCAAGAGAAAACTACTGCTTCTATAATCCAATGTTACTCTAACATCATCTTAATCATACTATCTTGTCTCTTCTTAACTCCAGTATCTAACATTCCAACCTCACATTATATTAATGTGACTTGTAATGTCTAATCTAGGATAATATATCTATATTATGGTTCAGTCATGTTTTATCCACAAATGTCACTTATACATGGTATAAGCATTCAATTATTGATGAGTAAGGCATGATCATTATAATCCTTTGATCCTTTATGGTTCAAGTTTCCACTTGTCTAAACAAGGCTTCCATCCATACAACATCATAGTTGTATTATAATTATTTTTTGTTTATCTCTATTGGATTAAGAGATATAATTCATTGACTATACCTACTTGATCCAATAGGACTAATCCTGGTAACTATCTTTAGACTTCATCCTTGTAATCTTCTTTGTTACCATATTGATTTGATTTCCTCCAATTACTCCCATCCTATAGATGACATCTAAAACTAGCATCACTATTTACCTCTTCTTACTTCTTTCTTTATAAGCCCTAAGTGAATTCTATAATAAGGACAAGAGTTGATAGGTCAAGAATAGATAGGTTAAGAATTGGTGAATCAATAGTTAATTACTCAACATTGATGAACAACAGATATTGGAATATGATTCCAATAAGAATGGTAAAGATTGATATGGAAAGAAAGATATATGGTGATTGATCTTGACTTAGTTTCTTCCCTACTCAATCTTACTAAAGAGTTAAGGTTAGGTATTACCATGATACTCATGGTATAAGTAGATGAGTTTAAGATAGATCAAGATTTAGATGTTACATTCCTATTACTTAAGTTATTTTTATAATTTGGTATCCATAAGTTGTATAATGAATACTAGGATATGATCACCTAAGGATCAAATATAAATCATTAAGTAATGTATTAGGGTTTAATTTTATTACATTTGATCTACCCTTAGATCAAATCATGTTTATCGAAAATAAGGTTTTAGCAAAGGTCATATTGAAACTTATCGCAGTCAACTTGATGATCTACTTCAATTCCATCAAGTTAAGAGAAGCTTCAATCACTTTGACAAGTTTTTATTTAAAAGTGCGAAAATTATTCGGATTTTCTATGCATGAATGCAATGGACACATCTGTGTTCAGCTTATTTCTAAGGTCTAATGCTGGGATGTTACACACATCACATAGACGGTCAGCAAGAATGCTCAGAATACATCCCACAAAGACAGTATTGGCATCCTCGAACTTCTTCTGATCCTCGTCAGATATAGTTCCTTCAGGTTTGCCTTTACTGATATGGAACACTTTTATCATGGTCAGCCAAAGCTCAGCCTTATACTGCCACCTCTTAAAGTGCACACCGGTAAACTTATCCGGCCTCAGTGCATCGGTAAAACCATCCATTGTTAATTCAGGAAATTGCCTACAATAAGGTTTTTGGATTGTTGGAATATTAGGCATAATTTCCACGATTAATTCCAGAATATAAATCATGACAACATCAACTACAATCACGTGAACCTCTAACATACTAGATGTATTGATCAACATGAACAGTAGCTGAATATATGCACTAACAACCATACTAAAGCAATAGATCTGATAACGGTATACATACTGATCAGTTGCCGATGAAGTCGTTGTTGGTGCATCGTTTGCAGTAGACTGTCGAAGAAGTCAGCGTTGAAGACGACGAGCACGAGCTCCGACTTGACGACCGGGAAGACGCGCCGTGATGACGAACATGAGCAGTCGCGCGGAGCGCTTCCCAAAAACCTTATTCGCACTCTCCTGTACATGATCACATGGGTGAGTGGTTCTGGAGACCTGTTCTCCCGTCCGCCGGTGCGCGCCGGTAAGCGGGATGGAGTAGACTACGGTGACGACGCAAGTAGAGAGGATGGCAAAACCCTAGATTGGTTAGAGTAGCCCACAATCCGGGAGTGTAAGGGGTCCCAACCTTTAATAAGGTAGAGATCCCTGTGTTTACAATGCTAGTCCCTGGATCAATAGCTAGCATCCACAATTAAGATTTAATATCAAGAAACAAAGGTCATAATACAACTTTATAACCAGGAATAAAATAACTTATTACATCTTACATAGCTCATTTGGCTATCTCATTATAATGCAGCAGAAATAACTATTGCATGGGGTCCTTCATCTTCAAAGTGCCACAGGCAAACATGTTGGTTGTAGATTTGTAATCCTAATCAACACATCTCACTAACATCAAACAAACCTGCAACATAATAAGTTACAACCACAAGGGTCAATACATTTGAATTGTATTGGCAAGTGATACTATGGTAGTATAGTGGAGTCTATCATCTATATGCATTTGGCTAAGTCGAGCTTAGGCTTGCTTTGCTCAAAATAGATTTTCCTTATCATTTGAAAACACTAAGTTTCTGTTTGTCAAAATCAATCACCCAAGGCATCTCCCAATAGAAATTGGTGATCCTTTAACCCTTGTTCAACCACAAGTTTTTTTTAACTTAGAAATTGGATGAGGAAATTCTTGATAGCTTCCATGTCTTGATGCTCAAATTGTCCTTTGCCAGGGACATGGCTAAGTACTTCGATTTTACACTCTGCAGAGGTGGTGCACTTTCCCCACAAGACTTGGTTTCACCAAGACAAGATCTTTCAGAAGCCTTCCCTTAGACCAGAATGGACGCGCTCCAACCTATCAAACCCATACCACCAACTGTCCATTTGGCTAAGTTATTGCAACCTATATGATCCAGGCAGAGCCCATAATGCCAAGTGTCTGCACTTGAATCTTCTCAACATTTGACATCTCAAATATCTTTGTTCCTAGGTGGCCATCCACAAGTGAGATACACAAGGTAAACCATAGAAATGGGCCTTGTGTAACCACTCAACTCAAACCATTCCTTCCATTCCACCCAGGTGATTCATTCACTTAGTTGTTTTATTAAACAAAACACAAGTCCTTGACTTAGAAATATTCCATAGTATGAATATAATCCACCCTTGTTTTGTACTAGCTAAGCTAAGCATGATAGTAGTAGGAATCTTAACTTAGGAAAATTCTACTAAGGTTTCATCTACTAGGATTTCCCATGGCATAGTTTACACTTAGCAAAAATTCCATGCAAGTCCTACTTTAGAAATATCACTAATGCATAGTGAAAGTATTGGGACAAAAGTATGAAGCATCACTTGCCTTGTTGGTAGAGAATATAAGTTCACTCCTTGATCTTGCAATATTCACACTCTTCAAATGTCACTACAATTCAATCAAGCAAGCAAGAATTCAATCTACCATTCAAGCAAACATCACATAAAATAATAGAAACAAAGCAATGCATGCAAGCATGCCAAAGATTGTTTTATTTATAAAAGTGGTTTCTAATGGGTTATAAACATTCTAAAACACCTATTGGTCATTTTATATAAGTGGCAAAATCATTTGCAAAAGATTTTACTTATAAACCATTTTAAACCAAATCAATATTTTATGTGGTTGAAAATGTCTTTAACAAAGTAATAATCTATAGGGTTCGTCAAAATATATTTTTAAATCATAAAACCTTGTGTTTAGGGTCAGAGATTTTAAACCAAAACATTTCCCAAAGGTTTCCTCCAAAAAGCATTTTTAATAAATAAACATTATTTTTATTTGACTAGAAATGCTTTAAATCAAAGATTTATTCTTTTGATTCACAAAATATATTTTTGAAACCACAAGTTGATTTATATGGTCATTAGGTTCAAACAATCCATTTGCCCAAAGGTTTTATCACAAAAAACAATTTTAAAATAAATTTTATATTCCAAACATGCCTACACAAGTTCTGCAAAAACAATCAATTTAACAGAAGTATTTTACTAAACAAAGTGCATGGGGAAAGTACTTGTCTTTATTATTCCATTGATATAAAATTTGAAAAATTTGGACGTGTGGATCAAAAGTTATGAATTTTGCAAACTTGAACATCTAATAGATCATTTCTGGTTTTTATTCAAACTGACTAGCCACGTGTCTTGTTCCTATTCGCGAGTACCGTTTCGTGTGGATAAACAGATGCGAGACGTTGGATATAAGTGAGGATGAACGGTGCAGATGAGCTCGTACCCTTTCGTTTAAGTGACTCAATCTATGCCTTGCGATCTAAATCCGATGGACAGAAATGCTTTGACCATGATCTGGCGTCGGCGAACGGCGGCGCGGGCTCTGCTCGCGGTGGTTCTGGCGAAGCAGGAAGGAAAGGAGGGAGAGAATATTCTCATAAACAACGACGATTGCTGTCAAGGGGCGCACAGAAACATCTAATATTCTCGCGGTGGTCCTGGTGAAGCTCAAGGCGGTTTCCTTCTGTCAAGGGGCGCACAGAAACGACGACGATTGCTCACCGGAGATGAGACAGACGGTGGCTGCTTACTGTCGACGACGGAGGCGACGCTATGGTGCGAGCTAGGACACGAAAACGGTGGCGTTAGTTGCGGAAGAGGTCACTGGTCACAGGCGCATCATTGAAAAGAAGAGGGGCGGTCAGAACATTATCAGGGGAGTCGCCGGAGAAAATGGCAGACGGTGGCGCGCTCAGTGGTCGTCGTTGTCGAGGCTGTGGGTCAAGAGCGAGCAAGCCGAGGTTACTGGAAGATGCAGTGGTTGATGGGGAACATGCCATCGTGGTCGAGGGGGCAAGGCGCAACGAGGAGCTGCCGGAATTTGCTCGGAGGTTCATCGGAACAGAGCGTGGTCTCTGGCAAAATTAGCTGAGCCCGGTGGCGAGCTGGTGCGAGCGAGAGAGGGGAAGTGGAGAGGGGAGACAGGCGCTTTTAACGAGCATGGTCGCGGGGAGAATTACTGAGCCATTAATCGTGAATTCAACCCGCGAAATCAACGCAGAAACGTTCGGGACGAACTGGTCGTGGGGATGACGATGACTGCATGGCAGTGGGGTCGCTTCGTCAGCGAAGGAGAGAGAGGGGAGTGGGTCCAGGCAGTCAGCGAGGGATAGGGTTTATTCTGCGGTGAGAAAAACATTTCGGGGAGGGGGAGAGGGAGTGGGCTGCTGGGCCAGATGGGCTTGGCTGGGCTGCTCTTTTTCATTTTTTTGTTCTGAATGTTTTTCCCTTTTCTTTTTCTATTAATCTGTTTTGATTTTGTTTAAACCTTTCAAACAACAATTTGATTTCAAACTTCAACCAAAATTTGTGTGTATTCAAATACTGATTAATAATTCATTTTAAAGTCAATTTTGTAATAAATCTTTTATTCTTTTTAGGGTCTTTTAATTATTTAAAATAGGCCCTTGCATTTATTCAAATAAGATTTAATAATGTTTTCAAACTCCATTTGAATTCTAAATCTTTCCAAATCTTTTTAGTAGGTTTTATTTATTTAATAGGGTGTCAAATAATTCACCTTGAATTATTTGGAAAAATATTTAATATGATCTATAAATCATTTGAATTGGGTATTTGTCTTTATTCCAATGAAATTAAATATAGTTTTAATTCCATAAATTTTATTTGGAAGATTTCTGTGATCTTATTTAAGTTAATTAAACAACTTTTATTCCACTTGGGTAAATTCCAAATATTATTTTCCCATGATTTAAATCATTTCTTAATAGGGATTTTATCCTTATTCAAAATAGAAATAGAATTTGGTTAATGCCACTTTACTTTATTTGGAAAATTCTTTATCCATTTATTTTATTTGGATTTGGATCATAATTATTCCATTTGCTTATGGATTAGGTCAAGATTTAATTTGGTCCTTAAATATTCCTCATTTAATATTTCTTTCTTTATCTTATAAAATCCATATCTTTTTTATTTAGAGATCCAAACTTGGCGATTCCAATTTGTAAAATCTTATTTAACATTTGTTTATCCTTTTAAATCTCTTTAGGATTACTTGCTCACAATTTGGTATGTATTTCTTGATAGGTGCTTTATTAGCTTTGGAAATTCATTTTCCTTATCTGATTAAATTCATAAGATTTTATCTATGGCTCCAAATTGAGTGAAACTAATTTCTATGGTTTTATAATATTTATATTTGTCATTCTTGATCATTTATAAATGTTTGTTGACAAATTTTTATTTGGATCAAATCCACGGTCTTAGAGATAACTTGGAAATGTTTTTCTTCTCGTAGGGTTTTAGGGTTTTGGTTTATTTTCCAAGTGTTTAAATTTCAAGATGCATTTATGTAAAATGCATTCCACTTGATTTGAATTTAGTTGGATTCAAACATTAATCAAAGTTTGTTCAAGATGGGATTTTTATGTTTCCATTTAGAAACAAAAGTTTCTTTTCACCCTAAATTTCAACAATTATTTATTTTGTTTATTTATTTTTCACATTACAAAATTTGGAAAATTTTGGGATATGACAGGCTACCACCCTTAAAATAAATCTCGTCCCGAGATTTGGGAAAGATAGGGGTTACAAGTTGTCTCAAAGCAACTAGGGTACTACCACCCTTAAAAATTTTCCAACTAGATTACTTCTTGGCTTGCTCGGGATCTTGATGAAATCTCTCTGGGAAAACATCTACATAGTGTCCTTTGTTTCCACACTTGAAACATGTGACAAGGCTGAGATCCTTCATAGGCTTTATCTTGTGCTTCATCTTTTCTGGACAATTGCTTGCATAATGTCCTTGGTCACCACAATTGTAACATGTGACAAGATTGAGTTCTTATCGTATCTTCTGTGGACAAGTTGATACATAATGGCCTAGCTCTTTGCAGTTGTTCCACCACACTTGGTTAATCTCCTTATACTTTTTCTTCTTCTCTGGACATTCATTGGCATAGTGTCCCATCTCTTTGCAATGGCAACACTGCACTTGACTTTTGTCCTTCTTCTTCTTCTTGGGTTTCTCCAAAGCTAGGAGTGCTTCTAGTTCATGCTCTTCATATCTTATCTCAAAGGTGGGAAAGTTTCCTGGTCTCCTTGATCCTCTCCTTGGGTAATACATATGTCTCCTCTTGGGTCCATCAAATTGAGTCATATTGCATGGAGGTGCAAGTTGAGATTTTGCTTTGTCTTCACCCTTCTTGGTAGAAGTTGTTCTCTCATGGAAGTCTGCAATCTTTTGTTGCACTCCACCTTGTTTCCTTTGTTGAACTATGGAATAGATGGGGCATTGGATAGGGACATTATTATTTCCTTCACATAGGAAACAAGTAGCTTGAGATGTGGGGCATTGATTTGTTGGATGTTTCTCTTCACAATTGGGGCATTGGTCTTCATGCTCTTTGGAAGTGTGATCCTGGTCTCCACAAACATTGCAAGCTTTAGTTCCTTCTAAAATATCATCCTTGACATCTTTGTTGTCATAAACTCCTTGGGAAGAGTTGTCTCCCATGTTGATCATGTGAGTGGTCATCCCTTGTAATAATTTGGATTGATTTTCCAAAAACTTTTGTAAGGTTGGGTCTAACTCATTGTTGTTGGCTAAAAACTGAGTTGTCATCTGATTCAAATGGGTTTGGTTTACTAGTATTTGTTCTCTCATGAGCATATCTTGGTGGTTGTTGTCACCATACTTGATGCCGGAATTTCTTGGAGTAGTCATCTACTTGGGTTGGATTGGGATTAGAATAGGCAAAAGATTTCTAAGGAATTAATTCTAATTACACACATCACAATTCACACAAGCAATGTGCAAACAATGGCAAACAAGCATTCCACTCAAACAATAAGTTTTAAGCACATTTTTAGGCAATAAAATATTTTTTTTACACCACATAAGTTGGTGGGTTTGATTTAATCCAAATATGGTGGTCCAACTATATGGTTCACTTGAGATCCTTCCGTCTTTCTTAGTTGATTCTTCTTGAACAAGATCATTGTATCCTTGGAGAATTCCTTGCATCTTGGTCACAAACTTCAAAGGTGATGATGGTTCCTTCTAAGTTGTGTTTCCTTAGTCTTCAAGTCTTGAGTAATATTTCTTGTTTCACTTGTAGTCCTTAGTGGTATCCAAGTTGAAGTCCTTGTTGAGAATAAGGTTGAAGTCACTTGAGTTGGTGAAGTCCTTTGCACATGGTGAAGTCTTTGGTCATGGGGTAGGCTTTGTCCATCAAGTTTTAAATAGAAGAGATGTAGAATCAAAACCAAAAGGTTGAGGGAAGAGTTTACAAGATTGTTTGTAAATAAGTTTTGGAACAAATACAACTCCTATTTTTCTAAGGGGTTTTGTCCAATCCTACGGTTACAATCCTACAGGCAACACAGTGCTCTGATACCATCTGTAAGGGGTCCCAACCTTTAATAAGGTAGAGATCCCTATGTTTACAATGCTAGTCCCTGGATCAATAGCTAGCGTCCACAGTTAAGATGTAATATCAAGAAACAAAGGTCATAATACAACTTTATAACCAGGAATAAAATAACTTATTACATCTTACATAGCTCATTTGGCTATCTCATTATAATGCAGCAGAAATAACTATTGCATGGGGTCCTTCATCTTCAAAGTGCCACAGGCAAACATGTTGGTTGTAGACTTGTAATCCTAATCAACACATCTCACTAACATCAAACAAACCTGCAACATAATAAGTTACAGCCACAAGGGTCAATACATTTGAATTGTATTGGCAAGTGATACTATGGTAGTATAGTGGAGTCTATCATCTATATGCATTTGGCTAAGGGGAGCTTAGGCTTGCTTTGCTCAAAATAGATTTTCCTTATCATTTGAAAACACTAAGTTTTTGTTTGTCAAAATCAATCACCCATGGCATCTCCCAATAGAAATTGGTGATCCTTTAACCCTTGTTCAACCACAAGTGTTTTTTTAACTTACAAATTGGATGAGGAGATTCTTGATAGCTTATATGTCTTGATGCTCATATTGTCCTTTGCCAGGGACATGGCTAAGTACTTAGATTTTACACTCTGCAGAGGTGGTGCACTTTCCCCACAAGACTTGGTTTCACCAAGACAAGATCTTTCAGAAGCCTTCCCTTAGACCAGAATGGACGCGCTCCAACCTATCAAACCCATACCACCAACTGTCCATTTGGCTAAGTTATTGCAACCTATATGATCCAGGCAGAGCCCATAATGCCAAGTGTCTGCACTTGAATCTTCTCAACATTTGACATCTCAAATATCTTTGTTCCTAGGTGGCCATCCACAAGTGAGATACACAAGGTAAACCATAGAAATGGGCCTTGTGTAACCACTCAACACAAACCATTCCTTCCATTCCACCCAGGTGATTCATTCACTTAGTTGTTTTATTAAACAAAACACAAGTCCTTGACTTAGAAATATTCCATAGTATGAATATAATCCACCCTTGTTTTGTACTAGCTAAGCTAAGCATGATAGTAGTAGGAATCTTAACTTAGGAAAATTCTACTAAGGTTTCATCTACTAGGATTTCCCATGGCATAGTTTACACTTAGGAAAAATTCCATGCAAGTCCTACTTTAGAAATATCACTAATGCATAGTGAAAGTATTGGGACAAAAGTATGAAGCATCACTTGCCTTGTTGGTAGAGAATATAAGTTCACTCCTTGATCTTGCAATATTCACACTCTTCAAATGTCACTACAATTCAATCAAGCAAGCAAGAATTCAATCTACCATTTAAGCAAACATCACATAAAATAATAGGAACAAAGCAATGCATGCAAGCATGCCAAAGATTGTTTTATTTATAAAAGTGGTTTCTAATGGGTTATAAACATTCTAAAACACCTATTTGTCATTTTATATAAGTTGCGAAATCATTTGCAAAATATTTTACTTATAAACCATTTTAAACCAAATCAATATTTCATGTGGTTGAAAATGTCTTTAACAAAGTAATAATCTATAGGGTTCGTCAAAATATATTTTTAAATCATAAAACCTTGTGTTTAGGGTCAGAGATTTTAAACCAAAACATTTCCCAAAGGTTTCCTCCAAAAAGCATTTTTAATAAATAAACATTATTTTTATTTGACTAGAAATGCTTTAAATCAAAGATTTATTCTTTTGATTCACAAAATATATTTTTGAAACCACAAGTTGATTTATATGGTCATTAGGTTCAAACAATCCATTTGCCCAAAGGTTTTATCACAAAAAACAATTTTAGATTAAATTTTATATTCCAAACATGCCTACACAAGTTCTGCAAAAACAATCAATTTAACAGAAGCATTTTACTAAACAAAGTGCATGGTTGGAAAGTACTTGTCTTTATTATTCCATTGATATAAAATTTGCAAAATTTGGACGTGTGGATAAAAAGTTATGAATTTTGCAAACCTGAACATCTAATTGATCATTTCTGGTTTTTATTCAAACTGACTAGCCACGTGTCTTGTTCCTATTCGCCAATAGCGTTTCGCGTGGATAAACAGATGCGAGACGTTGGATATAAGTGAGGATGAACGGTGCAGATGAGCTCGTACCCTTTCGTTTAAGTGACCCTATCTATGCCTTGCGATCTAAATCCAACGGACAGAAATGCTTTGACCACGATCTGGTGGTGCTGGCGTCGGCGAACGGCGGCGCTGGCTCTGCTCGCGGTGGTTCTGGCGAAGCAGGAAGGAAAGGAGGCATAGAAGATGCTCACAGTGTTCACGTGGTCCTGGTGAAGCTCAAGGCGGTTTCCTTCTGTCAAGGGGCGCACAGAAACGACGACGATTGCTCACCGGAGATGAGACAGACGACGGCTGCTTACTGTCGACGACGGAGGCGATGCTATGGTGCGAGATAGGACATGAAAACGGTGGCGTTAGTTGTGGAAGAGGTCACTGGTCACAGGCGTGTCATTGAAAAGAAGAGGGGCGGTCAGAACATTACCAGGGGAGTCGCCGGAGAAAATGGCAGACGGTGGCGCGCTTAGTGGTCGTCGTTTTCGAGGCTGTGGGTCAAGAGCGAGCAAGCCGAGGTTACTGAAAGATGCAGTGGTTGATGGGGAACATGTCATCATGGTCGAGGGGGCAAGGCGCAGCGAGGAGCTGCCGGAATTTGCTCGGAGGTTCACCGGAACAGAGCGTGGTCTCTGGCAAAATTAGCTCAATCCGGTGGCGAGCTGGTGCGAGCGAGAGAGGGGAAGTGGAGAGGGGAGACATGCGCTTTTAACGAGCATGGTCGCGGGGAGAATTACTGAGCCATTAATCGTGAATTCAACCCGCGAAATCAACGCAGAAACGTTCGGGACGAACTGGTCGTGGGGATGACGATGACTGCATGGCAGTGGGGTCGCTTCGTCAGCGAAGGAGAGAGAGGGGAGTGGGTCCAGGCAGTCAGCGAGGGAGAGGGTCTGTTCTGCGGTGAGAAAAACGTTTCGGGGAGGGGGAGAGGGAGTGGGCTGCTGGGCCAGATGGGCTTGGCTGGGCTGGGCTGCTCTTTTTCATTTTTTTGTTCTGAATGTTTTTCCCTTTTATTTTTCTATTAATCTGTTTTGATTTTGTTTAAACCTTTCAAACAACAATTTGATTTCAAACTTCAACCAAAATTTGTGTGTATTCAAATACTGATTAATAATTCATTTTAAAGTCAATTTTGTAATAAATCTTTTATTCTTTTTAGGGTCTTTTAATTATTTAAAATAGGCCCTTGCATTTATTCCAATAAGATTTAATAATGTTTTCAAACTCCATTTGAATTCTAAATCTTTCCAAATCTTTTCAGTATTTTATTTATTTAATAGGGTGTCAAATAATTCACCTTGAATTATTTGGAAAAATATTTAATATGATTTATAAATCATTTGAATTGGGTATTTGTCTTTATTCCAATGAAATTAAATATAGTTTTAATTCCATCAATTTTATTTGGAAGATTTCTGTGATCTTATTTAAGTTAATTAAACAACTTTTATTCCACTTGGGTAAATTCCAAATATTATTTTCCCATGATTTAATTAATCATTTCTTAATAGGGATTTTATCCTTATTCAAAATAGAAATAGAATTTGGTTAATGCCACTTTACTTTATTTGGAAAATTCTTATCCATTTATTTTATTTGGATTTGGATCATAATTATTCCATTTGCTTATGGATTAGGTCAAGATTTAATTTGGTCCTTAAATATTTATTTCTTTATCTTATAAAATCCATATCTTTTTATTTAGAGATCCAAACTTGGTGATTCCAATTTGTAAAATCTTATTTAATATTTGTTTATCCTTTTAAATATCTTTAGGATTACTTGCTCACCATTTGGTATGGATTTCTTGATAGGTGCTTTATTAGCTTTGGAAATTCATTTTCCTTATCTTACTAAATTCATAAGATTTTATCTATGTCTCCAAATTGAGTGAAACTAATTTCTATGGTTTTATAATATTTCTATTTGTCATTCTTGATCATTTATAAATGTTTGTTGATAAATTTTTATTTGGATCAAATCCATGGTCTTAGAGATAACTTGGAAATTTTTTTCTTCCCTTAGGGTTTTAGGGTTTTGGTTTATTTTCCAAGTGTTTAAATTTCAAGATGCATTTATGGAAAATGCATTCCACTTGATTTGAATTTAGTTGGATTCAAACATTAATTAAAGTTTGTTCAAGATGGGATTTTTAAGTTTCCATTTAGAAACAAAAGTTTCTTTTCACCCTAAATTTCAACAATTATTTATTTTGTTTATTTATTTTTCACATTACAAAATTTGGAAAATTTTGGGATGTGACAGGGAGCGACCCGAATAAGCTAAATGTTTGACACGTCTGTCAAAACCTCACAGTTTTCCTGAGCAGCAAAATAAAGCTCGGCTCGGCGAGATTTCCGCAACCCGTGGCGCGCGCGTGCGTCGTGACGAGACGAGCGGGCGGACAGGCATGCGAGCGGCGTCGTCGGAGGAGGAGCGCGCGCGTGTATCTCTCTTATTGCCACTCACTTACAAAGTGAGGCAACACTCCACCTTATAAGGTGGTGCAACTCTCCTCCAACTTTCCATGTGGGACTAAATTTGAGCTCCCACTCCACTTCCATGTGAGCTGCCACAAACATGGGCCCAAACATATATGGGCTGCCACAAATCTGGGCTTTGAAATTTAGGGAAAATCTGAGATACACATGGGCCTAAATGGATTCGCCCATTATTTCTAACATCGACTTTCCATATGAACCCACTCACGTCTTGGAGAAACACCATTTGACAACAACAACAACAACGGCTTAGAGAATCTACACCTGCGTCTTCAAACTCGTTCCCCAACCGAGTTGGGGTGGAGGACAAAAATGGTCCACATTGGAGGCCCTGACCGATGCCGATAGATTAGGCTGCAGGCAGCCATTAGAAAGCCAGCGCCAGGACCTCTTGCCAGCCACACGGACCGCCGTACGTGATGTCTCGTTCCTCGTTGGTGGGAAAGGGTTCCGCCGCGTTTCCCGTTGGTTCTGCAATACTTTTTCGTTGCAATCTTTTCCTTCCCGTTTGTTCTACACTGTTTACCCGTCTTCATTTTTAACCACGCGCTCTTCCACCAGAGTGGCTGCACTGATATAAAAAGGGGAGAGCCCGCGGAGCACCGGCGCACCATGCAATGGCTTGCCACCTCACCACCACTTAATAAATGCTCTCCGTGACTGCTCGTAGCCGCCACCCTGTGCCGGAGGAGCCAAAGCAGTAGCCACAGGTAGAGCCGGAGGAAGTCGATGACGCAGGGGGATAGAAGAGCCCATGGATCTCCAGTCATGCGTGCCTTGGAAGCACAACAGCCTGCCGCCAAGGAAGGTTTGACTTTAGCGACTACTATGCAGAGGCGGAGGCACCCATCGACCATCCGACGCTCGGGGATTCGGTGCGCCGTGTGGCTCACGAACAACGGGTGCGGGAGATCCGCGCGCACAAAGAACAAGGCTTCGCCAAAGAGCCCATTCGCCGCCCGATGGTGGTTGGCGCTCGCCAGGGGACCTTAGGCCAGGGCATGTCCTCCTCGGAGGCAATGGCGGTGCCATAGGTAGCGAGGACGGAGAGGAACCGCCGCAACGTGAAGACGCGCGGAGACATGGGGCGCCTTTTGTTGGAGATATGCCCAAGAGGCAATTATAAAGTGGCTATTATCATATCTTCATGCTTATGATACATGTTTACATCCCATGCTATAATTGTATTAACCGAAAACATTAATACTTGTGTAATTTGTAAACATAAAAGAGTCCCTAGCTTGTTGGTTAATATATGATCATGGTTTCCTGATCATGAACATTGAGATGTTATTAACAACAAGGTCATATCATTAGGAGAATGATGTGATGAACATACTCCTATAGTCCAGCGTAGCATAAGATCAAGTCATAAAATAAGTTCACTTGATATAATCTTTCAATACATAGTAACCTAAATCCTTCGACCATGAAATCATGTTAATCACCATCACCGGATGGTTCGTAACTGAGTGGTTATAAAGGTGGCATTGAGTATTCAGAAAGTATGTGTTAAGGCACACGGATCAAGAGTGGGATTTGTCCATCCATATGATAGATAGATATACTCTAGGCCCTCTCGGTGGAATGTCATCCAATTGGCTTGCAAGCATGTGACTTTCTCACAAGGGATCACATATCACATGAATGAGAAAAGAGTAATTATCGGTAACGAGATTGAACTAGGTATGCAGAGATACCGACGATCAAACCTCGGATAAGTAAAGTATCGCGAGACAAAGGGAAATTGTTATCGTATGTAAATGGTTCATTCGATCACGAAGTAATCGTAGAAATATGTGGGAGCCATATGAATTTCCAAATTCCTCTATTGGTTATTGGTCGGAGAACAGTCTCGATCATGTCTGCATAATTCACGAACCTTAGGGAGACACACTTAAGGATTCGATGTTGTTTAGTTGATATGAAATGTGAGTAAAGAGACTGAATGTAGTTCAGAGTCTCGTATGGGATCCGGGATATCACGAGGAGATCCGGAATGGTCCGGACAATAAGATTCATATAAGGAATATCCAATTCCGGAGTTTGGGAATGGTTCCGGTGTTTTCATCGGAATGTTCTAGAAGGGTCTAGAAGGTTCACCAATTCGGAAGAGGAAGGGTACATGGATGTGCTATGGCAAATTGGAATGGTTGCATCAAGTCCTAGGTTACTTGGTTGTACACTTGGAAGAGAGAAATCAAACTCTAATTTGAAAGTCAAAAAGGCAGTTTGAAAAAGTCAAAGTGGAACATTGATTTCCAAGTGGAGGGAGGGAAGGAATCCTACCTAAGGGAGGATTCCTCCCTCTCCTTGCCGCCGGCCACACAAGGTGGAGTTTGGGGAGGACTCCCCTCCCAAAACCTCCCTCCCTCTCATAAATAGTGGGGAGGGGGCACCCCCTTGCTCCCCACAAGAGACCCTAGGTAAGACGTCGCCCCCTTCTAGATGCGGCTGCCCTAGATCTCCTCTAAACCGTCGTCTAGATAATCCCTAGCCACCGGCTACCTCTAAACCCTTCGGCCCTCTAATCCCTAGATCGCTGAGGCCCTCTCTATACTCCACCATAGCCGCACCGGCTTAGGCAAAGCCCTGCGGGATCTCTCCTCTACTTCCGACACCATACTGTCATGCTGCCGGAATCGCAAGGAGAGAGCTACAACCTCTGCTGTCTGCTGGAACAAGGGAGAGGAAGGTCTTCATCGAGTATCGTACGTGTGACCTACTGCGGGAGCACTGCCGGAACGCATCGCCAGAAGGATCGTCTACACGATCTTGAGATTGGCAAGTGAACGACTACACGAGAATCTGCTCTCGTTTACCGCTTTGGAATCTTCAAGGGTAAGTACTCCATCGACTCGTTGCTACAATCTAGTAGATAGATCTTGGCTTGTATGTGTTCGTGCGGTAGAAGTTTTTGTTTTCCATGCTACAAACCCCTACACCTTTGCGCGGAGGGACACCGAGGGTGCCACGTCGAGATGGCGAGGAGGATGAGGGAGATACATGTGCAGGATCGAGCCGACTTCAATGCCGGGATGTACATTTATCCCGTTATATATTTATTTTCAATAATTTCATGTATGGAAAAATATTTTAAATTCCAAAAAAATATGTATTGATTGTTGGGGGCACCGGCGTGGGACGACCTCCCCAAACTTCTGGCAGTTTGAGCGCCGGCCCCAAAGTCACTATCGAGAATCCTTTGGGGGACGACGGTGAAGATGCTCTTATAATTGCAATGCACTAATGGCCCACAAGTATAGGGGGTGTATCGTAGTACTTTCGATAAATAGGAGTGTCGATCCCAACGAGGAGAAGAAGGTGCTGAACGGTGGTATAGGGCAGGAAATCCCTGTGAATACTTACCAAACGGATTTTTAGTGGTTTTCTGACAAGCCAACAAAACAAAGAGAAAGTAACAGAAGTAACGAACAAACGGAGCAAGTGGCCCAATACTTTCTTAGCAAAGGACACGCCGGTGGAAATACTTATAAGGACCAAACTTTCTCGAGGACACATGGGAATTCTGTCAAGTGCTTTCGCTTCAAATAGTTGAGTACTCTTATTTGGTGTTCGTAAGTGTTGTGTGGGTGAACCTGTGCTAACATACCGCCCTTCCTAAGACTAATACATACTTGTGATTAAACCCCCTGCAAACATCTGTAACTACAGGAAAGTAATTAAGATATAAATCTAACCATAGCCTTAAACTCTGAGATCCTACGCTCCCTTGTGCAAAGGTGTCCTAATGGGGGTTCAGGTTTCTGTCACTCCGGCAACCCCACAATTATTAGCCAAATACACAATGAATCCCCCTAGGCCCATAAATGGTGAAGGGTCATGTAGTCGACGTTCACATGACACCACTAGAAGAATAGAACCACATCTTAAATACTAAACCATTGAATAATAACTCATCACAAATTCACTACTAACAACATGACTTCTCCCATGTCCTCAAGAACTAAACGAACTACTCACAAGACATCATATGGATCAATATCAAAGATGATATGATAATGGATAACAATCTGAACATAAACAATAATCCAATGGTTCCACTCACAAGCATCAACTACAATAGTAATCAACACCGGGAAAGTTTCCCCTAATGAACTAAAGCAATATCCAACACAATTGTTACAGCGGGATGGAGTGGTGATGATGGTGCTGGTGGAGATGATGGTGTGGATGATGATGATCCCGATGAATCCTAGCTTGATGATGGTGTTGATGGAGATGGTCTCCCCTCTCCGGGAAGGAATTCCCCGGCAGAAATATGTCTGCCGGAGAGATATTTCTCTCTCGGTGTTTTCCGCCAACAGAGGCGGCGGAAATCTATTTGTGGTCACTCCCCGAGCCTTAGGGTTTCTAAGGGAAGATATAGGCAAAGGGGAGGAGTCGGAGGCCGGGCAGGTTGTCGCATCCCAAGATTTTCCAAATCTTGTAATGTGAAAAATAAATAAACAAAATAAATAATTGTTGAAAATTAGGGTGAAAAGAAACTTTTTGTTTCTAAATGGAAACTTAAAATCCCATCTTGAACAAACTTTGGTTAATGTTTGAATCCAACTAAATTCAAATCAAGAGAAATGCATTCCTCATAAATGCATCTGGAAATTTAAACACTTGAGAAATAAACCAAAACCCCAAAACCCTAATGGAAGAAAAACATTTCCAAGTTATCTCTAAGACCATGGATTTAATCCCGATAGAAATTTGTCAAACAAACATTTACAAATGATCAAAAATGACAAATAGAAAATATTATAAAACCATAGTAATTGGTTTCACTTAATTTGGAACCATAAATAAAATCTTTTGAATTTAAATAAGATAAGGAAAAGTAATTTCCAATGCTAATAAAGCACTTATCTAAAATCCATACAAAATGGTGAGCAAATAATCCTAAAGATATTTAAAAGGATAAATAAATATCAAATAAGATTTTACAAATTGGAATCACCAAGTTTGGATCTATAAATAAAAAGATATGAATTTTATAAGATGAAGAAAGAAATATTAAATAAGGATTATTTAAAGACCAAATTAAATCTTGGCCTAATCCATTAAGCAAATGGAATGAATAGAATCCAAATCCAAATAAAATAAAAGGATAAAGAATTTATAAAATAAAATAAAATGGCATTAACCATTCTATCCCTATTTTAATAAAGACAAATCTCTAATAAGAATAATTAAATAATTCATGAGAAAATAGTATTTTGGAATTTACCCAAGTGAAATAAAAGTTATTTAATTCAACTTAATTAAGATTAAAGAAATCTTCCAAATAAACTTTAGGGAATTAGAACTATATTTAAATTCCATTGGAATTAAAACAAATACCCAATTCAAATGATTTATGAATCATATTAAATACCTTCTAAATAATTCAAGATGAATTATTTGACACCCTATTAAACAAATAAAAACCTACTGAAAATATTTGGAAAGTTTAAAGAATTTAAATGGTGTTTGAAATATTATTAAATCTCATTTGATTTAAAACAAGGGCCTTTTTGAATAATTAAAAAGACCCCAAAAAGAATAAAATTTTATTCCAAAATTGACTTCAAAATATACTATTAATCAGTATTTAAACCTACACAAATTTTGGCAAAGGTTTGAATTCAAATGAATGTTTAAATTGTTTAAACGAAATCAAAACAGAATATTAGAAAAGTAAAAAGAAAAACAATCTGAACAAAAAATGTGAAAAGGTGCAGCCCAGCCAGCTAGCCCACTAAGCCCAACTTGCAGCCGACCTCACCCCTCTCTCCCCGAAACGTTTTCTCACTTAGACACACACCCGCGAGGACACTGACCGATAGACCCCACATTCTTTTTCTCTCTCTCGCTGACAACGCAGCCCCACTGCCACGTCATCATCGTCAACCCCGCGACCTGTTCATCCCCAAACCTCGCTGCTGTTTCTACTGTGAATACGCGCCTTCAATTCGCGTTAATGGCAGATTAATCCCGCGCTGCAACGATGCCCTCTCAATCGCCTGCATCTCCTCTCCGTTTCCCCCTCAGTTCCCCACCCTAGCGCGCCCCCATGCTGCTCAATTTCCCCCTGCACCGCTCTCTGCTCCGGCAAGCTCCAGTAACGATTCCGGCCAGCCCACGCGCCCCCTTGCTCCCTGGCGCACACGAACTTGTTCCCCCTCTCTTGGCGGACCTCTCCGTATCGTCAGCTCGCCCGCGCGTGCCCTACAAGCTCGACAACGTCTCCGCCAGAGCAACGCCACCGTCTGCCTCCGCTCTGACGAGCACTACCGGTGAGACCAGACCCCCTTGCCCTCCTTTCGATGCACGCATGTCCGTGACTCGCGTACGAAGCTAACCGTTTCTTCTGTTTGCTCCCTCGTGTCCCGTAGCGTTGCCCTTGACGATGACAACGCGTGCCCGACGCCAGGAGCATCTCCGGTGAAGAATCCCGACTACACCCGTGCGCCCCTCGACTGAAGAAGAACACATTGAGCATCAGTGCGTCAAGGCGATTCTGGTGAGCCATTCCCTTTGTCCCCCTTGCTTCCTATTTCTCCAGCTCCGCCGCCGCCTGACCGCGCCGCCGCCAGCCACCGTCGCTTGCGCCGCCAGTTCTTGACCAGCTACTGTGCGCCGTCGGATTTAGATCGTAAGGCGTAGATAGAATCACTTAAAGCGAAAGGGTATGCAATCTGTGCCGCATGTTTTTAGTTAGATCTAACGCTCCACGCCGACCGATCCGTGCGAACCATTTTTGTCCAATCAGAAACATCCACGTGGCCAGAGTCTGTTTTAAAAACCAGAAATGATCTATTAGATGTTCCAATTTGAAAAATTCATAACTTTCAAACCACACGTCCAAATTTTTCAAATTTTATATCAATGGATTAAGAAAACAAGCCCTATCCAACCATGCCCTTTGTTTAGTAAAATGCTTCTGTTAAATTGATCGTTTTTGCAGAAACTTGTGTATGCATGTTTAGAATATAAAATTTGTTCTAAAATGATTTTGGGGATAAAATCTTTGGCAAATGGTTTGTTTTGAACCTACTGACCCTAGGAATCAATTGGTGGTTTCAAAAATGTATTTGGTGAAACAAAAGAATGAATCTTTGATTTAAAAACATTTCTAGCCAAATAAAAATATTGATTATGGTTTATAAATGATTTTGGAGGAAAACCTTTGAGAAATGTCTTGATTTAAACTCCCTAACCCCAAACACCAAGTTTTATGATTTGAAAACGTATTTGGTGAACCCTATAAAAATTATTACATTGCTAAAGACATTTTCAACCACATAAAATAATGACTTAGTTTAAAAATGGTTTATGAAATGAAATCTTTTGCAAATAGTTTTTCCATTTTATAAAATGACCAATAAGGTTTTAGAAGGTTTATAACCTATTATAAATAACTTTTGTAAATAAAACAAAGTTTGGCATGCTTGCATGCATTGTTTTGTTTCTATTATTTTATGTGATGTTTGCTTGAATGGTAGAATGAAATTGTGCCTTGCTTGATTGAATTGTAGTAGTTTGGAGAGTGTGATCATTGCAAAGACAAGGAGTGAACTTATATTCTCTACCAAAAAGGCAAGTGATGCTTCATACTTTTGTCCCATTATTTTCACTATGCATTAGTGATATTTTCTAAGTAGGACTTGCATGGAATTTTTACTAAGTATAAACTATGCCATGGGAAATCCTAGTAGATGAAACCTTAGAATAAATTTCCTAAGTTAAGATTCCTACTACTATCATGCTTAGCTTAGCTAGTAGAAAACAAGGGTGGAATATATATTCATACTATGGAATATTTCCAGGTCAAGGACTTGTGTTTTGTTTAATAAAACAACTAAGTGAATGAATCACCTGGGTGGAATGGAAGGAATGGTTTGTGTTGAGTGGTTAGACAAGGCCAGGGGACTGGTGAACCTTGTGTATCACACTTGTGGATGGCCACCCAGGAACAAAGAGATTTGAGATGTCAAATGTTGAGAAGCTTCAAGTGCAGCCACTTGGCATTATGGGCTCTGCCTGGATCATATAGGTTGCAATAACTTAGCCAAATGGACAGTTGGTGGTAGGGGATGATAAGTTGGAACGCGTCCATTCTGTTCTAAGGGAAGGCTTCTGAAAGATCTTGTCTTGGTGAAACCAAGTCTTGTGGGGAAAGTGCACCGCCTCTGCAGAGTGTAAAATCTAAGTACTTAGCCATGTCCCTGGTAAAGGAAAATTTGAGCATCAAGACATGGAAGCTATCAAGAATCTCCTCATCCCAATTTCTAAGTTAAAAACTTGTGGTTGAACAAGGGTTGAAGGATCACCAATTTATATTGGGAGATGCCTTGGGAAAAGATTTTGTCAAGCAAAAACTTAGTGTTTTCAAATGATAAGGAAAATCTATTTTGAGCAAAGCAAGCCTAAGCTCCCCTTAGCCAAATGCATATAGATGATAGACTCCACTATACTACCATAGTATCACTTGCCAATACAATTCAAATGTATTGACCCTTGTGGATGTAACTTGTTATGTTGCAGGTTTGTTTGATATTAGTGAAGTTTAATGATTAGGATTACAAGTCTACAACCAACATGTCTGCCTGTGGCACTTTGAATATGAAGGACCCCATGCTATTGTTATATTCTGCTGCATTGTAATGAGATAGCCAAATGAGCTATGTAAGATGTAATAAATTATTTCATTCCTGGTTATAAAGTTGTATTATGACCTTTGTTTCTTGATATTACATCTTAACTATGGATGCTAGCTATTGATCCAGGGACTAGCATTGTAAACACAGGGATTTCTACCTTATTAAAGGTTGGGAACCTTACAGATGGTATCAGAGCATTGTGTTGCCTGTAGGATTTGTAAACCTAGGATTGGACAAAACCCCTTAGAAAAATAGGAGTAGAATTTGTTCCAAAAACTTATTTACAAACAATCTTGTAAACTCTTTCCTCAACCAATTTGGTTTTGATTCTACATCTCTTCTATTTCAACTTGATGGACAAAGCCTACACCATGGCCAAAGACTTCACCATGTGCAAAGGACTTCATCAAATCTAATTACTTCAACATCTTCAAGTAATTTCAACCTTATTCTCAACAAGGACTTCAACCTTGGATATCACTAAGGACTACAAGTGAGACAAGAAATGTTACTCAAGACTTGAAGACTAAGGAAACACAACTTAGAAGGAACCATCATCACCTTGAAGTTTTGAGACCAAGATGCAAGAAATTCTCTAAGGATATAAACATCTTGTTCAAGAAGAATCAACTAAGAAGGATGGAATGATCTCAAGTGAACCATATAGTTGGACCACCATATTTAGTTTAAGTCAAACCCACCAACTTAAGTGGTGTAACAAAAAATATTTTTGGTTGCCTAAAAATATATGCTTGAAACTTGTTGTTTGAGTGGAATGTTTGTTTGTGATTTCTTGCACTTTGCTTGAGTGAATTGTGATGTGTGTGATCAGAATTGATTCCTTAGAAATATTTTGCCTATTCTAATCCCAACCCAACCCAAACTGATGACTACTCTAAGAAACTCCAACATCAAGGATGACAACAACAACCAAGAGATCAACATGAGAGATCAACTGCTAGCAAAACAAACCCAGTTGAACCAAGTGACAACTCAGTTTTTAGCCAACAACAATGGATTAGACCCAACCATACAAAAGATTTTGAAAATTCAATCCCAATTGTTGCAAGGGATGGCCACTCAAATGATCAACATGGGAGACAACCTTTCTCAAGGAGTTTGTGATAACAATGATGCCAAGGATGATATTTTAGAAGAAACTCAAGCTTGAAATATTTGTGGAGACAAGGATCACACTTCCAAGGAGCATGAAGATCAATGCCCCAATTGTGAAGAGAAACATCCAAATAATCAATGCCTCACATCTCAAGCTACTTGTTTCCTATGTGAAGGAAATAATCATGTCCCAATACAATGCCCCATCTATTCCATAGTTCAACAAAGGAAACAAGGTGGAGTGCAACAACTGATTGCAGACTACCATGAGAGAGCCAAGTCTACCAAGAAGGATGAAGACAAAGGAAAATCTCAGCTTGCACCTCCATGCAATATGACTCAATTTAAAGGACCAAAGAGGAGACATATGTATTATCCAAGGAATAAGAAAAGGTCAAGGAGAGCAGGAAACATTCCTACCTTTGAGATAACATATGAAGAACATGAACTAGAAGCACTCCTAGCTTTGGAGAAACCCAAGAAGAAGAAGTATAAGGAAATTAGCCAAGTGTGGTGCAACAACTGCAAAGAGTTAGGCCATTATGTGTCAACCTGTCCACAGAAGATACGTGAAAAACTCAATCTTATCACATGCTACAATTGTGGTAACCAAGGACATTATGCAAGCAATTGTCCAGAAAAGATGAAGCACAAGATAAAGCCTATGAAGGATCTCAGCCTTGTCACATGTTTCAAGTGTGGAAACAAAGGACACTATGCAGATGTTTGCCCAGAGAGATTTCATGAAGATCCCAAGCAAGCCAAGATGTAATTTAGTTGGAAAATTTTTAAGGGTGGTAGTACCCTAGTTGCTTTGAGCCAACTTGTAACCCCTAGCCTCCGCAAATCTCGGGACGAGATTTATTTTAAGGGTGGTAGCCTGTCACATCCCAAGATTTTCCAAATCTTGTAATGTGAAAAACAAATAAACAAAATAAATAATTGTTGAAAATTAGGGTGAAAAGAAACTTTTTGTTTCTAAATGGAAACTTAAAATCCCATCTTGAACAAACTTTGGTTAATGTTTGAATCCAACTAAATTCAAATCAAGAGAAATGCATTCCTCATAAATGCATCTGGAAATTTAAACACTTGAGAAATAAACCAAAACCCCAAAACCCTAATGGAAAAAAAACATTTCCAAGTTATCTCTAAGACCATGGATTTAATCCAAATAGAAATTTGTCAAACAAACATTTACAAATGATCAAAAATGACAAATAGAAAATATTATAAAACCATAGTAATTGGTTTCACTTAATTTGGAACCATAAATAAAATCTTTTGAATTTAAATAAGCTAAGGAAAAGTAATTTCCAAAGCTAATAAAGCACTTATCTAAAATCCATACAAAATGGTGAGAAAATATCCTAAAGATATTTAAAAGGATAAATAAATATCAAATAAGATTTTACAAATTGGAATCACCAAGTTTGGATCTATAAATAAAAAGATATGAATTTTATAAGATGAAGAAAGAAATATTAAATAAGGATTATTTAAAGACCAAATTAAATCTTGGCCTAATCCATTAAGCAAATGGAATTAATAGAATCCAAATCCAAATAAAATAAAAGGATAAAGAATTTATAAAATAAAATAAAATGGCATTAACCATTCTATCCCTATTTTAATAAAGACAAATCTCTAGTAAGAATAATTAAATAATTCATGAGAAAATAGTATTTTGGAATTTACCCAAGTGAAATAAAAGTTGTTTAATTCATCTTAATTAAGATTAAATAAATCTTCCAAATAAACTTTAGGGAATTAGAACTATATTTAAATTCCATTGGAATTAAAACAAATACCCAATTCAAATGATTTATGAATCATATTAAATACCTTCTAAATAATTCAAGATGAATTATTTGACACCATATTAAACAAATAAAAACCTACTGAAAAGATTTGGAAAGTTTAAAGAATTTAAATGGTGTTTGAAATATTATTAAATCTCATTTGATTTAAAACAAGGGCCTTTTTGAATAATTAAAAAGACCCCAAAAAGAATAAAATTTTATTCCAAAATTGACTTCAGAATATACTATTAATCAGTATTTAAACCTACACAAATTTTGGCAAAGGTTTGAATTCAAATGAATGTTTAAATTGTTTAAACAAAATCAAAACATAATATTAGAAAAGGAAAAAAGAAAAACAATCTGAACAAAAAAATGTGAAAAGGAGCAGCCCAGCCAGCTAGCCCACTAAGCCCAACTCGCAGCCCACCTCACCCCTCTCTCCCCGAAACGTTTTCTCACTCAGACACACACCCGCGAGGACACTGACCGATGGACCCCACATTCTTTTTCTCTCTCTCGCTGACAACGCAGCCCCACTGCCACGTCATCATCGTCAACCCCGCGACCTGTTCATCCCCAAACCTCGCTGTTGTTTCTGCCGTGAATGCGCGCCTTCAATTCGCGTTAATGGCATATTAATCCCGCGCTGCAATGACGCCCTCTTAATCGCCTGCATCTCCTCTCCGTTTCCCCCTCAGTTCCCCACCCTAGCGCGCCCCCAGGCTGCTCAATTTTCCCCTGCACCGCTCTCTGCTCCGGAAAGCTCCAGTAATGATTCCGGCCAGCCCACGCGCCCCCTTGCTCCCTGGCGCACACGAACTTGTTCCCCCTCTCCTGGCGGACCTCTCCGTATCGTCAGCTCGCCCGCGCGTGCCCTGCAAGCTCGACAACGTCTCCGCCAGAGCAGCGCCACCGTCTGCCTCCGCTCTGACGAGCACTAACGGTGAGACCAGACCCCCCTTGCCCTCCTTTCGATGCACGCATGTCCGTGACTCGCGTACGAAGCTAACCGTGTCTTCCGTTTGCTCCCTCGAGTCCCGTAGCGTTGCCCTCGACGACGACAACGCGTGCGCGACGCCAGGAGCATCTCCGGTGAGGAATCCCGACTACACCCGTGCACCCCTCGACTGAAGAAGAACACGTTGAGCATCAGTGCGTCAAGGCGATTCTGGTGAGCCATTCCCCTTGTCCCCCTTGCTTCCTATTTCTCCAGCTCCGCCGCCGCCTGACCGCGCCGCCGCTAGCCACCGTCGCTTGCGCCGCCAGTTCTTAACCAGCTGCTGTGCGCCGTCGGATTTAGATCGTAAGGCGTAGATAGAATCACTTAAAGCGAAAGGGTATGCAATCTGTGCCACACGTTTTCAGTTAGATCTAACGCTCCACGCCGACCGATCTGTGCGAACCGTTTTTGTCCAATCAGAAACAGCCACGTGGCCAGAGTCTGTTTTAAAAACCAGAAATGATCTATTAGATGTTCCAATTTGAAAAATTCATAACTTTCAAACCACACGTCCAAATTTTGCAAATTTTATATCAATGGATTCAGCAAAACAATCCCTATCCAACCATGCCCTTTGTTTAGTAAAATGCTTCTGTTAAATTGATCGTTTTTGCCGAAACTTGTGTATGCATGTTTAGAATATAAAATTTGTTCTAAAATGATTTTGGGGATAAAATCTTTGGGAAATGGTTTTTTTTGAACCTACTGACCCTAGGAATCAATTGCTGGTTTCAAAAATGTATTTGGTGAAACAAAAGAATGAATCTTTGATTTAAAAACATTTCTAGCCAAATAAAAATATTGATTATGGTTTAAAAATGATTTTGGAGGAAAACCTTTGAGAAATGTCTTGATTTAAACTCCCTGACCCCAAACACCAAGTTTTATAATTTTAAAATGTATTTGGTGAACCCTATAAAAATTATTACATTGCTAAAGACATTTTCAACCACATAAAATAATGACTTAGTTTAAAAATGGTTTATGAAGTGAAATCTTTTGAAAATAGTTTTGCCACTTTATAAAATGACCAATAAGTGTTTTAGAATGTTTATAACCTATTATAAATCACTTTTGTAAATAAAAAAAAGTTTGGCATGCTTGCATGCATTGTTTTGTTTCTATTATTTTATGTGATGTTTGCTTGAATGGTAGAATGAAATTGTGCCTTGCTTGATTGAATTGTAGTGATTTGGAGAGTGTGATCATTGCAAAGAAAAGGAGTGAACTTATATTCTCTACCAAAAAGGCAAGTGATGCTTCATACTTTTGTCCCATTATTTTCACTATGCATTAGTGATATTTTCTAAGTAGGACTTGCATGGAATTTTTACTAAGTATAAACTATGCCATGGGAAATCCTAGTAGATGAAACCTTAGAAGAAATTTCCTAAGTTAAGATTCCTACTACTATCATGCTTAGCTTAGCTAGTAGAAAACAAGGGTGGATTATATTCATACTATGGAATATTTCCAAGTCAAGGACTTGTGTTTTGTTTAATAAAACAACAGAGTGAATGAATCACCTGGGTGGAATGGAAGGAATGGTTTGTGTTGAGTGGTTACACAAGGCCAGGGGACTGGTGAACCTTGTGTATCACACTTGTGGATGGCCACCCAGGAACAAAGAGATTTGAGATGTCAAATGTTGAGAAGCTTCAAGTGCAGCCACTTGGCATTATGGACTCTGCCTGGATCATATAGGTTGCAATAACTTAACCAAATGGGCAGTTGGTGGGAGGGGTTTGATAGGTTGGCACACGTCCATTCTGGTCTAAGGGAAGGCTTCTGAAAGATCTTGTCTTGGTGAAACAAAGTCTTGTGGGGAAAGTGCACCACCTCTGCAGAGTGTAAAATATAAGTACTTAGCCATGTCCCTGGTAAAGGACAATTTGAGCATCAAGTCATGGAATCTATCAAGAATATCCTCATCCCAATTTCTAAGTTAAAAACTTGTGGTTGAACAAGGGTTGAAGGATCACCAATTTCTATTGGGAGATGCCTTGGGAAAAGATTTTGTCAAGCAAAAACTTAGTGTTTTCAAATGATAAGGAAAATCTATTTTGAGCAAAGCAAGCCTAAGCTTCCCTTAGCCAAATGCATATCGATGATAGACTCCACTATACTACCATAGTATCACTTTCCAATACAATTCAAATGTATTGACCCTTGTGGCTGTAACTTGTTATGTTGCAGGTTTGTTTGATATTAGTGAAGTTTAATGATTAGGATTACAAGTCTACAACCAACATGTCTGCCTGTGGCACTTTGAAGATAAAGGACCCCATGCTATTGTTATATTCTGCTGCATTGTAATGAGATAGCCAAATGAGCTATGTAAGATGTAATAAATTATTTCATTCCTGGTTATAAAGTTGTATTATGACCTTTGTTTCTTGATATTACATCTTAACTGTGGATGCTAGCTATTGATCCAGGGACTAGCATTGTAAGCATAGGGCTCTCTACCTTATTAAAGGTTGGGAACCTTACACAGGTGGGCCACACCTGCCCTAGGCGCTGGGTCAGGTGGGCCCGCGCCTAGGGGGTGTGGGCCCCCTGAGGCCCCACTTTGTCCCTCCTTCTCGCATCCTTCGTCTTCTGGTAAAATAATATGTTTCCATATTTTTCTGGTATTTTTTCGATCTTCGCGAAATTGCACCGAAACGCCTTCTTTTCCTTCAGAATCCAGACTCCGGCAGTCCATCCTCTAAGATTCATCCAACAGGCATAAACGGATGAAAAGCCATAAGTAAAACCTCATTATAAGACAAATATCAATGAATAGAGGTAAATTATGATATAGAAAGGTGATGCAAATTGGGCGTATCAACTCCCCCAATCTTAGACTTCTCTTGTCCCCAAGAGAAAACTGAGCTCAGTAAACATGTCCACAGGTTTATGGAGTGAAGTGTCGATAAAAGAATACAAACAAGAAGCATCACACTTACCATTGCACAACTCATAGAAGAAAGCAACTCAACATTATATAACTTAGCTTGCAACCAAGTACATCAGTCACAATAGAGATGCATAAATATAAATCATAATTGAAATTGGCAAACTTGTTCTTGGTCATAGAACACCTGGTAAACAGTTTCACAAAAGCTTTTTGTAGAAGTTTCAAAACAGGAGCACTCTTTGCTCAAAAAGGTTTTTCACAAGTGAAGGCTTTCAAAGTAATACTCAATAGATAAGAGTTTTGTGTAAACAAGGAAGATAAAGAACATGATTGAATAAATCACCATATGAATGCTTGAAACACAACAACTCAAAAGCTTGCTGGAGATAGAGAGGAAGTAGGTTTACTGACTCAACTGGTAACAAGGAGAAAGGTCCCTTCTCAGAGGGTAGTAGGGATTACAAGTCATAAAGAGCTTCCAAAATATTATGGTACTTACTAGCTTTGAGCCCTCATTGCCCCTATCATAAGCATCTTGAGATGCTTAAGGTTAAAGTGAACAAAGATGGAGTATATGCTTGACGAAATATAAGTTGGCAATCTCATGTACCTTGAATATGTGGGCCACTCCTCATGCATACTCAACTTTGGGCCCAAATAAGTTCTTGTCATTGTAAGTACTTGGATATCATTGAGAACCGCCAACGGGGTACCCCTTGCACATGGTACAGGAGCTTTCCCATAACCAAAATGACAAGGCAAGCAGACAATGAGCATATCAGCGATCTTTTTATTTACTATTTGCATAGCTTTTTATTGAGGATGCTTCATAGATGGCTCACTACGGTGATGCTGCAAGTTTCCACCATGATTAGGCATGGCTTAGGATAGCGGCCCAGGCGTTTCTATAACACAGAAAACGGACTCCATGGATTTACAAGTTCCCTCTTTATTTCACATCGTTGACATCCATAGACAAAAGAGCACGATATCAACTGTGTACATAGTACAAGTGCAATGTTGAAAACATTCCCTGTGACATCACTGTTCTGCTAATTCCAATGTATAGATGCAAGCATATACAACTTCGATGTTCACAATGGTTCAAGTCTATTAGGGGCAAGAAAATAAGGTGTGCCATCAAGTTCGTGAGAGCTTTACTAACTAGTTTTCACATAAAAAATACTTTTTAATTAGAAAGGTAGATGAAGCTTGAGAATTTGCTTGAAATAGCAAAATCTACTAGGTAGATATGGTAGACACAAGTGGCAAAAGTTTTGGGTTCAAAGGATTTTGGAAACATGAGAAGTATTCCTTCTCAACACAGGTTTTTGGCTAGCAAGGCTGGGTAGCAAGCAAGAGAGTTGAAACAAGCAAGCAAACATACAAGTAATAAAGCCAAACATGCAATCTTCCTTGAAGACACAAAAGAATCTTAAATAAAGAATACTAAGCTCATGAGCCAACAAGAAAGAAAACAAATGATACCAAATACCTGTAAGCTTTTTCTTTCTTTCTTTCTTTTTCTCTTTCAAACTAATGCCACTGACCATAACTCGGTTTGCCAAAACCAATTTAGATCCACTTGATGCTCCCAAAGTGGTGCCAATACTGATCAACAAGATCCATCATATAATAGAGATTGCAAACTAAAATAAGAAGTGGAAAAAGTAAAAGATGAGACTTCTCATTAATATTCAATAAAGGCACTCACACCAAGGGATACATAGATAATCAACTAAAGGAGAGATACTTCCACATGCAAACCAAACTATAAGATAAATTCTCTACCACAGATATGAATCCACTAAAAAGGTAAAAGATAAAAGATAATGGTGGTGATACCGCGGCACTCCCCCAAGCTTGGAACAAGCCAAGGGGATGCCACACCTGATGATGAATTACTCCTTTGGTGGTGGTGGTGTTCTCTTGATAAGCTCCTCAATAAGTTTCTTCAACTCCTTGAACTCAAAAGTAAGAGTACAGATTAGCTCTGAGTTTTGCTCTATACGGTTCATGATCATGTCAGTCCAAGAATCCCAACTTTTTTTATTCTTTCCCCACTCTTCATCCTTAGCATGATCCTTCTCTGCATTGTTAGAACGAGGCATATCCCAAACCGAAGGCAAATTCCCTTTGGGCACATGTTGATATTGATATTCATGTATAAGTGTATGGAAAGGTCTCTTGTTACGTGGAGGAGATGACCGTGGATCGTAGAAGAGACGTGGATGTTTCCCTCCTGTAGACATCCATGTTGTCCTCTTAAGCTTGGTGGGTTTTGCTACCAATCCAATGCTTGCGACGGTAGCGCGGGTGTCCGGTTGCTTGTACTCCTCCATGTCACCTCATACCCTACTGAAATCTCCTCCTCCTTGGGGACTTGAGGTTCTTCTTCCTCGGGCTTCTTGCCTTTGTCGTTGGCGGAGACCATGGTGGTCTTAAACTTGAGAAGATTTCCTGATAGAAACATGAAATGAAAACACGACGAGAACACGATGCACGAACCTCGGGGGATCCGGGGGTTATATATTACAAAGTTTCAATGCATAAGGAAGGTTTTGACACGGAAACGAGGCAGAGACAAAGTTCGGGGAGGGGGGGGGACACCACCCTTAGGCGCGGCCAGGCTGGGCCCGCGCCTGGGGTGGGTTTGTCCACCCCGGGCTCCATTTCCTCTTCAGTTTCATGTCATAACTTCCCTTATGTATTAAAAATATCAAAAATGTAAAAAGGTTGGGGTTTCACGAACCTTCTGTTTTCACCACTTTTACCTATTCAAAGACAAACTCTGCGAATTCCTTTTCTCTTTCTCCTGAGAATTTCCTTCATACAAAACTTTTGCACAAACTCAATGACAACATTAGTGTAAGCAAAAACAATAAACCTTTGGTAAACACTTCAATTGAAAACCCATCAAAACAAAAGCATCTGCAAGAGGCAAATGATGGCAGAAATCTGTCAAAACAGAAAAGAAGGTAAAGATTGATTTTTTTCAAAGACCTTCAGTTGCTCAAATCAAAAAGTGCAAAACTGATGAAAGTTGGGTAACAACCTGGAGAACAAGCTCAGAAAAATGCAGCTCCATCCGAAGTACTGAGCTTCCTCACGAATTTTTACAATGTAGCACAAAAATCTGTCCTAGGACAGCAACTTTTCACAACTCCTCTACTTCACAAAAGTAGTTGAACTTGACACAAAAACCAAAACAAAAAGGATAAGGAGCGGTTATTACTGAGGTAATAACTTCCAAGTTTCGACAAAACTCTTGGGTTATCTCCAAACAAGTACTTTTCTTTGATGCCTTTAAGTTAGGCTTGAAACTTCCAAAGATGCTCACATGGGATATATGTATTTGAAGTGAAAGAGAGCAACAAGAAGCAGATAACCAACACACTTGAGTCTAACCCACTTCCTATGAATGGGGGTATCATGAGAAAATGAATTGTTGAAACAAAAGACCACAAGCATAGGAAGAAAAAACAGATGCAACTTTAAAGCTTTCAACATAAAACGGGGAAACTTAATATCATTGAGATGCATAAAACCATGTTTCCCTCTCTCAAAATAACTTTCAGTAGCACTTTGAATAAAGTTGACAATATAACTGTCACTGGAAACAACTTTATCATCAGAATAAGCATACTTACAGTCATCAAAAAGAGGTCCAAGGTGATAAACCGGATCAATAGAAGCAAGTTGTTCCATCCTGAAATATTTATTAGGCAAGCTATTTTCACAAGGAGCTTTAGCAAACTTGGAAAAGTTAAACTCATAATAATCTCCATCAAACTTAGTTAAAAACTTTTCCTTCTTACAATCAATAATGGCTCCATAAGTGTTTAAGAAAAGTCTACCAAAAATGATAGGACAAGTTTTGCTAGGTGCTGAATTAAGCACTAGAAAATCAGCAGGATACTTAATCTTACCACATAGAACCTCCACATCTCTTACAACGCCAATGGGGCAGATGGTTTCCTTATTAGCAAGGTGGACAACCACATCAATGTCCTCAAGCTCACAAGGACCAATATCATGCATAATTTCCCTGTAAAGCTCATAAGGAATAGCACTAGAACTAGCACCAATATCACATAAACCATAGTAGCAATGATCACCAATTTTAACAGAAAGCACAAGAGCACTAGATTTTCTAGCCGTACTAGGATGAGAGATAATATTAGAAGCGTCTTCATTAGCTTTTCTAACAGAAAGCGTCTTCACACCAATATCCTACGCTCCCTTGTGCAAAGGTGTCCTAACGGGGGTTGAGGTTTCTATCACTCCGGCAACCCCACAATTAGTAGCCAAATACACAATGCATCCCCCTAGGCCCATAAATGGTGAAGTGTCATGTAGTCGACGTTCACATGACACCACTAGAAGAATAGCACCACAACTTAAATACTAAACCATTGAATAATAACTCATCACAAATTCACTACTAACAACATGACTTCTCCCATGTCCTCAAGAACTAAACGAACTACTCACAAGACATCATATGGATCAAGATCAAAGATGATATGATAATGGATAACAATCTGAACATAAACAATAATACAATGGTTCCACTCACAAGCATCAACTACAATAGTAATCAACACCGGGAAAGTTTCCCCTAATGACCTAAAGCAATATCCAACACAATTGTTACTGCAGGACAGAGTGGTGATGATGGTGCTGGTGGAGATGATGGTGTGGATGATGATGATGATCCCGATGAATCCTATATTGATGATGGTGTTGATGGCGACGATCTCCCCTCTCTGGGAAGGAATTCCCTCGACAGAAATCTGTCTGCCAGAGAGATCTTTCTCTCTCGGTGTTTTCCGCCCCCAGAGGCGGCGGAAATCTATATGTGGTCGCTCCTCGAGCCTTAGGGTATCGAAGGGAAGATATAGGCAAAGGGGCGGAGTCGGAGGCCGGGAAGGTGGGCCAAACCTGCCATAGGCGCGGGGTGAGGTGGGCCCGCGCCTAGGGGGGTGTGCTCCCCCTGAGTCCCCACTTCGTCCCTCCTTCTGGCATCCTTCGTCTTCTGGTAAAATAATATGTTTCCATATTTTTCTGGTATTTTTTTGATCTTCGCGAAATTGCACCGAAACGCCTTATTTTCCATCAGAATCCAGAGTCCGGTAGTCCATCCTCCAAGATTCATCCAACATGCATAAACAGATGAAAAGCCATAAGTAAAACCTCGTAATAAGACAAATATCAGTGAATAGAGGTAAATTATGATATAGAAAGGTGATGCAAATTGGGCGTATCACGCACCGGGGTGTGTGTGGGGATGGGGGCGTGGCCTAGGGTCCCACGGGGCTTGGCCCATGTACTTTATAGAGTGGTAGGCTAGTGTTTATTTTGTTCCATTCAGGGAATTGCTATTTTCGCCCTTAATTATATCAACATGTATGTACTCTTGTGGTGACATGTGTTTATATTTCTAGTATTTAAATAGTAATACTCTAACATCCCAACATTAGAGTTTTGAAATAAGGTGAACTCAGATGTGTGCATTGCATTCATGCATAGAAAATCCGAATAATTTTAACGCTTTTGAACAAAACTTGTCAAAGTGATTGAAGCTTATCTTAACTTGATGGAATTGAAGTAGATCATCAAGTTGACTGCGATAAGTTTCAATATGACCTTTGCTAAAACCTTATTTTGGGTAAACGTGATTTGATCTAAGGGTAGATCAAATGTAATAAAATTAAACCACAACATATTGTTTAATGATTAATATCAGATATTTAAGAGATCATATCATAGTATTCATTACAATAACCCATGAATGCCAAGCTATGAATATAATTCAAGTAACAAGAATGTATAACTAAATCTTGACATATCTTAATCTTATCTATTTCTACCATGAGAATCGTGGTAATACTTCACCCTAACTCTTTAGTTGTATTGAGTAGGAAGGAAATCAAGTCAAGACCATTCACACATACCTTTCTTTCCATATCAATCCTTATCATCTCTACTGAATCTTTTCCTGATATCTCTTGTGCATCAATGTTGAGTAATCAACTATTGATCTATCAAGTCTTAGCCTATAAATTCTTGATCTATCAAATCTTATTCTTTATCATGACATTAACTTTAAAGCCTTTAGAGAAAGAAGTAAGAAGAGGTAAGTAGTAATTTTAGTTCTAGATATCATCTATAGGATGGGAGTGTTGGAAGAGAATAAGATCAATATGATAATTGATGGATTTAACTCACTCCTGAATGGATAGAAGAGTTATATGGAATATATATTTACATGGTAACAAAGAAGATTACAAGGATGAATTCTGAAGATAGTTACCAAGGAGTAATCCTATTAGATCAAGTAGGCATAATTATTGAATAATATCTCTTAGTCAGATAGAGATACTGAGAAGGTAATTATAATACAACTGTAATTTTGTATTGATTAAGGCCTTGATTAGCCAACTGGAAACCTAAGCCATAAATGATCAAAGGATTATAATGATCATGTTTAAGTCACTAATAGTGAATGATTATATCATGTATAAGTGGCATTGGTGGAAAGAACATGATTAAACCCTAGTATAGATATGTTATCCTAGATTAGTCATGACAAGTCACAATGGTATAATGTGAAGTTGGAATATGAGTTACTGAGGCAAGTAGAGATAAGATAGTGTGATCAAGCTCATACTAGAGAAGCATTGAATTATAGAAGTAGTATTATTCCTCTTAGAGAATACTAAACACTTGAGGTGAAGTAGGAATTGATATATATATATATATATCAATTGGAGTAATATTAGTGATGGATGATAAACGAAGTGTATGAATGGAGTTAAAAGTACCTACTTGTTTAATTGAAGATAATCATTAATAGAGTAGTTGATATAACCAAATATAGATATGAAAAGATTATGAAGAGCTTTAGTGACAAGCTTCTGAGATTTATAAGTGAGATTACAAAGTAAAATGTGAAGTAAGAGAGTAATCATTCAAATGGATTTGGATTCATTAGAAGCATTCTAGAAGTGGGAGATATTCCCACGAGGGAAAGTATTTAGAGCTTTGGTGTCAAGCTCATTGGATTAAAAAATGGATTTAGGAGGAGAAATTATTGATAAGAATATCCTTGTGAAGTAAAGCTCATCATATTAACACATGATGATGGATATGAAGGAGTAGTATATCTAGGAAAGGAATTCTTTAAGTAGAAGTCGAGAATTATGAACTATGGAAGATAGGAATTCTTGGTAAACACTAAACCTTTAATCTATACTCAAGCTTAATATCTATCTCATCTGTTTGATCAATCATCTTATTTCCACAATGTATTATAGGAATATTTTCCTATAGCAAATCACTTAAGCACATCTTTGTCATTTCCAACTATCATAATCATATGTGCTTAGGAACTATCTTTATCAATTCTTTCTCATAAGTCATTCTAGGGTATAACCTTACTATTTTAAAATCTGATATCGTTCATGATCTTAAACATGAGGGCAATATGTCTTCAACAATAATATTCATCCACATATAAAAAATAATACAAGTATATTAAATCTCCTAAAAACTTATGGTAGACATTTACAATTCCCTAACTCCTATGTTAGTTATAATAAAAAATATATACCTTGGTATTTCCTAGACTCATGGGAATAATATTAACCATATTAATTTCTTAAAACTTTATGTATCATATGATAATGAAGGATCACCATATAAAAGTTTCCTTAATACTATAAGAATCAAATCTCATGAATTAATAGTGATACATCCTTTAATAAGTTTATGGTATGTTATGTAAATTAAATTCATAACAAAGGTTCTTACAAAATATTAAAAGGAAAATGATCTATATAAATAAAATAAAGAAACTACAACATTATATAATAAAAGTTCACAAAATGATTCTAAATACACTTTATTATTACTGCAAATATTTAGCAAATAATTTCTATGGGAAAAATTCAAATCAAATGTGAAAATACAAATCTGGAAACAAAACTAGAAAATAAAAAAAGAACAAGGAAAAAATAGAAGGGGATCAGATCTGGCCCGTGGCCCATTTTCCTCTTCGCTATCTGCTGCCACGCGCGCCCCATTGTCAACACCCGGATTTTTAATCCCAGATGCCTGTTATGCCATACATCGCAATCCCAGGATTACCATTTTAATCCCAGATGCATGTTATGCCATACATCGCAATCCCAGAATATAGGATGAGTAAGTTAGTAGAGTGATCAAGTGTGTCAAATTTTATGTATTTTGTAAGAGTTTTTGAGGAACATGAATTTTTATGAAAGAATCATGGTGATAAGAATGGGAATAAGTTTTTTTTGTAAATATTTGCTTCCTTTGGTTTTGAAACTAAGTTTTTGATTCAAACGTCCAGTCTAACTAGGGTCTCCTATGGTCAGGATGGCTCTGATACCAACTTGTCTACACCCGGATTTTTAATCCCAGATGCCTGTTATGCCATACATCGCAATCCCAGGATTACCATTTTTGCGAGACATAACAGAATTGGATACCATAGTACATCATACATTACAAACCATACATAAGGTCTTACATAAATAAGGGTCTCATGATCCAGTTCTTAATACAATTCAAGCAGCGGAATACGTAATAATAATGGTAGCGTAGGCGAAGCTCCATCTTCGGGGTCACAAGCAATGCTGACGATGGGAGATGATCCTAGTTGTTGTAACCTTCCTGGGGTCCATCCTCCCGGTACTCCTCTTCATAGTCTGTCCACGGGAATAGCCAGGGAGAAAGCCATGAGTACTCTTTAAGTACTCGCAAACTAATACTAACAAGTGAAGGGGGTTTTTGTAATAGGACACTAGGCTCTAGGGTTGTTTTGCAAAAATCCAGATTTACATCTACTAAGTATAGAAACGAAGAAAGCTAGTTGAAGTTTTATAACACCTAAGTGGGAACTTGTATTTCATATCACAACTCTGTTGTGGTCAAGTCAAAGTCTCAATTCATTTCACCAGTCATTTTGAAAACATCTGACGGGGGAACAGTATGGCCACTCCAACTGTCCATAACCGCGGACGCAGCTATTCGAATAGTTTGACACTCTGCAGAGATTGTACACTTTCACCACAACATTCGATACATCCGTCAGGAACAAATCCTGAATTCACCATACACAGTATGTGGATAATCAATCCTAACCTTTCAATTACACGCCCTAGTATAAGCACCTCTCCTATGAGTTTGGCCTCCCAACCATGACCAACTGTCATCTTGGGTACTACACAGGTGGACAATCTTCACAAGGTAGCCTCAACTCAGACCTTGGCTGTGAGGGAACCAATACTAAGGTATATAAGTTTCCAGTCAAGCCCTACCCAATTCTCGGGTATTGTGGTTGTACGGTAAAATTGGAATGGTATCGCATCCAGACAACCATCAGTTTTATAAAGGGATAAGGCTCACGCCTCAACATTTTCATCATCAAAATCATCTGGTGTTCGTAAACACATGTCAAAACATCTCAATAGAATGATCCATCATTCCAAGGTTTTCATAACCATTTTTCCACCAAGTATTCCCATCTAAAGTGGATCCAGTTTTATGCTTAGCACTAGCATCTACAAATGGGAGTGGGGACTAATGAGGGGTGGTAAACTAGTGGAGTTTCAACTAAGTATATTCTCATGCCTTAGGGTGACATCAAGATTATCTAGCTTAGGCTAAATTTTATGCTCTTTATGCAACCTTACATTATCTTTCTAGTATCTATCATTTACTCAAGTAAACTCTAAGCAATAGCTTTGATAAAGAAATAAAGTATAAAGCTTGCAAATAAAACTAGGAGTGGGTATCATCATATGTGTCTAACCAAGCATGCTTAGGGCATTGCATAGGTTATCTAGCTTTCATAATTGCAAGTGTTAGCTTGCATAGGTAAAGTATATTGCAAGTATTGGCTTGCATCAGTGTCAGTATAAGCTTGCCTTGTGTAGAGAAGTGGTTAAAGTTCTCCTCGGCTTCTTCTTCGTAGTATCCTCCTTCCTCCTCGTATCCTTGGTCGGTACTAGCGTCTATGAATAAATACGAGGTACACAATCACCAAGCAATACTTAACTACTTGCATTCATCACACACAAGGGTCCTATATATGATCTAGCATCATCACTAACATTACAAGATTAAAGTTTGGTTTAATTTCTTTTATTTTTAGAACAGTAAGTTCTACTCATTGAAAAACTACTTAAGATTTAATATTCTCCAAACCAAACATGGGATTATGTTGACACATGTCATCACCACATATTTCAGTACATGGGAATGTGATTTAAAGTGGTGTCACAATTTAATAGGATTTAACCTTTTATTTTAATTAAATAAAGTGACTAGAAATGTGTATGTGGCCTTCTTTTATGACTTGAACGTTATTTCTGTAAGTATACCCATATGTTTTTATATATTCTGAAAGGTAGGATCAAATGTGATTTTTCAGAGTTGGAATCAACTCAAAATCTATTATGGTTTAAATTTGAAAAATGTTTGAATGCAGAAAAGCTTCTGCCTTGTTATTTTTACCAAGGTTGATCTACAGATCCAAATGATTTGAATCCAACGGGCTTGGATTAAGCACTTCCAGACCTTTCTAACAAAATTGGTTTCACTCCATTTGGTTCAATGAATAGAGCTGGGTTGATTTTTAAAACTAGGTATAGAACTGAGTTTGAATCTAAATAGAAAAATCTAAATTCAAACGAGTGGGCTGCGCAGGAAGGGTTAATGGGCCGGCCTGCTACGCACAGTGCTTACGCGGGCTGGTTAAGTTGTTGTCCCCACGCGTCAATGAGACAGGGGGTGCGAAGCGGTACGGGGCAACGTGGTGCGTTGGATTAGAAGTAAGATAAACGGCTGCGGGTCGTCGTCGACGATGAACTAGTCACCGGCGAGCTCGAACCCTAGCGGCGCAGTGGGGGTCGTAGGGGGATCACCGGGGCTCAGGCAAGGGTCGGCGATGCGGGCGAACGACGAAGTCGACGACGGCGAACCTCCTGGTACCAGCAGCTTCTCCTGGGGTGGACGAAATCGACCGCGCCCTTCTTCTCCAGAGGCAGCCTGCTCCGGCGCAATTCCGGCAATGCGCTGCTCGCCTTGCTCCGTGAACGGGGTGGAACGATCAGTGAGGAGAGGGGAGTAGAATGGTGTGAAGAGTTTGAGCGGGGGAGGCCTCTATTTATAGTGTCGACGACGAGACCGAACGGGATGGGCAGTCGATGGTGACGACATGGCTACGGGCTGCTAGAGGCATGGCCGACGGTGGCGATCGATCGGTGGTCTCCTGGCGATGCTCTATGGATTTAATGCGCGTGTAGGGGCGGTGGCAAAAGGTCTGGAACATGCAATGCTCTGCGCGGCAGAGGCGGCGTCTTCGACGGCGAGCGGTGGCTGTGACGCATGGGACGGCGAACGGGGATGTCTGGCGGTCTCCTGGGACGGTGGTGATCGCGTATGCACGCAGCGAGGGCGGCACGCGGTCTGTGGGCGTGTGTCGGGGTGGCGCTCTGGCGCGCACTCGGCATGCGCTCAGAGAAGCTGGGCATGGCTTGGGTGTGTGGTCCAGTGGCTAGCAGGGTTCGAGCGCTGGACAGGGGGTGGCGCTGGACGGTGGGTTGTGTCCTAGACATGCTGTTTAGGCTTGGTGCTTGCTCTGGCGAGCTAGCCATGGTCGGCTGGCAAGGGGGTGCTCGGGTTGGCATGGCATGGGGCAAAGGGTAGGGGCTAGGGATTGTCCAAGCACTGGTTGGCACTGAGGGAGACAAGGGTGATCAATGGTGAACATTGCTTTAGCCAAATTAATGCTCAAAACAGTGAAGTTTGGCCAGATTGATTTGTTGCCTCCAAGTGTTTGATGAAATGGCCGCAAGATCTCAAGTTTTGAATTTTGAAAAGATTTTTGGTGGGTTTGCTAGGAATGTGCTGGTGAGTCTGTGGATGCTTGGGTTTTGAAAGTTGAGCTTGTTTGAGTGGTTTTGGAAAAAGTGGGATCTTCCCATATGATATAGATTCAATTTTGAACTGTCATTTAAACTATGCATTTAAATGTTTCTGGATGATCACAAAGTGGGCCTTGGTACTTTGTTATGAGTAATATCAAGGGGTGCAAAGATCCAAACAAGTTTCTGTTAAGTTCTGAAAGTTAGAGATAGCCAAAGTAAGCATGAGAGTTAAATTGGCCAAAGTGACCATTCACTTAATTTGTTGGTTTTGACTTGTTTGTCTTTGGGAAAAGTGTGGGGGTTGTTTAGATAATGTTTATTTCAGCTAAGAATCATTTTACAAGCAAGGGGACACATAATCATGGCAATTCAAAAGAATCCAAATTCTAATGCACACTCATATGAATGCTTTCATATTTTTAATTAGAAAAGTTTTTGTTAACCCTAAATTTGATGATTATTGTTTGTTGATTCTAGTTTAATATTTTTGGGATGTTACACCCATAGTATTTCTGCTCACTCTATCGTGTCCCAGTACCGAACCAACCTAGTAGAGCCCAGCCCGCATACCGTTTCGGTATGAGGCTGACGGGTAGGACCCACCATGGGAGAGAGTCGTCTTCAACCTCTCTCCCATGCATGGTCGACACAACGACAGAGGGTGCCACGTCCCAGCCGCCTCTGATGACCGCGACGGACGTCAAGGACTTGCTCCAAACCGCGTACAAAGATTTCTACGTCCCCTATCAGTCACATCATTTAGATTCGTGCCCGAATCTAGCTCATCTTCACCACCGCATTTGGACCGTCTTCGCCACCGTGCCCCATCGTCTCTGACCTCGCTGTGTCGTATAAAGATCACGATGATAACCACCGGAAACCTAGCTAGATGCTACTGCTTTCAATCTCTCTCAATCTCCCTCTATCTCTCCACTCCACTAGAGCTCTGCCGCCAATGGTCACCGACGAACTATCGGTCAAGTCCATTCCAAGGCCCGTCGTGTGACTTGGAATAAGTGCCCCATCATCCTCAACAATCTTGGGCCAATGATATATCAAGGGGAGCTCGGGGTCATGCGAATTTCATCGTTCCCCTTTTGTCGGAGTTTGCTGGAATTCTTGTCCAAGCACTCACCTCCGACCACGCAGGCCCTCGTCGACCACCGCATAAGTCTCCCGGTGAGCTAGCGCATCTCTATAACCTAATATTTCATGCTAGCATTCGTTGTAGCCCTACTTTCATTGAGCGCCGCCGTACTTCGCCGCTGCAACCTCGCCGTTGCCATGTCCGGTGACCATACTTGGGCGGTGATGCCTCCAGATGGTTGCCAAGCTCCCGTTATTCGAACGAGCGTACTCATAGAGCCTAGGAAGCCTTCCACCACTGGCTCCAGTGCTCACCGGTGACCTGACGTCATCGTGACGTCGAGGTTGACCTGGTTAGCCATTTGAGCAATCAAAGCCTAGGTGGCATCTGCCTTAACCATGGCCCACTGGTTAGTGACCTGGACTAGGTCCAGTCACGGTGACAAAAGTTTTTGTTATTTAAGAAAAAACTTTAGAAATTATTAAAACCCTAGAAAAATCTTATATTTTATTTTATAATTCACAAAAATATATATAATATATCAAAATTCGTAGAAAAATAAGATTTATCATTTAAATGTATTTTCATACATTATTATCTTACTTTACTAAATGTTCATTATTTAGTAAAGAATTTTCTAATTAATGAAACTTAGAAAATTCATATTTGAATATTTTTAAATCACACAAAATATGTTTAATATATCAAAATTTTCAGAAAAATAAAATCTACAACTTAAAACCATTATCAAACATTATTATGTTAACTATTTAAATAAATATTATCTCATAAAGATTTTATAAATAATAATACATTGAAAATTCATATTTTAATATTGGTAAATGATAAAAAAAATATGTCAAAAATTCTTTGAAAAATAAGAAGTATAATTTAATACTATATTCATGTATTATTATTCCACTTAATTAAATGTGTATTATTTATTAAGTGTTTATAAAGTAATAAATCTTATAAAAATCATATATTATTATTTATAAATCACAAAAATAAATGTAATATACCAAAATGATCACACAAATAATATCTACATGTTAAAAATATAACATTCTACTTTTGAGGTAAATAAAAATTAAACACTCTAATAACTTAAGTTTAAACCTATTCCTTTAATTGATAATTCATATAAGGATAGATGATCAAGAAGCAATAGTAATACAGCAAAGGATGAAGCTCCTAGGGCAGAGGTAGATCCGAAAAAAGTGGAGTGGCGATGAGGCGACCTCGGCCGCCCCCACATTGCCGCCGGTGATCTCCCTTGTCGTGGGATCTCCTCCCTTTCTGCTCCACCCATTCTTCTCCCCCTCTGTCCTCTCCACACTCATACCGATTGTGATCACGTGATCCTTTCGTCTACTCACTTGTAGATTGTTAGGTTTTTTCCTGGTTTCTATGGAGGGACTCCTTCATTGGGATTTTAACCCTGGTCTGGCGCTGGAGAATCAGGTACGGAGAAAGTTTGGATCGACAGTTCACTTTGTGCCATCTAATGGTTCAAAGGAATTCTTCTTGGTTGTTTCATTTTCTTCGGCTGTCTTCCATTTGAACGAAGAATTAGTTGGCATTGCTCTGCAATGTTGCATTGGTGGTAACAACATTGGGTTCAGAGTTTTTAAACTTAGTGATCGAAGATTCAGGTTCTCCTTAGCCTCTAATAAAGTCGGTCATTTCATTTATGGTTTAAAGGATCGGATCTGGCCGGACTTTATTTGCCATTTTTCTCTTTTCAGAGGTTTTCATCCCACTGTTACTGGCCTTTTGTTGGATCCCTCAATTCATTCTGATGAACAAATTCTTGAGGTGGCTCAACGCAGCCCAACAAATTGGAGACCTAATCTTAAGTTCTTATCTGAAAGTGCTTCAAGGGATTTTTCTGGCCACATTGAGTTACAAAAGTTTGGATTATCTCCTATGATTAATCATTTGGATGAGAGTTCTATCAATGCAAAAGATTCAAACAATGTGCCGATGGGTTTTCCTAAACAGAGCATTATGATTGGAAATTTCAAAAATGTTGCCATCACCCCGGATTTCATGGGATATTCTCAAGTATTTGTGGGGACTAAATTTAAATCAAGGTATTGTCATTCTATTCCTGAGGCTACTTTACTGCATATTTTAGATCTCAGGAAAGCTCGTTACGTCGATCCGGATATCATGCATACGTTGGATCTAAAATGTTTACAGCCAGATGATTTTATTTGGAAAAGTTAAAAAAATGCTCTAATTGTTCGGCCCTTGGAAATTTGGCCCATGCTTGCCCGGGTATTGGGTGTCTCGCTTGCCATCAGAAGGGCTCGATTTGCCTGGTTAATAGAGCCCGATACAGATGGGTTAAGGCCCATTGTAAGGAATGTGGAGGGATAGGGCACTCTGCAAAAAACTGTAGGCCGAAAGTTCTGTGGAAAAAAAAGAGGGGCGCTCAGAAGATTTTGATGATCGAGTTATTCCCATTAATTGCACACATCTCTCTAACAAACAGACACATTTATACTCAGGTAAAACCTGGGTGGTTAAGAGTCGTGTTGCAAATATTGGTTGTGATAAAAATCTTGTCGTTCTACCTTCCAGTTCTTTAGCAACAGTAAACCCTCCTCTGCTTCTCCTGGGCAACGACGGCGATGCCGCCGCCATGGCCACATTCCCTGTCAATCCGCTGGAGTTCTTGCCGCCTGGTATGACGATCGATCAAGGCCCTCCAAATCGCAAGGTTAGAACAAACTTGGTTATCTCTGCTCAGCCCCCTCTGTTATACCCGAGAGTCACCATAGCAGAGACAAATAGGTTTATCCATGTGCACCTTAGAGAGGAAATGAGAATTAGTCTACGGAATTTGTTGAATGAGTCTGGGTTTGAGGTGGTGGAAGTTGCTGACCACCCCTTTGGATTAGGATCCTACACTTTTGTTGATGAGCTTTCTGCAGACACGGCTATTGGTACAACTTTTGAACTGGATGACATCACCACGATTACTTTTGTTAAACATGACAGAGCTAGAAATATGAGACTTACATCCTGTGGTCGAGCTATTTGGATCATGTTCCTTGGTTTCCCCCTTGATTATCAGACAAACTCTTATATCTGCAGTGCTGCAGAGAACTTTGGCTTGTTGATAAATTGGCATGCTTCTAATGAATGTGATCAGTGTGTTCTAGTGAAGGTGAAAATTGTTGATCCCAAGTTTGTCCCAAAAAGTCTGGTAATGCATCAACTAGGTGGGGATCGTCTGAGTTGGGCCATACCTGTGATCATGCTGCGTAGTGCAGATTGGAATGCTCACATACATGATGTCCCACCTCCTCCTGAAGATCCTGAAACTGATAATCATCATCCTCTCTTTGGTGAGGGACTGTCTGCTGAATAACTCTTTCAACAGCAATTAGCAATCTGGCTCCAGCAGAATGGACAGAATATTGGTGGGAACTATAATCATGGGCAAGGTAACCAAGGGGGCCAGCAGCACCAGGGTCCTGTGTTGGAGCTTGCTGTATTTGATCAGTTGCAGGTTGGGGATGATATCAATGAGGTTGCTGCACCTCCTTTGGTGAATTTTCAGCAGGTTTTAGCTGAACAAGGTGTGACTTTTGAGGCTGGGGTTCACCCACCTATGAATAATGTGACTGATAGCCTAATGCAAGCTTGGCATGACCATGTGATGTTTGAGCAAAACAATGACCTCAATGTGATGAGAATTCAACATGCAGTCAACTCTGATGCTAACAAGGCTATCCTAATTAAGCTGTCTGTTGCTAAATTTGCTATAAAGGCATTATGGGATCCTTCTCTCAAAATGGACAACAATAAATTCTTCACCGAAACTGTCAAACTACCACCTTTTGCTATATTTGATCTATTTGGTGAACCATGGATTATGCTACAGCAAAAGAGGACTAAGTTGGCAAGGAAACTGGCTGCTGTTGAGTCCTTACATGATAATGAGGTTGAGATGGAGCTGGACTTGGGGAAAAAGAGGAAAATGATTTTTGAACAATTAGATACTGGCTCTACACCAACTTGTACTGATCAGGTCAGAAGAAGCTCTAGAAAGACTAGATATATGGGTTTTAAACCCAAAACCATTTCTGATTCCAAGCCAATCAAATCCAAGGTGAAGCCAAGGTGGATCCCTGATATTATGCTGATTGAGAGAGCAAATAAGAAACTTGCAGACAATTCTGAAGACTTAACTCCCCCTCCAACTTCAATTCCTGTCCTGAAAGCTATTGGGATCAACCTATGTGGGGTGCCTGCTGCAAATCTCACTCCAAGGAAACTTCTGCAATCTCCTGAGGAGAAGGAAAAGAAGGAGAACATCTAAGAGATATTGGAGCTTTTTATTAAAGTTCTGTAGTAATATAGTCCTGTTCTTTTGCATTGTCTTTTATGCATTCTCTGAAACAGTGGTTTATCTTGTGCTGGAATATTAGAGGCCTAAATGCTAGGTCCAAACAATTAGCTTTACATAATGCTATCCTTTCTTGTGGCTGCTCTGTGGTATGTTTGCAAGAAACTAAGAAGGAATATTTTGATATTACCTTTATTAAGGACTGTTGCCCTCATGGATTTGATGAATTTGTGTATGTCCCATCTATGGGGGCATCTGGTGGGTTGGTTATTATCTGGAAGAGTACTATTTTCTCTGGTATTGTAATGCACTGCAACACCTTTGCTTTATCTGTATATTTCACCTCTAAACAGTCATCTCAATCCTGGACTTTGGTGAACATTTATGGACCCTGTATTGGGGAAGCAAGAGAGGAATTCAAGAAATGGATGTTTGATTTATGAATCCCTGATGATGAAGATTGGATAATAATGGGTGATTTTAATTTTATTAGATGACCTTCAAACAGAAATAAACCAGGTGGGAGTTTTAGTGATATGTTACTGTTCAATAATTTCATCAGAGAGCAACATCTCATAGAAATTGGAATTAAGGGAAGAAACTATACCTGGAGTAATATGCAAGAAAACCCTCTTCTTGAACAACTAGACTGGTTTTTTACTTCTATGCACTGTACTAGCTCCTTCCCACAGACTTTTGTCTCTCCACAAGGGAAACCTACTTCTGACCACATCCCTTTGGTGGTTACTATGCAAACTTCTATTCCTGCAGCAAAAATTTTCAGATTTGAGAATTATTGGGTTGCCCATCATGGGTTTCATGATGCTGTTGCTAAAAGCTGGAACAAGCCTACTCATAAAAAGAATAGTGCTGCTAATCTGAATTCTAAGTTCAAAAGGTTAAGATATGATTTGAAATTTTGGAGTAAATCTATCTCCAAACTCAAAATTTCTATTGAAAACTCTAACATGGCTCTTTTGGAAATTGATAATATTGAAGACAAAAGGAGTTTAACTATTGCTGAAACCAATTTCAGGAAAATTTTAAAGGAACATGTTTTGAATTTATTGGATTTCCAAAAACAGTACTGGAAAAAAAGTTGTACTATTCGTTGGACAAAATTTGGAGATGAAAATACAAAATTTTTCCAATCTATAGCTACTGAAAGATATAGAAGGAATTCCATATCTCAGCTTCAGAGTTCTGATGGTTCTTTGGTGAAGGATCATGCAGAGAAAGAACAAATTATATACAACTCCTTCAAGCAAAGATTGGGCACAAAATCAGACCCTCAGATGATGTTCAATTTAGCTGACTTGATTCAACCTATCTCTGGTCTTGAAGATCTTTCTGTACCTTTCACAACTGATGAAATTTATGATGTGGTCAAGACTATGCCAGTGGACAAAGCCCCTGGACCAGATGGCTTTAATGGCCAATTTTTGAAAAGTTGTTGGAGTATCATTAAACATGATATTTACCAGTTATGCTTTGATTTATCTGATGGAACTTTGGACCTTGAAAGCATTAATATGGGGCACATTACATTGATCCCAAAAGTTTCATCCCCTATATCTGTTAATGATTATAGGCCAATTACTTTGCTGAATTGCTGCCTAAATATTATTACAAAAAATATTGGATAATAGGCTCCAGAAGGTGGTGCTAAAGGTTGTGCATAAAAATCAATATGGATTCTTAAAAGGCAGAAGTATTCAAGATTTCTTAGCATGGGCATTTGAATTCCTTTTTCAATGTGAAGCATCCAAAAAAATAGATTATATTACTGAAACTTGATTTTGCAAAGGCTTTTGATACCATTGATCATGGAGCAATGATAAAAATCATGAAGCAAATGGGCTTTGATAAAAAATGGCTAGATTGGATTTCTATTATCCTTGAATCTAGGAAATCCTCTGTTTTGCTTAATGGAACACCTGCGAAACAATTTCACTGCTTAAGGGGAGTTAGGCAAGGTGACCCTCTATCTCCTTTAATCTTTGTCCTTGCTGCAGATTTACTTCAGGCTGCAATCAACACATCTTTTAGAGATGGACATATTATGGCACCTTTCTCTCCAGATTATGGTATGGACTATCCATTAATTCAATATGCATATGATACTCTAATAATCATGCCTGCATGTACTAACCAGCTGGAGATTATGAAGAAAATACTGGATGACTATGCCCTTTCTACTGGTCTTAAAATAAACTACACCAAGTCTATGATGGTTCCAATAAACATTCAAAATAATGGGATCCAACAATTCACTGATATTATGGGATGTACTGTAGGAAAGATGACATTCACATATTTGGGGCTACCAATGGGCACCACTAAGCCAACTATTACAGAATTAATGCCTCTAGTTGATAGAGTTGAGAGTAAAATGTCTGCATCCTTTATGATGATGAACTACAGTGGCAGGATTACTGTCATTAATTCTATTCTGGCCTCAATATCAATGTTTTCCATGTGTTCCATTAGCTTGCCTAAAAAATAGTTGAGCATTTTGAAAAGCTAGAAAGGCACTGTCTATGGAATAAGAAAACAGAAGAAGGAGAAAGATGCAGTTCCTTGATTGCTTGGGATAAGATTTGTAGACCAACGAAGAAGGGAGGTGTTGGAGTTCTGAATCTTCGATTACAGAATAAAGCTTTACTATTAAAATACTTGCATAAATTCTATAATAAAGAGGATGTTCCTTGGGTTAAGCTAATTTGGCAGTCATATTATACTGAAAGATTCCCTCATAACTCTGATCCATGTGGATCCTTTTGGTGGAAGGATATCTGCAAACTCTCTCCTATTTATAGAGGCATTGCAAAATGCTCAGTGCAAAAGGGTGATTATGTTCTATTTTGGAAGGATGACTGGCTGGATGGAATTATTTATGAACAATTCCCTAGAATTTATTCTTATTGCCTCAATGAGGATGTTTCTGTCCAGGAATTTTTAACTACAAATAATCTGGCACACAATTTTAATCTTCCTCTGTCTCCAGAAGCAATGGGGGAACTCAGGCAAATTCAGAACTTATCTCTTCACACTACCTTAAATGCTGCAACTGATGATTCCTGGAGTTATGATTGGGGAACAAATTATACTTCACAGAAGTTTTACAAGCATTGTTTCAGGAATGTGATTACTCATGAGGATTTTAGGTGGATTTGGAAATCAAAATGTACACCTAAAGTTAAATTCTTTTGCTGGCTTCTTTTCTCTGACAGAATAAATACCAGAGACATGTTAAGAAGAAGACACTTTCATCTCAATTCTGGGTATCTTTGCCCTATCTATGGACAAATGGAAGAGACTGCTGAACATTTGTTCATGAAGTGTGACTTTAGTAAATCATGCTGGCTTTCACTTGGTATATACTGGAACACTCATGGAACACTGCTGGATTGGATTAGCCATGCTAAAAATAACTGGAATCAACCTTTATTCATGGAGATATTTATGGTGGCTTCTTGGAACATTTGGAAGGAAAGGAATGATCTTATATTCAACTCAGTTATACCTTCCCTGATCTCCTGGAAAACTAGATTTTCGAATGATTTCTCCCTTCTGGTTCATAGAACCAAGGCTGATCTGCACCCTACTATTCATAGTATAGTCAGCAATTTGTAATTCTACTTTTTTAGACCCTTTTGAAGTCACCTTGACTTCTTCTTTACTTTGTAATTATGTCTCAAAATTAATGAAAAAGGAGAAGGCAGTAGAACCCCCTGTGGGTTCTCTACTGTCATAATTGCTCAAAAAAATTCATATAAGGAAAAATAAAAAATTTGCTAATAATTCTAAAAAATTATACATCTAAGACCTAATAATAGTATTTGGCTTAAATATTAATAGTACGAGATTCATATAATCCAAAACATCTTAATTACAATTTTTGAATAATTATCATTCATATATAAGTAGTAAATAATATTGTTTCCATGTTTCTAACTTCTAACTATTCATCCATAAGAAGATAAATGATACTATTCAATTATAATGTTAAGGACACATAACTCTAATAGAAGTATTATCAATATTAATTAACCTCAAGAAAACAAACTATAATACCATCTAATGACCAAGATAGATAAGTCTCAACTACTAGTATGGTTAATATCCAAATGAAGTAATTCTTTCTTCCTTAAGAACTATATCTTGTAATATCACCTAAAAATGTTAACTTAAAGTTTAAATGCTATTGTTTAAGTTAAGTAAGCTTTTCTTCAAAAGTTATTCTTTTAAAATACATTATAGAGCAAGACATAAGCATTCTTATGAAAGACCTAAATGATAAACAACCCTTATATGCAAAGTCTTAAGATACCATTCCACACTTGCGTGTTTTATTATTGTACACTACTTATTATGTTTATATGTTGTTTCACACACACTTACAAGCCTTAATAAGAAGCACAAGTGTGAAACTCATCTAAAAGGACAACACATTCTAAAGAAACCATTTCCAGTTTCCAAACCCTAGATCAATGCTTATTCCGGGAATTCGAGTTTAACAAATTACATTACATTACTTATGCATAATAGCATCTTGCTTCTTTAAACACCAGTCCTTATCAGACCAATGATGCTGATTTCAGATATTTGATCTTTTATATTGTCTCGAAGACCGTGAGTGCATAATCTTGCAATCACAAAAGGAAAGTTCACACTTGCTCATGTCTTTTGATTATTTTCTGTAAAGTATTTTGCAAATCCAGTGTTGTCATCACTTGCATTTGAAAAAGGTCAGAAAACACTATTTTCATAATAATATGATTCTTGCGCAGTGATTCTTGCGCCGTATATCACGCGTTAACCATGAGATTTGGAATGGGACAGAGAACACTATGAAAGTTCCGGTGGTAAAGGAACATATTATCTTGGACTTAACAACCAATGTCGCCAGTGATTCTTGCACTGTATATCACGCGTTAACCATGATATTTGGAATGAGACGGAGAAGTCAGCTGTATCTTTTTCCTTCTGTATGTAGGCAAGACGACCTTAACGTGACATTGTGATTCCTTGTGCGGATCCAACATATGGGTGGGCACCCTTAGGCCCCATGCTTTTGGTGTCTAGAATATCTATGAGTGGCTGTTGGAGGTATAGCCGGACCTATATGGTACTTGCCAGGGGCATCACCAGCTCATAGAGTCTTTGGGAACTCATTGATGCAGCGCTGAGTTGGTGTAGGAGCGCTTCGTTGGGAACCCCCAGAGCAAGGTGTGAAGCAGCACAGCAGCAAGTTTTCCCTCAGTAAGAAATCGAGGTTATCGAACCAGTAGGAGGAAGGAAATGTCACACACGTGTTGCAAGCAACGCGGAGACCTGCACAACACAAACTCAAGACTTTTCCCCAATGAATCAGTGAGGTTGTCAAGCTCATCGGTTTGCTGTAACAAAGGATTAAACGTATGGTGTGGAAGGTAATGGTTTGCAGCAAGTAAACAATTAAAAGTGGAAGATGTATCAATGGTAAAGATTGGACCGGGGTCCATAGTTCACTAGAGGTTCTCTCCTTAGATAAACAACATGGCATAAGGGTAAACAAATTATAGCAGGGCAATTGATAGGAACTGAGCAAGGCGTAACAATGCAATTACTAGTCAGAAAGATCGTATGAGATTCGATTGGGCAATACAACAAGATACATAGACCGCCATACAACTACATCTATGACTAGAAGTCCACCTTCAGGTTATCATCCGAACCCCCTCCGATATTAAGTTGCAAGCAACAAACTGTTTTAAGCAAAGTGTGTAAGGTAAATAGTCCACATGTTCCATGAACAAGAGACCGTTGTTTTCTCCCTAGTAGCAACAGCACATCTACAACCGAAGAGATTATTGTCACTTCCCTTGGAAACTAGAGGCATGAACCCACTATCGAGCATAAATACCCCCTCTTGGAGTCACTAGCAACTACTTGGCCAAGATAGCTACTAACAACGGAGAGCATGCAAGATCACAAACAACACAGACATGATAGAATCATAAAGACAAAACCATTAATCAATCCAACATAATAATCTCAATATCCATCGGATCCCCGCAAACACAACATGCATAATTACAAATAGATTAGATCTTGATCATGAACGGAGCTCACAAGATCTATACATGAAAGCACAAAGGAGGAGATACAACCATCTAGCTACTACATGGACCCATAGTCCAAGGCGGAACTACTCACGCATCATACCGGAGAGAAGGCCTCCGGGATGATCTCCCCTCCGGCAGGGTGCCAGGAAGAACTTCAGATCCCCCCGATCTAGGGATGATGGTGGCAGCGTCTACAGACGGTTTCGTGGATATTTGATCGGGTACTCGGGGTTTCTGCATCGGGGGCTTCTTATAGGAGAAGGGGGAGGCCGAGGAGGCGGCCAGGGTAGCCAAACCCTAGCCAGGCGTGGGGCTAGGCCCACCCGCGCCTGGGGTGGGTCTGGCCCCTCCGGCCCCCCTCTGGACTTCTTGTTCCCCACGGAAAGTAATTGACTTTGACGTTTGTCCCGTCCAATTCCGAGAATATTTCTTACTAGCTTTTCTGAAACAAAAAACAGCAGAAAACAGGCATCTGGCACTGTTCCAACTTGTTAATAGGTTAGTACCAGAAAACATGTAAAAAGCACCTCAAAGTGTGGACAAGTAAAGCAAAGTAGATACTAAACAAGCATGGAGCATCAAAAAATATAGATATGTTTCGAACGTATCACTCATCAGGGTTTTAGCCTACCCGAAAGGGGGCTTAACGGAGGTGAGCCGGCCCCGAAGGATCATGCAGACATGTGGGGTCGCGGAGAGGGCAGTGATTGGCTTGGATCTTATACTGGGTCCCATACCAAGGAAGTATGGACAAGCTCATGACTTGGCTGTGCAACAAGGCTAAGGTCTCTTATGGGTAAAGTAACGCACCTCTGCAAAGTATAAGAACTGTAACTTTTTACTCCCTGTTCCGGGAAGGAGCTACGAACGCGGCAGGAAAGGAACTCCACGAAAGTTCTGGTAAACCTATGAAGGCTGACGGCATAGCTTTTCAGAATAAAAGCAACCTTTGAAGAAATGTTTACGAAAACCTGCATTGCCTAAGACCTATGGTCTGTGGCTGTAGATATAGTGCATCAAAGACTTGAACTTGCTGAGTACGCTCGTACTCAACGTATCTTCTTAATCCTTGCTAGATTCTGAAGCCAATACAGACGACGTCTATATCAACTTATGCTCCAGGAATCATCAGCAAAAAAGATCACCAGTGAAGTCAAGAAAGTCAACATATACATCTAATCAAGTGAAGACAAAGTTGTTGATTAGATAGGAATATAATATCTATCCATAGAACCTACTTCTGTAGAGTATTGCAATAGCAGCAATGCAATCCCTAATAGTTTAGATACTAGTCTATTAGTATGTTAGTTATGAGTTGATTATTTCTGATTCTTTTTTTGTAAGAAGTTTCTTTCTCTCTCTTTAACCTAGAATGTTCTCTAGATCTTTTGTAAAGAGTCGAGTTGTAACCTATAGTCATGTCTTAGACCTACTGTGTTTCTGTTGTACCACTCTGAGAAATGTAATACTAGTGAACGGTGTTTCATTAGTGTTATATCAATGACTATAGTATGCTACAACATACAGTGGTATACTGGATCACCGCAAATACACATGTAACATACACTAATATGAAAAGGCTCTACTAGTGACGTACCAAAAAAACAATTGGTGGTGCACCGGCAGTATTGTCCACAAGGCTCATGTCACTCGCAAGTGGCTACCGGTGGCATACCACCTTGTATGCAACCAATGGCAAAAAATTAGTAGTGGCATACCTTATATATAGTATGTCACTAAAAACTATATATGGACTAAAATATTTGTTCATCTAATAATGTTTAGTTCTTCAGCAAGCACACTACAACAACTAGCATTAAGCAGAATGCCTAAACAAGCATCGTGCTACTGAACTCAATCCCTCCAACAGCTAGCGCATCTGGTTCCGTGCCGCAATTTTTTTTGCATCACCGCCCCCTTGTGTTGCATATTTGCGTAAATCCCGCGCTAGCGCAAATCAACTCGCTACTCGCGCAGGCAGCCAACCGTCCCTACTGAAATATCCTGCCATCGAGCGTTGTCCGCCTTCCTCCACACCACTCCATCCTCTGTCCACCGAAATGCCATGGACGGAGCTATCGACTCCCGCTCTGCCCACTTCACGCCTGCTACCGGAGATTCAAGCGCTCCCGGACTTTCGAATTAGAGCCAGGCTCCCGCAACGAAGCCCACGGTGAAGCTCCTATGTGATAGGGGTTAACCTCTTGGGTGGCCCGATCTTCACAGATTTGGTGGTCAAATCGATGGGAAAAGCGAGGGAAAGGGAGAAGGTAGTGGAAGCGAACACACATCTCGTGAAGAAAACACACAAACACAATTTTATACAAATCCGGTTACTCCTTCTAGCGACCACCGGTCCGATAGAATCCTTACAAGAAAAGATCAGTCAACGTGCTCCCGTCAAATCCATATCGGAGAAGAAAGAACATCTTAGAGAGGGTCTTGATAACTTTACTAGAGCCAACTCAAAGTAAAAACCTTGTAAAACTAAGGGTCCGTTCGATAACCCACCGCTCTTAGAAAATTACTGGCTCCGCTCCGCTCGGCGCTTCTATCGCTCCGCTGATAGAGATTGCTGAGCAGTTTGCGTTCGGTGAGGCTCAATTCCAGTGAGCGGTAGGATGTTAGCCCATTTGAGTTAGATTAGTCCGCCCGACACGTTTTGGCCTAGTAGTATAATTGGCTTTGAGCCCCTTAGCTCTATAAAAGGTGATTGGGCTAAATTCTTTATCCGATCGGTGATTTTTTTTATCAAATTTTCCTCTAGCGCGTACACATATAGTAGCTATGCAAATACCACACATGTTGATTGATCATGATGCTAGCTAGCTCATGATGTGGAACAAATGGAAATGAAGACAAATTTGCGAGGAAGCAAATATTATACTCTCTGTCTGAAAAAGGATGTCGTAGATTTGCCTAGATTTACATATATCTAGACGTGTTGTGTATAGATACATTCAAATTTAGACAAATTTTTGCCATACTTTTTCGGGCGAAGGGAGTTGTACAAAATCACACGTATCTACACTAGAAGTACTACATTTGCATATGTTTACAAATTAAAATAGCAACATTCAGAGTTCTTTATTGCTAACATAACTTGAAAATCACCAAACTAGAGCAATGGCAGTAGCTAGTCGATCTATAAACTCATCCATGTCATGACCACTTGCCTCAGTAGTCGATGAATCGGATGCATCTGCTGGAACTGCATACCGCCTATATCGTTTTGGGATTGTTGGCACATAATTCGGGTCTCTGTCACACTAATGAACATCTTCTCTGTCATGTGCACGACTATAATTGTGCAATGTCATACATGCAGCAATGATCATCTTCTGAGTTTCAATTGAGTAACTAGGCATCTTGAGTAAAATTTTCCATTTCATCTTCAAAACTCCGAAGCCTCTATGCTATTGTCGCTTGGACGAGTGGATTTTATTGAACTTCTCTTTAGAAATTGTTGGTGCTACACCTATGTGGTCCGGGACATGATTCTTTCTCCTTTATAAGGTGCGAGGTATACAAACCTGTTTGGATAGCCAGCATCTACAAGGTAGTACTTGCCTAAACAAAACAAAGAGAATAATGCATATAAGTTTTATGATGCATGAAATTAGTTGTGATGAATATACAAAAGCTCGCCCTTTGGAGGACAGGGAAAGATGGCCCGGTCCTTATCGATTGCATGTTAGAGAACACTCGTGTCATGCATAGCACCTGGTTGTCCAATTGCAGCGTAAGTAAAATGCATCTCAAAAATCACATATTGCCATCACATTCATAGTAACTACGCATGTTCTTCCAATGTACCTAACTTTCTGATCCTCGGGAACAACAGCCCTAATATGTGTCCCATCGATTGCACCAATGCAATCTTTTAGATGTGGAAATGCCCGCCTATCATTGTTAATCCTAGGATGCACGATGCGGAAATTTGGGTCCTTAGGCTTCAAGTAGTGCGCTGCCATCTTAACCACACAAACGAGTACCTCATGAAATTTGTGGTGGATAGTATCCGGTGAATGTTTGAAACAGTTCTGAGTTCTTCTATTTGATTCACAAACACCCAAGATCCACAAGAACATAGCAAGAGACTCATAACTGCTAACAAAGGCGGAATGTTTGAGGCCATACCGCTCAACCAACATGTCATGAAGATTAAAGAAAACCTCCGCACTCATTCTCGACATCGTGTAGGTATCCCCTGGTGTGTCAATAGCCTCTTGCAACCATCCAAACCCACTCAAGATCTATGTCCTAGGGGAGGCCTTCATCACCCAATTCTCACAATATTTCCCAACTATGTTTGATGCGCCTGAAAAAATGATGGACATTTTTTGTGCATGGTGGCAAACCATTGTTTTCTTCATTTCATAGAACTTGTCATCGTCACTATCACTATCACTCTTAGATGACATCTGCACATATACAATGAATAAGTCATTAAACATAAGTTAGCATCATACACACATTGTTCAAAAATAATTCAACAAGCTAAATGGTGATACGTAGATAAGTACTATCCAACCACTTATTACAAGACAAATGGAACTAAATGGTTCAACAATGCAAAAAAAAGTTTCATCAACATAATACATAAGTAAACACCACTCATACTAAAAATAGAACCATCTACTTAGGATACTTGTTGTCATACTTCCTGCGCAGCCAACCCAATTGAGATGCAACACCCATGTGCAAAAGCATCTCTCTTTGGTTTCTATTCACAAACAGCTTAGTGGCAATGAAGTGCTCATTAGTATCTTCCATTGCACCATAAGCAAGCACCTCATTCATGTAAGAGGTAACATATGTGCTGGCATCATTTTTTATGAAAGACTCAAATGATGAATGAGACTTTTCAGCAATGTCACCAATCCTTGTAATCTGCTCCTGCATCACCTGGGCGGTCTTAGGTTTATTGCTCTTGACATGAACAAACTTTCCAAGCCTTTCAACTACTGAAGAACTTGCTCCTACATCAGTTTTAGTTGATGGTGCTCCGTATCATCCAAATCACAATCATGGATATTTTTAACATCTAGTGCGGCAACTAATACTTCACTAGAAGGGAGTGGTATTCCCGATCCAGGATTCCAATGATAGGTACCATCACTGTGATGTCTTCAAACATGACCTTCAAGTTTTCTTCATTGCAAAGTCCTTGCTTCCTAAACTTGTCAACACCTTTAACATCATGTAATACAAAAAAGAGAATAGTCGTCAATAATAAAAGAGAATACGTACATTACAATATGGAAAAAAATAAGCATGATAACTCACTTTTCTTGCCTTCTTCCACCACTCATCGTCTTGTTGCACGGTGTTTCGCTCGTAGTCCCATCCGACTCGAGTTTCCCTCAACCTTAGTTTCTTGAACAAGTTGTAATCAATTTTCAGTTTGTCCCACTTGTTCTTCAATTGGTCTCTCTTGTAATCCAAACCTGTTCTCATTGTGAATTGTTTTGCTACTTCCTCATATGCATTGGGAGTCAGGTGAGTGTTCGGCCTATTTCCCATCCTCACTTACTCGGCAAACAACTCGGTGACAATCCGAGTGTTGTCATCCGTCCATTCAGCGGTCATGATCAAAACTTGTCTATAGAAATCCATGTCACTTGTTTATACTACTATAAATTGTCTATAATACGAATATAGACTTTAACAAATTTATCATACGACAACACACGCATAGCAAGCAACAAATGCAACTATGGACAGGAAGACACACACGCACACACTGTAGACATGAATATGAAGGGTTTCGCGACATAGTAAATCAAAATTTTCTACGGAGCGAACAGAGGGAAAGGCAAGATCTAATCTAGGAGATGCAAACAACGAGAGAGATTGGATTAGATCTTCATACCCTTGAAGATTCGCACAGCGGAACGTTCGTCGGAACGTGGGTGATGTAGTCGTACTCGCTTCTCCTCCTCGCGATCCGATCCGATCTAGCACCACAAGTGGCGGTGCCTCCGTGAGATGCACACGTGCAGCACCTCGACGTCTCCTCCTTCCTCGGACCAGCGAGTATGGTGGAGAGATAGATTGGATCTACAACACGACGGCGTGGTGTATATGGTGGAGAATTTCTGTTGCAGGGCTTCGCCTACAAACAGTCGGGAGGGAGAGAGGAAGGTAGCAAGGCTGCTAGGGCTTGGAGGAAGGTGTGTGTGGGGGAGGGGCGCACCACCCCTCTATATATAGAGGGGGGGCGGCCAGCCCTTGCCCCTCCTCCAAGCCTATCTCTAGTTTAAACAATTTAAACTCTCCCTTATCTAGAAATCCTATCTCTAGTTTAAACGATTTAAACTCTCCCTTATCTAGAAATTCTATCCCGAGATTTAAACGAGTCAAATCTCTCTAGAATCGGCTGGGCCCTATGGGGCCTTGTGCCCCTGGCCCAATGCGGCCAGGACACTCCCTCATAGGCCCATGCCCCCTCCCGGAAGGTGGGGCCACGTTGGTCCCTTTCCGGAAGGTTCTAGAAGCTTCCGGTACAATACCGATTAACCCGGAACAATTCCGAACTCCAAAAACTGCACTGCCTTATATGAATCTTATTCTCCGGACCATTCCGGAATCTCTCGTGATATCCCGGATCCCATACGAGACTCCGAACAAAAATTCATAAACCAATTATCCAATCTATCCTAGCGTCGAGACACGCTAAGTGTGTGACCCTGCGGGTTCGAGAATATGCAGACATGATCTTCTATCAATAATCAACAGCGGGGTCTGGGCACCCATATTGACTCCCACACATTCATCGATGATCATATCGGATGAACCACGATGCCAGGATTCAATCAATCCCATATATATATTCCCTTCGTCTCGCGATATTTTACTTGCCCGAGATTCGATCGTCGGTACCGTCATACCTAGTTCAATCTCGTTCACAGCAAGTACTTTACTCGTTCCGTAATCCGATATCACTTTGTGATTAATTCCTTAACCACATGCTTGCAAGCGGTGTTGTTATCGATTACCGAGTGGGCCCGAAGTATATCTCTCCGACTTGGGAGGGACAAATTCCATCTCGATACATACAACCCAACAGATACTTTCCGATCACCTGAGAGACACCTTTATGATCACCCTCTCATAGGATGACGTTTGATGACCTCAAAGCTTTCTTCCGATACCAGGGAGTTGCATTATCTCATGGTCTAAGGAATACAATATTTGACATAGGAAAAGCTTCGCAAAGACGAACACGATGACACGATCTAATTGCTCTGCTTTGTTTGGGTCTATCCACCATATCATTCTCCCAATGATATGATCTCATTATCAATTGACAACTCATGTCTATGGTTAGGAAACCTTAACCATCATTGATCAATGAGCTAGTCCATAGAGGCGTACTAGGGACACGGTGTTGTTTACAAACCACACAAGTATTAAAGTTTCCGCTTAATACAATTCTAGCATGGAATATAAACTTTATCATGAACAAGAATTATAATAATAACATCTTTATTATTGCCTCTAGGGCATAATTCCAATAGTCTCCCACTTGCACTAGAGTCAATAATCTAGTTTACATTTGGCAACAATCTCACACCCATGGCACTGAGGTGTTGATCATGTTTTACACGTGGAAGAGGTTTAGTCAATGGATCTGCGACATTCAGATCCGTATGTACTTTGCTAATCTTCAGATCTCCATCTGCTATATAATCTCGGATTATATGAAACTTGCGGTTGATATGCTTGGTCTTTGGATGATATCTTGGTTCCTTAGCGAGTGCTATGGCGCCAGTGTTGTCACACAATATCTCCAGTGGGTCCAATGCACTTGGAACCACGCCAAGCTCAGTGATGAAGTTTCTGATCCAAACTCCTTCACTTGACGCTTCTGCAGCAGCCATGTATTCCGCTTCTACTGTAGATCCCGCGATCACGCTTTGCTTGCAGCTTCTCCAGCTCACAGCTCCTCCATTCAAAATATAAACGTATCCTGTCTGAGATTTAGAATCATCCTTGTCGGTGTCGAAACTAGCATCGACATAACCTTTTACGACAAGCTGTTCATCACCCCCATAGACTAAGAACATTTCTTTAGTTCTATTTAGGTACTTTAGGATGTTCTTCGCGGCTGTCCAGTGTTCCACTCCTGGATCACCTTGATATCTGCTCGTCAAACTAAGAGCATTGGACACATCCGGTCTAGTACACAGCATGGCATACATGATGGAACCTATGGCCGAGGCATAAGGCACTTTGCTCATAGCTTCCCTATCATTTAACGTAGTTGGACACTGAGCCTTGCTCAATATCTTACCTGACAACATAGGCACTGAACCTTTCTTTGCCTTATCCATTCTGAACCTTTTCAGAACTTTGTCTAGGTATGTACTCTGGCTTAAAGCTATCAGGCGTCTTTGTCTATCTCTATAGATCTTGATGCCCAATATATAAGCAGCTTCACCTAGGTCTTTCATTGAAAAACACTTGTTCAAATAACTCTTCACATCGTTAAGCATGTTGATGTCATTTCCGATAATCAATATGTCATCCACATACAGTACCAGAAACGTCACCGAGCTCCCACTCACTTTCTTGTAGATGCAAGCTTCGTAGCAATTTGGAACAAATCCAAAGCTCTTGATCACTTGATCAAAACGAAGGTTCCAACTCCGAGATGCTTACTTCAGTCCATAAATGGAACGCTGAAGTTTGCATACTTTACTAGCATCCTTAGGATCGACAAAACCCTCGGGTTGCATCATATACAACTCTTCATCAATGTTGCCATTGAGGAAAGCAGTCTTGACATCCATCTGCCATATTTCATAATCATGAAACGTAGCAATTTCTAATAAAATCCGAATGGACTTAAACATCGCTACGGGAGAGAAAGTCTCATCGTAGTCAACACCTTGAACTTGTCGAAAACCTTTTGCGACAAGCCGTGCTTTATAGACGGTAACATTACCATCCGCGTCCGTTTTCTTCTTGAATATCCATTTGCACTCAACGGCCTTTCGGTCGCTAGGAGGATCCACCATAGTCCATACTTGGTTTTCGCTCATGGATCCCAATTCGGATTTCATGGCTTCCAGCCATTTCTCAGAGTCTGGGCTCATCATCGCTTCCTCATAGTTCGTAGGTTCACTGTCTTCTCCCAACAAGACAGTCAAGACAGGGTTGCCGTACCACTCAGGAGGGGCACGCGACCTTGTCGACCTGCGACGTTCAGTAGCAGCATCGTCCGAAGCTTCATGATCCTTGTCATTATTGTTGGTGCAGGCGGCACTGGAATAATTTCAGGTGCTGCGCTACTCTCCAATTCAAGAGAAGGTTCAATAACCTCGTCTAGCTCTACTTTCCTTCCACTCACTTCTTTCGAGAGAAACTCCTTCTCAATAAAGGAACCGTTCTTTGCGACAAACACCTTGCCTTCGGTTCTATGATAGAAGGTATACCCAATAGTTTCCTTAGGGCATCCTATGAAGACGCATTTCTCCGCTTTGGGTTCGAGCTTGTCCGGCATCAACTTCTTGACGTAAGCTTCGCATCCCCAAACTTTAAGAAACGACAACTTAGGTTTAGCACCAAACCACAGTTCATACGGTGTCGTCTCAACGGATTTAGATGGAGCCCTATTTAAAGTGAATGCAGCGGTTTCTAATGCATAACCCCAAAATGATAACGGCAAATCAGTAAGAGACATCATCGATCGGACCATATCTAATAGGGTTCGATTCCGGCGTTCAGACACACCATTGCGCTGTGGTGTTCCGGGTGGCGTGAGTTGCGAAACAATTCCGTTTGCTTTAAGATGCGTGAGAAAATCATAACTCAAATATTCGCCCCCACGATCGGATCGTAGAAACTTAATCTTTCTGTTACGATGGTTCTCCACTTCATTCTGAAATTCTTTGAACTTTTCAAACGTTTCAGATTTATGTTTCATTAAATAGATATACCCATATCTACTTAAGTCATCGGTAAAAGTGAGGAAATAGCGATATCCACCGCGCGTCTAAACACTCATCGGTCCGCATACATCGGTATGTATGATTTCCAACAAGTCCGTTGCTCGCTCCATCATACCGGAGAACGGGGTTTTGATCATCTTGCCCATGAGGCATGGTTCGCATGTGTCAAATGATTCAAAATCAAGAGACTCCAAAAGTCCATCAGAATGGAGTTTCTTCATGCGCTTTACTCCAATATGACCTAGACGACAGTGCCACAAATAAGTAGTATTATCACTATCTACTTTGCATCTCTTAGCCTCAATGTTATGGATGTGTGTTTCATCCCTTTCGAGATTTAGAAGAAATAAACCATTCACAAGAGGTGCATGACCACAAAAGATGTTACTCATATAAATAGAACAACCATTATTCTCCGATTTAAATGAATAACCGTCTAGCAATAAACACGATCCGGAAATGATGTTCATGCTCAACGCAGGCACATAATAACATTTATTAAGGTTTAAAACTAATCCCGAAGGTAAAACTAAGGAGAGCGTGCCGACGGCCATCTCATCAACTCTTGATCCGTTGCCAACGCGCATCGTCACCTCATCCCTCGCAAGCCGCTGTCTATTCCGTAGCTCCTGTTTCGAGTTACAAATATTAGCAACTGAACCGGTATCAAATACCCAGGCAGTACAACGAGGGCTAGTAAGGAAAACATCAATAACATGTATATCAAATATACCTTTGATGGTGCCAGCCTTCTTGTCCGCTAAGTACTTCGGACATTTGCGCTTCCAGTGACCCTTGTCCTTGCAATAGAAGCACTCAGTGTCCGGCTTGGGACCAGACCTGAGCTTCTTCTCAGCAGGGGCATTGCGCTTGCCGCCGCCCTTCTTGAAGGGCTTCTTTGCTCCCTTACCTTTCTTAAAGGAGGGCTTGTTGACCATCAACACATGATTATCCTTCTTGATGTCCACTTCCGCAGCCTTCAGCTTTGCGAAGAGCTCGATGATCGTATCAGTGGAACCAATCTGATTATGAGTCACTACAAAACTTTTGTAGCTGGGAGGGAGTGATTGCAGAACCCTGTCAATCTTGAGCTCCTCTGGAATCGTGCATTCCAGTTGCTCAAGGCGTTGAGTGTAGCCCGACATCTTTATGGCGTGCTCACTAACGGAACTCCCTTCCTCCATCTTGCAGTTAAAGAACTTCTCAGAGATCTCATATCTCTCAGAACGGGCTTGAGTCTGAAACATGGTTTTCAGCTCCTCGAGAATCTCAAAGGGCCCGGGATAGGTTTCAAAACGATTTTGAAGCTCCGGTTCCATAGCAAACAACATGGTGCTCTTAATCACACCATAATCATCTTTGCGCGACTGATAGACAGCTTTCTCATCAGCCGGCACAGTTGCAGCAGGGGGGTTACCTAACGCTTTCTCAAGGACATAGTCCTTTTGTCCGCCAGACAGAATGATTCTTAGATTGCGGAACCAGTTGGTGAAGTTAGACCCATTGTTTCTAAGCTTTTCTTTCTCAGCAAAAACGTTGAAGTTGAAGTTGAACTTGGCCATTGGATCTACAGTATTTGCAAGTACAATTCAGACTATGTTCATGATAAATAGTTCAACTTAATCAAATTACTAGATGAACTCCCACTAAATTCAACATCCCTCAAGTTGTTTAGTGAACACGATCCAAATTCACCACACCTAATCCGATCATCACGAGAAGAGATGTGATTTCAATGGTGGACAACGAAGTGTCGATCATATCATTCATATGAATCATGCTTAACCTTTCGGTTCTTGTGTTCCGAGGCCATGTCTGTACATGCTAGGCTCGTCAAGTTAGACCCAAGTATTTCCGCGTGTGCAAAAACTGGCTTGCACCCGTTGTATGTGAGCGTAGAGTCTATAGCACCCGATCATCACGTGATGCTTGGACACGACGAACTTTCGCAACGGTGCATACTTGGGGAGAACACAGTTTTTATCTTGATCTTTAAGTGAGGAATCATCTTATAATGCTACCGTCGCGATCTAAGCATAATAAGATACATAAAGGATAAACATCACATGCATATAACTTTATGTGACATGGTATAGCCAATCTTCGCGCAATGATCTCCATCTTGTGCGTTCCGGCATGATCTCCATCACTCCACCATGATTGCCTCCACCATGAATAGCAACTACAACTATTGCTAACTACTTAGCGATAAAGTAAAGCTATTACATGGCGTATAAGAAGTTGACTCGCAGGTCATACACAATTATAAAGACAACCATATGGCTCCTGCCGGTTGTGTACTCATCGACATGCAAGTCGTGAAACATTACAAAACATGATCATCGCATACATTATACACATCACATCTTGGGCCATACCATATCACAGAAAACACTCCCTGCAAAAACAAGTTAGACGCCTCTACTTTGTTGTTGCATGTTTTACGTGGCTTATGGGAGTAGATGCTAAGAACGATTCTTACCTACGGAAAGCCACAACGGTGATATTATGGTTGCCAAACTCCGGTGTTAATCCCATGACAACTATAGTGAGAGAAACTGACATCCACCAGCCGCATGTGTGGAACAAGCCACACGTCAAGTGCGGAGCCGGTCTCGCAAACGACGTCGCGTAAGGTTGGCCTGGACCGCTTCAATCTCACTATCCCGCGTCATAAGAAGAACACAAACAAGAGGCTTGCAATAGAAAACATCAACGCCCGCAACAACCATGTTGCGTTCTACTCGTGAAACACATCTACGCATAGATCTAGCTCTGATACCACTGAAGGGTTTCGCGACATAGTAAATCAAAATTTTCTACGGAGCGAACAGAGGGAAAGGCAAGATCTAATCTAGGAGATGCAAACAACGAGAGAGATTGGATTAGATCTTCATACCCTTGAAGATTCGCACAGCGGAACGTTCGTCGGAACGTGGGTGATGTAGTCGTACTCGCTTCTCCTCCTCGCGATCCGATCCGATCTAGCACCACAAGTGGCGGTGCCTCCGTGAGATGCACACGTGCAGCACCTCGACGTCTCCTCCTTCCTCGGACCAGCGAGTATGGTGGAGAGATAGATTGGATCTACAACACGACGGCGTGGTGTATATGGTGGAGAATTTCTGTTGCAGGGCTTCGCCTACAAACAGTCGGGAGGGAGAGAGGAAGGTAGCAAGGCTGCTAGGGCTTGGAGGAAGGTGTGTGTGGGGGAGGGGCGCACCACCCCTCTATATATAGAGGGGGGGCGGCCAGCCCTTGCCCCTCCTCCAAGCCTATCTCTAGTTTAAACAATTTAAACTCTCCCTTATCTAGAAATCCTATCTCTAGTTTAAACGATTTAAACTCTCCCTTATCTAGAAATTCTATCCCGAGATTTAAACGAGTCAAATCTCTCTAGAATCGGCTGGGCCCTATGGGGCCTTGTGCCCCTGGCCCAATGCGGCCAGGACACTCCCTCATAGGCCCATGCCCCCTCCCGGAAGGTGGGGCCACGTTGGTCCCTTTCCGGAAGGTTCTAGAAGCTTCCGGTACAATACCGATTAACCCGGAACAATTCCGAACTCCAAAAACTGCACTGCCTTATATGAATCTTATTCTCCGGACCATTCCGGAATCTCTCGTGATATCCCGGATCCCATACGAGACTCCGAACAAAAATTCATAAACCAATTATCCAATCTATCCTAGCGTCGAGACACGCTAAGTGTGTGACCCTGCGGGTTCGAGAATATGCAGACATGATCTTCTATCAATAATCAACAGCGGGGTCTGGGCACCCATATTGACTCCCACACATTCATCGATGATCATATCGGATGAACCACGATGCCAGGATTCAATCAATCCCATATATATATTCCCTTCGTCTCGCGATATTTTACTTGCCCGAGATTCGATCGTCGGTACCGTCATACCTAGTTCAATCTCGTTCACAGCAAGTACTTTACTCGTTCCGTAATCCGATATCACTTTGTGATTAATTCCTTAACCACATGCTTGCAAGCGGTGTTGTTATCGATTACCGAGTGGGCCCGAAGTATATCTCTCCGACTTGGGAGGGACAAATTCCATCTCGATACATACAACCCAACAGATACTTTCCGATCACCTGAGAGACACCTTTATGATCACCCTCTCATAGGATGACGTTTGATGACCTCAAAGCTTTCTTCCGATACCAGGGAGTTGCATTATCTCATGGTCTAAGGAATACAATATTTGACATAGGAAAAGCTTCGCAAAGACGAACACGATGACACGATCTAATTGCTCTGCTTTGTTTGGGTCTATCCACCATATCATTCTCCCAATGATATGATCTCATTATCAATTGACAACTCATGTCTATGGTTAGGAAACCTTAACCATCATTGATCAATGAGCTAGTCCATAGAGGCGTACTAGGGACACGGTGTTGTTTACAAACCACACAAGTATTAAAGTTTCCGCTTAATACAATTCTAGCATGGAATATAAACTTTATCATGAACAAGAATTATAATAATAACATCTTTATTATTGCCTCTAGGGCATAATTCCAATAGTCTCCCACTTGCACTAGAGTCAATAATCTAGTTTACATTTGGCAACAATCTCACACCCATGGCACTGAGGTGTTGATCATGTTTTACACGTGGAAGAGGTTTAGTCAATGGATCTGCGACATTCAGATCCGTATGTACTTTGCTAATCTTCAGATCTCCATCTGCTATATAATCTCGGATTATATGAAACTTGCGGTTGATATGCTTGGTCTTTGGATGATATCTTGGTTCCTTAGCGAGTGCTATGGCGCCAGTGTTGTCACACAATATCTCCAGTGGGTCCAATGCACTTGGAACCACGCCAAGCTCAGTGATGAAGTTTCTGATCCAAACTCCTTCACTTGACGCTTCTGCAGCAGCCATGTATTCCGCTTCTACTGTAGATCCCGCGATCACGCTTTGCTTGCAGCTTCTCCAGCTCACAACTCCTCCATTCAAAATATAAACGTATCCTGTCTGAGATTTAGAATCATCCTTGTCGGTGTCGAAACTAGCATCGACATAACCTTTTACGACAAGCTGTTCATCACCCCCATAGACTAAGATTTTCTTTAGTTCTATTTAGGTACTTTAGGATGTTCTTCGCGGCTGTCCAGTGTTCCACTCCTGGATCACTTTGATATCTGCTCGTCAAACTAAGAGCATTGGACACATCCGGTCTAGTACACAGCATGGCATACATGATGGAACCTATGGCCGAGGCATAAGGCACTTTGCTCATAGCTTCCCTATCATTTAACGTAGCTGGACACTGAGCCTTGCTCAATATCTTACCTGACAACATAGGCACTGAACCTTTCTTTGCCTTATCCATTCTGAACCTTTTCAGAACTTTGTCTAGGTATGTACTCTGGCTTAAAGCTATCAGGCGTCTTTGTCTATCTCTATAGATCTTGATGCCCAATATATAAGCAGCTTCACCTAGGTCTTTCATTGAAAAACACTTGTTCAAATAACTCTTCACATCGTTAAGCATGTTGATGTCATTTCCGATAATCAATATGTCATCCACATACAGTACCAGAAACGTCACCGAGCTCCCACTCACTTTCTTGTAGATGCAAGCTTCGTAGCAATTTGGAACAAATCCAAAGCTCTTGATCACTTGATCAAAACGAAGGTTCCAACTCCGAGATGCTTGCTTCAGTCCATAAATGGAACGCTGAAGTTTGCATACTTTACTAGCATCCTTAGGATCGACAAAACCCTCGGGTTGCATCATATACAACTCTTCATCAATGTTGCCATTGAGGAAAGCAGTCTTGACATCCATCTGCCATATTTCATAATCATGAAACGCAGCAATTGCTAATAAAATCCGAATGGACTTAAACATCGCTACGGGAGAGAAAGTCTCATCGTAGTCAACACCTTGAACTTGTCGAAAACCTTTTGCGACAAGCCGTGCTTTATAGACGGTAACATTACCATCCGCGTCCGTTTTCTTCTTGAATATCCATTTGCACTCAACGGCCTTTCGGTCGCTAGGAGGATCCACCAAAGTCCATACTTGGTTTTCGCTCATGGATCCAATTCGGATTTCATGGCTTCCAGCCATTTCTCAGAGTCTGGGCTCATCATCGCTTCCTCATAGTTCGTAGGTTCACTGTCTTCTCCCAACAAGACAGTCAAGACAGGGTTGCCGTACCACTCAGGAGGGGCATGAGACCTTGTCGACCTGCGACGTTTAGTAGCAGCATCGTCCGAAGCTTCATGATCCTTGTCATTAGCTTCCTCTATTGTTGGTGCAGGCGGCACTGGAACAATTTCAGGTGCTGCGCTACTCTCCAATTCAAGAGAAGGTTCAATAACCTCGTCTAGCTCTACTTTCCTCCCACTCACTTCTTTCGAGAGAAACTCCTTCTCAAGAAAGGAACCGTTCTTTGTGACAAACACCTTGCCTTCGGTTCTATGATAGAAGGTATACCCAATAGTTTCCTTAGGGTATCCTATGAAGACGCATTTCTCCGCTTTGGGTTCGAGCTTGTCCGGCATCAACTTCTTGACGTAAGCTTCGCATCCCCAAACTTTAAGAAACGACAACTTAGGTTTAGCACCAAACCACAGTTCATACGGTGTCGTCTCAACGGATTTATATGGAGCCCTATTTAAAGTGAATGCAGCGGTTTCTAATGCATAACCCCAAAATGATAACGGCAAATCAGTAAGAGACATCATCGATCGGACCATATCTAATAGGGTTCGATTCCGGCGTTCAGACACACCATTGCGCTGTGGTGTTCCGGGTGGCGTGAGTTGCGAAACAATTCCGCTTGCTTTAAGATGCGTGATAAAATCATAACTCAAATATTCGCCCCCACGACCGGATCGTAGAAACTTAATCTTTCTGTTACGATGGTTCTCCACTTCATTCTGAAATTCTTTGAACTTTTCAAACGTTTCAGATTTATGTTTCATTAAATAGATATACCCATATCTACTTAAAGTCATCGTAAAGTAGGAAATAGTGATATCCACCCGGCGCGTCGAAACACTCATCGGTCCGCATACATCGGTATGTATGATTTCCAACAAGTCCGTTGCTTCGCTCCATCATACCGGAGAACGGGTTTTGATCATCTTGCCCACGAGGCATGGTTCGCATGTGTCAAATGATTCAAAATCAAGAGACTCCAAAAGTCCATCAGAATGGAGTTTCTTCATGCGCTTTACTCCAATATGACCTAGACGACAGTGCCACAAATAAGTAGTATTATCACTATCTACTTTGCATCTCTTAGCCTCAATGTTATGGATGTGTTTTCATCCCTTTCGAGATTTAGAAGAATAAACCATTCACAAGAGGTGCATGACCATAAAATATGTTACTCATATAAATAGAACACCATTATTCTCCGATTTAAATGAATAACCGTCTAGCAATAAACACGATCCGGAAATGATGTTCATGCTCAACGCAGGCACATAATAACATTTATTAAGGTTTAAAACTAATCCCAAAGGTAAAACTAAGGAGAGCGTGCTGATGGCCATCACATCAACTCTTTATCCGTTGCCAACGCGCATCGTCACCTCATCCCTCGCAAGCCGCCGTCTATTCCGTAGCTCCTGTTTCGACTTACAAATATTAGCAACTGAACCGGTATCAAATACCCAGGCACTACAACGAGGGCTAGTAAGGAAAACATCAATAACATGTATATCAAATATACCTTTGATGGTGCCAGCCTTCTTGTCCGCTAAGTACTTCGGACAGTTGGGCTTCCAGTGACCCTTGTCCTTGCAATAGAAGCACTCAGTGTCCGGCTTGGGACCAGACCTGAGCTTCTTCTCAGCAGGGGCATTGCGCTTGCCGCCGCCCTTCTTGAAGGGCTTCTTTGCTCCCTTACCTTTCTTAAAGAGGGCTTGTTTGACCATCAACACATGATATCCTTCTTGATGTCCACTTCCGCAGCCTTCAGCTTTGCGAAGAGCTCGATGATCGTATCAGTGGAACCAATCTGATTATGAGTCACTACAAAACTTTTGTAGCTGGGAGGGAGTGATTGCAGAACCCTGTCAATCTTGAGCTCCTCTGGAATCGTGCATTCAGTTGCTCAGGCGTTGAGTGTAAGCCCGACATCTTTATGGCGTGCTCACTAACGAACTCCCTTCCTCCATCTTGCAGTTAAAGAGCTTCTTCAGAGATCTCATATCTCTCAGAACGGGCTTGAGGTCGGAAACATGTTTTCAACTCCTCGAGAATCTCAAAGGGCCCGGGATAGTGTTCAAAACGATTTTGAAGCTCCGGTTCCATAGCAACAACATGGTGCTCTTAA